>CM064968.1:3822000-4022000 GCA_032847665.1 Solanum chilense | reverse complement strand
GGGTGGGGGCTGATGGGGGTGGGTAGGGGGCTGGCCAGGGGTTGAGGTAGGAGTTTAAAAATAAAATTTGAAGTTAAAAAAATTATTAAAAAGCAAAATTAATTTTTTGTGGAGGGGGTGGGGTTGGGGGAGGGGGCTGGGGGGAGGGTGGTCAGGGATCGGGTTTTAAAAATAAAATTTTGAAATTGAAAATATTTTTATTTTTTAAAAAATTGATGTTTTTCAAAAAAAAAAATGTAATTTGAAAATGGAGGAGAGATTTGGAAAATGTTTTCCTTAATTTTTGAAGGGAAGTCATTTTCTTTAATTTTGAGGAAAATAAGTTGATTTGGAAAACATTTTCCAAAACTTTTGCCCCAACCAAACATGAGAAAATTGGAAAACATTTTCCAGAAAATGTTTTCCTTCATACCAAACACACTCTAAAAAAAGTTTATTTTATACGCACAAAAACACATATAGGAGTACATCAGACAATGTTGAACAATTTTATATCTTGGGCCTATATAAATTATAACAGTAACAGAGGTCAAACGTGCAAGGCACGTTTCTAGAACTAGTATATATATATAAGAGCCAAGTCGAAAGATGACCAAGGGTAGATTCGTAATTTTGATATCCTTTTAGAATAAAATAGTATTATGCCATAGCTATTAGAATGGATTTCTAGAAGGACGTGGACCTATCTTTTTCCTAATCATCAAGAGTCTTTTTTCTTTCCTTAAACAAAAAACACAAATTAAAAAGATCTTTTCAATTTTCAGTAATACAAGGTATGACTTTTCTTTCATAAATTTTCATTTTCAATAGTAATCCAAGATATGTTTTTTCTTTCAAGTTTCTCAATGTTTTCTTCTTCATTCATATTAAGATTGTTGTTCAAGACCATATGAACATGTCCCTCAATTCGAAAATCACACTATAGTTATAATCAATATCCATGAATCACTCATTTTTCTTAGAATTTTGGGTTCTCTTTCAGTTACTATATAGTTTTGTTCCCAAATATAATGAAGGGTGTGAATTTGATGAAAATATTTTGTTGGAAACAATAAATGGACAAACATTTTCATAATTTTGGAGGAAACTTTTAGTTAGAGATAGAGGGATAGGAATATGAGAGAAAGAAGGAATTGTTTGATACAGTATTTATATATGATGCGGATACTCCTAATTCTTTTCGTAAAATGAATTAGTAAATTCAAATATGAAGATACATATAAAGAAAAATTGCAGAATACAAAAACTAAGAAATAAATTCTTTCAATACCAATCACATGATGCCATGAAAGCATACTACAAGATATCATTTTATAACCCTTCTCTAAATACACAAATAACATCGCATTTATCTACAACCGTAAACAATTATCATTAAAGTACATTTTATAAGAATAAATCAATTAATGAAAATTCTAAAATCAATCTTCCAAATAAATCAACTTCCTCCTTTTCATAGTTCATCAATTTCTGCTAGCACTCCTTACAAAGAAAGTGATCTTCATATATAATCCAATGAATGTTGCATGTAAATTGATATGACAATAATTCAATTCCAACATGTATCAACTCTACATGTTTCTCCATTTCCCATTTTCTTTAGTTCATGCAAAAGAAAAAATGTTAGTGAAAAAAAAGAAACTTAGAAGGAAGGCTAAATGCTCAACTAAAGAAACAAAACTTGAACGAAATGAAAATCATTTGTTACTTTTATATAGTGTTTTTTTATGTTCTTCGAAATTTGTTTTGACATAATACTGAATGAACTATTCAAATTCTACTGATTGTTACATTAACAAAAATTAGTTACTAATATAGAAGTGTTAGAATTTGATAAGTGAAGTTAAGAAAATGAAAAGACAAACTAGAGGAATTGTAAGAGTTAGGTAAAGTAATACACGATGTGTTAATTTAAAGCAATTAATCATGTATGACTCTGGGCATTAAAGTCTCACTTTTCCACTTCCAAATCCCGTTCAATTTATGTAATTGAAAAATTAATTAATTGAATTTTATTTAACTTTTACTTAAGGTGTGCAAAATATTATTATTATTATTATTATTATTATTATTATTATTATTATTATTATTATTATTATTATTATTATTATTATTATTATTCAATTGTGAGAGGTTAACAGATATTAAATATTGTAATTATAGGTAGCATAAAAATTCGGCTATGAATACAAATATATATTGAAGAAAACTTATTGAGAATTCTAATATTTGACAACTTTTGACTTGAGTTCTTCCCACTTATAATAATATATGATATGATGTGATATATGATTATTATTATTATATATAAGATGATGTATGATTTGATAAACTCCTATGAAAGAAGAAATCTAACCAAATGAAGAGGTGGAAACTGCAAGTAGCCAAGTAAGCCATCTGCAAAAAGTAGAGCTGCAACAAACAAACCAAGACATATTAGGCAAATATCTCTCTGGTTTTGCAAGTAGAATTCAGTTGTGGGCAATCGACTTACAGGGAGAAGGTATAGTAACTCCTCGTCCTCTAATCAACAATTCATGTGAAGCATATATATTGGTTACATTATACTTCTGCACTTTCCTTGAAGTAAAACTCCCTACATATTTCCTTCTGTGTCAAAACCAACAAGCTATCTCGGTTTCTTATGTACCTGAGAAAAAGGTTATCTGGTCTAAGAGTAGGACCCTTAAGGAAATTTATTTAACAGAGATACGGATGCTCATCTTACCAAGTCAGCAGGACAAGTAACGGGCAACTGAATGATGTGAATTTCTGACAGCCCGGTGTATGAAGCATCCATGTTCAGACAGGGTCTGGAGAAGGACCACTCTCCAAGGGGTGTGTTGTAGGCAGCCTTCCCTGATGCTTATCAGTGGTTGATTCCTTGGCTTGAACCCAGTTCATGTGACAGAGACAACTTTACCCGTTACTCCAAGACTCCCCTTATCTTACAAACAGTAAAATTCAGGTATTACTGTACAGAAGCATTGAGAAGGTAAAACTTTGAAAGATGATAGAGCAAAATCCACCCGCAACTCCAACCAAGAGATCCTCGCTTTACTTGCTCAACTGACAGTAATGGAGAGCAGGTACAAAACTATGTTCCAAGAAGTGGACAATTTCAACAACAGCTTGCACTCTAATGGCTGATAGCTTCCATGGCGACCCGCACAAGACGCAATAATCCATCCACATCCTGGAAGTTGAAATCAAGGGCCTTCTTAACAGATAATGCACCCTCTTTACATTGTGAATCTCCCGGCCCTGGATAAACAGCTGCAAAAGCAACACGTGATTTCCTGGAGGCCTCCATAGCAAAATTAACTGCCTGTGCCTGTAAAATAACAAAACTATATGTTTAGAAAATTGAAACAACATTGCATAGTCAAACTATCAAAAAATCAGAACCTAGAACCTGACTTCTTAACGGATACTTATGGGAAAAGGTTTTGACAAGTAAGCCATTTTTTCATGTCCTTTGCGCAAATAAAATGGTAGATAACAATTAAGGGGACAGGAAAACAAAGTTCAATCCCTTGGAAGAAAGATGATGAAGCCTAATGAATGCGGTTCAAACAGCTAATTTTGCCTTACCGTTCTTTAGGCAATTATTATATCTAATCACAGTGTTAGTTATCACAAAACATTTCTTTAATTGAGGTGTTGGTTCATCATTAAAATGATAAGATATGTCTACTTACCAAGTTGATTAGCTGCGTGAAGCTAGAACCATTTCCTGCTGAGATAACATGAGTTCCCGCTACTTGAGGAGAACCAACAACTTTTGCCGATGCAGCCATGTCTACTATTGTTGGATTGTTCAAATTGTCAACATCAGAGATAGAAGAGAAAGGAGACTCACCTATTATATAATAATGAGTATGGTAAGAGTAATAACGAAAAAAATAAAAACGGGGCAGCCCGGTGCACAAGGCCCCCGCTATGTGTGGGATCCAGGGAAGGGCTGGACTACAAGAGTCTATTGTATGCGGCCTTACCCTGCATTTCTGCAAGAGGCTTTTACACAGCTCGAACCCGCGACCTCCTAGTCACATGGAAACAACTTTACAAATTACGCAAACGGTCCCTTCGGTAAGAGTAATAACCATTAAGAAGAAAAGTCCAATGCAGCTCATCCTCATTAGATAAATATGGTTGTAACACATTCTAACTAGTTTAACTATTTCCAGTACTCATATTTTATACTAATGCTTTCTTCCCTGAGCAATTCTGTTCATCAACAGTGGATATCACTAATTTTGACATATGCCGTACTTCCCCGACTAGAAGGACAGAAGTGTAAATACGCATTAACCAATACGTACATGTGATGATTATGGAGTAAAAAAAGAAATCATTTGACATGTTCATTGAGTAACCATCAAAGAGCAGATTAGTAATATCAAAAGTTAAAGTAGTGGCCTAAAGAAGCACCAAGATATGAAATGTAGATTTCCCAGACATCTCAATCCAGATTACCTGGAGGAAAAATTTGTAGAGCTGTTTGTAACTCGTTTCTGTATCTGTTTGCGTCGGACTGTGAAGAATAAATTACTCGCATGTAAGCAACCTCCATGCATTTATAGGCAAGTGCGGCAGCTGCCATGTCTCTCAATTTCTCATATTCATGACCACAAAACCTATGCACATAAGAAGGACCAACAATCAACATACATCCTTGTTGACATTTCAGATGGTAGGTCAAGTTTTTCATTAATTTGGAACAACTGACATCGAAAATACATCAAACTATATCCATAAGTAGCATAAATTCCACATGTTTGAAAAGTACTACCCAATGAAATTTGCTCTTCCAATTGAGTAAAAAAGCACCATAAACCTTGGCTGCATAGACATTTCTTCAAATAGTGGAAGTTGAAAAGCACTATCATATTCAGAAAAATAGATTAGGTCACAAAGAGACCAGTATTTGTGGGAATAGCCTCTGTATCTCCAAGGTGGGGTAAGGTTTGTGTACCCCACTTTGTGGGATTACACCAGGAATATTGTTGTAGATTAGGTCACAAAGTTTTTCATAATACATGACACCAGAGAAGGAAATTGCATCCAAAAATTATATGAGGTATAACTGAATATAAACTGAAACACAACTTTGGATTAAATTTTTTAATAGCACTAAAATTGTACTGTTATATCTGGCTGCTAATGTTGTTGTCAACAAGAGACGAAAATGCTAACAAGTTCAACACTTATAAAGTAGCTGATACAGTACAATTACCAACATATCAACCAAATTTTACAGCTAGTGTCGCTTCAAGAAAATCCAAATCTTCAATTATTCTTAGATCCTTCATAAATGTAAAGAATGGGAAGACATAGTGTCAAGGAAAATCCTTTAATTTTGAAACATCATTCTCATAAGTCAAATAAAGACTCAAAAAAATACGCCCTCCGTTTCAATTAGTTTGTCTCTAGTTTTAACTTGGCACCGTTTAAGAAATGAAGAAGAATTTTGAAGCTTGTTGTCTTAAACTAAAGATATGCAGAATGTACCAAAATGTTCTTTAATCATGTGCTCTTAATCTTAAACATGCCATGAGGAAAGTTGAAATCAAAGAGTTTCCGAAAAAGAAGAGACATTCTTATTTTAAACGGACTAAAAAGGGAAGTAGGACAAACAAATTGAAATGGAGGGAGTAAAAGAATGCTATTAAGGGGTAAGGTCTGAGTTAAGGGAATTATTTGCTATTCAACAGCATGGCATTTACTAAGAGTTGCTGAGACACTTCATACTTGGCCAGACTGGGTCTTTAATGGGAGATTTACATGAACGACTACATTGGGTATGCTGCAGACGTGTCTCAAATCCTAAGAACTTAGGCATGTAGGAATAATAAATACTCTACAATCTTTTCTAACACAATACATTCATGCTTGCAACCGTTCTTTGCATGTCATCTCAATGAATAAACCATGTTCAAATTAAAAGGGAACTCACTGGCAGAGTTTTGCAGTGCTGCTATAGATGCTCCTTGACTGGTTCTGTTCACCATGCTTGGAGCTGTCTAATTCTAGTAAGGAGGCGCCATGGAGAAACTTTAATGCCGCTTGGAAATAGATACCCGTACTTTCGCTTGATCCAGAATTCTAAAACAAATAGCCAAAGTTATGCCAACATCAATAAATAAATGAAACAAATAATAAAGCATATCCACCATATTTTATCCCCTCCTTTCTTTGGACATAAGTGTAAATTCTTTTAACCTTGAGACGATCTGCCAAGTGTTTAAGGTTTGTGGCTTCTTTTATGGCATTTGTAGCAGCTTGACTTGATGAATCCTTCCGAACAGGACTGGGAACATCTTGATCCCTGACCTTATTAGCAGTATTATTAGGTAGATTTCCGTGGTGGCTTTTAGCTTTTTTACCCTGTCTTGAAGTATTTGACCTTTCCCTTTCAAAAGCATTGCCATTTTCCCTTTCAGATCCAGGAACTGGCTCTTTAAATACAGCTGTCTCATTCTGATCTCTTGTTAAAGGAGACTTGGAAGAGACGTTAATCTGCTCACTTTTGTTGGAAATGACCTTAGATGATCTCTCATCATCACGTTCAGGTAGTGTAGCCTGCCTTTTATCCAGGCGGGCCACAACATCCATTTGAACTTCTGCATCATCACGATGAACAAATCTTGATTCATTATCTCCTTTAACATTTTTTTCCAATAATTTTCCAGAAGGATCCTTCTTAGAACTCTTTTTTAATCTATCTGAACCAACAACAGATTTCCCCTGAGACTTATTTTTTCCTGGTGCCGTCTTCTCTTCATTAAATGGCATTTGATCTGAAGATAAATTTAAGATATCAGTATCTTTGGTCTTACATTGGTCAGAATCAGATTTTGGAGCCCGATTCTTCTCTTTACGCCGTGACGAGGAACCTCTTTTCCTATTTGACACAGACCCACTATTCTGAAACTGATGGTCATTCTTTCTCTCCTTATCGGAGCCTTGGTCTGAGTTTCCAGTCTTGCAAGCAAATTGACTAGCTTGACGTAAGGGATCTGCACTTACATCGGTATCCTGTTGAGTTGCATAACCAGAAACCGTGGACTTTGCTTTGACTTTTTTACCTGATTCACGATGGACATCTTTCTCCTCTAATTCAGCTTCAGATAATAGATCATAACTCTTGCCATTGCAGGCATTATCCTTCTTAACCATACTGGATTTATTGGAGAACCCATCATTTTCACCATCAGAAGACCTCTTGGGACTAGAAGTGGGTAAGGCTGAAGAGGGAGCAACAGAAGGTCGCGAATTGCATAGATCCTTTTGTGAAGAATCTGCAGCTTTAACACTCAACAAAGATAGAGTACTATCCAGATCTTGCCCAGCCTGCTGTTCCTTTTTAACTTGACCTGTTCCAGCACTACCTTTGCTTGCACTAGTGTCCTTCCGGTCAGACAAGGAGACCCTTGCTACCTTTTCCTTCCTGGAGATGTCATCACATATTTTTTCCATAGAATCCTGGGGATTACATGTCAAGGAATCTCGAAGTTCTCTCCCTTTTCTCTTAATCGGAGAATCATTATTGTCACACTTCCCCTTATGCATTGACACATCGGAAATATAAGCTTCTGGGTTCTTTGCTGAAACCAAGTCTTTCTTTGAATCATCCTCTGAGTCCCTGTTCTTACATTTGTCACGAATCATCTCTGGCATTTTACTGCTTGAACTCCATCTAGACTTTTCAACAACAGGGCAGAAGGTCTGATTCTCGTCATCGAGTGCATCATCTTGTATAATTTTTTTGGAAGATACATCTGATTCCACCTCACTTGTGTTCCTTGTATTTGCATCCTTCGTACCTGTCAAACATCCCATACAGAAAATAAAGATAAATACCAGAATTTCACGATGGCAGCAAGTTCAAAATGTGACTACTAAAGATGAATACCTCCATCAGAGTGGTTATCATGAGAAATTTTCTTCTCTTTGTTTTTATGTCTCCTCTTCTCTACAACTGAGCTATTTGGAACGCCGGTGTGTTGGTTGCAAGTTTTATCCAGTGAACGAGAAGTACCACTTGAGCTTCTACAATTCGGGTTCTCCTGATGGTTCATCATAACGTAGTTGGAAGATTGTGAGCCGTCTTCTTTGGTTCCACTTGACGAACCTTTTGATCCATATCTTTTCCTGCCACTGGAATCGATACCTTGTACACTATGATCCCGGTTGTCTTGGCTGGCATGCAAAGCATCAAGGGAAGTTGGTTCATTTGAAGCCAATATCGGATACTCCCCAGATGAACATGGCTTCTCAGTTTTTCCAACATTAACTCTTTCCTTTGTCAAGCAGTTATGTTCAACCAAACTTTTATTACCGACAGCATCAGAAACCTTCAACATTTCTGGTGAACGACTTTCCTGTGAACCAGCTTTATAGGATGAGCATTCTGCTGTCCTATCCCTAACGGCTGCTCTTGGACTGTCACTTACTCTGCCAGCATCTTTTAGAGGATCAGCAACATTATGATTTGGATTAGATAATAGAGGGAGTTTTAATGCCTCAGAAACAAGTTCTTCACAGGTGATAACCTTTAGATCAAGCTCCTTTGATTGCACTGTGCTACCATTTTGATTGTCACTGCCATAGCCAGTTCCTAAAACATCTTTATTGTACGATTTCCATTTCCTAGCTTCCGAAGATCTCCTATTTGCATAATGAGCTCCATTTACTAAGGTAACAGAAGTTTCTAGGCTTTCCTGGATCATACATTCAGATGTGGATCCCCCCCGTACCTTTTCTTTTTCAGTCAAGCAAAGCAGATCATCCGAAAGCGGGGATAACAATAGTCCATCATGCATCGGATATGAGGTCATAATCTGCCTCAATACATGGACGAAAAAAATGCAGAACCCAAGGTCAAGTTGACCAAAAAAAGGAAGAGATGTAAAGAAAAAGATTATGCTTTTAGCAGAGGGTGAGAGCATTCACCTGAAGTATACTTGTTGGAGATTCATATCGGGAATCCTTAAGGTCATGGGATAAGCCTTCACTGCTTATCGGGCTATCATCCAGCGACGATGATGGAGATACATCAAGGCCAAGGCCGCTGTAGATTTCAGCTTTCTTTTGGGTTGAGAATTTTTTAATACCAATTCTCGCATGCAACTTGGGAGCTTTCTTGTCTGAGAGATTTGTTGGCTTCTTGACTAGTTCACTTCTTGAAGTGGAGTCTTCATCTTGCGCAGGTTGCAGAGATGAATTTGTTTTCCCATTAGCTGCTGGAGCCTTCAGTGTAGGTATTATTGTTGATGAATAGGCAGAAGATGCTAGGGGCTTTCCTGATAGAGAAGCAGATGAGGAGGCTGATGAGGGTCGACGACCACCCTGCATAACAAGATGATGCATATTGCTTAGTCAAAGTAGAAATATGTGAGGAAAGCAATTGTACTTGTTAATAAAACACAACTTCATTAGAAGGTAGTTGAAGTATGTGACTATCTCATCTAAAAAGGTTAATCAATTATTCGATCCCAGGACCTCTATCTGCTTTGATACTATGTGGAGCAGTGGAAGTGTGTGACCATCACATTTAAAAGCTTATGTTATTATAGAGAGCACACTTTTATTTACTTATTTATATTCTCAACAGTAGCTACCTCTGGGCGCAAACTGCTCGGTGATGTTGATCTGTTATTGTTGTAGGCATCTGGTGGAGTCTTTGTACAAGTCCAAGAAGGTGAACGCTGATATGTAGGTAAAAATGAACCGTATCCACCAAATTTTGACCCTGCAACACATACAAATTGATAGTCATTATTTCGAGGCACGTCACCACGAACTTCTGATTCTAAGGATATGCCATTGTAATACCCAAGTTCTCAGATGAAACTCCATCCTCAAAATCCTTTTGGAAATGTCCCAAAACATCTTGGAGTTTCTCATCCTTGAAAGAATAAGAACAGCTATGTGAGAAGCTGGAAAGTGCATAATACAATTGTATGAAACGGGCTGTTGCAACAGCAAGTTCTTTTAACAGTTTCAACTTTCAACATGACAGCCAGTTGAAAATAAAAGTGAGAAAGTTAAGATGGCGCAAGAATTATATGCAGAAAGATACTTCCTTGGTAAGGTAAATCACAAAATTGATAATAAAAGCATAAATAAGAAGTTGATTGAGGCTTGACTAAAGATTAGGCAAAGCATAAAAATCAAGACAAAGCAAATTAAATATAAACTAAACAAATTACGATTTATTATGGTACAAGCAAGAAATAGGCACCCGAGTCTACTGTTAAATGAACAAAGGATTCATGAAAAGTATCACGAGGCGGACTCATCAAGTTCGGGACACAGGGAAAGTTAATTATCTGATTATAAGAAGTTGAAGTCCAAATCGTAGTTCAAAGCTAGAAAATGTAACACTAACCAACACTTATAGTCTAGTGTTACTGCTTGAAATCTATCACACAATCCGTATGGATCCAATTCCGACTTTTACCCTTGCCTGATTCCCCATGTTAAGCAAAGCTGGGATTTGAAGCTTATGATTTCGAGGTTCTAGTTCTTTTAAACTACTGGATTCCAAATCAATAATTTGCACATATTCACTGAACTTTTGAAGACAAGTAAAGGATTTGGACCAAAGCTACTGGATTCGACCAAAACAACAAGCTATATTCAAGCTTTGATGCAGCCTATTTAATCTCTACTACTACTGCAACAACAACTGCACCTTAATGAATCCTCACTAACCCTGTCACTCCATTTAAGGTCATCTCGGACAACTATTACACAAGCATTAGAAGTTCTCTCCACAATATCTACTGACATATGGATATCCCGATGTAACATTGATTAATAAAAATGTAAGCATGGAAAGTGAACAAGAAAAGGAAGGACAAAAAGCATATAATATAATAGAGAACAATATCATGGTCAACAAGCTATACTCTAGCTTCAACGCAACCTATATATTCTACTACTGTTGCTGCAACAACTACTACACCTTAATGAATCCTCACTAACCCTGTCACTCCATTTAAGCTCATCATAGACAACTATTACACAAGTATTAGAAGTTCTCTCTACATTTTCTAGCGACATATATCCCTATGTAACATTGATTAATAAAAATGTAATCTTGAAAAGTAAATAAGAAAAAGGAAGGAAAAAAACATACAATATATGAGAGTGTAATATCAGGGTCAACAGTCGAATCATCACAAGTCTCTCCTTCTTCAAACTTATTCTTATTCATCTCTGTTTTAACACCAAATTCTTAAATTAACCCCTTCCTTCCATCCCACTCCCTACAGAAATCATTCAACCAAAGCTGGAATTTCAAGAATTTTCAAACCTTCAATCCCCTTTACTTCAACTACACCAAATTACAATATGGAACAACAAAAACAAAAACTTGCTTCAGAACCAAATCAAAATTATAGAAAAAAATGGAATTTCAAGAATCTTCAAACCCTCAGGTCCCCTTTACTTCAACTACAAAAACAAACTAAAATATACACCAAAGTATTACAACATGGAACAACAAAACCCCAGAAGAACTTGCTTCAGAACCAAATCAAAATCTAGAAAATATGGAATTTATGAACACTTCCAAAACTCTCAAAGCCCCTTACTTTAAATACAAAAAAACAAATTAAAATAAAATATATTAACCAAATTACAACATGAAACAACAAAAACCCATAAATAATAAAACAAAAACTTGCTTCAGAACCAAATCAAATCGTATAAAAATGAAATTTCAAAGAATATTCTCAAACCCCCAAATCCCTAAATTCAACTACAACATAAAAATTAAAAAATAAAAATTCCTTCACCCAATTACAACCAAGAAAAAACCCAGAAAACCCCCAAAAAATTCTGCTCAACCAATCAAAAAAAAGTGGGACAAAAAACAATCTTTTACCTACAAAGTTGACCTTTTTAAACAATCAAACAAATTCACCAAAAAAACAACAAAAAACTGTATATGAAAAGCTCAAAATATCTCAATTTCTAATATATATTGGATCGAATTAGTGCGATCTCAGTTTAGCTCAAAAATGATGAGAGAGAAAGAGAAATGAAAGAGAGAGAAAAAGCCTCCTTTTACTTCTTTTTTTTTTTTTCCTCATTTTGTATGGCTAACTGTTTTTTTCTAAATAAAGAAAAAGAACTGTTTTTTTTTTCTTAAACTGTAAAAGATAGTTTTTTTTTTGTGATATAATTTTGTTTTTCTTTATACCTAAACTGTAAAAAGTTGGTTGTTTACTACCTCTCAATTGTTGAACTTTCCTTTTCACTTTTGGCATTTGAAAATTTAAATGTATATTATGTTTAGACATAATAAATATGTGATTCAAATTTAAAAGTAATTTAACTTTAGAGAAATATAAAAATTCAACAAAAGCATTATTTGATAAAAGAAATGATATTGTTATGTTTGTTAGTGATGATAGAGATTGGGACGGTTGGTGTTGTAATGACTGAAGCAACGGTGGAAATTGATAGCGATGAAAGTTGTTGTGATAACGGGGTCGATTGAAGTTAGTAATTTGTGGTGTAATGGGGGTTGAAGATTGTGTGATGATTGATGATGGTGTTGGCGGTGGTCGACGACAGTGCTAGTTGCGATAGTGGAGGTGATTAATATTTGATGGTAAGAATTGATCACTTTGATGGCAGTGAGTGATCGTGATCGTAGTCGGGGATGGCTCGACATTGTTAAAAAAAACATGTGCCTTAGTCCCTTAAATTTAGGGGCCTCATTTTTTAAAATAATAGGTTTTAAGTTATTGTTTTTTTAAAAAATATTGAATAATATTGGTAGAAAAAGTAAATTTTGCATGAAAATAAAGGAAGTATTAGAAAAATTTGACATAGTTGAAATACTATATCTTATGAAAAATAATTTAAATAAAAATAATTTTATGAATTGAAAACTAGAAGAAAATCAATTATATAAAAGTTATTAACATTTTAAGTTTAAGGTCCCGTTAATTTTTGTTTTAGGCCACTAAGTTGAGCCGCTCCTGATCGTAATGGTAAGAATTGATCACATTGAATATCATATATTATATTATATTATATTATTTATATATATATATAAAAGTGGGAAGCTCCAACCTTCAAAGTTGGATTACCATTTTGCCCCTCCGCTAAATCAAAATAAATTAATTTATTTTTAATTCTAATATTTAATTACATAATGGTATAATATGAAATCCAACAACTAATTTAATTTTTTTAGTTATGACATAATAATTGTAATTAAATAGGTTAAATTAAATTAGAGTAGAAACAATAATGTATGAAACTCTTCAAATTTTCTGATTCTTTGAATTTTGAAATTAACATAAATTTATCTGTCATAAAACTATAATGCATGAAACTCTTCAAAGTTTGTGATTCTTTGAATTTAGAAAGTGTAAATTAGGTATATAGCATTTTATGTAGTCATATTCTCAAGTTATGACATAAGAGTTTGATTTGCATTGTATAACATTTTATATATCAAGTTATAGCATTTTTTTAAAAAGAAAATAATGTTAATTTTAAATTATTAAAAATAGATAGTAAAATAAAAAAAAATGGATAAATTAATGTTAGATAGTGTGATGCGTGAAATTAGTTATTATTAATTATTGATAACTAATTAGCATATTTTAAGGGATTTGAAATTTTTACAGATTAGATATACCATAAAAGTCTCCATTTAGTTTTAATGAAATAATTTATGATTTAAATCCTTAAATTTAAATCCTTAAAATACTCTAATCTTTATTTTCTTTCCTTAAACGTGCATTGTTTTTTTTTCTTTTCAGAATTGAGTATTATTTTGATATTTGAATATTGTTATATTTTTTTTGTTTTTTTTTATAAAAAATTCTTAAAATTTGACGTTGAAAATGATTAGATTTGATTTGATGGAAAACATTGTGTCAATATTAATTAAACATGGTGGCAAGTGGAATTCATCAGGTTAGTTTTTAATTATGATTTGTTATGTTTTAAGTATAAATTGTTGGTTGTAATTATATTTTTGTTTTTTGGTCATGTATTGAATGTTTTTTTTTTGTTCTGTTATATTGCAGATGCTGATATGATGTATTTTTTGTAATACAATTACGATGTGTATATGATACCATGAAAAATATTAAGTAATACTAATTTTCTTTTGATTTGTAATTAAAATGAAGATTGGCGTGATGATTGATTTATGTAGAAAATACAAAAATTTACAGATTTTGAATCATTGTGCAGTTTTATTGTGAAAAAAAAATGAACAAAGTCTGACAATTTGTATTAATATATTTTGAAAGTTATATGAAATGTGAATTTTTGGTAAAAACCACTCCATATTATATTTAAATTGTCAGGTGATAAAATTTTGTATATTGATGAAATATGAAAACTGTATTATTTATGTATGTAATGTATGAATATATTGTATGAAATATGTATGAAAGTCCATTTTTTGATTGTATATATCAGTGTTTGATATGTTATATATATATATATATATATATATATATATGAATTTTGTATAAAGTTTGGATTAATTGTGTATTAAATCTTTAATAAATTGAATAAATTGTGTATGAAAGTGTTTTTTTGATTGTATGTATAAGTGAATTATATATTATTTTTGTATGAATTGATTTTTTATAAGTGATATGTTACATATATATGAATTGTGTATAAACGGTGGATTAATTGTGTATGAAATTGGATTTTTTTGGTTGTATATATCAGTGAAATATATAGAAAGTGTGTATGAATTGTGTCTAAAATGATGCCACCCGGTCAAAAAAGATCAGCGGCAAGACCCAAATTTGAACGCTGGAAGGGGTTCGCTGATGTGAACTTCAAGAGGACAAAAAACACATGCAGTAGATGCCATCAAGTTGGAAACAGTAGGAAGATATGTTCAAATTATCCTGTACAAAAACAATGATTTCCTACTGTTACATCTGTGTTTTTGAGTATTTAAATTGTTAAATCACATGTTTTTTTTTTATTGAATCATATTATTTTTCAACAATGTTCATACATTGTATATACAACTGTTCATATGTTAACATTTGTTACCATTAATAAGTCATATAATATTTATATAGCATGCATACAGTTATTGCATATTGAATGAGGACTATATACAAAATTTATATATTTATACAAGCAATATTTGCATATAAAATAATGTTTGTTTATGTTCTACATATCAAAGTATAATATGATATAATTCATACATTTTTCATACAGTATTCATACCAGTAATATAAGTAACATTTGTTTCTGTTTTGTATTTGAAAGTATACAGTTATCATACAGAATTCATACATCAAAAATTTAATGCGTATTGAATAAGTAATTTATGCAAAAGTCATACACATTTATTAAGGTATAATTATATATTTATTCATATTGTCATATTGAATCATATATCAATACCATTTCATATATTTTTCATACATTATGCATATAAAAATTTAACATTACATATTTAAAAGTACAATTTATACAAATATCATACACATTTAAAAATTATAAATATATAGTGAAGCAGACTGTCATTTATATAAAAAAAATTTTAAAAAATAGTATATATATAACATTTGTCTATGTTCTATATATCAAATTATAATATGACATTCATAATTCATATAATGTTCATACATGATTCATACAGTGTTCCTATATTTTCTTGTTGCGTTCAAAATTTATACAAAGTGAGACAGATTTAATAATTAGTAATATTCATTGATAATTTATATAAAACCATCAGTATTCATAATAAAAAACTGGAAAATTACATAAATAGTTCATAAGTTAAAAAAACATGTCATTCAAAAAAATGTATAGTGTGCGATGAAAATTTCTACTTTCTGTTACGGAATTTTGGAGTAGGATAATTGGCTGTGTCTATAACTTGTCCTTTATGAGTTCGAGGTCCACCCTTCTTTCACAGATTCACCTACGGTTTGCTTTTCTTTCCCTTTTCTCTTCTTCTCGATTTCCTTTGGCTCTTTGTTTTTTTTTTCATTTTTGATTTTTCTGTTCTAGATTTTTCTTTTGCAGATGAAGATTGAGTTTGTGTTTGAGACAAAATGTTGAAAGATGGAGCATGAAATTCCTGAGATCTTGCTTCATCGTTCAACCTTTTACTTTTACGCGGGGTTTCATTGCCTCTCATCGACATTATACAGATTTTTGAGTGCAAATTTGGAAGATTATTGACCAAAACAGTAGATTTTGGTCAAGAAGAATGTTAATGTTGTAGATTTTTTTAGCAAAACAGCTAATGTTGGTGAAGATTAATGTTAGGCGTGCGAAATAAAGAAGATTTGGTGAGGATTTTGGGAAGAACAAAATATTTGGGGAAGATGAATTTTTTTTTTTTTTAAATATAGCGTGTGAGGTTTTAAAAAAAAACTGGTATTGGTTTAGATAGTGGTGGGTAGTTATTATGGAATGATAAAATCCCTATTATTTTGTAATTTTTTTAAAAAGGTAACTATATAATGTTTTTAATTTATAATAGTTAAAGAGTTTTGTTTAAAAAAGGTAACTTAAAAAAAATAATGTAATCAAATAATTTGGTTTAAAAAAGGTAAGTTAAAAAATTAATTTAATTAAATAGATTGATTTAAAAAAGGTAACTGAGTAATAAATGTAATTATTTAAATAAATTAATTATTATTTAAATAATTAATGAGAATAATATATTTTTTCTTGATATGCTATAACTTGATAATAATATGCTATAAGTAGTTTATTATCAAAAAGTATGTTCATAACTTGATATTTATCATCTTAAATGTGTGTGGAGTGTTATTTTTATATTTAGAAACTAAAACAAATGCATCTATCATGGTTCAATGCCCTATTAAAAAAAATTATTAGATGAAAGACAATCAAATATCACTATAAATACCAGTTAATTGCTTCCTAGGTCATCACATTCTTTTTTTTTTGTAATCTACTATTCTCTTTTTTCCCTAGATTATGATATAAATACGTGCCGTCAAGAAACTAACCGGGGAGAAGAACAAATAGTTTCATTCTGAAATTAAAAGAGAAGCAGGAGAAGCTTTCTTACAGTATAGTTCAACGATTAAACTTAACAATATAAAATATGACTTATATATTTCTTTAGATCTTTTTATGTTAGATTATGATTTTAAGTTTTTCGTTTTTATTTTGAAGTTAAGATATGGTTGTCCAAAATGGATTTGGTATGCAACCCATATTTTTATGTAATTATGTACTTGTATTATTATGAAAAAAAAATTCTTTGTTTTTGTGTTATTATGCTTTTAAGTGTTATTTATTTAATAAAACTTCTATTAGTACATGATGAATTTGATAATATTTGAATAGTTTATGCAAAATATAATTTTGTTTAAATAGAAGTTATTTAAATAAATACATAATAGTAGTGTTATATATATATATATATATATATATATATATATATATATATATATATATATATATAAATTATTGTTTATTTTTAATTTTTTAGTACTATCGTGTAAAGCACGTATCGAGAATTAGTAATATTTATAATAACAAAAGTGATAAATGTTATAGCAACTAACAATAACGTAATTAACAAAATTAATCATTATCACTAATAGCAAAGATGATTGATGGTAATAGCTAGTAGTTATGAAGTCTCAATCTCTATTCTCTAATGCTGATGATGTAAATATAACCTAATCACCTCACAAATGTTTTAATTCTCTTGTCTTCTTCTGCTTAGCATTTTCTGACATACCTTTATTAACTTTGCTGGTCGATTTATTTAAAGCGATTATATAATCATAAAGAAAAACGTCTTCTCAAAATTTTAATTTTGGCTGTACATATTTATTGATAATCAAAATTATAAATCCAAAAGAGATGATGACACTGAATATTCTTCTTGTGATCCCTCATATTCTTGAGGCCAGCATCCCTTTAATTTGACCTAAAGGATTATGAATATAAATAAAAATTCACATTAATTAATTGTGGTTAAGTAAATAAAAAAAAATCAAGCATTTATTAGCTTAACATGATTACTTAATGTTAATTGCAGAACTAACCTCTTGTTCTTGCTCCTCTTTCTTTGCTTCGCGATAGGTAACAATAGGAACAAAGAAACAAACTATCCGAAGAAGATCAGCAATTCTACTCCTCCATCTAGGAGCCGTTCTTGCAAGAAACAAGGAATGTCGTAAATGATGAGATATTACAGTAATCTTATAATCGATACACGATAAAGACTATCTCATTCTTTATTCCGCTCCATTTCTGAAGTAAATTTTAATTGGACATATAAAGATCTGTAGTTGAATAACCATGTAGAAATATACAGTTCTTCATTGCTAAATCAACTAGTACATTGTTTTATTTTACTCTATACACAAAAACAAATGCTGAATGACAATTATTATCAACTCTAGCTCAAAATGGGAAGTAGAAAGCAGATCCATAATCTATCTTGAGTATCCTTTTTATCTTTCTTCATGTCGAAACGACTGAAATGACACAAAAAATCCAGACCCGTCAAGGAGAGAGGGCCAACTGGGGGGCATTTGGGTGAGTCACGACTCGAATCCCTGACCCATTGGTAGGAAGAACCCTATCCGTGCACGGGACACTTCAGTATTCCTGAGCAACACCTCGATCATCTTGATGATCCTTCAAACTG
Organism: Solanum chilense; assembly: GCA_032847665.1. Lineage (NCBI taxonomy): Eukaryota > Viridiplantae > Streptophyta > Magnoliopsida > Solanales > Solanaceae > Solanum > Solanum chilense. The sequence continues at coordinate 4,003,327 of CM064968.1, read as the reverse complement.
TTCCCGGAGCAACTCATACTTTTTAAGCTCCGCCATTGACAACGAGGGAGAGATCTCTCCCAAGACCTTCAAAATGGAGAAAGATAATCATTTAACCAGTAGTATAGGATATATATATCCACTCCCAGAGGCAGATGTATACTGGTTCAACTTAAATCAACACGGAGCGTAATATATATGTTAAGACAATTACTAAAATTTCGATAAATATTAAATAATGAATCCATTATAACAAATGCAACGGACTTAATGGTACGAATTCAAACATTGAACTCATGCGTAATTCTGGATCCACCTCTGTTCACCCATAGAGAAACCTCAACATTCAATTAGTGGCCGTCTTACCTTTAAAAAATCCTCGTATTCCACGATAATTGAGACATCCATTTCCTCTGAGCCAGTTGAATCCGAATCTGAAGCTAATGCCTACAGAAGAAACACTAAATTGCTCAATATCTTTCACGAAACAGATATGACAATAATGCACAAAAGACTTTACACATGCTTAACAAAATCGAGATACCATTGGTTGGTTAGAACTGCCAAGTTGTTCTCTATTACCTATTGCACTGACACTATTAAGTAAAGTATTTGAAAATTAGAAATATGGGATTCAAGCACTCACCTTGCGCTTCGCAGCATGAAACCAAGCATCAGCACATAGTGCATACATGTCGGCTCCCGTGAAGTTTGGAGGACACCTTTTTGCTATTGAGAGTAAAGATATATCTTCTTTCAATTTAAACTTCCGCGTAAGTGCTTTAAGGACCCTAAATATCATAGAGAACTCAAGAAATCAAATGGAGAATACAAGATAAGTATAGAAGAGGGTCAGAATACAAGAGTACCTCTCCCTGTAAGAGGCTTCAGAATTAACACCAACATAAAGGAGCTTATCGAATCGCCCTGGCCTCAAAAGGGCAGGATCAATAAGATCTGGCCTGTTGCTAGCTCCAATAATAAACAAGTCCTGTATAGACGAGGGGCCACGAATTAGTTTATAAGTACCAAGGAGAACAAAACGCTAGCCCCAAGGCTTTGGTCTAGTGGTAAGAGCGCAAACTGTGAAGTGTAAATTAGGTGTACGTCACGATATTGAATCCTAATGCAGACAAAAGTGGGTTATTTAAGAAGGGTAGAGGCGGGCCCATTCTCCTCCAAAATTTCAAAACGTACCACCCCAGCTAGACATTGGGTATTTCTCGATTATCAAAAAAGAGAACAAAAATCTATTTTGTGATTGAATAGAGTAGCTAACCTGGGTAGAGTCGTTCAGGCCATCAATCTCAGCAAGCATCTGAGAAACCACTCGATCCATAACGCCCCCGGAGTCTCCAGAAGCACCCCTGGCAGGAGCAAGCGAGTCAAGTTCATCGAAGAAGATGACACATGGTCGAGCTGATCTGGCCTGCAATATTGCAGAAAAATTGCAAATAAGCAGCATATTTTTTGAAAGCATCCTAGCAAAAGCAAAACATAGATTACCTTCTGAAAAATGTCCCGAACATTTTTTTCTGATTCTCCTATGTACATGTTAATCAACTCAGGCCCTTTCACACTGAGAAAATTCAGGGAGCATTCAGTAGCAACAGCTTTTGCCAGTAAAGTCTGAACATTTCAACAAAATGTTAATAAAAAGACTGTATTATAAACGTCTGGGAACATGACTGAACAATACGGATGATATGACACCATATAAAGAAACTCATGAACTCACTTTTCCTGTACCAGGAGGTCCATAGAAAAGAACCCCAGATCGCTTGCGCAATCCAGAGGAAAACAAGTCCTTATGTAAAAGAGGCAGCTGCATTACAAATGAAGAAGCCCAAAGGAGGTCACATCATCCGAAAGATAACAGAAATGAAAAGTGTGACTTTCGATTCGACACACATCAACATAACCAAGTGTCAACTTTAATAGAAAGCTTATTCACTTTAGTTTTTCCAAGTGTTATGAAGGAGTAAGATAAAGCAATACCTGTACAGTGTCCAAAATTGATTTCTTCACATCCTCAAGCCCACCAACATCTTCCCATTTGACATTTGGAACCTAAACTACCGTAAACCATATATATAAGCATTTTCTCAAGCAGAAGAGACTTTTCAAGACAATATTTGACTGCCTGTATTACACAATCCAATACTGGACGAGAAAAAATGTACCAAACCAATATAAGCAGTCAGCACATAAGAATCCAATTGTGAATATCTGAACTTCCACCAAATTTTATTGCCCCCCAACCCAACCCAACACACACAAAAAAAAATAGAAGGAAAGTTTGATGCTTCGCTTTCTTGCAGAAAACATTAAAATGCTGAGTGAGTCCAACCAACCCAAAAGAAGCACAAGAAGATTAGTTTTGTTTGTGTAAGCATTTTCTGGTTTTACCTTAGGAGTACCCAATGCTGTTGCATTTCTTTTCTTTGATCGTTCCAGAGATTTCATCACATCTTCTTTGCTTAGTGACTTTGCCAAGTCATGTGAGCCATCATTCTCAATTGGCTTGCTCTCATGAGAACCCTCTTTCAGATCTCCATGCACAACCTTCACATCCTGACTAGCGTGACTATGGACTAGATTTGCACCAACATCAGCAACTAAAGCTCGCAGATCCCTTGGCATGAATCCTGATGTCTGACCAACCAAATCTTTCACAAGGTCCTCCAAAGAAGTCTGCAACAGAAATGATGACAATTGACGCCCATAACTTCAGTAATTAGAAAATAACAGAAAGGAATAGATGAGAGTCCTTCCATTGCTAGTCTTCTCCCCAAACCACCTCCTTTCTCTCACCCTTTATACTCCTCAAGTTTCTCAATTTCATGGGCATTCTCATGCACAGAGTTTCAATGCACTAGGGCTCTTTTGGCCTATAGCCACTAAAGTGTAATATAAGACATTAGGACCACTGTACCGTACAACAACAACAAACCCAGTGCCAGTGTATCGTACATAGTAGTGAATATTAAGATCACAAACACTAGAAAAGAAAACATCAGGTTTACCTACATTTGGAAGTAGTTCACTAACATGTTGAAGAGACTGGGAGAGCATTTCCTTCCTTTGTTCTTCATTCAACGGATCCATGCTAATCTCATGACTGAAACAACGCCTAATAGTTGGTGGAAGGCCTTCAGGACTATCAGCAGCAGCAACTAACAGCACCGGGTGCCGATTTATGGGTTGAGCAACCTTTACTTGCTGCATCAACAAAAGACAAGAATAAGCATTAAACTGACTCTTCTCCCGTATATCGTGTGAAGCAGCACCTTTCAGAAACAGGGCTGATAATAGGAAGTAATGTTTCTGTCATTGCCTTTCTATCTGTCAAGAGGTCCACCCGACCCCTAAAGAACAAAGGATATGATAATAACCATATGCATAATGGACTTGATGAGGAAGAGCATGGGGTAAGCTTTTATTTTATTTCTAAGGAAAGAACATGGGGTAAGTTGTGGTAGAAGAAATTCATTTTATAAGAAAAGAACATAAGGTGAGTTGTGGTAGAAAAAATTCAAAAAATGCAGATGAACCCAAGTAAATTAGAACAACATGAAAACATTGGAAAAGTGAACAGGAAAAAAACAAAATAATCCAATTGATGATGATACCTATAATTCATAAGAAAATTCATCAACATTGTTCGGTGTGATATGAATAGCACAAAGAAATAAAACTCAAAGGAACTTGGATTTTATCTTACATCATGAGCATTTGACTTTCCTTCTGAGTAAATTTCTTCATCTTCAGCAATTGGCTCAGTAAATTCCTTTATGACAGATGCAACTTCTAAATTCATACCAACTTGGTCATGTGGTGAACCCTCGTTGGAGGCCAAGTTGCGGAAGGCCTCAAAATGGCGAAGAAGTAGAATAGTAGGAGAGTACCTATAGTGACATTTGATTTCAAAGGAATAAAAGAACACATTAAAGATAACCAGTTTTTTTATGTTAATTTACTTGACACTGTTTGACAAGATGAATTTGAAATAGAGTTGGAATGGACTTAATTGAGGTTAGTTTAACAGGCGGACACCAGGGCCAAAAGGTCCCCACCTATGCAGGCTCGGGGGAAGGCCAATGTAGACGGTATAACCTCCTGAACTGAGGTTGGTTTAACACATGTTCAATTTCATTGTCGAAATGTTGTAAAAGTGGTTGGTTGGCGTTGGTCTACACGGACCATGTGAAAAAAGATAGTTAAGAATATAAATTTGGTGTACTTTATCAATTTTGATTTATCAGATATGGAAGATGATTTCTTTAAGATAGGGCCCAAATAAACTAGAAACTGAGCTTTTTGCTGAGTAAATTGAAATTGAGTGGGATTCAATTGAGTCTTTGGCTTAAATCCTTGTAGGTTCAGTAAATTTACCTTCAGCTTCTCTGTGGGAACTTTTTTTGGGCCAAGTAATCCTTTTGAACTTTTTCACCTTATAAAAAAAGGCCCAAATAAACTTGCAAAAAAGTGAAAGGGGAAGTAGCTTATATAAATTAATTCAGAGGAACCATTTAAAGACAATCATGAAATATAGATGAGAATCATAATAACAAGTAATTACTTAAACGTGAAGATTTTCATATGTAATTTATTCTCATGAAACCAGTGATGAATTCTCTATTGTATGTTCTCAATTACAAAAATATTCCTACAAGGCAGGACATTGAGGTAGACGAAAAGACGAATAATTGAGGGCTGAGTCGCATTGTATAAGTTAGAAAATCTTAAGTTAGCCTTATGTAGTCAATCTAACAGGGAACAATGAAAATCAGGTTCCTGATATATTGATTTCCAATTTTAGTCAACAACCTGATGGTAGAGCTCCAACGCAGTTAGGTAATACACAATAAATCCTAGGCAGTCCAAAATACCTGCGAGCCATGCTGAAGGCTTCAGCAAGGGCAGCAGATGTTTTTCTATCAGAATTTGCAAATATGCTCTGACAATTGTATTCCACTACATGGAGGCCTAACTGACGAGCAACAAATTTAACCACAGTTCTCTTCCCACATCCTGCAGGAAATTTCAAATCACCCATCAATGAACAATAACTTCATAAATAGATGAAGCTGTAACTTCTACCTGTATAAAAAAAAATTTGTAAAGTACATGTAAAAAATCTATTAAAGAAAACTATATCATCACATTTCTAATAACTTAAACATTATCCTACTCATCCACTATAGACATATAAACCAAGTTCATTTTTTTTAAAATCTAAACGCTGAACTCCAGACCTAGAAATTATGCGCAGATATGTAACAAACTTGAGAACCATCATGCTACTGCAACGTCGAGTGAAACGAGATAAAAGAAAATACCATAAAGCAGTTAAGAAAAGAAAAGAAGATCAAAATGCATATAGTAAGTAGCATCTTTCCAATTAACCAACAGATGACAAAGTGTAAACGTACCAGTCAAGCCATGCAACAACACAACAACCCGAAATTTTGATGAAAGGGCTGATGGACATAATGGTGGTATAAGTATGGAGGCTAAAGTCTTCACCGTGCTCACTTGTAAAGGCAGGGAACCTTGTGGCCGAGGAATCAAGAAATCTGGAGGAACAGCAGAAGGTACATTCCCTCCAAGTACAAGGGCGGTTCGAGTACGGTTGACTTTTAGAACAGGTTCTTCAGAAGGTTCCATACCTACAACCTGGGATGCTTACTAATAAGAGTGAGTGTCAAGGCATTTAAGTTACTCATGCACCTATGACATTAAGAAATAAAACTAAACCTTGAAATATATAAGGTCTGAACCATCATTTTGCTTCTTCTGACTGCAAGGAATGCAGAGAGCCGATTTGCAGTTCCAATTGATGCATACACTGAAAAGATCACCTCTAGAAAGAAATCTATCTATTCCAAAGTACTTATTCAATTCCATATCGATCAACTCTTGACGATCTTCAGCTTCTATAGATGAATCTTTTTTGGCTGAGTCAACAGTGCCACACTCTGGTATCTTCACAAAAGAAGCCCTCAGGTGTGTGGCATATTTTGGCAACTGATCTAAAGGTTCAAGTCCTAGAGTAATGAGAGTATTATCTTTTCCACTCACTATGTTATCTGATTTGGCCTCAAATATTGGTGACAAAGCCTCTTTGCCTTTGTGAATCATTGATCTCAAGCATGACAAATGTAAATTAAGGTTAAATGCCAGAATTGGAGATAAATAAGCAACTTCTCCATCTGGTTTAATACTGTGACAATCAGGATAGCTATGTAATGGCAAGAGAAATGTTGTCAGGGAAGAATGTGACAATGAGCTACACTCAGATAAAACTTTGTCCGAACTGGGAGGATCTAGAACTACCACTTGTCCAATTCTTTGTTGACTTGTATTGACATTCTTGATGAGTACCTATGGCAAACATGGAGCACAAAGTCATACAGAATCATGTATGTCTAAGTTGGTGAGGCAGTAACAAGTTAAAACAAGATCAATAAAAGGAGTAAGCTATTGATGGTAATTTTATCAGCTAGACTATGGTATTTGCAAATGCAAATACTGCTATATCTTTACTGCTTATTATTTCACAAGTAGCCTTACTGAATTTGTTATTTAGCTGAAAATTAATGCTCAGAAGTTCAATTATGTGGAAGTATGAAAGGAAGAAGCTAAATCAACAATAGCAATCAGCATGCCAAGTAACATTCCAATTTCAGATAAACAAATAAATGAATGTATAATGAACAATAAATCACTCTCTAAACAGTCTCCATCTTAATACTTGTCATTTGGGGACAAAACTACACACTTCTGGAAGCCAGCATTGCATCCAAGAATAAAAAAAAGATAACAAACAAGAAGAAACCAAGAACACTTATGTCAACACATCACAGAAAAAATGATGATCCTCAGAATCCTAGTTTTAAGTTTACATCTTTAGCATAATACAATGAAGAGTAAGGGCAAAAAACTTAATGCTTAAATAAAAACATCATTCTCCAAAGTTCAGGTTTTATACTCAATTCGACATATGGTATTAGAGTAAAAGCTCATGTCTCGTCCTCATCCGTCAACAACAATAACTTATTTACTAATTTTAAGTCTTTCAACCAACTCAACATATTCTTTGAGTCTCCTCCACGGACACTGCTAGAATACGAGTTACGGATTTGTCTGAACCCCATTGGGTATAGGTTCGAACCTGTATTTTTCTTACAAAATACATCGAAAATGCCGAATTCATTAATTTAAAACCCCGTAACTTAAAAAGACTTGAATCCCAACCCCATAAGCTTCTAATTCCGGCTCTGACTCAGCTCTCCTCATCATCCATCAACACCAATAACTTTAGACGAGGCTATATGAATTCTATTCAAGCCTCCTCTCGAGAAGCAGCTAGACTATGGATTTGGTCAAAAAAATGTACAAATTATTAATTTAGAACCTAGTAACTTAAAATAACTAGAGTCCCCACCCCATAAGCTTCAAATTCTGGCTCTGACACGGGTTTTTCATCATCATCCATCACACCAATAATTTTTTGCCAAGTTTAAGTCTTTAGACGAGCCAATATCTATTCCAACATATTATTGGATTCTCCTCCAGAGACGCAGTTGGAATACGGATTTTGTAAATAATGTACAAAATTATTGCTACTTTAGAACTCAATAACTTAAAATGATTAGAATCCCGACCCCATAAGTTTCAAATTCTGGCTCTAAAGGAATCATACTGGCACGTAAAATGAAAAATATGAGTATAAGTATATCATACCAGTGAACCAGAAGTTACACAAAGTCTTCTAAGCTGAGAAGTAGTTAACCCCACCAATGCAGAATCATCAAAATTAACAAATTTGGGGTTTGAAATTTTGCTTGCATCTTTTGGTACTTGAAGAATTCCAGCTCTCAATTGTACTGTTGACAATAATGAAATCTGGGTTTGGGTTTCTGAATTCAGGAGTGAATTTAGCAGATTTTTGGTGGAAGAAAGAATTAAAGGCTTCCTTTTTTCCACCATAATTGAAATTCTGTTAGAACCCTAGTTCCAATTTGCAGTTAATTGGGGAAATTGAGTAGAAAAGATGGGTTTTGGGGTGATTGAATTTTGTTCCAGCAAGCAATTGAGCAAATCAAGAATGGAGAGTTCATTACACTTTCAAACTTTTGTAATTTTGTTGTCAGCATAGTATTTGGGTCGGGTTTTATATTTGGGTCGGATCTATTACCAAAAACAATCATTTTTGTGGGGGTGATTATCGGAATTCTCTTTAAAACGAGTATTTTTCAAATTTTGGCTTCGTTTATGATAGAAAAATATTTATTGAAATTTTACAAGTAAAATATACGCAAAGTAAAATATGTCTAAATTTTACTTCTATCTTAAAAAGGAAGAGGAATTATTGAAAAATCAACTGTTTAAAGATATTAAATTTCGATATAATAAAAAAATAATGAGGAGAAATCAAAATAAAAAACAGGACAAAAGTAGTCAATATAGCAGTAAGTTTGCTTTATTGATAAGATTTTATGTTTAGTACTAAGATACAAAATTCTGGACCGATTCTAATTTAATATATGTCATTTTATTTATTTTAATTTGATGATTTTACTATTCATTGTTTTTTATAATATTTTAAACATAGTTTTTATAAATAATATATATGTGACACATATGCTAATTTGAGATTTAGTCAATTATTTAATATATTTTAAGTATGTAATTTTATAATAATATATGTTATTTTTCATGTCTCAATTTATACATGGCACAAGGAAATTTTGAGAATTAATTAATTTTTAAATATATTTTAAATACTTTAAGTTGCGCTTTATAGTACTCTTAACATAATTTTCAAATAATATACTTTATTTATGTTGTCCCAATTTATGTGACACATGTGGAATTTCAGAAGTTAATCACATTTTAATATGTTTTTCAACTATTATAGGTTATTAATTATTGTGCTTTCACTTTTTACTTTTTAAAAGTGTGTTCAAATTCTAAATATTTTTTGCGAAATGTACGGCTGAATTTCTACTACAAATATATAAGTGACAATAAGCACAAGGCGTCAACATATATGTTTTACCACATGTGTCAACATGTATGCTTTAATTGCATCTTTCACAACATATTCAGTACTTGGGCAGTTGGTTCATAGTGTGACGCTACATGTCAAACTTCTCCGATTCGAATCTGAGGTCCAAAATGGACAGTGAAATAAAAATAATGTTGTCACTCATGCTCGAACCGGAGACCCGTGACATGTAGTGTCAAGCTCCTACCAACAGCCCAAGTAGCTAAATATGCACATAATTGTTTATTACCATTTTTATATTAGTAGTGTCATGTTTCAAACTACCGATCAAATAACTAAATACTCATATAACTGTTTATTACCACTTATATATCAGTAAAATGTACGGCTGAATTTCTACAACAAATATATAAGTGACAATAAGCACAGGGCGTCAACATGTATGTTTTACCACATGTGTCAACATGTATACTTTAATTACATGTTTCACAACATATTCAGTATTTGGGCTGTTGGTTTGTAGTGTGACACTACATGTCAAACGTCTCCGGTTCGAACCTGGGTCCAAAATGGACAGTGAAATAAAAATAATGTTGTCACTCATGCTCGAACCGAAGACCCGTGATATGTAGTGTCAAGCTCCAACCAACAGCCCAAGTAGCTAAATATACACATAATTATTTATTACAATTTTTATATTAGTAGTGTCATGTTTCAATCAATCGATCAAATAAGTAAATACTCACATAACTGTTTATCATCATTTATATATTAGTAATAGATAGTAAATGTACCCACTCTTTTTCACCTATATTTATTCAGTTTTGATTCAAGAGCAATATTGTTGATTTTTTATTTTAAAGAATTGTCTATGGGATAAATAAAGATCAAAAGTTGAGGATCACTTTTTTTTTAAAAGTTGATGATCACTTTTTTTTTAATTGTTATCGAATATAATTTCTCCACTTTGAGGAAAAAATAATGTTCATTTGGCACGACTTTAGAAATAAAATTATTAACTTGAAACTCTACTTATAAATTTGAAATTTCATGATAATAATATTTTTTAGTCACATGAGTTAAAAAGAATAGGAAAAAGGGTGTTGAGTTAAAGTGGCTATTTGCGAAAAAAATCCATTTGAGTTAAATAGTGATTATTTGCAAACATTTTTATTCAAATCATCAAATATTATTCAATTAGGGGTTGTTTGATGTGAAATATAACATCAAATAGTTTTGGAATTATATTATAGTGTCGCTTAAAGTATTGTTTGGTTTACAAGTCTAGGATAAGTTATTTTTTCTCTTGGGAGGTATAGTAATTTGAAATAAAATAGGAAAATGACAAACACGTCTCCTTAAACTCTTTTTATACACCACTTTTTATATTTATGAAGGATATTTTTATAAATAAATATTTTGTTCTTAAATCTTATACAATGCATATTATTTTGAATACATAGGTTAAAAGGAGGTGTTAATTATGTCTTAAATTATTTCTTTGTATTTTTTTGGAAACTATAATTCCTATTAGTGTAGGAGACCCTTTGTCCTAATAGATTTGGAAAATGAAATTTGTCCTTCAGGATTGAGAAATATTTTTGCTTTTAGGTTTAAGACTACTTGGGATCTATATATAGAGGATATAATTGGGGATGCTAAAGCATTGTAAACTTCTTCTTTTCTTTCATGGTGGAAAACTCTCTAGATCTGTTTTTGCTGGGAGGAGTAGGCCTGATCGAACCTGATTAAATTCTTATGTTATTCTTCTTCTATATTTTCTTTGTTTGTAATTGTATGTTAGTTAATCCACGATATTTATGCAACATGAGAAATAAAGAGTGAGATAATGATAGTAAGGCAAAAGCAACCAACGGCAAATGGATTTGTAAATCATGAAGGACCCTTGCACTTGACTTCGTTTGTCACCTAGACCCTTTTACTCACGAATTTTTCAATTGAACACTTAAAGTTATTAAAACACACTATTTTAAATCCTTTAACCGTTGACTAAAAAGATGAGGCATTTTTTTGCTATATCGAATCAAAAGTGTGGTTACACACGTTCAAAAGCAAGTGAAGACAATTATTTAAATTTAAAAAATATTTAAATTAAAAGAATGATATTATAATTTTAAAAAAATAAAAAGAAAAAAGAAAGAAAACTCCATTCCCAATATGTTGTACATTTTTTCTTCTTTTTCTTCATAATTTTTGTGAAATTAGGTCTTAGGCCTACTCACACCCCAAAAGTTAGCTCAAAGAGAAGAGGATTGTCCAAGTCTTATAAGGAGTCCTCTCATCTCATTAACCACCGATGTGGGACTTTTGTCATTCTTTAACACCCCATCTCATGCCCAGTGCTTAGCATCTGCTGCGTGGACAATTTTTGATTTTGGGGGGCCCCAACATCGGGTGAGACGGGCTCTGCTCTGATACCATGTGAAATTAGGTCTTAGGACTAACTCACACCCCAAAACATAGCTCAAAGGGAGAAGGATTGCATAAACCTTATAAGGAGTTCACCCATCTCATTAACAACCGACGTGGGACTTTTGTCATTCTTTAACAATTTCACCCAACACCCACCATCACCTTACACATCTTCTTCGATTTCTTCCAATGCTCTTACACATAATTCTTCCTCTTTCTCTTTCTCATATGCTTTCTATCATTTGAGAGTTCTACAATGATTGGGGGAAATATATTTATTTAGATTTTTGTAAAAAAGAGGTTCTAAATTGTGAAATAGATATGAATTTCAAATGGAAAGAAATGATTTTAGAGATTAGTTTGAGATTTCTTTTAAAAACATTATTTATAATTTAAAAAAATGACGTGGCAATATATATCTGATGTGGATAGTGAGGTTTTATCCACATCACTGCAATTAGAGACACACATGATCACAGGGGTTTAAAATAGTGTGATTTAATAACTTTAAGTGTTCAGTTGACAAAGTCGCGAGTAGAAGGATCCAGGTGACCAACGAAGCCAAGTATAAGGGTCTCCCAAGTCATTTCGCCAAACAATAACTCCAAATGGAGTAAAACAACAAATAAGTGCCACCAACGATCAATGTGAAAAACGTCAAGCAATGGGCAATTAAGCCTCAAAACATTGATTCTTAATTGTATAATTAAAATGACATTATCATTCTTATAGATTCACACTAATATACAATAGTTCGAAGGCAAAACAACATATTCACGATAAATTAAAAAAAGGTCAATAATACCCTTAAAGTATCCAAAATAGTTCATATTTATCCTTAAACTATATTTCAGCTCAAAACTACCCTTTGCGTCAAACTATTGGGTCAAAAGTGTCTTCTTATTAACGAAAGTTGTTAAATGCCATGTGAATGCCACATTGCGCACCAATAGGGTTTCACTTGCCACATAGACTAAATCCCTAAATCTTAATTATTCTTTTTCCCCTTTATTTCATTATTTTCCAGAAATGATTTTACCCCGTCTTCCTCAATTCATGGCTAGGGCTTCATAGTTTTCTTCGTCGCGGAGTTTTAAAGTGGATATTCGTGGTTGTAGGTTAGTAAATCTTTTTTCTTATTTTATTATGTTTAAAATCATAAATATTCACTTTGAAGTCCAACCCCAAAGAAAGCTATGAAACCCTAGCCGCGAAATGAGAGAAAAAAGTTGTGAAACCCTAACTATCATGCTTTGAAATTGTAAACATAATAAAATAAGAAAAAAGATTTACTAACTTACAACCACAAATATTAAAACCCAGCCCTGAAGAAAGTTATGAAATCCTAGCCGTGAAATGAGGAGAAAGTTGTGAAATCCTAACTATCATGATTTGAAATCGTAAACTTAATGAAATAAGAAAAATAAATTACTAACCTACAACCACGAATATCCACTTTGAAACCCAGCCACAAAGAAAAATGTGAAATCCTAGCCGCGAAATAAGGGAGAAGGGGTGAAATCATTTTCTAGAAAATAATGAAATGGGAGGGGGGAGGGGGGGCAATTAATTAGGAATTAAGAATTTAGTCTATGTGGCAATGGAATCCTATTGACATGCAATGTGGCATTTACATGTTATTTAACAACTTCCGTTAATAAGAAGGGTATTTTTGACCCAATAGTTTGACTGAAGAGTAGTTTTGAGCTGAAATATAGTTTAAGGGTAAATATGAGCTATTCATGATAGTTTAAGGGTACTTTCGACCCTTTTCCGTTTAGTGTATGTGTCAGTGGAACCCTATTGACGCAATGTGACATCCACATGACATTTAACAACTTCCGTCAATAATAAGGGTAGTTTTGACCCAACAGTTTGTCAGAAAGGGTAGTTTTGACCCAAAATATAGTTTAACGGTAAATACGATCTATTTCGGATAGTTTAAAAATATTTTAAACCCTTTTTCATTTAAAAAAATCGATAAAATCTAAGCAAAATAAATAGTAAATAAAAAATATTCTAATAAAATACACAGGACTGAACATCAATTCGACACTAAATCACTACATTAATAATAAAGAAACACAAATTTCAAACTTAAAGATCTCTACAAATTAGCATAATGAAAATGATAATAGTAATGATGGCAATAGTGACATTGTTAATCCTAATATAAATGGCAATGGAGTAAAAAAAACAATTAAAGTAGAAGAAATAAAGTGTCTATGGATGAAAATGGGGCTGTCGGATGCGGGAAGGAGTGAATTTAAGGCTTTACGGGACGGGTGAAATGTAGGGCGGGTTGTAGTGGATTTTTTAAAAACTAATGTGGGGGCGGCGGAGTGCGGATGCATGTGATTTTATGTGGATTCAAACTTAATTTTAACTTTGGGAAAAGTCTCAAATATGTCATCGAACTTTCAGAAAAGTCTCATTTATGTCATAAGTTAAAAAGTTTGGCTCATTTATGCCATTACCGTTAAAGAAAAAGGCTCATTCATGCCATTATTTTTTAACAATTATTTCGCAAAACCATTTTTGACACGTGGCCAATTAAAATTCGGTCGCGTCATCAATTTTTTTAATAAAAAAATCATAATTCTGAAAAAAGAAATTGAATTATTTTTTTATTAAATAAATTGATGACGAGACCTAATTATAATTGGTCATGTCATCAATTTTTTAATAAAAAAATAAAATTTTGAATAAAAATTATTTTTTTATTTTTTTATTAAAAAATTGATGACGTGGCCGAATTATAATTGCCCACGGTCAAAAATGGTTTTGCAAAATCACCGTTAAAAAATAATGACATGAATGAACTTTTTTTTAACGGTAATGGCATAAATGTGCCAAACTTTTAACTGATGGCATAAATGAGCCTTTTCTGAAAGTTCAATGGCATATTTGAGCCTTTCCTTTTAACTATTTACATGTTTTAAGAGTGATAGAGCATTGTTTATTAAGATAATTTATTTAAAACTACTAAAATATTTAAGATATTAAATAAAAATAGTTTAATAAAAATTAATACAATTTCTTTCTCAATTGACCTCTAAGAAATAACTTCTAAAGTCAACATCCTCTTAAATTAATGGAAAAGAGTCAAAAATACCCTTAAACTATCTGAAATAGCTCATATAAAACTTTAAACTATATTTTGGCTCAAAACTACCCATGCCGTCAAACTATTAGATCAAAAGTGCGCTTCTAATTAACGAAAATTGTTAAATGCCATGTAGATGTCACATGGATAGATTTCCACTCCCACATAGACTGAAAGAAAAAGAATAAAAAATACCCCTAAACTATCCAAAAATAGCTCATATTTACTCTCAAACTTTATTTAGGCTCAAAACTATCCTTCCCGTCAAACTATTGGGTCAAAAGTGACTTTCTTATTAGCGGAAGTTGTTAAATATCACATGGATGGAACATTGCACCCAATAGGGTTCCACTGCCACATTGACTAAATTCCTAAATCTTAGTTACTCATTTTCTCCTCATTTCATTATTTTTCAGAAACGATTCACCCCCTCTCCTTCATTTAGCGGCTAGGGTTTCACAGTTTTCTTCGTCGCTGGGTTTCAAAGTGGATATTCGTGGTTATAGGTTAGTAAAACTTTTTTCTTATTGTATTGTGTTTACAACCACGAAAATTCACTTTGAAACTCAGTTCCGGAGAAAGTTATGAAACCTTGTCTGCGAAATAAGGGGAAAGTTGTGAAATTCTAACTATCATACTTTGAAGTCGTAAACATAATAAAATAAGAAAAAATATTTACTAACCTACAACCATGAATATCCACTTTGAAATTCAGCCTCGAAGAAAGCTATGAAGCCTTAGTTGCGAAATTAGAGAAACGTTGTGAAATCCTAACTATCATGCTTTGAAATCGTAGACATAATAAAATAAGAAAAAAATTACTAACCTACAAGCATGAATGTCCACTTTGAAACCCAGCCAAGAAGAAAAATATAAAACCCTAGCCGCAAAATGAGCGAGAACGGGTGAATATATCGTTTCTGAAAATAATGAAATTGGGGGGGGGGAGTAATTAGGATTTATGGATTTAGTCTATGTGGCAATGAAACCTTATTGGCATGCAGTGTGACATCCACATGGCATTTAACAACTTCTGTTAATAAGAAGGGTACTTTTGACCCAATAGTTTGACGGAAATGGTAGTTTTGAACTGAAATATAGTTTAAGGATAAATATGAGCTATTTCGGATAGTTTAAGCGTATTTTGGACCCTTTCTGTTTAGTCTATGTGGCAATGGAATGCTATTGGCATGCAATGTGGCATCCATATGACATCCACGTGACATTTAACAACTTCCATTAATAAGAAGGGTACTTTGACCCTAATAGTATGACGGGAAGGGTAGTCTTGAGCCGAAATAAAGTTTAAAGGTATATATGAGCTATTTCGAATAATTTAGGGATACTTTTGAGCCTTTTCCGTTAAACTAATACAAGTTAATGAAAAATAAATTTATATGTAAATTTTTTAGTTTTAGTATCAAACTTAACTAGAAGAAAATATTATAAAAATCATGCGGAGTGAGTCTACGCGAGGTGGAGTGAGCAGATTGAAAGTCAAATAAAAAATTTTGCGGGCTAAAATTAATCTACCCAATATCTGTCTTGCACCGTCCCATTGTCATCCCTAAAAGTGTTTTGCAAAAAAAAAAGGAACAAGAAGAACGTATAGTAGTGACAATAATAACAAATTAGTGGTGTGGTGGAGGAATAGTGATTACAAAAAGAAGGAAGAAGAAAAATCATTACTCTTTTATCAAAAAACGGCTAAATAGATATCTTTCACACGTTTATACGACGTGAATCATAAATCATATGTCATTTAGGCAAAAAATATTTGAATAATTCAAATTCGTAAGGATTGAAATATTCAATAGATACAAATTTTGATTAAGATGTCCAAATGACTTATATAAACACTAAATAATTGAAGGCCCGTCCACGTGCCCAATTACAAAAATCTCCTTAGGTACAAAAATTATCTTTAAGTTAAATTTAATTTTTGTAACCTAAATTCTCATTTTATTTATTATAGTTTCTAAAAATTTTCTACCATTTTAAAAAATTACAAAAATCTCCTTAGGTACATCTCTATTCTCGGTCAGATACATCACCATCTCTTCTCGGGTACATCTTTATCCCCTCTTGAATACATCTCTCCTCTCGGGTACACCCATATTTTCTCTCGAATACACTCCTCCCCTCTCGAATTCATCTGTGAGATATGTGTCTGCAAGTCTTTTTCAGGGCGGTTTACTCAGAATGTTGACTAAAGTCAAACTTAGCCTTTAAACTTAAAGTTAAAACGCCTAATCACAACAACTCACACTGAAAACTTTGGGAGTCATGTTGACAATGCTACTAGCCTAAAATGACCCTTCCGGAACTGATGGAATCGTCAGAATTGGATTCTGATGTCATCTTCTTAAACTTTTGATCGAAAATGATCGTTCAAGGTTCATAAGCTCCAAAAATACTAAAGCTCACACAGTAACCAAACGAATGACCAGGTGACCGATCTGTCAGTCCCAGCAAGTCATAAATGACTTGGAATCGCTATAGGAAAACTTTAAACGATGCACAGAAGATAAAACACTAAAAATGACAAGAAGGATCATTACAATTGAATAGTATCACGACCGATGTATCCACATTTCTATTGATGCATCCAAAAAATTTTAATTCTATTTTTTTTTGTAATTTGAAAAAGAGTATGAATAATGTAATTAGCTCTTAATACTATAAAAATTTATGTAAATTTTATTTAATTTATACGACATATTTTTCTCTGTAGTCAGTCTCAAAAGAATGATTTATTAATATGTTCAATAATATTTGACTTCAAAATATTCGTTTATTCTTAGTAAGATGATTTATAATCATATGAACATCTATGGTTTGTTTTAGACTACGAGTTTTAAAAGTATTTTTTTTTAAAAAAAAATGTCATGTTAAGTCAAATAAACATTACATAAATCGAAATGGAGTGAGTACAAACTTTAGATCCATTTTATATTTAAGAAATTTAAGTTTCTATAACTATTTTGCCTTTTAACAAAATTAAAAATGAAAATACTAAAGCTTTTTCATTATTATTTTTAATAGTATATTTTTATTAATATTCTGCCGATAATAACCCAAATTATAATAAAATAACTTAATTTGAAATTCAAGTATAGATATCAATTGTGGAAACATTTATTCTTTAGTTATAAAACATTCATGATCTATTATTTATATGCACCTTACATTCGACGAATGACACTAATTTATTATAATTCAAGATTGTAAGAAGTAGAAAATCAAGACTAAAAAGTGCAACTCACAATTATATGAAGGTCGTTGTGAGTTAATTGTCACTCATTAAATATATATATATATGTCATATATTAATGATCATAATGAAACAATATGAAAATTATAAGAGATAATTATTTATAGTTGAAAATTACTTATGAAATATGGAGTACAAATTATATATTTTAATATGTTTATGTCATATACATATTAATGTAAAGAATTTTGACACTATCAATTTATTTACTTATATTAATATGTAATTTATTTTAATATGAAAAATCAAAAATTTGATGTTTTATATATAAAAAAAATGGTATGAGTAATATGTCCTCATAGTAATGAAGAGGTCTTTACTTTATAATATAGAAGAATATTAATCATATTAGTTGTAACATATTAATCTGATTTTTTTAGACAAACATCACGTAAATCAATTTTTTAGGTTTTAACAAATTATTAATTTAGAATATTTGATTGTTTTATCATTACAAATCTATTACAAAAATTTCTTGATACCATAACATAAAAAGAAACATTCTAAAATCTTTATAAATTGATAAATTTACTTTTGATCATTCTTAGCTTGACTCATTTATATAATTAAAAAATTTTAAGGGATCGCAGATGATGATTTAATATAGAATATTATATCCTCACAATTTTATTTTAGGATTAACTTGTATATGCAGGAGTTACCTATTATGTCAAGTGGACTCTAACCAATAACACACATGAGGTGGCTTGTTTCAGAGGAGATTTAATTTATAGGGCCCACAAGTTGTAATATTGTACAATTACACGTGTACATCTTTAATTGGTTCCTTCAGAAGCCTACCAAACTGTCACTGTGTCATGTCTGTCTTCTCATGATATCATTGCCTTTTTTCACTTCATGTCTAATTACTATTTCAACCCTTAAAAACAACATAATAACAATTATACCCCTTTCATTTTCTTTGTTATAAATTGAACAAAGTAAACAAAATACAAAAACAGACGTAATATATAAATGTGTCATTTAATTTGATTTTATCTTATATTTATGTTATTTAATTTTTGGTATGACCTAATAGATACTTTTTAAACTTGTATAAAATTGAATAAGCAGACATATGAGTTTTATATAACATAATACATGTAGAATATCATGTAGACGCAAATTGTCATGCAGAATGTTGTGTGTGTATGCAACAATCTTTCTGTGTTTTTCCACTCTAACGAAGTTCCTCGACGATCCAAAGCAATAGTCAACTCAATTCTCTCCACCATCTATTTCTCCTGCTAACAAGAATTAAAATGTTCTTAAATTCTCTCCACCCTCGTCTTTGATAGGGTCTGACCTATGTAGAGTCTGTTCGGTGCTTGAGCATCCATTAATCTCATTTCGAAATATATAAATATATATAGAGAGAAATTAAAAAAGTATTTGCATAAAATCAACATAAAGCACCTAATGAACAAATGATATGATTGGTGTTTAAGGTTCTTTTTGTATTGTTGAAATCTGGTTTCGAATCTTACAATTAACATATCTTTTTTATATTTTTAATTCTGTCACTTTCAAAGTATCCACAACTTTAAAATTTCAAATTCGTTACTGTTCTTTAGAACATCCTTAAATTAAAGACATGCTAAAGTAAAGACATAGAGCTCAAATACAAACTTAGTAAGCGCATATTTCCTAGATAGAGAGATTTGCTCTCTTAAAGATGATTTCTTTCCCTAATAGAAGTCAAAATCAACAACTTTAGAAATTACTTATGCACTTTCAGTCTGTTAAGATTTATTATAACCGTAAGTCTCTTCTTAATGCACTTAAAAGAGGAATACGACCAAAAAAAAAGGAAAACTAAGAAGAGAAAGATAATTAAACTCTGCATAACTAAACCCCGCATAGCTAATATCTGTATAACTCTAATTATTAACGAAACGTCTCAAAAGTACATATCTAATAACAATTAGTAGCAAATGTTAACTAACTACTACTTTAATCAAGGAAAAACTTAAATATTAAATGTCATATTCATTCAATTACTTGGAAAAAGACAAATATAGTGGGGACCTTTAAAATAATTCCAATGTACTTTGATGATCAAACACTATCACGGATGCTCTATGACGAAACACAATCGTAACAACTACGGTGAAGGTCATAATAGTAATTCAAATAAAAACAAGTGTCGGTTGCTGATTTATATATATATATATATATATATATATATATATATATATATATATATATATATATATATATATATATATTATTTTTATTTCCCATAAATTAGTCATCAAAATATTTTATTCATATTTTAAGTTCTGATAAAATGCTTTAGTTCAACAAATCAACTTATCTAGTTAAAGGTATATAATTAAATGATATAATTTATGCAATTAGTTTAACTATCGAAGCAAATTTTTTATTAGATTTATCATGCGTCTATTATATTTAATATTTAATAGACACTAAAAATATAATAAAATAAAAACCACATTCTTAATGTATTTCACTGCATGCCAAACACGTTTAATAGATAGAATCTTTTTTTTAAAAAATATTTTAAACAATAATATTCATGAGGTGAGTAATATAGCTCACATGAAAGTGCAAGGGAATATATAGAGATAATCCATTAAAATTTTTAGTGGCTTTAAGTGGAATTCAATAAATATTTGAAATATTACTAAATAATTAATTTAAAAGTCAATAAATTTGAATAAGCTACCGTAAAATTATTTTGAATATATTAATAAAAAGGAATTTGTTGTTGTTTTTCAACCGTTTTTCGATTTTTGATGAAGTTTTGTATAGATTACGAATTTAAATAACTATTTATCAAATGGAGAAAGAACAATAATTAAAAAAGGTCTTAATTTTATACTTTATTTCAAAAAATTAATTTCTTTATCCTCCGACTTTAAACATATATTCTCTCTAGCGCTTTGTTTTGAAAATTGATTTATTTCGAAAGCAAAGAAATTGATTATTTTTGAAAGCAAGTGATTATTTAGGTGCTTTTCACATTTTGTGAATAGTTGGTACATTTAAGAATATCGAATTTATTTATTTATTTTTTATGAATAGTTGGAATTTGAGACATTAAAGAATATTTTCAACACAACAATTTTTGTTATTAAACTATTCTGAACAACAACATTCATAATGTGAGTCATACACATCTCATGAAAGTACAAATGCATAATATTACATACGTATTGATTAAAATTGAGTAGTTTTAACTAAGACTCTATTGAAAAATATATATTGTTTAATGATCATGTATATCAAAAATATTTATTTAAAGTAGTTGCCAATTTAAACAATTTAGAGAGAATTAATTTTTTTTTTCAACTTTGTCCTTAACATTAATTATTTTAGAATTCAAAGGCATATAGATATAGATGAAGATTCATATCGTAATCAATCTAAATATGTAAATTTCAGGACATCTAAGTCAGAAGTAGTAGCTCAATTTCTTACGGCTAGTGTCGTAGTCAGCCAGGTGAATTACGAACGGATCATACGCAAGGAGACTCCTTTTCCAATCAAAGTCTTTCCCTCTTAATCTGCACCCGAATATGGAGTAAGGATGAAATAAGTGAAGTAATAAATAAACTAGGATGAAGTGTGTCATCAACATTTTCCAAAGGCATAATACATATATATGACCCTTAACTTGACTTCAACGGACAACTATGCCGTCTAACTTTAAGTGTGCATAAATAGACATTTAAATTTGTACAAGTAGATACACATATCCTACATGACATAATACATGTAGGACACCGCGTAGGACACAAAATTGTTATATAAGATGCCTTGTAGGAAGATGTGTTCATTTATTTAATTTTATACAAGTTTAAATATGCATACTTAAGTTAACAGTCATAATTTCCAGCTAACGTCAAATTAAAAATTATATTTATATATTATTCTTTTTCCAAAATATGATTAACAACAAGGTGAATGCCAAGCTAAGGTTGTACATGAGGCACTTAAGAATTAATAAAATAAAAATACTTTTTATCATTATTTTTCTTAAAGGGTCGTGTGATACTCTATCATGACTATTATAAAAAAACTCAAAGAGTATTAAAAGAGTGAATTATTAAAAATACTCTTAAACTTAACCCAAGTTATAATTAATTTCACTCCAAACTATTGACTGTAAATGTATCGCCAATCTAGCGATTAGAGTGAAATACACCCATAATCATCAAATTAATAAATTGTCACGACCCAAATCGGAGCCGCGACTGACACCCACATTTACCCTCCTATGTGAGCGAACCAACCAATCTAAACCTTAACAGTTCAATATAATATCAACAGAAAGTAATGCGGAAGACTTAAACTCATTATTAAAAATCAAATCAATAACTATTATTATTATCCCCAAAATCTGGAAGTCATCATCACAAGAACATCTATCCTCAAATTACTAAACTAAGAGTATCTAAGAAAGCAAAACAAATAGAAGCTAGTCCATGCCGGAAGTTCAAGGCATCAAGACTTGAAGAAGAAGACCCAGTCCAAGCTAGACGCATTAGCTCACCCTGAATTTCCGATGTAGTGAAGACTGGCTAGAATTACTGCTGAGTTGAAGTTGACGGAACGTTTGCTGCACTCCACAAATAACAAAGAAGAAAACATAAAAGTAGGGGTCAGTACAAACCACAAGTACTGAGTAGATATCATCGGCCAACTCAAAATAGAAGATAATATATATCAAGTAATATTATAAATCAACTATAATCTCAACATGTAGCAACAACAAGTACTATAATCGTCAACAAGTACCATCAAGTTCATTCATGAGGGCTCAAGCCTCAATACCATACTCATTTGGGAATTAAGTTTATTAGATTGAGTATATTTATCATCTTTCAGGATTCATTATCTTTCTTCCTATTGTGTCGGTACGTGACACTCCGATCCCCTACCACTATGTGTCGGTACGTGACACTCCGATCCCCTAATTTCTACATGTCGGTTCGTGACACCCGATCCCCTATATGTGTCGGTACGTGACACTCCGATCCCCTATATGTGTCGGTACGTGACACTCCGATCCCCTATATGTGTCGGTACGTGACACTCCGATCCCCTAATTCTACGTGTCGGTTCGTGACACTCCGATCCACTAATACTATATGTCGGAACGTGACACTCCGATCCACTAATTCTATGTGTCGGAACGTGACACTCCGATCCACTAATTCTATGTGTCGGAACGTGACACTCCGATCCACTAATTTCATTCTATCCGTTCATCAAGCCTTCTCTATACCAAGGCATCATCATTACTTTAATTCACCAAGCCTTCTTTTATACCAAGGCATCATCATTAATAACGTAGATTAAAGTTTCTTTCAAAATTTGGGATTCAATAGTTTTCATCATGCTTACCTTATCAAAATCACATAATCATATTCATGCAAGCATACAATTAAGCATATAGCAGGGTTTACAATACAATCAATACATATCATTCACTATTAAGAGTTCACTACGAATATCGTAAAACAACCATAACCTACCTCCACCGAAGAATTGGAATCCACAAGCAAATTCCCAAGCTTTGATATTCCTCCCTCTCGATCTCTCTCTCTCTCTCTTTCTGTTCTTTCTCTTTTTCTTATTCCAAACCCTCTTCCTTTTACCCTAATTAGTATATAATTAAGAATAAAAGATGGCAATAATACCCCACTAATTAACTTAGGGTTACCTCTTTTAACCCCCAAGTAATTAGACTTATTAATATTAACCCTCTAACTTATAATTAAATTAGGAATAGTCCAAAACGTCCCTTAAAACGTGTAAAGAAATCCGACTCCGACTGGGATTACGCAACCTGTGATGGCCCGTCGTGCCTGCGACGGTCCGTCACGCAGGTCGTCGCAACCTCTTAGCATTCCATTTTTCTCTAAGGATCCTGTGACGGTCCGTCCTGCACTTCCGTCGTGACGTTCAGAAACTCGTTCCCCGTACCCAATTCTCAAGAGTTTAAGTGTTTTGAAACGGTGCCTCACGACGGTTCGTCGTAGTTGTGACGGTCCATCCTGCAGGTCCGTCACAATTTACAGAGAGTCGATTTTAGTACCCCAATTCCAAAATTCTAAGTGTTCTGGGACGATACACCCTCGACGGTCCGTCGTGGTGACCGTCGTCTCAGCCAGTTTTTCCAGAAATAAAATCTGCTGCTCAAAATGACTAAACAGGTCGTTACATAAATCTTTTTTGATATTTTAAATTTTTTTTATATAGAGCTCCATGCTCTTACAAAAAATTAATTACCACTTATTATATTATATGTTAAATCAAAATGTATCTAAATCTAATGTTTTCTAAACTATTAATAATTCAAAAATAAAATTAATAATTTACGTTAAATTTTGGAGTGTTATCCATAGATATTTTCGATGTAATTTAATGCATAGACCCATTTTCATACTTTGGCGGGTACAGAGAAGAAGAAAATAGAAAATGAAAGAAAATATAAAGGCAAAAATGCTGTCAAAGAAACAAAATAGCTTCACTTCACAGTTCACAGAGCTGAACTCACTGTGCAAACAGTCTCTCTTTCTCTCTACTTCTACAGAGAGAAAACACCAAAAACACACACTCACTCTGTGTTTTCTTTTTCCTACTCACAACTCATAATCTACACACAAATTGATTTTTTTTTTCTGTACATATATATACACGATCTACTTTTTTTGATCAGTTTAGGTTTTTTTTTTGGTTGATTCTTCCAGTTTTTGTTAGCTGAAGCTAAGCAGATTCAGGTAAAAATGGAGTTATACGGTGGGTCACACTCCGATCGACAGTCGGAATGGGTTGCTGTTGGACCCGAAACCGGTCTTGAAGGTAGGTTTTCATATAAACTAAATTTAATAATTTTTTTTTGATAAATTTTTAAATTTAATGAGAATATTCTGGCCAACAAGATGAAATTTCTAGTAGCTAATGGATTGAGTTACTTAGATTCCCGGCATGGTCATTGCACCAGCATGGCAGAGAAATTAAAAAAAAATAAATTAAAAAATACAGTTTTTATCTTTTCATTTGTTCATTTCATTGAAAGGAACAACTTTCCATCTGTATTTTTGGTATGATGAATTTGAATTTTGGGTTGATTTTTTAATTTTTTTTTTTAGGGTTTTTGATGACTCAAATGGTTTTTTTTTTTTTTTTTTTTTTTTTGTGTGTGTTTTTGACAATGTAGAATCAATGAGGAGGTTGGGGTTGTGGAGGAGGGAACCATACCCGGAAAGGTCTGGGACATCGAATTGTTCTTTCTATATGCGTACAGGGTCTTGTGGATATGGTGCTAAATGCCGGTATAATCATCCTCCTGATCGTAGCTCTGTAAGTTGTTGATCTCGTGTAATAGTTGTATGTTTGTCTTAATTAAGCTTTCTATCAATAGACGAATTCAGGATTTGAAGTGTATGGATTCCAACTACGCGACCTCAAGTTAATATACTTAAGCAACTGAATATAGAGTTTGAACGGAAGGTTGTGAATAAGAGGCTAGATCCGCCCCTGCTTACTATAGTCATTAGTTGTGTAATGCCTATAGTTTCATAGAGAATCGTGAACCCACAAGCTTATTTAATTGGATTTAACTTGTGTACACGGACAGGTTAATGTCACATTGGTGATGTAAAAGAAAACTATACACCATTAGTAACTTGGAGTTAACTTTACATTTTAACTAGGCCTAGTATAGAGTGAGTAGCCACTGGACTGACACCTAGTAAGAGTAGTGAATATCATGTATGTATGTATCTTGTGGATATTCTAGTAGTTTCTTGGAATGGCAAGCTGCAAGCATGAGTTCTTTTAACCCTTACTTGGGAGTCGCTTGGATTTCAGGTTGGTGCTGTGCTGTTGGAAAGTACTGAATATCCAGAACGAATAGGAGAGCCTACATGCCAGGTAACTCTATCTCTCATCCTGAGATTGTTCGTGTTTGATCAAGTATGCGTGTCCTTCATTTCTGTTTTTTCTTTTCATTATGTGGACAAAATATTGATTTAATGTGTGATGAATGTATAATTTCTGTTTGCAGTACTATCTAAGAACAGCAACCTGCAAATTTGGTGCATCATGCAAGTTCCACCATCCAAGAAACTTAGGTGGATCGTTGAGCAATATATCACTAAATGTTTATGGATACCCATTACATCCGGTAATTGATCTGTTGCGTCGTATCATGTATGTATGCATTTGTGTTTTCTACCAATAAGGTTATCTAAGATCTCTTGAACTTCATCAATTGCAACAGGAGGAAAGAGAATGCTCCTATTATTTGAAAACGGGGCAATGCAAATTTGGTATAACATGTAAATTCCATCATCCTGACCATGCCGAGGTATCAGCGCCAGCGACTGCACGTCCATTTTATCCAACATCGCCTTCTCTTCCTGCTCCTCCTGAAGAATATAGCAGTACATCAACTAGCTCTAGAGTAGCAGGACCTCAACTCTTACCCGGTCCTTATGTACCTGGTACTTATGGTCCAGTTTTGCTTCACCCAGGAGTGGTGACCATTCAGAACTGGAGCACTTACTCGGTAATGATAGTGATATTCTCTAAATCCACATTCTGATATGACTTATAATAATCTTATGGGGTGATTAATTTGCTTTTTTGCAGGGACCAGTGAGTCCTGCACTTTCTCCTGGTGCTCAACCCTCTGCTGGGATGGCATCTATTTATGGGATGCCACAACTAGCATCTTCTACGGCTGCCTTTGCAGCACCTTACTCTCCGTTACACTCTGCTGCTGGCCCTTCAAGCAGTGCACTGAGAGAAAATCGTTTTCCAGAAAGACCAGGCCAACCAGTATGTCAATATTACATGAAAACTGGGGACTGTAAATTTGGATCGTCCTGTAAATTTCATCATCCTGCTGACTGGATTGCATCAAAGACAGATTGTACTTTCAGTCCCTTAGGCCTTCCTTTGCGTCCGGTATGACCAATATCCTTCGTTCTCCCTTTTGTTTGACTTGGCATCACTAATTTATAATCCAATATGGATACTTTGTGATGGACATTGTTGTTTATCTGGTCCTGCCTGAAAATTGAGATCATGTCAAGACTTATTATGCTGCTGGATGCTTTGTGATTTGGAAGATTTTGTATGCATGCTGTCCTTTGCTTGCCTTCTGCTTGGTTGTTTACCGAATTCACGAAGTATTAGTTTATTGAATCTATATTCACTGTTCTTCTTGGAGCTATGGAGATACTTGCCTATTGCATGCTCTGTGCCATGTAGAGAAACTGCAAAAGGGCAGTCTGACTTCTCTTATCTGTTCTGCAGCAGTCTCTGTTCAAACTTGCGTTTGAAATTATAGCTGGTCCCTATGACTTATTAGGCTGCTGTTAGTTATCAGTCCCATGAAATGAAAACATAATTTGTTACAATTTGAAAATGTCACGATATCTAGCGTTAATGCCTGTCCCCACAGATTACAAACAGTTGAAATTTCGCAATTGTCTAATTTTCAAATGCCAAAATGATGGCAGCATATCTTCCAACTTCAGAACACTAGAGATGTCAGTCTCCTTGGATTGTTCCAGTATAAGCAAGCATGCTTGTTATCATCTTAAGTCTGATACAAGAATACTTCTTTCTGTTTCTTTCTTGGAAGAAAAGTAAATTCCTCTCCTTTCTTTCAGGCTGTTTTTTTAATTATCCTTGTAGTTTCTAGTACACTCGTCTGCTTGTATAACTATTAAAAGGATTACTGTGTTGTTTTTCTCTGGCTTATGAATGCAGGCTTCAAAGGTTTCATAATCGGTGTACATTTTATGTATTTCTTATCTCCTCCTTTGTCTAGCTGAGTTTCAACATATCTGAACCTTTTCGGACACTTTTACATATTAGAGCTAGGAGATAGCATCTTGTTATATGATCTTTCTTGAGTCTGATAGTATTGCTGTGTGTGTAACTCGTTACCTGTTTGGATACTCGACTAAATTTCATTCTGAAAGCAGGGGGTGCAGCCTTGTTCCTTTTACATGCAAAGAGGATTCTGCAAATTCGGTGGCACATGTAAATTCGATCATCCTATGGGAACAGTACGATATAGTCCATCAGCTTCTTCTCTTCCTGATATAGCGAATGCCCCTTACATGTCGGGATCTTCCCTTACTTTGGCTCCTATTTCATCGCCAGAGTAACAACCCGGATTTGTTACAGGATCCAAGGCGGATCCCTTCTCATAGTGCAGCATCTGGTACTTCTTCAATCCCGAATATGCAACTGTTGAGTCGGGGAAGTTGGCCAGTGAAGTTAATGTAAACATCAAGCCTTATTTAATGCTTTCCTGGTAATTTCTGTATATTTATCATCAATAAATAGCTTAATGTTTTCTTCTTTAAAATTGAAGTATCTCCTCATTGTCTCATTTTATCAATGGTATGAAGTTGCAACTTATCCAAATATAGGAATTTGTCATTATTTGGACCAATTAGGTTGCGGCCCTACCCCCACCCTGCTTATACGCGGGATGCTTTCTGCACCAGACTTTTCTGTAGAGTAAGAGATGAAGCAAATTAAGATGCATCTCTATCACCACAAGATACTCTCTGTCCCTTAGTTTTGATCTATATAAATCTCTGTTAGTTTCTTTAGAACTAAGGGGTTGCTTGGTAGAGTATATCAACAAAAATAATGCATGCGTAACTCTGTGTATTAGTCATATCTTGTTTGGTACATTTTTTCATGCTATGTACTCTATTGTGTATAGACTTCTACGTGTTGCTA
The DNA here is from genome assembly GCA_032847665.1 of Solanum chilense. Taxonomy (NCBI): domain Eukaryota; kingdom Viridiplantae; phylum Streptophyta; class Magnoliopsida; order Solanales; family Solanaceae; genus Solanum; species Solanum chilense. The sequence continues at coordinate 3,974,773 of CM064968.1, read as the reverse complement.
ATGCATGTTTTAGCACGGTAAAAGACTCTATTACCCCTCATAATATTTTTTTTACGTCTTTTTCATCATAATTATGAAGGGTATTTTTAGAAATAAATATTTTTATGAGACATGCTATTTTTAATACATCAGATCAATCAAAGGATTAGAAATGAAATAATCTATGTATAACTAATGTAAGCATTACTAATTCAAAAATTATAACCAAAGTATTATTAATATATTCTATTTAACAACTTTATTTGTATACACTACCAAGTGCTAACGATTCTAATGATGATTGAGGTAGAAGAGGAAACTTTAAATGCAAGGAGTACATAGATCAAACTACATGAATATTTTATCCTAAAGTGTTTAGGTCAACAGTAAACTCTTGACAGTAAATAATTTTCATGATTTGTTTTGATATTAGATAAGAATAATAAAAAAGGAAATATAATAGAATAAAAGAGTAAACTTGGTTAAAATTGAGACACATCTCTAGACCCTAGTGATCAAAGAATATTGAATCTCATAGATAAAGAAAGGTTATAAGAACAAAAAATATTGGATAAGCTCTTATCTTTTTCCACATCATTTGAGGATCCTCTAAGTTCTCTATCAATAATAATCATATTGCTATAACATTACGTTGATTTTGTTTAATTTTTCAACATATCAATAATGCTTTAACCTAATACACATTAACCATGAATGTTTTGTTTAGTTTCATATTATTGTTTCAAATAACTAATAATACACATTAACATTACGTTGATCTGATGCTATCAACAATTTTTTTTATCATTCGTATTTAAGTTAGAGAAAGAGAATAAGTATTTCTAAAAATGAACTGACGGTGTAATTTTCTTATCCACTCCATCGATATAAGTTGATCTCTTTAAGTTAAGCTAACATTATTAGCAATTACTTCTAATTATCTTTTAGATTACTAATTATTAAAGAATTTTTTTCATATATATATATATATATTATTTTTATTCGATATTCCTATACATCTCCTGTACCAGTAGCATTGTCTTTACACATCATTAAAGTATCTATTACGTACTGTGTTAGTTTCTAGATCTCCAAAACTAGAATTGCTTTAATTTTCCCACTAAACAAAGAATTTTTCAAGAAAAGATTTAAGGAATAATATCTTTACCTTTGATATAATAAGTTGTAGGAATTTTATGTTAGATTGTGGAGCCTGATTAATATTTGATGTACTGATTAGGCTGCAATATTTATTCTCTGTAATCTAAAATACTCTGAATTATTAATATATATACCCATCACCGTGGAAGTTTACTCATGAGGTATTACCACGAGACATTGGTTTCTCTCTCTAAATCTGTCATCTCTTTTTCTGGAAAGTTCTTGTGTTCTTAATTCATCAAGTGTGTGTATGGATTCGATCCTAACATTCTACAGGAGTCTGGTATTATCGTTATGGTCTATCAACTTTTCATACCATTAAGGGGTAATTATCTAGAGAATTAATTAGTTTAATGTACACTCGAAATAGAAAATAGTTTACTCTATATGAGTGCATTTTAATATGTTGTAATTGGTAACATATGTCTTTTTAAAATGATCTCAATATAAACTAATCGGTCGAACTAGAATATTCACTAAAGAAACTCTTAACTAAAAAAAATAATATACACTAAGGGATTATAGTATATATATAATTTTAAAAGAAAAGAAATTGACCTATATGCATAATGTAATTTTCAAATGAAAGAGATATCGAGTTAATGAAATTTAAATTACAATAGACAAGTTACATAGCTAAACAAAATTATAAAAAAAGAACCAGGTTATACACAATATTTAGCTATAAATTAGCGGTGAAAATTCATATAGCTCATGTCAATTTTTTTAGAAAAAATGAAAGGTAATAAAATTTTCCATCATCAAAACATTTAAAGATTATATTATTATTAGTGTACATAAGTTAAACTCAGTTCTCAAATGGCGTATGACATTTATTTTTTCCTTTATAATAACTTTTTCTTTCCTTTAGCCAAAGGAAAAATATCTTTAAGGAACATTGCCTTTTCATTTATGCATCAATATAATTTTTTATTTTTTTTTTGCCTTTTCTGGATAAACAATGTAATCCATATCTACTATATGTACAAAAATCTCTATAAATAACCTCAAATATCATCACCATCTACCACACAAAGTTTATAACACTAGTGATCATCAATCAATATTTTCTTTCATATTTCGTATAATTTTGGTCATACATATCAATTAATTATTTGTATCGATCGATATCGAGTTAGCTATGGATAGAATAGGTGAGTTGGCATCAAAGAAGGCAGCAGTAATATTCACAAAGAGTTCATGTTTTATGTGTCATAGTATTAAAGCACTATTTTATGATATTGGAGCAAGTCCAGCAATTCATGAACTTGATGAAGATCCAAAAGGGAAAGAAATGGAGTGGGCATTGAGAAGTTTAGGTTGTAATCCATGTGTTCCTGCTGTTTTTATTGGTGGAAAATATGTTGGATCATCTAAGGATATTATATCCTTACAAGTTGATGGTTCACTCAAACAAATGCTCATTGATGCCAAAGCTATTTGGTTATAACTAACAAAAAAAATAAAAATACAATAGCTACGAGAAATCAATCAATTTTTCGATCGCGTATCGATCGAAAATCCATCAAAAAAGCACCGTCCGAGATACTTTTTTGGATGGGAATTCGGTCGAAAGATCGTCAGAAAAGCACTCTTAGGGGATGTTTCCGACTGTCTTTCGATTGGAGCACTCAATTGAGATGTTTCCGACGGACTTTTAATCGAGAATTTCGTCAAAAAAACATCGAAAAAGCACTCCTACGAAATGTTTTTGAAGGTGTTTCGATCGGAAAATACACTCGATTGGGATGTTTCTGACGGACTTTTAATTGGGAATTTGGTCGACAAACCGTCAAAAGCACTTGTAGGGGATGCTTCCGGAAGGTGTTTCGATCGAAGAATACACTTGATTGAGATGTTTCCAACGGACTTTTGATTGGGAATTTGGTCTAAAAACCATCGAAAAAGCACTCGCGGAGATGTTTCCGACGGACTTTTCATCGAAAATTCGATTAGAGTTTGACGTGTTGTAAGTCTTGATTGATTTCTAATAGTGAAAAAAGAAAGAAGAAAAAGAATAGTCCAGTGCACTAAGTTTTCAGTGTGGGTAGGTCCGAAAAAAGGACGGACCAAATTAGCTTTATTGTAAGTTTTTGTACTAAAAAACAACATCTAGGTTCTTAGCTTGTACACAACTTTTTTGGTGTGTGTGTCAATTTTAACCCAATGTTATTATTTTTCTTTCTAATTAATTAATCCTCTTTTTCCTTTTAAAGAAATAGAGGTTGAGGGAGAAAAGGAAGCCATATTTTGTCAAAATGGTCAGCAATGGAAAACTTTTCTCAGACTTGTAAAAAATTTCGTTTTCGTCGATTTCGATTGGTTTGAGACTGAAACATAGTAATAATTGTTGTGTTGTATATATTCTCAAGTTATTCTGGTATAAATTTGGAAGAACTTAGTATATGTGTAAGAATTTACCGAAGTACATGTATAATAAATTGCGATCGAACCTATGGATTGCGGGTTCAGGGACCAATAAAAAACTGCGAGAATTCATAAACTTAAAATTTTAAATTCACGTTTGCATTAAATTTCGCTTACTTAATCGTACACGTTCAGAAGAAACATATAGGCATAATACATATATTAAACCCTAAACTTCGCTTCAAATTTTAACTTTGACCTCCAACTTTCATAGTGCACAAATAAACACTTTAACAAATAGGACTCGCGTGTTTATTTATTAAAAGGTAGGATTGTTAAAGTGCCTATTTGTGCACTATGAAAGTTGGAGGTCAAAGTTAAAATTTGAAACCAAGTTTAGGATGCAATATATGTATTATAACTTATAAAATTTAATATTTAGGCAATTTCAACTTGTTTGAATCATCTTCTTATCAATCACTATAATTTTGCTTACTCAAAACCATTTGACATGCGCACTACATCATAAATGATCTTTAGCAGCAATATTTAATTAATGACACTAGTTTAATTGTCGATAAACATATATTTTTGACATAATACATACATTGAACCCTAAACTTAGCTTCAAATTTTAGCTTTGACCTCCAATTTTCATAATGCACAAACAGACACTTTAACTATCCAACTTTTAAATAAATAAACACATAAGTCCTACATAGCAAAATACATGTAAGACACCGCGTAGGACAAAAAAAGACATGTAGGATGACATGTAGGACATGCATGTCTATTTGTTCAACTTTATACGAGTATAAGTGTCTACTTGTGCAAATTCAAAGTTGAAGGGCATAAATATAATTTGAAGCCAAGTTAAAGGACATATTTATGTACTATGCCTATATTTTTGCGTCAATTAGCATTCTTTGTGAATGTCACTAAATCCTATAACGATATCGAATTCAATGACATTTAATTAATGCCGGTAAAGTATTTAGCACTCTTTATTAATGTATATATTTATTGCCGCTAAAAGTTATTTTTATGGTAATGACGATTTATATACTATATAAGGACAAATGCAATTAAAGTTTACTTATTAAATCACTTGTCACAAAGCCCTCCTATATCATATTTTTTAGTATAACTTACCTAAATCCCATAGTGTTAGAGCCTAAATTACATTCTATCCCTACTCTTTTTTATTTTACAAAAATCCCTTTAAATATTAGTCATCCAGATACATAAATTTCATCCAGATACATTATATATGATACCTTATAAACTTGTTTCTTGTGCTTAATATTGAATGGTAACATAAAATTGATTTTCTTTCCAAAAATAATGCATAACTGTTTTTTTTCCACAAATCACGTTATACAGATTTTCTTTTCCCACAAATCACAAAGATTGATTTATATCCATCTATTCCAATCTATAACAACTTCACAATATTCAAAAATCAATTTTTCATCTTCTCCATCAATTCGAAATCTTGAATCTCAAATCTGTCATCGTATTAATTCAAAATCGTTGAATATAATAAATCGTTGAGTAATTTGAATTCAATGTATCACAAAAATCTGATTGAACAACCTTGGTTGTTGCTACCATTGCTAACAAGATCTCTCTCCAACTAGTAAGTTTTTATTCTCCTTTTTCATCTTTCCTTTATTAACATTTATTAATTTTGATTTTTGAAAAGTCATTCAATTACTTGTTTAGAGAAAATTAATGAATCTGAGAAGAAATCATTGGCGAAATCATGAAAAAGAACTGAAAACCAATCAGATCGATATAAAGAACAATTCCCCTATTGTTGGTCTTTCTATGGGAATTTTAGAGACACCATCTTCAGAAATGTCCAAAAAATGATTCTTTATCAAGACAAATGTTTGGTTACTCCTAGATCTATCGAGAATTCATTGATGGGACAAGTTAAGACTTTGTTGCAAAAGGTTGAAGAAGATGTTTTTTCTTTGTCTTTTTGATGTTAATATGTAAGTCATGATACATTGACAGCAAACGACGCGCGTGTATTGTAATTTTTAATCTATGAATTATGATGTGGTCATTATTTTGTATCTGAATATGATTTGTATAAAAGTGTACCATTATAATATATTGTATAGGATACATATAATAAATGAATTAACAATTGAAATGGATCAAATACGTTTTTAATCAAGTGTGTGTATAACAAATTCATATAAATATATAAGGCTATTATTGTGTATATTGTACATATAAATAGTGTAACAATCAAGATATGTAAATTAATTGTTTTAATCAAGAAACAATTGTGGATGATACATTAATATATATCCATCTCGAATTTTGTTGAATGGTTGTATCATTGGTTATTATAATGTATCTAGTAGATGTTACAAGCTGGTTACAAAATTGTGTCGCTATCTGTTAATTTGATGCTAGAAGAAAATACATTGTTTGCCTTAAGCGAAAATATGTAATTGTAGTAGATTTCAACTAGCTAGACGAGACACCTTGTGGACGTTGTGGACAGGAAGGATATATTACTCATGATACATTACTATTCTTAAAATATTAAGTAAATTGCTAAGTATTGTAATCTATTATTAAATACATTAGATAAGTAAAAATTGCCCGTAAAATATTTGATTTTAGAGATGTATACATTACTGTGTGATAGTTATTAAGTATCATACAAATGTAATTTTAATTTTCCTAAGAATGAAAATGTATCATATACCTATTGTTGGGTTTGATACATAGTGCTCCAGTTATAGAACATTATGATTTATGCATCAAGATTATTATTGGGTAAATTTAAATATATATCGCTTTCTAAGTTGGGTAAGACTGAACAAATATTAAAGAGTGCAGATATATAATACAAAACTAATTTTTTACTGCTATATAACCTTTCAAATTTAAATAAGATTGATGATACAGTAAAGAACTTGAAACATGTAATATATATTCGGTAGTATTTATGTATCAACAACATTTATATTGAATGTGATAAAAACTAATAGAATATTGAACAACATTAGGGTTATGTATCAACACCTTATATATGAATATGATACATTACATAAAACAAAAGTAAACTAATTTAATAATCAAAATAAACGAGATACATTGAAAATCAACGAAGGGATTATACATTAGTTTAAGAAACAAAATCAACTAGATACATTAAAATTTGAATCCATATGTATTATACAGAATGAACAATAAAGAATCGAAAAAACAACAACAATTTGATCTGCGGAAAGCAAAAAAATTACTAAGGAATCCCCCATCACTTTTATCTTTTCCCTATATCAACTTCCGAATCTTTTTTTTCACCGTCAACAATGGGAAGAGATTTCACCAACAAAAGAGGATTCATTGAAAACGATTTTGTTAATGTCGATACATTAACTCTTTCACCTTTTCCTTATACATTTTGTGAATGTGGAAAGGGAGGAGATTCGATAGTTATCTGACAAAAAATTGTGGAGAGAAACTTACTTGAGTTGTTGAAAAAAGTTATGAAGGGAACTTAATGACAGGAGAGAGAACAAAATCTGAAAACTAAAAAGAAAGGAAGTAAAGATTGAGGGAGTGAAAACATGAATGGATTGAGGAAGTGAAGTAGGGAGAGATTAAGGGAGTGAAATTAGGAATAAAAATGTGTGTTTTGAATATTGAAACTTTCTGTATCTGAAAACGGGGTTTGGGAGGAAAAAGAGGGATTTTGGAGATATTTTAAAATGAAAAGTAATAATAAAAATTATAAAAAATAAAAATGTGTATATAAGTAATTTATCCTATTTTTTAATCAATTTTCATGGAAGTGTGCCAAAAGAGTCTTGAATAATGATTGATTCGATACAAGGAAAATCAATTTTTGAAGTGTGATGGGCCATGCATTTAGGGCCCAAGACATTTACTACATGTTTTGATATATGATTACTAGCGATTTCGACTTTATATTCTCGAGTTACAAAAAGTTATTTGAACTTATAGACTGACCATCTTTCTTATTATACGCATAATTTACTCATCAAAAACTTTACTACGTATTGAAGTTCCAACATGAATTATGATAAAAATTTATTTTTAAAATCTTACATGTTATTAATTATATGATTTAAAAAAAACAAATTTCTTTTGTTAGTCATATTAAATATTCCGAAAAGCCAAAACCTCTTATTTCGATCCTTAGAAAACAATGACTAATTAGTCAATAATCATGAACTCTGAATTGTTGTTGAGTCTTCGAGGCATTGAAAGCAAAGGTTTAATATTGAATGAGGGATGGAAGGATGTCATGGTGTTCAGTAATAGAGAGGTTAGAACTCTTCTCCTTACACTCTCTTTCAAATAATTATTTCAGATTAAAGAGTACATGTTGACCTTATGACTGCTAATTGAGGCCTAAGGTAGTAACTATACTAAACGTACTAACTTATAATTTGTGTAAGAGAAGACACAACGTAATTAAGTAGGGATAATTGTATATAATAGCAAATTAATAATCTAAAATAAATAGAGTAGCTACGGTTTGATTTAATTGTGCTCCATAGCAAACGTTTGTCAAAGTTTGCTAGTCACCTCTCTCCCAAAAATCTCGCTCACCACTCTCCCATTCTCGCTCGCCACTCTCCCTCTGGTCGCCTCTTTCGCTTTATACACAGAAGTGTATAAATTGTGTTTCTATTTTGTATAAAGCGAGAGAAAATTGTATATACATATGCAAAAACATACATCTTCGTGCTATACACTTAATTATACAATTTACAAATATTTTACTTCGATTCAGTTGTAGGCAAATGCAAATTTTACACAAATATTGTAGCGAAAAAGGCCAACGATTATACGATTGCGAATTATACAATTGCAGTGAAATACAATTTTCTCTCGCTTTATACAACTGAAGTGTATAAATTGTGTTTCTGTTTTTGTATAAAGCGAGAGAAAAACATATATCTTCTTCCTATACACTTATGATTATACAATATACAAATATTTTACTTCGATTCAATTGTATGCAAAGCAAATTTTATACAAATATTGCAGCGAAATACGCAGCGAATTATACAATTGCAGTGAAATCGGTCAGTGAGTTATACAATTGCAGCGAAATAGCCCAGCGAATTATACAATTTAGCCAGCGAATCGTACAATTGTATATGTATAGCGAGGCCAGCGAATTATACAATTTAGGCCAACGAATTATCAATTGTATATGTGTAGCGAATTATACAGTTATATGTTTGCTATGGAGCGCAATTATGAAAACTTTGTTATAACATACAAATATGAATTTTTTATTTGTTATATATGAAAGTTACCTAAGTAACAATAGCACAAAAAATAAGCAATATACACTCATAAAGGTCATCGGATTCATGAGGCTTAGAACAAGGAGCATCCGAAATCACTTTATAAGCCAGAATAAACGTGAATGAATATCATGTGTGAGAAAAGAATTGACAAATACTATATATAAAAAAAAATAAAATTTATAAATTCTGAATTCCGAGTTCGTTACTTCTCGAAGGAATATAATATCTTATCTTTTTCTCCGGATAGTGAGGAAAAGAATATAAAGAAATAGCCATGAGAAGAACTTAATTATCACCTATTTTGGAATAAAAGCTAAGGATGGACAAGAACTTGAGATATATATTTATATATTCGATCCCTCAACTCACTTTATAGTAAAATGATGATAAAAATATTCATTCAGCACACACTAAGATGGAAGAGATGGTCAAATATTTTAAATTAATGCTAATTTTTTGTTATTTATATGTATACTTCAATATTTAAATACTTTTGAACACCTTTAATTTTTTTTTTAATTTCGACACTGATCGAGTTTTTTCAATGTATTTTGGCCTGATATTTTTTAATTTGGTTCATTAGTAGTTGTTTGAATATGTACTACAATGAAAGAAACCATAATATAGTTAATAACTAATTAGGGGGGAATGTTTAAACTAGAAAAATTGGTTATTTTTAATTATTTGTGTGTTGAATAGTATAATTGTATTTTCAGATAATTTTATTGTAATATTACCAACTCAATCAATTTCAAATATTTCTTAGGTTAGAATGATTTGACAGTGCAACTTTAACATAAATACTCAAATTAGGGCCAATTTATTATATTATTGTCGCTATATAATTATTTTGTCATTATGTCTAGTTAAATACTTTCGTATCAAACGAGATGGTGAGTAGGAATTTAATTAATTAGTTAATTAACCCCTTTTAACTCCCATTGAACATAAGAAATACATATTTTTATGCTCGCAATTAATTAGGCTAAATCTCGCATTTGCCTTGTCAGGGGTGGATCTAGGAAGGAGCTAGGATATTATCTTGAGTCCTTCGATTAAAATTTGCGTTATATATATATAATTTAATTTTTAGCATATGTATAGATTTTAGATTTTCTTAAAATAAGACTACAAATTGACTTAGTGATCTAGGGGTTCAAAATTTATCTTAAAGTTTAAATACTATGTACTAAAATTTCATTTTTCAAATTCTTCTCATGATAAAAACTCTGAATTCGTCACTATTTCGTACACGTATACTAATAGTGTATGTACAAGTGTACGATCATTGATAAAATTTTGTGTGTGTGAAGAATAACTCAAGTTGGAAGTGGACACATGAAGAAAGAATCCAAGCCACCAAAAATCTATTCATATTGTTTCCTGAAAAAAAAATTAGTTTTAGGAGATCCTCTTTTGCTGGTGAAATTATATTATGAAATGAAAAGAAGTAGTCTCTACCAAATGTATCACTTTATCATGTATCAAGTGTTGCTATGTATCTTCTACGGTTATTCAAATTTAGAAGAATATATATCCGTACACAATATCAAATTATATTTGTGATACATTTGTGAGCGAAGAAATCGAGAAAGGACACATGCTCGAGCTTTAAATCTATTGTTTTACAAATTTTCAAAATCCCTCATTTTTGCGCATGAAATTAATATATCAGCGAATCAGATTAATGTATCTCACACATCAGATTGATGTATCATGTATAAAATGTAACGTATCTTACTTAACGATTAATGTATCAGCGCTTATTTTAGTTATGATACGTAAATTCAAATTTAGACTTAATGTATCTGATACATAACAATTACCAAATAATAATGTATCAATCTCAAACAATTACTATAATGTATTTAAAAAAAATTTAAAGTGTGGTATTTCTCAAATAAAATAACAGACATAAATAATAATAATGTCTCAAACACTTTTTTTTTTAGTTATGACAAATAAATTCAAATTATACTAGATGTATCTTATACATAACAATTACCAAACAATAATCTATCGATCTCAAACTTAAAATCTTATGGGCAAAACTTACTTATTTAATGTATCTAGTAAAAATATAATACTTATCAATTCAATCGAAAGGATCTTCATGATCTCAAACAAAAAAGAACATACATAAATAATAATAATGCACTAATTTTTTAGTTATGATACGTAAATTTGAACTTAAACTAAATGTATCTGTAACATAACAATAGCCAAATAATAATGTATTGATCTCAAACCTAAAATATTTTGGACAACACTTTCTTATTTAGTGTACCTAGTAGAAATACAACACTTATCAATTTAAATTGAAAGGATCTTCATGATGTATCGTCTCAAAAATTTTGATAATTTTTAATCAAAATTGAAAGAATCTTCAATGAACTAGGAGAATAATTTTGAAATTCAAAATTTTCGTCAATTTTGAATCAAAATGGAAAGGATCTTCAATGACTTAGAGAAGAATTTAGAATCTCAAAATTTCTGATAATCTTGAATCAAAATAAAAAAGATATTCGATGAACTTGAAGATTTACAAAAGAAATCGTTTGTCCAACAACAAATTCATACAATCCTTCATAAATCATCTCCCTTTTCAAAATTTCGATAATTTTTTTATGAAACAAAGAGAACGATGAACAACAAGAAGAAATTTATTTTTTTGATTTTTTCGGGTTGTAACACTATAGGATTTTGAATTCTTGATAATAATTTTGAATGGAATAACGTAATTTGTGGAATCTTAATTTAATTGTCAGTTTTCCCTCTTACTTAGTGGAACAAATGGATACTATGATATTTTAAATTGATTTTACAGCTTTTTTCCCCTTAATAAGTGCAACAGATTGATACATAATGTATCAAGAATAATGTATACGGATCCTTAATTATGTATCTGAAATGTCTAAAAAATATGAGATTTATGTAATTATAAAAATAATAGAGATAGAAGGTAATTTAGATTTTACGCTATGATATTTATGTAAGTTATACTATTTTTAATTATGTGTGTGTTGAATTGTATAATTATATTTTCAGATAATTTTATTGTAATATTACCAACTCAATCAATTTCAAATATTTCTTAGACTAGAATGATTTGACAGTGCAACTTTAACATAAATACTCAAATTAGGGCCAATTTATTATATTATTGTCGCTATATAATTATTTTGTCATTATGTCTAGTCAAATACTTTCGCATCAAATGAGATGGTAAGTAGGAATTTAATTAATTAGTTAATTAACCCTTTTTAACTCCCATTGAACATAAGAAATACATATTTTTATGCTCCCAATTAATAAGGCTAAAACTCGCATTTGCATCGTCAGGGGTGGATCTAGGAGGTAGGGATATTATCCTGAATGCTTCGATTAAAATTTGCATTATATATATACATATATATAAATTTAATTTTTAGCATATGTATAAATTTTAGATTTCCGAAAAATAAGACTACAGATTGACTTAGTGATTTAGGGGTTCAAAAACAATCTTAATGTTCAAATCCTATGTACTAAAATTTCATTTTTCAAATTTTCTCCTGATGAAAATTCTGAATTCGTCACTGTTTCTTACACATATATTAATTGTATATGTACAAGTGTACGGTCATTGATCAAATTTTGTGTGTGTGAAGAATAACTCAAGTTGGAAGTGGACACATGAAGAAAGAATCGAAGCCACCAAAAAACTTTTCAATTTTTTTGCTATATATTCGAGCAAAGAATATAATCCAAGAATATTGGGAAAAGAATCTCAAAAAATTGACGACATATTATATTATAGAAAAATCATTATTATATATTATAATATGTATCTTCAAGAATAAAACTTTTATAATATAGGGCTAGTTTTGTGTCCACGTGTCTAGAGAACTTCTTATAGTATGAATTAATGACTAATTATGGATAATCATCAATCTAGTTAATTATCTTAACACGAACACACAATATTTAAAGTGTTACTATAAATAACGTATAAATATTCCCTTCGATGCCATTTATGAAATTGCATTAAGTATATGGGACAATTTCAGAGATCACTCATGGGTTTCGCGCTATAATACTCATTTTTCCTGTGGTTTATGATATTACACGACAAAAGCTCTTTTAAAAAAGTACACGCAAGTATTGTCTCATTTGAGGCGTCTAAAATTACTATGCTATAACAACCTATTGCATCAAAAATGTCTAAAATATATATTCAATCATTTCGTATATTATTTTATATATATATGATATTTTTTCCCGATAAAGATACACTGATTATAAAGATGTCTAATTATATATGTACTAAAAAATTAATAAAATCCTAATTAGTTATGTGGAAAGAGCATGTAGGTATATATTTTTAGGTGTTCCAAATAAGCTTTTTCCACCAAAAAGATTCTATTCAAAAAGTACATGACCATATAGAATATATGTATTATCTTCCAACTTGCTCAAAGTTGATTTGTGGAATGAAACAGTATCTTTTTATTTTCATTTTTTATGATTAAAATTCTTTCTTTTTTAGTTATATATTAATATTCTTCTTTATTTATATCTATTAAAAATTCTCTTCTTTATTATTTATTTATTAAAATTCTCTTCTTTATTATTTATTTATTAAAATTCTTTTCTTTATATTTATCAATTTAAATTCTCTTCTTTATTATTTATTTATTAAAATTCTCTTCTTTATTATTTATTTATTAAAATTCTCTTCTTTATTATATATTTATTAAAATTCTTTTCTTTATATTTATTAATTAAAATTCTCTTCTTTATCATTTTTTAATTAAAATTCTCTTCTTTATTATTTATTTATTAAAATTATTTTCTTTATATTTATTAATTAAAATTCTCTTCTTTATTATTTATTTATTAAAATTCTCTTCTTTACTATTTATTTATTAAAAATCTTTTCTTTATATTTATTAAAATTCTCTTTAGTAGAGCTGTAGTCCAGTTCTTGGAGCATCTAAATAAAGCACACCATCTTTTGAATCTTTACAATTTAGACAGAGAACTCCACTTTCATTTTTAGATGTTCCAATTTTTTTTTCTTTTATAAATAGTGTAGCTATTAAAACCCTCTATTTCCAAGCAATCTCTTAAAAAAAAAAAAATTAACAAGTTTTTTCTTGCTATTTTGCTTCTTAATTCCTTCATCTCTTCTAGCATCAAATTTTATAACCATCGGATCGATGTTCAAATTCTGTTGAACTTAAGATCCGATGGTATACTAGTAACTCCATATTTACCCCTATATTTCAACAACTTTACATATATACCAAAATATCAAGTATAGCTGGTAACAATCTATCCGTTGAACTTCTAGGCCAATCAAATCAAATAAGGAAAAAAAACCCTAATTTTTGAAAACCTAACCCTACCACTTTTTTACTCATATTTCATTGTACGGCTAGTCGTTGTAAATGGCTGATAAGGTACAACGAATGTCATCAGAGCACGGGGTGATGATTTTCAGCAAGAGTACGTGTTGTTTATGCTACGCGGTCACTATACTATTTCGAGATCTTGGTGTTGATCCATATGTGCATGAACTTGATCATGATTCTGAGGGAAAAGATATGGAAAAAGCTCTTGTGAGGATGGGTTGTAATGTCTCAGTTCCAGCAGTTTTTATAGGGGGAAAATTAGTTGGATCAACAAATGAAGTTATGTCACTTCATCTCAAAGGATCCCTAATTCAACTCCTCAAGCCATATCTACCTGATTAAAATAAAAATAAATTGGAGAATTGGAGAGTGAAATTATTCACCTTTAAAGGGAAATAAGAAAAAAGAAAGTACTTTATGAATTAGGAGGATATATAATATTAAAGAAATTTAAAGGTTAAAATAACAAACGAATAAAAGTTAATGGCTCGATCGACTAATGACACTAGTCATGTAGATCAAGGTCATGGTAAAGTATATGATCAATGTTGTAATAGTTTGTGATTATATGTATTTTGTGAGATATTAATTGATCCTAATTATTAGTCATTTGATAATTACCTATCATGAACTATATATATGTCCTATGTGGTATCATACTTGGTAACTTGCGTCCTATATGGTATTTTATGTGTATTATGTCATGTATGATTCATGTGTAGGCTAGATTGTGTATTGGTCATTTTGGTTTGATTTTGAAGTTTATTGGTTTGACTTATTGATTATCGGTTTGTAGACATACTAAACCGTTAAGGACCATTAAGATATTGATTTATCGATTATCAGTTTATCTGTTATTGATATCAGTTTAACCATACAGATTTGACAAAAAAAAAAAGATTGAAAATTACTTAGAAACATGGTAACAGATCAAATAAACCATGCATGAATTGATATATTGTGTCTTGCTCAAAAGCAACACTAACACATCATATATCATATATTATTTTAAGTGGGAAGATTTTAAGTTCAAAGTTAGATTACGAAAATGTCCTTCACTAATTTTTAAATTTTTCAAAATGTCAATATTTTGACATTTAATAGGACCCTTTGTCAATACTTTTATTATTTGGTAAAAATGTCAAAGTTTTAGTTTATTCTGTATCTCATTTATTTATTTTTTTATTTGTTTTAATTGAGAGAATTAAATGGTAAAAAACAAAAAGGGGAAATTAAGGGGAGAGAAAAATACTAAAGATGAATGATTGACTAAAACTTTCATCAGTTACAAAAATTCAAAAATTAAAATAATCAATCGACACTCCCATAGCTGATGAATTCTTTCAAATTTTGATTTTTAAAATTCTCATACAATTGAAAACCTCTTTTTAGTTTCTGTTTGATAGGAACAATTTTAGATCAAACGTGATAAACAATGTTTGGAGAAAGATTTTTCTACTACAAGTTCGATCAAATTGTTTGAATACAAATTTAACAAGGTAATTGCTGCTTCATATTTTTTTTCTAATTGCTTATAATTTTGATATGAAATTTCGTAAATTATTGTAAAACGTAATTTATTTTCGTCTGTATTCTATTTTCTTTGTAAGTTCTAAGAACTATGAACAACATATGAATATTTGATTTGTTGACTTTTTGTTTTGGTTGTTTATGTTTTGTTTGAAGACATGATTTTGTTAATTGGATGTTTGTTTTTAATGAATTGAAATAAATTGTATCCCCAAAACGAGTTGTAAGTGGCACCCACACTTAATTTACTAGGTGAGCGAACCAACAAATTTAAACCCCAACATTTATCAATAGTTCAACTATGAATAACAAGAATAATGCGGAAGATCCAAAACTTATTAATGTAACCAATTAAATAAGCTTCTAAAGTTTAACACTTATTATCCCCAAAATCTAGAAGTCATCACATTAAGAACATCTATCATCAAATTACCATAAGAGTATTTAAGAAACCAAAATAAGTAAAAAGATGGTCCATGTCTGAAATTGAAAGACATCAAGACGTGAATGAGAGAATCAAGCACGAGCTAGAAATAAAAGATCACCCTGAACTCTGATGTGCTGGAGACTGATTAGAGCTGAGAGAGAGTCGAAGTTGATGGTACACTTGCTGCACTCCACAAAAGAACAAAGAAGAAAATACAAGTAGGGGTCAGTACAAGGAACACGTACTGAGAAGGTATCATCGGTCAACTCAAAATAGAAGCCAATATACATTGAATAATAATATAAAATCAACTACAATACTTAACAGGTGACAAACAACAAACACATGAACCATTGACAACAACACCATAATAGGTACAATATCAAGCACACCTATGAGGACTCATGCCTCCACACCATACTCATTTGGAAAATAGGTTCTTTGAGTTTGAGTATATTAAGTTAATTCAAGATTCCTTTCCTTTAATGTTATCGTGTCGGAACGTGACACTCCGATCCAATATACCGTGTCGGAACGTGACACTCCGATCCCATAATATCGTGTCGGAACGTGACACTCCGATCCAATTATCTCATTATTTTATTTCATCAAGCCTTCTTTATTCAAGGCGTCATTTTAATAGAGAGGGTTCAAGATTAGAAATTCAACCGTCTCATAATTTTAGGCCAACCACAGACCACACAATCAAGACATTCAACCACACAATCAAGTACATAGGAGACTTTACAATATCACTCAATACATATTAATCGCTATTGAGAGTTTATCTATCAATAGAAATAAACCATAACATACCTCCATCGAAGAATCGAAGTCAGACAACTATTTCTCCAACGCTTTTCCTTTCCTTATTGCCTCCGAACCCTTCCAATCTATCAAGTATATATATGTATAAGGTGTAAGTTGACAATCCCATAAATACTCAGATTATTGTGTGTCTAACCTATACCCATCAATTCGCCTAATTCTATAATCATTTTAATAAATTTCAAACCTAAGGTAAGTCTAAATTCCTCCTATTATCACAATTTTAATTGTATTCAAATGATACAATAAACCTAATATTTAATTACTCATATCAATATATCTATACCTAATTTATAAGATAGAGAACTAAGTAAAATAATTAAAGCTGAACACTACTTGAATTGAAACCATTATATTTTAATTGTCCAAAACGTGAGCCTATACTATTTCTGTATAGTACATTTTAACATTTGATGCCAAACTACCATTCTAAATTTTTAATCAATTGAATACACAATTCAACTCCACTAACTTATTAATATTAAACTATTTATATGGAGTAATAATACAAAAAGGCAAATTGAAACTTATCTACTGTCCTCGTTTCCATCACCCCTCTATCACTATTATACAAATTATTACTTTTCTATCTTAATGTAATAATTTTTAGTTTATAACATAGTGGAACGTAATCCACTAATCACGATTTTCATGGCAGCCAACATATGTTTATTTTAATATTTCACTAAAATCAATTCTGGGGACAAATTTTTCAGCACTTGAGCTTTCATTACTAATTCTTCAAACCAAGTCAACAATAATTGAAGGAAATTCTCACCTTAAGTCGTGTACGGAATTGGTCTCCTCCAATCGTGTGCGGCTCCCTTTTCTTATTTTCTTCTTTTTCTAAAACTAACTTCTATCCTAATTATCATATAATCAATTATACAATTTGATAAAAGTGACCCATTATTTATTTTAATATTATTTTTTTAATCACTAATTAAATAAATTAGTAAAACTATCCCATTAATTTCATAGTTATAATTATGAATAGTCCAAAACACCATTTAAATCTATCGAAAAGTATTTTTTTTTTACATAAAAGTTCTTGTGCTCAAAACGATCGAAAATGATCGTTACAAATACGAATAGGAGCAAATACAATTATTTATGACAATCTTCAATTTCATTTATTTATTTAGTTTTTTTTTTAAATTTCAATTTATTTAAATACGTTTTAACCCTTATTGGAATAGATATGATCAATGTAATGTATTTTGTAAGTGATTGTTCTGAATACAATTTCAATATTTATTTAGTATACATATATGTTGGTAGACTACATTAAAATATGAAAAATACGGTTTTGTTCATAAGATGATGCAAGTACTATTATGAATACATACATTTGTTACTTGAATACAATTTTGTTCATAACATGATGCAAGTACTATTTTGGATACATACATTTGTTGCTTGGATACAAAAAACTGTGATCTTTGCATGCAAATGCAGTTCCCTGAATAAATGATATATGTAAGAAAAAATATTCAACTTGACAAGCATAAAAATATAATAAGTATACATAATATAACATAGAAACTACATCACATAAAAACAATTTAGATAATAATGTAACTTTGTAAACATTCAAATATCATTACTATTTGTTAAAAAATGTATAAGTTTTTATATGTATGTTTATTTTACTGATACAAGCAGGACTCACAAAACATAATGAATACAAACACATCTATACACAAAATCGTCCAAAATGAATTCATTAATAAATATCATAAAACAAAAATATTGTAATGACCCGGAAGGTCATTTTTGGAAATTTTAAATATTAGTGTAACTTGAGTTAATTAATTGATAGTTTATGGGCTAAAGTGATAATTTATTTAAGACCCTATACCATTTAGACTATATTTAATAAAATATGTGGGTAAAACCTATCACTTTTAGTACATAATTAATAAAAAAAAAAGAAGAAGAAATAAGAAAAGAAGAAAAGGTCGAAGCTTGAGGCGGCTGAAGGGTTTGCAGGTATTTGATTTCCCATTTTCTATATGCCTGCTACATTAATTTTCTCCACTTAGTTTCAATTCCTAGGTTACATGTTAAATTATTATTTTATCATGAAGTAAGGACATATTGTTATGCATATAATTATAGTTATTATTTAATGTTGGAGTTGAAACAGAAAGTGGGAAAAATTGGTTTTGAAATTTAGAGAAAAAGAGAACAAAATTAATTGTATGTATTAAATATTATATGTGGGTTTGTGTGCAGCATGAAGAATCAAACTTATTAGTCTTAATTTTTATGTATTTGGGTGGCGTGATGATTGCAATATCATTAGGGAATATGTATATTATAATACAAATTCAACAGTCATACGTATAGGGAATTTTGAGGGATTAATTTTAGGGTTTCTGTGATTTATATTTAATATGTTTATGTCACTTAATTAACTTTGTTTGAATTTCTTTTTATAGTTATCACAAAATGGATTAAGTTTTGATATATTAAGATATATAATTAACTTTATGTTATTTGGAGATTAAGACTAAACCTTAGACTTGAAATTTGGAAATATAAGAATTTACATTATTTTTTTATATCAAGAATTACAAACTTGATTATAAATTTGGGGTGTATTTTTAGGTCAAGATTAAACACATAAAAGTGTGGGTGTTGTTAGTTCTGAAACCTTATTGTGAATATACACTTGAATAGATTCCATTGGTTCGGAAGCTCAACGGAAAGGGAAGGCTCAAGTCCAAGAGTAATTATTCGATTGGCTAAGGCAAGTGAATTTCTAAACTCTTGTTAAGCGTATGAAATTCGTGTATTTCTTTGTGTGGTGTTGAGAATGATTTGGAGACTTGTTGCTTGTTTGTTGGTGTTGTATTCGTTGTTGCAAATTGTGCTTTGTTATCAAAAGGTTATCTCCTCTTTTTTCATTTGAGCATGTCATTTGCATTGTATCTGAGACATGGTTGTGGTAAGAGGATGATGTACTATTTTTGAGGGTCGTATCGCGCGCCGCGATGGGTATTATATTTCGAGGGACGTATCGCGCGCCGCGAATGTTACTATTTATCGAGGGTCGTGTCGTGCGCCGCGACAGATGCATGGACAGATATGTCCCCCATGGGTCCCGGACTAAGAGATAGCGGGTGTGTATCGTTAAGAAAGACATGCATCACGATATTTGACATTGCATCTCATGGCATTGCACATTTTATTATTGATGAACTTGGACATGTGTTTTGCTGATCTTGTGATTGTTTCTCTGTGAAGCTTGTGACTGTTGAATATTGAGTTGTATTGAGAATGTGTAAACTGATAGAGTGTGGTTATTGAGTGGTGTGTTTGGTGAACTGTTAGGCTGTAGCGTGCATGTTTAGATAGGGCGTAAGGAGTACCCGTATTTTTTTCACTTAACTTGTGTGTAGAGGTTTGCTTGTTGGGTACCGCGTGGTTTGGTACTCACCCCTTGCTTCTACATATTTTTGTAGGTTACGAGTCTGGATCTTTGTGATACCTTCTATTCTCTTCGTTTCCGAGGCATCTTGTGGAGGATTGTGAGATAGCTGCTTGTCATCTCAGCGAACTTTCCTACTCCAGTTTATGATTTTGTTTTTACTTGAAAGACAACTTCATTTTAGAATTCTATTTTGTTTCAATTCTAATGTTTACATTAGAGGCTTGTGCACGTGACAACCTGGTTTTGGGGATTGAATTAATATGACTTGGTTTCATACTAGAAATTGTTGTTGGATTGTCATTTACTTCCGCACTTTGTTAGATATTTGGTTTTAGGCTGTCTTGTCTTGGTGGGATAAGACGAGTGCCATCACACCCATTTTTGGGTCGTGACAAAAACATGAAAATTACATAGCATACAACACAAATACATCAAATACGCCACAACAAATACAAAACCATCCAATTAGAATTCATTAATAAATCTGAAATATCATATTCATGTAAAATGTATTCTTAAATTATTGAACATCTACCAATGTAAAAAATAAATAAAGGAATGATGAAAAATTTGATACATGATCAAAAATAACAATAATTGTCGCCAAAATACAAGAATAAAATAAAAAAGGAATACAAAAACAAACCAACAAAAATTGCACGTTCTACATAAGAAATTTGTAAATATATTCGATACACATACTGAATTGATTTTGCATACATATAATAAAAAAACAAACTACATTGTTGAAAAAAATTGTTCTTTAATTTCAACTCAATATGCAAGATACTAAACATGCAAAAATAATCAAATACCTCTTCATCAACTATTTGATTTTCTCCGTCCTTTTCAAGTACCCTAGAGTAGATGAAGATACTACATTTTTATCCGAATTTGAGGAAGAATTTGTTCTGATCGTCTCTCTTCCCTCATTTTAGAAGTGGATCCTACATCATCCGCTATTTCTTGAATAATACATAGATTAAAGGATGAAAAATCACTAGAAATTTGACGATTAAATTGAATAACTCTAGTAAGTCTCTTAGATTCATCCATTGAAGATTGTTGTAGAGGTCTAATCTAGATTTATTCTACTTTTAACAATTATGAATGATTTAGATAAAAATAAAATCAAAAAATAAATCTAAAAAAAAAGGGTAAAGATGAATACCTTAATTAATGGGATTTGTGTGAATTCAATTTCTGAAAATAAAAAACATCAAAAATTACGGTAGAGAGATATGAGATATTTGAAAGTTGAATGAGAATATGAAATAGAAAATATGAAAGAGAGAGAAAAACTATTTTTTTAATATATGAGCCAAATTGGAAGAGAGATATGTAGGAAACATGAATAAATGGAAACTAAGAATTTTTATATTTGAAAAAATAAAAATAGTTGGGTAACATGTATGAATGAGATATACATGGGAAACTTGAATCAGTTGAGTTAAATAATTTTTTTTTATTTTATAAAATTAGTTGAAAAACCTGTGGCAATAGGAGATAAAATAGGGATTTAATTAGGATACATATTATTTTTCAAAATAATGATATTTTTGACATTTTTACTAATATTATTAAAGTAGTGAGATTTTTACTAATTAAGTTATGGATTTTGACTAGTTTGCTAATTTTTTCTTTTTTAAATTAAAAAATCTTTTATTATATTTAAAATTAAATCAATAATGACAATTTAACATGATTAGATGTTACAACTTATCATTTTCCATTTCTTAATAAATTTGATTGTTAAACCTTTTAGCTTCTACCACTAAACACATTTATTCACAACCTTTCATATTCTTAATTTCTCCCTTTATAAATTGTGTAAAAAATCTTTCATATACTTAATTTCTCCCTTTATTAATTGGATAAAAAATATTAATCCACTGCACTTCGTGTTTCATCATCTAATAGTTCTTATGTACATATTTTTTTATTGGTCTCTATATTTCTTATTGATTTGTGCTTTTGTTCATTTTTTATTTTCATGATCGTTGGAGAAACACGTCATCTAATAGTTCTCATGTAATATTTTTTTTTATTGATTACTATTTTTCTTATTTGTTTGTGCCCTTCATTCATCTTTTTGTTTTAATGATAGTTGGAGTATTTATGTCCTAAGAAAGTTAAGCCTTGGGGCTTACAATTTTTGAATGATAATTCTAATTGGTAAAAATATATTTCTAGCCTTACAAGTTGCTCATTATCTCCCCAAAAAAATTGTTAGTATTTAAATTCTAGGAAGAAAATAAACACTAAAATAAATTTATTTTATAGGCACAAAAGTACATATAGGAGTACTTTAGACAATGTTGAGCAATTTCATATCAACAAGAGTTGGTAAAATTAAATCCTAAGTCAAGGACTTTATTTACATAATTTTACAAAATACAAGTTATTAATTACTATCGGGTTATCAATTAACCCGTAAAGAAAAAATCTCAAACCATTAATAACTAATAACTCGATAATAAAAAAATTAATACCATTAAATCACTAAACCATTATCAATAAATCAATAAAGATTTTTTGGTTCTGGCTATCGGTTCCGATTCGCTTTTGAGCAATCCTAATCATGTGTCTACATATTCAACTTTATACAAGTTCAAATTAAAAGTTAGAGGGACGGGGGGGGGGGGGGGGGATGAATCAAATGTGAAATGATGCCAAAGTTAAAGATCATATTTATATATCTAATATAAAGTGTGGCTAAGTTAAAAGACCTTTTTTTGTATGATATGATACATAAATATGCTTTTTTAACTTGATTTCAACGGACATGTATGCCCTCCAACTGTGGATGTGCACACAACTAGACACTTAAACTTATATAAAATTGAACAAGTAAACACACACTTTCTACATGATATAATACATGCAGAGACATATCTAGGATTTCAGAAGGATGTGTGCACTATTACGAAAAAATGCATCTAAGATATAAATTTAAATGATTTGACCTTTATAATCTTAACATTAAACCGTTAAATTTTAAAAATTATAGGTCCAGTAAATATAATACTACTAGTTTTAAATTTTAATATATAGATTAATTATTAAAAAAAATTTACACTACTATTTTATTTAGGAATTTTCAATATAACACATTTGAAAATAATGAAAACAAAAAACAAACAAAAAAGATGCTGGAAGCCATAAGTGTTTCTAAAAAACCACTTGGAGGAGTGTAGCTACAAAAATAAGATATTAAGATTTAAATTCCTATCTTTGTTTAGAGAGGTGCACCAATTATTATATGCTACTTTTGATATAGATGTCACTTCTATATTTAAATACTATATGAAAAATATAAATTACAACGTATAATACGCACAACAAAGTCACAAACTAATTACATATAGATTAACGTAGAAAAAGGTAACAAGAAGGGGATGAGATACTAGAACAGAGAAAGGAGATGAGACGTAACTGAAAGCCAAAGTTTCGACATAATTTTCATAAGGAAATTTTATCAAAACAGCAATATGTTAGTTTTTTTGGTGACACAGTAACAATATTTTAATAGGGATAATGCCCAAGTACCCCCTCAACCTATGCCCGAAATCCCAGAGACACACTTATACTATACTAAGGTCCTATTACCCCCCTGAACTTATTTTATTAATAATTTTTTACCCCTTTTTGGCCTACGTGGCACTGGTTTGAAAAAAAAGTCAACCATCATTGGGCCCACAAGATAGTGCCACGTAGGCCAAAAAGGGGTAGAAAATTATTAATAAAATAAGTTTAGGGGGTAATAGGACCTTAGTATAGTATAAGTGTGTCTCTGGGATTTCGGGCATAGGTTGAGGGGGTACTTGTGCATTATCCCTATTTTAATATTTAGTAAAACTAGCATGTTTTAATAAGTTTAGATTAGGAATACCGTATTTTTTCTTTTAATATGATATGTATATTTATAAAAAAAAATTATAGAAAAAATGGAAATTAAAACATAAAAAAAGGTAAATAGGATTAATAATCCTTCAGTTACTTTTTAAAAAGCTGTACTTTAGCCATCTTTTAAGTTGGGCGTTTTTTTCCTTCCTTGTTCTTCATATTTATATAAAAAAAACAAAGTTGTCTCCTTAATTATTCAATTGATAAAGAAGCTTGATTCTACAATTTGAATTATGCAAATATAATCGAATACGGAATTTTTTTGAAAGCGGAAATTTTCGAATCCCACAACAACAATTTATTCCTTTTAGTGTAATTTATAATTTTGAGATCAGGTATTTTTTAAAATGTTTAATATGAATACGTTAAATGTTTGTATGATTTGAATTTTTTTTGGAAGCTCATTGTAAGTTCCATTGATATCAATATAAAATCTCTAAACAAGATAAGTAACAATAATATAATCATATCTGATTATATGATGTGTACGGTTGAATATGTGTTTGATTCTATTTAGACCCATATTAATTATGTATTTTTTTTATTTATTGTTTTTAACAATATGAAATTCTATATGTATTAATTTTGAAACGGTTGTTACTGTGTGATAAAAGTTGTGAATTTGAGTTCAATCTTTACCGATTTTGGTACCCTTTGAAACGTACACTTTTTTGAATGTAGATTGGACACATATTTTTTATTGATTTTGGAATACTAAAAAAATGTGATCATCACTTATATATTTGTTATTGTAGCCATGAGAAGCATTAGTTTTTTGGTCATGCATTCTGGGAGGTGGAACAAGGAAAATTGCTATGTTGATTACAGTACAGAAGCAATTGTGCTAAAAGAGCATGCCATATTCAAAGAACTAATGGATCTTGTTTCAAAGCAAATTTGTGTTGACTTGAGCTTCAACATTGTGAAACTTAAATATAAGATAGAGGGTAGTACTGCACCTCTGGAAATACACAACGACATGGCTGTGAGAGTGTATGTGTCGTTGAAAAGATAACAAAGAATTATCAAAGTATCCTATATGTGTATCCGTATTTGTGAATGATTGTCAATTAGCTGATAGAAATATGTTTGAAGATGGATTCGAAATGTATGGGCCTGATGGAATAGATACAGTTGATACAGAAGCATTATGCTTAGTGTGCCGAACAATAGCGATAACATGAATTGCGACATTATTACAAACGCCAAACATAAGGTAGTGTTTGAAGATCAAGTTTATAAGGACAAGGGAACTTTCAAGGCTGTGATGACGCAATACGCTATTGATCATAGATTCTCTTATAATTTTTTTCATTATGTTTTTTTACATTATATCAAATATTTTATTTGTATTTTAACTAATTCTAATATGGTGTTATTCAAACAGTTATACACTTGTTTGTGTATCTGATAATTGTGGGTGGGTGTTGAAGTTGTCAAGTATCAATAAATCTGGAATGTTCAGAATTAGAAAATTCGTAAATGATCACACGTGTCCATTGAAAGATAAGGTTTATGAACAACGTCAAGCAACAAGCAATCTTATTGGAGGTATGGTACAACCCAAGTTAGTTGATCATAAAAGGAAGTTGACGCCAAAGGATATACAACAAGATGTCAGCCTAGCTCTTGGAGTAAATGTATCATACTCAGTGGCGTGGAAGGCTAAGGAAAAGGCTGTAATTTCTTTAAGGGGTACCCCATCTGGTTGTTATGGTAAACTGTCGAGTTACTACGTATTGGACGCTACCTACCCTGGATCTCATATAAGGATGAAGAAAACCGATGAAAATCAATTTCTTTATCTTTTTATTTCTCTCTTCCGTTCATAAAAGGTTTTGAGTTTTGTAAACCAATTGTCGTAGTTGATGGCAGTCACCTCAGGGGGACGTACAATGGAGTATTTGTTTCTGCAAGTACTGTTGATGGAGCAGGTATTAGAATGATAATATATACACTTTGTTTGGTTGATTAATATAGTTATTCTATATGAAATAATAACTTTATTAAATATTTTGTGTATAGAAAATATATTGCCGCTAGCATATGGAATTATTGATTCAGAAAATGATGCATCCTGGACTTGGGTTTTTGAACAGCTTAGAGAAGCGCATGGCGTTAAATATAACATGTGCATTGTGTCGATCGAAACGAAAGTATTATAAAGTCAGTTTCGAGGGTATTTGATGGAGTTCCTCATTGTTCCTGTATTTGGCATTTGTGGAAAAATGTGAAAACACTATTTAAAAAGTCGCACAATAGTCTTTCAGAAGTTTTTTATGGGATGACAAAGGCATACAAACAATCTGAATTTGATGAACTGATGGAAAAGGTTGAACAAGTTGATGTTCGTGTAAAAAAATAGTTGGAATCAGCAGGTTATGAAAAATGGGATAGGGTATATGCAACAGTTGATCGAGGAATGGTTATGACATCAAACATAGCTGAGTGCATAAATGCTTGTCTATTTGAAGCAAGGGAATTACCGGTATACGATTTTCTTGAGGAAGTAAGACAGATGTTTGCAAGATGGAATTTGAAAAATTATACGTCTCCTTCACATACGTTCACCACACTTTGTGGTAGACCACAAGAGATGCTTGCTGCTAATGAAGAAGCATCATTACGTATGAAGGTATGTTGTTACGATTTATATGTTCACCAAAATTATATAACATAAGTGTTTATTTATTTTTGTAGGTTGTACCATCTAATAACTATGTGTTTAGTGTTCATCACGAAGGTACAACCTACAGTGTTTGTTTGGAAAATAAAACTTGTACTTGCAAGAGGTTTCAAATAGATGAAATACCATGTTCGCACACTTGGGCCGTTTTAAAGAAGAAACATTTTGATGTTGGGCCATATTGTTCCGTCCTGTACAAGCCAAGTAACTTGTTGAATACATATAGCATTCCAATTCGTCCGTTACCTGATCAAAACGAGTGGAATGTACCTGGTATATTAAGGACCAGATAGTGCAACCTCCAAATCACAAAAAGCTTCCTGGAAGGCCATCCAAAAAGTATCGTGATAAGACATATAGCGAGCTATATGGTAAGAAGAGAGAGAATTCTTGCAGTACGTGTGGGTTTAAAGGGCACAATAGGCATTCATGTAAGAATGAACCGCGTATTGTATAGTTAATGATGTTTCATTTTTGTATATTTTTAGAGTTAGGTTGCTTCCAGATTTCTAATGCATTTTGGTTAATAAAATAACACGGAATTCTTTGTTCATGGTTGTATCTTGAAATATATTCGCTCTACGTCTTCTCTCGAATACCATTACTTGTATTCGAAACCTAATTGTATCTACATTTTAATACTAATTGTTACATCCATTTGAATGCATACAATTGTTGGATTCTTCTATTTGAATTCGGCAAATATTTTTTTGTATACATTTTCTTTTGAGAAGTGTTCATTCATATCCACGTTTTCAATATATATTATATTTGACCTATCGAAAGTTTATGAGTGAACTTGTATGTGTC
This sequence comes from Solanum chilense, assembly GCA_032847665.1. NCBI lineage: Eukaryota > Viridiplantae > Streptophyta > Magnoliopsida > Solanales > Solanaceae > Solanum > Solanum chilense. The sequence continues at coordinate 3,946,926 of CM064968.1, read as the reverse complement.
ACAACCACAACCTTTGCAGTTACTTGTATTCCAGTTGAATTGTATTTATAATTTAGTATAAATTATTTTTTGTAACATTTTAATGCATACAATTTTTTTTTCTTAGTTTTCTATCGAAATGTATTCGTAGCCATGGTATTAATATCTTTTGATAAGTGTTCATATTTATGTTTTTAATGTATATTGTATTTGCTCTATCTAGAATGTATGAGTGAAATTGTATGAGTCACAAACAAAACCATTGCAGTTACTTGTATTCAAGTTAAATTGTATTTATAATTTAATATAAATTGTTTTTGTAACATTTTAATGCATACATTTTTTTTGGTATTCGTTTTCTCTCTAAAAGTATTCATATTTGCTATACGTATTCTATCTTTTTTATGTTAGTATTATTAATTGTATTTATTATTTAAAAATTTAATATCAAGTCTTACATCCATTTGAAACATATGAATGCATACATTTTGTTATATTATTGTAATTGTTTTGGTATACCTTTTATAACGAAATGTATTTGTATCCATGATTTTAATCTACATTATATTTGTTCTATCTAAACTGTATGTGTGGACTTGTATGCGTCACAAAAATCGTATGTTGGTAGAATCATATGTATTGCAGTTAAACTTCAAAAATGAGTTTTGTGTATCCCACATGCAATACTTAAGCTTGACACACAAATAAAACACTTTTTTTCCTCACTTACCACAAAGCCTCATATATGCTCTTTTGGTAAGAAAAATAAAATATGTAGAAAATATTCATTAACTGGAACAACAAGAAATAGATTTTATATGTAGCAAAGATTCATTAACTGGAACAACACTATCAGATAAACTGCACAAGGACTGAAACACTTTAATATTAACCCAAAACTTTGAAACCAAAACTTCAAGATTTTATATATTAATAAACACAAGAACTGGAACCCTTTAAAATCGTTTCATAGCAATACAAAAACTAATGTATAATGACACATCAAAAAATGGACAACAACTAATCTATTTGAATTGTATCAATCTCCTCCACTGCTACATTGAATCTGCTATGTCGTGGAGGTGCTTCATTGTCACTTATTGCTTTAGCATCATTTTTTGTTGGCCATAACTCCAAAGAAGTGTAGCGTATCTTGACCGTAAATACGATGCATCGAAAATATTCGCTGGAGTACCTTGGCCATATGATAGGTATTCGGCAAAAGCTAGCATATAAATACCACAATCCCTATAATATAAGAAATTAAAAGTTAGTACACAATATAATATTGATGATTTAATGATAGTAAAATCAAAAGAAACACAAACTTACAGAGACCCATGCGATTGTTGAGGAATATTATCTATGAATACTACATTAAAGAACTCATTCTCTTGTTGAGCTTGCGATACATCAATTCCTTTATTGTTGTAATAGTCATTGATTGTTAACTTCAAAGGGATCAACTGAGACAGTTTAACTATCTCTGTCTTGATAGTTGCATCGTGACCTGCTGCCCTATATGAATCATACACGTTGATACACTTATCATTCAATGATATCACAGCCAACACCCAATGAAATTTTCCTCAACGTGGACAGGAACAAAAACATAATCAATCGTATGTCAAGGTGTAGCAGCATGCATTTTGTACCCTCTAATGTATTCACCAATGACATGCTCTTCATCGGCACAACCAACATCGCTATCTAAATCTAAATGTTTTCCCCAAATAGCAGAGATCCTTGAACTAAATACACAATCTACAGTTGTGTATTTATAGCTGCCTCCAACATCATACTTGGCTTTTTTCCGTAGATAATATAAAATCACATCAACATGCTGACAAATTTAAAGACAAATGTATAAATACTATAACTACTAATCAATCATTGTTAGTAAAGATAAATGCTAAAAAACTCTTACCGAATTGTTCAATAACTGTCCTTTGAAAAACAGATTATAGAACCAATTCTTATTGTCTATTAGGAGAACGCCAAGGTTAATGGCCAAAGGAATTTCATCTAGATTCTTCTTGTAATGGTCTTGATCATGCTTCCTAAAAATAGAATAAAAATAGAAATAGTATACTATTCATTAAATAAGCAATTACTATCAACATTTAAATACAAAAAAAATCAAGAAAACCTATATATAAGCTACACCAAACAATAACTATCGTTGAAACACGAACAAACATTTAACCGGATACAAAAATTTAAATATTTATGTTGTAAAAATATCTTGTAATTATTCACCAATGACTTACTTTTTGTCGTGCTTTGTAAGTAATCCATCTCGGATCCATGAACGAAACGCATCCCACAATGTTATATCACAATCGCTAGAGATCAAATCAAATATAAAAGGGTGTTTCAATTAAAAAATGTGGGGCTGACTTGATGAACTACCTGAAATTGTTCAAAAAATAATAAATTAAATTAACAAAAGTATTAAAAAAATGGAATACTGTACCAACAATGATCCAAAATTGGTCCGATACGGAGATGTATTATAAGGACCTGGACATCTATTCCTACGCGTAGGTAATGACGTCTGTTCGTTATTGATGATACGTTGATCTATCATCAATTTTTCACCGTTCGTACCCAAATGGACATCGATAGTGGCCTGATCTGCCTTTGTTGTAATGCATCCTGCAATTGTTGTTGGCAGTTGTTCGGTGTGTCCTTTTATCACAGTTGAATGTGGTGCGATGCTACTCTTTATAGAATTGAGACTAGGCATGAATTGATCGTCCAATTCAAACTGTGAATCAGTTGTCACATTCATGTAATCCAATACCCAGATAGGAACTGGACATGACATTTGTTCAACATCGACCTCATGTGAATTTTCAGATACTCCAATCACTTTTTTTTTTTTGGGGGGGGGGGGGTATATAAAATACAAAGCTTGGTTGATTTACCTATTAATTTCGTAAAAATAACAACACCTTAAAAGAAATGACCCAAATAATGGTATAACTGTTGGGAAAGACAAGGCACTAACAAAGAATGCCTGACATGATAACAGCGGAAGAATACCCAAGTCTATATTTTCCCTTCTCGATTTGAACCAAGAAAAGACAAACAACCACAATCAATATGATAGTAAGGCAGCAAGTAATTCAACCAAACAAATATAACAAGGCAATAATAAACCAATCACACAAGACACCAATATTTACGTGGAAAACCCTTCGATGTGAAGAGTAAAAACCACGGGACCAAAAACTCCACTATAATCACCAAGGGTTACAGTATTTTTCTCCAAAATTGACCACAAAACAAGTGCCAAACAGCGAGCAACAACAAAATAAGATTGCACCAAATCTAGAGAATTAAAGGAGCAAAATCACCAATTTCGCAGCTACTGTTCACGATAGCAAAACTGAAGCTGCAGGCCACCAAATCCAACTCTGTTAGTTCCTAATCAAATATTGAGATGAAGATAATGTGCTGTCCAAAAATCAGCTCAATCGGACAAGAAACGAAGCGGAAATCGCAATTTGAAGTTGGTTGTTAGGGCTGAATTTTGACTGCGAAAACTGCTCTCTTTCTCTCTTTTTGGCTGCTGGAAAAACTCTCTTTGTATATGAAAATAAGACCTAAATAGGCTTATATTTGCCTCATAAGAATGGGCCTATGTGCGAAAATGGGTTGGTCTAAATTGGGCTTTTATTTATCCACATAGGAAGGGAAAAGGCCCATAACCCAACAATAACAAATGTACTTATAAAATTAAATAACATACTCTTGAAATTGTAGGTCTTGGAGCACTTAATTCATAATCCTCTTCAATCAGATTTCGAACAGGGTTGTTGATACAAAAAACCTTATAAAATGAAATTGTTGATATGATAATGAGCATTTATTGAGACTGAAATTTAAGGCAAATTTGTATATTGTAATCACACATTAGGATGTACGACAAAAAACATAAAACTTGTCTAAAAGCTGACTTACCTCATGATCATCAGATTTGGGATATATTCCATCTGGATTGTTGATTGTCTTTAAAAAAAAATAACAAGAAACATGAAATTTTTTTAATGGATACAATAATGAAAAGTCCTTTAAAGTTGTAAATGATAACAGTTATTGACCAAAAAATTGTTGTTTTTTATAATATATGTAAGCATAAACCGAGTTAAGATTGCTTGATACAGTTTGATCATAATTATATAAATGTATAATTATATAAAATATAGGAGACTTAAAATGATACACAAATCTTGACTTACATGGGGCACAACATTTGTTGATTTACTGTCCTTTGAAGCCTTGAGTATCTTGTAAAAAAAAAAAATATCCAGTAAACATGTAAATCAAATATTAAAAGTTACAACTTCATAAAAGTGAATAAATTCAATTTTTTTGTAAAAAACACCAAAATAGGGATCGTATATACAACCAAAATTAATAAGAAAACTACAAGTACCTCTGATTTTCCAGATTCCAATTTGTCACACTGAACTATCAGAACTTGATTTGATGGAGATTCTTTATTGGAAGTGTATGGTGGTGTATACCCATCTTCATCGTTTGAATTTGGAGGGACAATATGATCATAAGGATGCTCGGCCTGTGTTATATTACAACGTAAATCATTAACAAAAATGTAAATTTGAAATACGTCACATCATTTTATTTTTTATAACCAACCTCCTGCTTATCCCGTGTTGAATTAATGGCTGTCAGAACAGTCTTGAAGTTGTTGTTGATCAAATTGCGAATTTCAACAAACTCTTGTTTAACCTAAAAATATGACATAATGATGTAGCTTATTAAAATTAAAAATTCTAATAAGTGTATAACTATGAATGATTTACTATATGGTAAATACTTCTTTTCTGAAATCTGACAGCTCTTTCAACCAGCCTTCCACTTCAGATCTGCTTGTTCTCCGAAATATCATAATCACTCGAAGTTGTATTTGTTAGATATGCATGTAGACATTCAGATTGCTTTAAAATAACCTTAAGTTTCTTTAGTACCTTTTTGGATACAATATTCTTCTTCATCAGCTGTTTAACAGCAATTCTAGGTTCCAAATTTTTTGCAACCTGTTTGGATCCACCAGTCACCAGCTTCTTTGTCCTTTTTCTAACAGGCGACGTTGAAGAACCAACTTTTCCTTTTCTTTTGACCTTTACTGCTTGTGGAGGAGGTGCTTGAAAATCATCGTTAGAATTTTTATCGTCACAGCTTCCCTCTCGTGGATCATCATTACTATCAATTATTTCATCATCTAGATCATCATCTGATGAATCAGAATACTGAGGTGGAGCTTGATTTTCGATACCCTCCGGTGGCAGTTGCAATACTGCGAGTTCCCTTTGATTAGGTGTAATGTTCCTGAATTTAATCTGCATTCCAAACATTTTGTTACTATTATAAATAAAAACAATAAAAAAACATACAAGTTGGTGATTATCAAATATATGTCAGTTAAGTACCTTGTTATTAACATCACTAAATATGGTGTTCATAAGTTTCTTGTATCTACGACTCTCATTGGTCGTCTACCAGTTGAGAAACCTCGGAATATGATCATCAACCTTTTGAGCGACCTGGAAATCAATACTCGAACTGCACTCAAACAACCATACTTGGAATACAATAGGCATTCCCCCGATTCTGTAAAATTGTTTTTCACTATTCAACCTTTTGCTCAGGCTCTTCATCAGCAAATAGAAAGTTTTTTCCCCCATGGAAACTGATTGTACCTTCCACTTTCAAGAAGATCAAAATATAATCTAGGAACTTTTTTGGTAGCTCTTTCACCGGAAAAAATCACTGTCTGGATGAAGTATAAAATTGCAAACTTCAGGCCATCCTGATAGTTCTCCCCCCCCCCCCCCCCCCCCCCACTTTTCGATGAAAACTCCTCATTATATCAATTTTCCTGATCAACTTAACACCCTCAAAATATTTTTCCATGAACCTATTTGGTTCTGACTCATCAAATATGAAATCATTTTCTTCGTTGACACAATTTAATCCACTAATCAAAGCAAATTCTCTCAAAGTGAAACGCAACGTAGATCTATTTACACGCATTACAAATGCTTGGCGAGAACTACAATTGAGTTCTAAAGCCATGCAACACCTATGTATTTTTCCGCGAGCACGACATTGATGCATTTGCATATAATTACCAAAACAGGTGCTTTCACAGAATACATTATATACATGTCCATGTAAATACTTCACCAAGTCAGCTTTTATGTCATGATTAAAGAAACAATGAATATGGGGAGCTTTTTTTGGTTTATTTTTGACATAAAATTCATTTGCCTGCACATGTTCAACAATAAAATGAATACATACTTAAAAAATTACTAATATATAAATATATTACTAGTTAACAAAATAGAATAAGAGAAACTACATTGTATACAAAATATTGAATGTTCATTCAGAATCATGAATATTGATGACATAAAAAATAAAATGAAATAAATAACAAAATACAACTAAACTGATACTATAAGTCTATAAAAATTTGAATACATAAAGATGCTGAAAAGAATATAAATACATTATTCAACAATCTAATATATGTATACAACAAAATATGGGCAAAAATAATGCTACTAGAATACAGTTTGAGAGAAATCTACTAAATTGGAATATATAAAGATAAATATTGTATTCCTTTTCTTAATATTGACAAGCAAATGAGAAGAGTCTTACGTATAAGGTAATTTGTAGCATCCAATATTAGTGTTTTGATATTTTTAGTTATATTGATACATGCTTACAGCTTTTTTTACATGAATCCTTTTTTTAACACTATCAATGCATGGAAATATATAGTAAGTGCATCAATATGCAAGATACAGTTTCTCTTAGTCTAGGTCTTTTGTGTGTAGGAAGAAAATAGACTCTCAATGCATTTGGATATGAAGAGTTTCTTTTCTTTTTCAGTAGCATCTACATGTTCTTCAGGCCAACAACGGAGTCACAATAACGCTCCGTACATGCCTTAAAATTGTGGCTCAAAATTGCACAAACTTACTGTTTTCTCTATGAATTTTCCTACTAAAAATATTCATAGGTTATTCTCACAAATTAGTGAGAAAAAATAGTAATGTTTACATCCATAAAATTAAAAAGTTACATACTATTTCAGTGAAAACCTATTTTAGTTGTGCTTTTTTCTAGTGAGCTGATTTGACGGAAATGAATGAAAAAAGTCATGTTCTATATACAGATTTTCGTTAGTAAGCTTCCAATCTGAAAGACATGCAATTTCAAACACAAAAATCAACTATAGACATAGCATAAAAAATAGTTTCATTAATAATTTAATACCTCTTCATCGTCATGACGTAATACTTCACTTCGATATTCTTGTTGATCAACGGGGGGTTTATAGCACAACACTTTCCTTTTTTTTGAAGAGCTATCAATTGCCATTTTATACTCTTGTGCCATTCTCGCCGCAGATCCTACATTTTCCATCAATCCTTGAGTAATGCACAAATGAAATGAGGGAAATTCTAGAAAATTTTGAATGTTGTTGTTTATACCTCTCGTAATTCTGACTGAATCAGCCATTGCATATAATACACTCTTTTTTTTTCAACAATTCAAAAATCTGAAGAAAAAAAATCCTTTTAACAACTGCGTATTGAACATCAAACAACATCGATTCTATATATATGAACTTTCATAATCTACAATCTTAAACATTGAAAGAAAATCACAAAAAAATAGACAAAAAATACAAAATCATAAATGTATGATGGATATTAAAACAAAAATCACATAATTTGTCCATAAAATCTTGATATACAAAATCAGAACTTTAACAAAAATATAAAAAAAAATCAAAACCGAAAGTTGAACTAACCTTGGCACCACGAAATCTGCTTTAATAATGATCCTAGCTCAAAAATCTGTTTGAATCCTTGGGAATCAATGGCTTTGATGAAGAAATCTGGAAATTTTGTGAAAGAAACTTGAAAATTTGATTGAAAATTTTGAAATGGTTTAATTTTTTCCTTTCTTGGAACTTTACAAGAAATTGTTGATTAATTTTTTTTTGCATTAAATGTTATTGGACCATGTTTTGGTCCAATAAATGACTTTCCATTAATAAATTAAATTAATAATACCAATATACACTAAAATTTGAAATACACACATTTAATAAAATACGTAACATTAATAAACATATTGCTATTTTGTCATTTTTACTAAAAAAATTAAATTAATATTATTTTGATTAATTATGTTATTAAAATTGTCTTAATTGCTAATTTTTCCTTTTCATAATCGTTCTTCTAACTCCTAATCTTATTTAACAAATAGTTATTGGGCCTAAATCTCAAATAAAAGTCTCTAATAGCCCATAGGCCCTTAGAGAGTCAACTTGATTCACAACATACAACTCTTTTATGTTATGCAACATATGAAAGTAATGTCTACTCAGAAGAGCAATATGAAAATGGTTCTGAAATTTGTATGTATGTTTAATATTAGTTGTGACTCTTTTTGAAAACTAATGTGTGATAGTTCTTTATTTTTTAGACGATGTGTGGATATTTGACTTTCATAATTAAGATCTAGCAGATTGTGAGACAGACAGAATGAGTGAAAGAAGTTACCGAAAGTAAAACACTTTTTGTTGTGTTGAGCATCATGGGAGTGTGAACTAGATAACCCGTAGGACACACACAACTATTTACACTCTTTCTCAATCAGGTCTGAAACTCTTTTTGTCTTTACAACTCGATCGGAGGGCTTATGTGGTTAATGTTATTGATACAGATTTTGTTGTATTGCCCGACAGTTGCAACACAAGGTCAGCATCATTAGTTTGATTTTAACATATTTAACATCTCATTTCTGTAATTTGTATCTCCTGAATATGAGAGTTTTTTGATTGACAAACATTCCACACCATACAACAAGGTCGTCTTATAGTGATCTTTTTATCACACAAGACTCCGAAGGCAAGCCTAGCTCCATTTCATCCACGTTGCGTCAATACGATGTGTGACAATATATATAAATTCAAATATATTAATTTTAATACACATCTTAATATTCAAATTCACTAGTAATTTAATATACAAATTCCTTAACCATAGTTTGAGCAAACACATCACTGTGTTCGAGTTTTCTTAGAAATTAGAATCAAAACAATGTTTCATCATTTTGTTTCGCAAAGCTTAACAGAACAACCAAAAAAGACTTGAGATAGTAAACATATCATAGTATTTGCGGAGAAATAAAAGCTTTAAGTTAAAAAATTATATTTTAAAAACATGTTAATATTATATCTGAATTGAATAATAATAAAAAAAAATGGTGTGTAATAAAAATGAAAAGTATAAAGTAATATAAAGTGAGCAGAGTATTATTCTTATGAGAAATTTGGATTAGCTTTCTAGTTAAATTAATCTATCTAAACCTAATTATGAATTTGGACTTTGTAGTAGACAATTAAGTGATTCATGCTTTTGCTTTTTAGTAGCACTAACTTATGTTTATAATTTTTTTAATACTATACAATTATGCATGATTTCCTGTATTAATTTTTTAATATACTGAGATTCTTTTCCCCACTAACCCCAATCAACAAAAGAGTCTTTTTTAAGCATTAAACCCAATTTGTGTCATTAGTTATACATAGTCTGTGTTTAGTTCCATAATTTTGAGCTGTCATATAAGAAACCAACTGGGAGAGGATATTTTTTTTCTCCATCAAGTAAAAAGGTTAGTTAACTCATCTACTCTATTGAAGAATATGACAAAAATATTTGATAGTAAGTTCAATCTACATCTTAAGTTGGATTTTGTTTATGAGAAAGTAGAAAAATGAAGATTTTTAGAATCCGTTGAATAAATAATGTGATCTTGTGAAATTCGGATATATATGCTGCCAGATTAAAAATATTTTTAAAAAACTGAACTTAAACTGTTTAGGGGTATGGGTGGGTGGGTAGAGGGCTGGCAAGGGGTGGGTTGGGGACAGGTAGAATGGGGTGGGTAGGGGGAGGTCAGAAAAAAGTTTTGGAAAATGTTTTCCTTAAGTTTGGAAGGGATGTCATTTTCCTTAAGTTTGAGGAAAATGATTTGATTTGGAAAATATTCGACCCAATCAAATATGAGAAAATTGGAAATATTTTTCGAAAAATGTTTTCCTTCATACTAAACACACCCTCATTTTAAAACAAAAAACAATTATGATCTTTTTCTTTTATTTCTGCAAAATTAAATATTTATGTACTTTGATACTGTTGAATGACTTACTGACAACAGAGGCGAATTTAAGAATTATAGTCACTGGGTGCCAACCAGAGCCGAATCCACATGATTTGATAGGGGTGCACGTGCATCCGTTAAGTTCAAAAAAATTACTTGTATATATGTATATCTATCGTGAGATACTGACATAAAGTAAGATATAATCAACAGTGCACCCATAAGAAGTGTAGGGGTGCCCTTGTTTAGTTGGTTTACAAGCCAGAGAAACCACTCGCGAGAATACAGTTCAATCGTATTTCATTATTTTTATTTTAAGTTTAGCTTATAAATCATATTCGAGCCATTAGTAACTAATCAAATACTAAATTATTTGTTAATTGTAGTAAAAGTTTTGTTAACTATCTCAATTAAAATAGTATTGGTGCATCAAAATCTTCAAATTTTAAATTGTCTCTAATGCTCAGTAGACTCATCGATAAAATCAATATTAGATTCAGATAGAATTATTCGTCTTGTGGCTGGAAGGGAGAGCAGAATAGGGCGACGAATGAAAGCCTGAAGCTTTAACTATTGACAACTTTTTATTGTTCAAAAGTTAAAAGGACAATTCAACGGTGAAGAAATTTTTTTTATTATATTTAATCATATAAAAGAAAAATCAAAGAGTTTAATTAAATTAGTTAAAAATAATTATTGATTAATACTTAATAATAAGTTAATAAAAAAAATTAAAATCAAAAGAGAATGTGCCTTGTAGTTTAAACAAGAAACGCTACATGTGGTTAAAAAGAAAAATATAAAACAAAAAAACGCTGCCAATGGGGTTGATCCCTTGGACTATGGCTTGTAAACTTGATAGTCTATCACTATACCAAAGAATACTTTTGTTCTCTAAGTGACGCTGTTATTATTTATACATATGTTTTATATAAATATAAATAGAGTTTTCATCTTGTGGGTGGCGTGGCACCCACACGGGCCTTGATAGACCCGCCGCTGACTGACAACACTGTTTTTCTCAATTTTTTTTCATATTGTGGTATGGTTTTTTTTTCTTCATTAATTTATAATTATGATATTAATTATTGTTTTTTAGTACATATTTTAAACTCTGTTGTTTATTTTTCTGCAAAATTTTCTCTAGTTATATTGAACATGTACACATATAATATGTATATTTATTGTGCGGAAAATAATTATTATACTCAATTTTAAGAATTCATGATATTCTATATTAAATTCTATAATGTGGAAATTGCTAATGTCTACAATGTGTTTGATGAAATGACAAACACTTGTTTTTATCTGCAACAGTATAAAAATTGGCTTTGCTTCTTTTAGATTAATATAATATTTTACAGGTCACATATTATAAAAAAGACTTGAGAAGTCAGTGGGTTTGTATTTTAATATTTCATTCTTCTTCATTACTAAAAGACTTGTATTGCATATTTCAACTACTACACTTTTTTTTTTCTCCAATAGGTTCAGCATTATTTCTCAAACAAAGGGTTCTCTCGCTAAACTTCAGCCTGTGTAAAGGTAACATCTTCTTCTTTGCTAAACTTTATTCGACGTTTGGAGTAAGCTTGAAATTTTCTCTTTCTAAGTTTGTTTGATCTATTTAGATTCCTTTAAATACTTTTGGTATTTAAAGGACTTGTGAAGCCAATGAATTGTATTTTAGTAATCTTTGTTTGAATTCTAGATCTAGCTATTTGATTAGTCTCCTTTCAACCAAACTACTTCTTCGATCTCTTACTTCAACAAAAATATGTCAAAAAGGTATGAACATGCTTAATCGGAGCTCTCTATTGATTCTACTTCAGCTACTCTCACAAAAAATCTTATTATTATTTTTATCAAAATAAAAGTGTAATCTTTTTTCATTAGCCCAAGGAGATAGGAGAAAAATATTATTAGAGAGATCATTAATTTAATGACATTTTACTTAACAGTTGTGAGATTTTATGTTTGTGATTTCATGTCATAAACATTTTGATGTGTGATTAAGATTGACATTTCCAATTGTGCGAGTCTAAAATTACTATATGTGAAAATAGTGATATTATTGATTATTCTTATCTTTTCATCTTCTTTCTCCTGTTAAAGTTTTATTTACTTCTTATTCATCAGGTCTTGAGAAAAAGTAGAATTATGGAAAAACGAAAAGATAATGAAGAAGCAAACAACTCATTGGTATGTTATTTTATAGAGTAAACTGTAAAGTATTGAATTATAGATATGTGGCTTTAAAATGTATTATTTTGGCAGGTGTTATTTTCTGCTCTTAGCAAGGACATTGCCGATGTTCTGGTTTTCCTAGAGAATAAGCAAAATCAAAAAGCTCTTAACAAAAATCAAGTTGAAAAGCTAAAATTGAAAATGGCATTTATTTGTACATATGTTCAACTTTCTAATTCCGATTTTGAGCAGTTTGAAGATATAATGAAAAGAAAAAGACAAGAGGTTAAGAATCTGCTTGAACCAATTTTGGATGATGATGTCCTTACTAGCCTCACCAGTAATATGGATGACTGTATCAGCTTGTATCATCGTTCTTATAAATCAGATGCCACCATGATGGATGAGCAATTGGACTTCCTCCTCTTGAATCTGTATCATCTATCCAAGCATCACGCTGAAAAGATATTTCCTGGAGTGACTCAATATGAAGTTCTTCAGAATGTATGTGGCAACATAAGAGATTTCCATGGGTTGGTAGTGAATGGTTGCATTAAGCATGAGATGGTTGAGAATGTCTTACCTCTGTTTCAACTGATGGCTGAAAGAGTAGGAAACTTCCTTTGGGAGGATCAGACTGATGAAGACTCAGATGAGGATGACCTGGATGATAGAGACTCTCGACTCTTCCAGCTAACACATCTACTCTTGAAGATTGTTCCAACTGAACTGGAGGTTATGCACATATGTTATATAAATTTGAAAGCTTCAACTTCAGCAGAAGTTGGACGCTTCTTTAAGAAGCTCCTGGAAACCTCACCGGATATTCTCAGAGAATATATCATTCAACTACAAGAGCATATGATAACTGATATTCCCCCTAGCACTTCAGGGGCTCGAAACATTCATGTCATGATTGAATTCCTATTACTTATTCTTTCTGATATGCCCAAGGACTTTATTCATCATGACAAACTTTTTGATCTCTTGGGTCGTGTTGGAACACTTACCAGGGATGTATCAACTCTTGTACACGACTTGGAAGAGAAATTAAGGAATAAAGAGGGTAACGACCAAACAAATCGTGCAACCCTAGACTTGTTGGAAAATATTGAACTCCTTAAGAAAGATCTCAAACATGTTTATCTGAAAGCCCCGGATTCATCTCAATGTTGCTTCCCCATGAGTGATGGACCACTCTTCATGCATCTTCTACACATGCACTTAAATGATTTGCTAGATTCTAATGCTTATTCAATTGCTTTGATGAAGGAAGAAATCGAGCTGGTGAAGCAAGACCTGGAATTCATAAGATCACTCTTTGTGGATGCTGAGCAAGGATTGTATAAAGATATCTGGGCACGTGTTCTAGATGTGGCTTATGAGGCAAAAGATGTCATAGATTCAATTATTGTTCGAGATAATGGTCTCTTACATCTTATTTTCTCACTTCCCATTACCATAAAGAAGATCAAACTTATCAAAGAAGAGATCTCTGCTTTAGATGGGAACATTCCCAAGGACAGAGGTCTAATCGTTGTGAACTCTCCCAAGAAACCAGTTGAGAGAAAGTCATTGACAACTGATAAAATAGTTGTAGGTTTTGAGGAGGAGACAAACTTGATACTTAGAAAGCTCACCAGTGGACCGGCAGATCTAGATGTCATTTCGATCACTGGTATGCCGGGTTCAGGTAAAACTACTTTGGCATACAAAGTATACAATGATAAGTCAGTTTCTAGCCATTTCGACCTTCGTGCATGGTGCACGGTCGATCAAGGATATGACGACAAGAAGTTGTTGAATACAATTTTCAGTCAAGTTAGTGACTCAGATTCAAAATTGAGTGAGAATATTGATGTTGCTGATAAATTACGGAAACAACTGTTTGGGAAGAGGTATCTTATTGTCTTAGATGACGTGTGGGATACTACTACATGGGATGAGTTAACAAGACCTTTTCCTGAATCTAAGAAAGGAAGTAGGATTATTTTGACAACTCGAGAAAAGGAAGTGGCTTTGCATGGAAAACTGAACACTGATCCTCTTGACCTTCGATTGCTAAGACCAGATGAAAGTTGGGAACTATTAGAGAAAAGGGCATTTGGGAACGAGAGTTGCCCTGATGAGCTATTAGATGTCGGTAAAGAAATAGCCGAAAATTGTAAAGGGCTTCCTTTGGTGGCTGATCTGATTGCTGGAGTCATTGCTGGGAGGGAAAAGAAAAAGAGTGTGTGGCTTGAAGTTCAAAGTAGTTTGAGTTCTTTTATTTTGAACAGTGAAGTGGAAGTGATGAAAGTTATAGAATTAAGTTATGACCATTTACCACATCACCTCAAGCCATGCTTGCTTCACTTTGCAAGTTTGCCGAAGGACTTTATAACGAGTATCTATGAGTTGAATGTTTTTTTGGGTGCTGAAGGATTTGTGGGAAAGACGGAGATGAAGAGTATGGAAGAAGTGGTGAAGATTTATATGGATGATTTAATTTCCAGTAGCTTGGTAATTTGTTTCAATGAGATAGGTGATGCACTGAATTTCCAAATTCATGATCTTGTGCATGACTTTTGTTTTATAAAAGCAAGAAAAGAAAATTTGTTTGATCGGATAAGATCAAGTGCTCCATCAGATTTGTTGCCTCGTCAAATTACCATTGATTATGATGATGATGAAGAGCACTTTGGGCTTAATTTTGTCATGTTCGATTCAAATAAGAAAAGGCATTCTGGTAAACACCTCTATTCTTTGAGGATTTTTGGAGACGAGCTGGATGACAGTCTTTTTGATACATTTCACGTAAGACACTTGAGGCTTCTTAGAGTGTTGTTACTGACTACCTCTTTTATCATGGTGAACGATTCTTTGCTGAATGAAATATGCATGTTGAATCATTTGAGGTACTTAAGAATTGGGACACAAGTTAAATCTCTGCCTTTGTCTTTCTCAAACCTCTGGAATCTAGAAAGCTTGTGGGTTGAAAACAAAGAATCAACCTTGATACTATTACCAAGAATTTGGGATCTTGTAAAGCTGCGAGTGCTGTACGCGGATGCTTGTTCTTTCTTTGATATGGATGCAGATGAATCAATATTGATAGCAGAGGACACAAAGTTAGAGAACTTGAGATTATTAGGGGAACTGTTGATTTCCTATTCGAAAGATACAAAGAATATTTTCAAAAGGTTTCCCAATCTTCATATGCTTCAGTTTGTACTCAAGGAGTCATGGGATTATTCAACAGAGCAATATTGGTTCCCGAAATTGGATTGCCTAACTGAACTAGAAAAACTCTTTGTAGGTTTTAAAAGTTCAAACACAAACCACAGTGGGTCCTCTGTAGCGACAAATCGGCCGTGGGATTTTCACTTCCCTTCAAATTTGAAAGAACTGTCATTGGGTGACTTTCCTCTGACATCCGATTCACTATCAACAATAGCGAGACTGCCCAACCTTGAAGAGTTGTCCCTTTATGATGCAATCATCCAGGGAGAAGAATGGAACATGGGGGAGGAAGACACCTTTGAGAATCTCAAATTTTTGAACTTGCGTCTACCGACTCTTTCCAAGTGGGAGGTTGGAGAGGAATCCTTCCCCAATCTTGAGAAATTAGAACTGCGGGGATGTCGTAAGCTTGAGGAGATTCCACCTAGTTTTGGAGATATTTATTCATTGAAATTTATCAAAATTGTAAAGAGTCCTCAACTTGAAGATTCTGCTCTCAAGATTAAGGAATACGCTGAAGAGATGAGAGGAGGGAGCGAGCTTCAGATCCTTGGCCAGAAGAATATCCCCTTATTTAAGTAGCATTATGGTTGAACTTTGCTGGGTGACATTGTATATGATAAAAATATCCTGTTATGAGATTCCTCTTAGTTTCTTTTAACAAAAAATATAATTTTTTAAGTACACATATCATTTGTTAATTTGTCCATTTGAAGTGACTATCTGAAGTTGATATTTTAAACATTAATCTTGTATACCAAACTACTATTCCTATGCTATGTTGTTTGCCATTGTCGTTCTCTCTTTATTGTTTTTCTTTCCATTCACACACACATTAATTTTCTAGTAGACCGCATATTACTGCATCTGTATTATCCGTATGCAAGAGGAATTCAGGATTTGATGTTTACAAGTATTTGTGGCAACCTCATGTTAATATCAATAACAATTAGATTCACATATGTATAGGATTTTGACAGAAATTGAGGGATTCACATGAATTCATAGATTACTCTGTGGATTTGCCTTTGGTTGTCCAAACCTCCTTTGTGTCTAACTTCGTCTGAAGTCCCATTTATATGCTCAAAGCTCAGTCAAGGTACTGATTTAAAACGATATTGATACTACTCTGTAACAAACCTAGCGAACTTTCATCACAAAAGCTAGGCCGTGAAGTGAACTTTAAAATGATATTGCTGCAAAGTCGCTCAACAAAGGGTCATAACCAGCACTACAACTACACAAGATTAACATAGATCGCTATCCCCCGCAAAAGCTAAGGAAAGCATCTCTCACTTCTTAGCATGGACCCAGATGTACTCAAACACACGATCTGTAAGGATGCCAGAAATTGGTTCCTAGCAATAGTAACTAAGGCGTCATTTATCATTTGGAGGCAGAAGTATAAAACTGACTGAAGCTTAGGGCATCCCATTGAGACAGTTACAAGGCCTTGCTCTGTCAAGGATACATTAGGTCATGGATCAGAAGGAAATACCCTAAGCTCTTGAAGTTCCTTACTAGTGTTGGTAATCTCCTCTATCACATCCATTCCAAGTTCCTTAAAGTGTAAGCTGGATAACCAATTATGCAAAAGAGCCACTGAACAAGAAGAGCTCAAAAGCTAATGAAGCGTCTAACTAGGAAAGATAAACATGAATTGTCAAAATGTAGGATTTGTGAAACATTAAGTTATTCTTCATATGGCAGACCAGTAAATTATTCAAAGAGTTCACTCGACATGAATTGTTTAGCTATGTTATCTCAGTAAACACTGAAGTTCATTACACTGTTTAATTTTTAACCAAACTAAATCATTATATAAAAACAATTTACCAAAGTAATACATTTTTCTAAAATTTTACAAAACTAGTATAAACGTATTTTACGGTAACGTTTTAGGGTATATTTTATTTTTTTTAAAACTAACAGCATTAGGTTGATATACGTTACTATAAGTAACGTTTTACTTTTAAAACGTTATTTTCAGTAACGTTTTACTCCTAACGTCTTAGGAGTAAAACGTTACTGTGAGTAACGTATATCAATCTGACGCCATCAACTTTTAAAAAATAAAATATATCCTAAAACGTTACCGTGAAATACGTTTATACTAGTTTTGTAAAATTTTAAAAAAATATATTATTTTGATGAATGACTTTATATAATGGCTTAGTTTGGTTAAACATGCATTTATCCCTGGCATTTATCAGAATCAGCAACACAATTAATAAGTTAGGATTATTGTTTTTTCTCTTGGAAACTTCTGGTTTTACAACTAGCAATCAATTTATCTATTTTATCACAAACACAGTTCATGTATCCCTTCTCAGAAAAAAAAACAGTTAATGTATCGATCCATGACTATTGAAAACACGCACCAGCAACAGGTATCGGATAACTCCGCTGAAATTTGAACCTGAGTTCTCTCAATCACTTCATTGACTTAAAACTGAGAGTATTGAAAGTTTGATTAACTTTCTTATGTCTTTCCTTTGTGGCAGATAAGCATACTTGTGCACCGGCAAAGTTAAATGTCACAGTTATCCACCGAAGTCAAGCTAAATGTCATTTTAATGTATTATGCCTAGAAAGAATTAATATAACTTGGAAAAATGTTGAATTTCTTTTGTAAGTGTACAAAGTTAGAAATATGAAAGCAAGTTTTTGGAGTTTCTAAAATTTTGGAATATTCTGGCAAAATTTGGGCGGAGAAATGTGACAGTTCACGTCCAAATATCCAGAGTCTTCATACATATAAGTGTCAAACAAATTGGCAGGTTCTTACACCTTTTTACTGTTCTAAAAAGATGTCTACAACTCTGTGTTTAAACTTGTTATCTACATCAGATCCGGAGAATTACTGTCATGGAAAGAAGCAACCTACAGGTATCTTATATTTACTTGGATCATTATCTTATTATAGTATATAATCAGCTCTCATCGTCATTCTAAATCAGATGCCATCATGATTGATGAGATATTGTACTTCCTCCTCTTGAATCTCTATCATCTATCGAGGCATCGTGCTGAAAAGTTGTTTCCTGGAGTGACTCAATATGAGCTTCTTCATAATGTATGTGGAAACGTAAGAGATTTCCGTGTATTTTATTACGACTCCATAGATATAACATAAAGATTTTTCTATTTATAATTATTGATCTGTTAAAATTAAACACTTTAAGTCTTTGTTCAAACTCAGGTTACATGGAGATAACTAGACTGTTGCTCGTAGGCTACCCGTAGCAGCGATTTATGTAATTTTTTTTTTTTTTAATAAATCGCTGCTCGGGCAGCGATTTATTTAAATTTTTTTTTTTTTTTTTGAAATCGCTGCTCGGGCAGCGATTTCATTTTTTTATTAAAAAAAAATTTTTTTTGCTAAATCGCTGCCGGAGCAGCGATTTTACTTTGTAAATCGCTGCTCCTGCAGCGATTTTACCGTTTTGGTTAATATAAAATTTTATATACCGTTTTGGAATTTTTGTAAAAAATTTCTACCCTTTGAGTTTCGGACTCCAGAAATATTGGTGCTAGAGGACTTAACTTACTCCTTGTAGGTGCAAAAATATGTAATTTTGTAATTGTTACATTTTATTATTCATTACAATTTACATATATATTTTCATGAGATTTTAGTCATTATAACGTATCTATAAAATTTCACATGAAACACACGTGCGAAGCATGTCCTCAGAAACTTTTGTGTGTGTGTATATATATATATATTTATATATATATATATATATATATATATATATTATTCTTGTTAAAAAAATGTCACTATTTCATTTTCAGTCTGTTTAAAAAAGAATGACCCATTTTCTTTTTGACAATATTTTAACTTGGGAAAAGGGTCCGATATACCCCTCAACTTTGTTATTTGGAGCTGATATATCCCTCGTTATAAAAGTGGCTCATATATGCTCTTACCGTTAACAAACGGCTCACATATACCCCTGTCGTTATTAAATGGCTCACATATACTCTTCATTTAACGGAAGTTAAAAAATTAATTTTAAATTTATATTTATTACTTCTATTTTTTTAAAAAAAATTATTTAGGGATATATATATGATTCTTCTATCAAAGTTCAAGGTATATTTTAATTTTTTTCATACATAAATTATTTTTTGACTTCTTTTATTATAATTATTTGAGTTTCTTATTCTTATTTTGTTTTTTTCTTTCATTCCTTAGTTTAAAGAAAAAAATTAAACTATTTTTTTTACTGTGTATTGTAATTTAATTTCGTATTCGAAAAAAATTTTGGTCATCTACAATAAGTTTTACAACAATATTAGTGAAACATAATAAATTTGATTATCAAAATAATAATTATAAATTAGTCATTGAAACAAAAAAAAAGTCAAAAAAAATATGTTTGACGATGATTAAATTTACTCATATGGGATTATATTTTTTAAAAAAAAAATAATAAAAGTGCAGATTAAAATTATTTTTTCCCATTTCCGTTAGAGGAAAAGGGTATATGTGAGTCATTTGTTCACAAATAGGGGTATATGAACCACTTTAATAACAAGGGGTATATCAGCTCTAAATGAGAAAGTTAAGGACTATATCAGACCCTTCTCCCTTTTAACTTTAACTTTTCACGTAACATGTTTAAGACCACAAGATTAAATGACATTTTGGTACATATGACATAATTTTAATTTAGAACTACAAGACTAAAAAATCTTCTTTCTTTTCCTAAACTCCGTTCCAAGTCAAACTAAATCATTTTTTCTGAAACGGAGGGAGTACAACGGTAACGACCCGCTAGGTTGTTTTGAGAACTAGAATTATTTTGACTCTTCCCCTAAATATGTTAAAATAAAATTTTTAGACTATTTATTTAATTAATATTATTTGATTAGTGGTTAATGGGCCAACTCTCTAAATTAATTAATATTTTATCATCCTTAGGTCACATACGTGATAGTAGGTTAGTGGGTTTGTAAGGTTTAATAAGTTCTTATTTTAGTAAATAAAAGAAGTGGAGGCGGTGTAATGATCCGCTAGGTCGTTTTGATAACTAGGACCATTTTGACTCGTTCCATTAAATTTAATTGGAAGCTTTGAAATAATTCGGTGACTACACTTAGTTAGTTATCTATTTTTTTATATAATTAATTTAATAAGAAAGTAATGGGCCGAACATGAGATCCATTCCATACCCTTGGCCCATATAATAAGTAAAGTAAGTTAGTGGGATTTACTCATTTGAGATCAAAATTATTTTATTTGTTTGGAAAAGGAAGAACGGAGGCAGTAATGCGGCACCACCACATTAAGAGCCAAGAAGGTACAGTTCGTATACCCATTTTATACTTGTAGAATAGCAGACATTATTTAATTAATATGTGTGGACTATATATGATGTAAAGGCTAGCATTATTTTAATTATGTTGGAAGAAAACATAGTGGGATACTTTATTGTGAGAGTAATATATAATTTAGAGTGGATGATGGATGTAAATAGAGGCAATAGGTGCTGGTGTTGTTGGCCAATGATAATTGGATTGTGACTTAAAGGGTTAAAAAAAAAAAATAGAAGAAAGGGTATTAACGTTCTGGACTTTATCTTGTTGTTTCACTAGTAAAATTTCTCTTGGGATAGGAGACAATTTTGTTGACTTATTATGTTAATGTGATAATGTCAGGTTTATTAATTTATCTTTGCAAGAGTTGGCTGGAAAAAAAAAATAATATAAATAAAAATTTAGGAACTAAGGTATAGTAGTTGTGGAAGTTTAGAGTTTTGTTAATTTTCGTTTAAATTTTGTTACTATTCTTATCACTCACTATTAATTAGTAAGCTAATTTATATGAACACTATTAGGATATGATATTTAGTGGAATTAAGACTCAACTCTAAACTTAAAGTTTAGGAATATGAGACTTGACATACTAGAGGACACTAAAATTTATGAATTTAATTATTTATCATGGATGTTAGTTTTGGTATCATTAGGTTGAATGAGTTTTGAGGTTCGGAATAGAGGTATAACTCTATGGATGACTATAGATTTATTTGCTTATGAATATTGCATAATTGGTAGATTGGGAACGTTTGAAAACTTTGCGAAAAGGAAAGGAAATATCGTGAGGAGTGGTGGCACGTGTTCGACATTCAAGGTATGTTAAGACTTTTTAGACTTGTTGAAGGACGTTTTCCTAATTAAAAATTAAAAATGAAAATAGACAAAGGGGTAAGGGGGAAAGATGGTGGTCTCGTATCAATGGTGTGACGGGCATTGGTACGAGTACCGGTGTTATAAAAAGGAAAATACTATTATAGAATGTGGATTGAAATTTGAGAATGCCAAAGCATATGGGCATTAGCTGATATATTATTGACTTGAATTCTTTGTGTGATTGTGTTTTATTTATTTCACCCGTATAGTTGTGATAATTGAGGTGGTTATGTATTATGTTCATATTGATTGATTGAGATGCATCATCATCCCCTCTATTGAAATAATATTGTGCACATGCATAGACATGAGACTGAGTATAAGTTGGGCACGTGGAGATCGTCCGTGCTGGGGATGGTGAGATGTTAAGATTGTAATTTGGGCACGTGGAGACCGTCCGTGCGAAAATTATTTGATATTATGATAGTGCGTTGAGATCGTCCGCACAGACACGTGGAGATCGTCCGTGTCGGTATATGGACCTCGCGAGTCCCTCATGGGTCATGAACTCTCGATGTATTTCTGAGGAGTATCATGTATATACGGTTGAGAGAGTACTGGGTATTCTGAGACACATCATTTCATAGTATCATATTGCATCGCATCTCATGTCATCCTTCATTTTTTTATGATTATGTGTTTTATTTGGTGGTTGAAAGTTACTTGATGTTTGACTACCTCTATTTGATGAAACTTGACTAGTAAGTGTAATATAGACTTCTATAATTAAAGAATTAATTTTTCATACATAAACTCCCGTCACTACTTCTTCGTTGTCGGTCAATGAGATATACTGGGTACACGTGGTTTCGTACTCATACTACACTTGCTGCACTCTTTTGTGGTGCAGATTGGCTTTTAATTTCGGGCACGTTCTTGGAGATTCGATATGAGTTTGAATTATCTTGGAGTTGTGGTGCCCTGCTTGGGATATTCTGCAGCCCACACCTTCAATCTACCTCTATTTATTAGGTTATTTTGTTATTCTGATGGGATATTTCTTATGTTTAGATTGTTATATCAGTTGGAATTGTATCCTATTGTAGAAGCTCTTGTACTTATGACACTAAATCTTGGGATAGTTTTTTTCTATTTTTCGCATTTATTTTGAATACTTAGTATGTTAGATATTAGTTTGGTACTTACCTTTTCACGTTTAAGTTGAATTGGTGATATTTGTTGGGTTGGCTTGCCTATCGGTTGCGAACATAGATGCCATCACGACTAGAAATTTTGGGTCGTGACAACGACAAATTGGAAATGGAATTTTTTTTTAAAAAAATAATAATTAACTTTTGGAGTTTTCCTCTTTAGTAATATAGAAAAGTAACATATGATAATGTCGTTGTCCCTGAACTTGGTAACTCAAAATTAGAAGCACCAAAAAGATGATAGATGTATGATTCAAAAGTCAATGAATTGTATTTTAGTATTATGAATGAACAAACTGTCCATATATATATATATATATATATATATATATATATATATTATTTTTGTTAATTTGGCCTTTCAAGTAATTAATTCATTATTAGCCAGTTGAATTAATAATCTCTTTTAGGAATCTTCCCATGTGAATAACAAGACTTATAAATAATAATAATAATAATAATAATAAAGTCCAGATCTTGTTTCAACTACATTAATTGGATTATTTGGCAAACAATTACTCTGTTTCTGAAACAAGGAACATGGCTTCAAAACTCTCTTCTTCTTTTCTTCTACCATGGATTTCATTGCGATATATTTCTTTTGAAATTCTTCTTCTAATCCATTAAAATTAAGCACTTAGTCAAATATTTAAGTGTAACATCTTAGGGGAACTGAAAGAGTTGGTTTGGTTCTTGTGGAATCAAACTAAATGAAAGATGAATTAACATGAATATTTGATAGAGAGATAATTAGTACAAAATAAAAGTCAATGATAGTATCTTCGTAGGTGAAATTTAGGCAAACCATAAAATAGTTTCATATTCTTAACTTTGACATATTTGACACATAGTGATGTCACGGATGACATCAATAGGATAAATTTATTTCTATAAATAGATAGATCTTAATTCATTTCAAAACATTCTCTCACTTGCCTTCTCACCTTCTGAGACATTTGTGTTCTCTCTTGTAGTATTTCATTTGTATTCTTTGTAAAGTAAAATAAATATTAATGCTGTTGTTCTTTAATAGACGTAGGATCATATTAATTCGAATCACGTTAAATATTATTGTTCTTCTTTATTCTTTAATTTCACGTTTCCGCTAACAGGAACTATATATGAAAAATTAACAAAGCAGCCTACATTCAACATTAGTATAGAAACATTAGTGGCTCAAATCCATGATCTACATGGACACAACACACATCATCTTCATTCACAAGCTAATTAACAATCTCCACAAGTCTAAGTCAACTTGTAATATGAATATACATATTTACAAAATTGATGAAAAAGACTTGAAAAGTCAATGAATTTTATTTTAATCTCTATTATTATCTTGATTCTTAATTATGAACCTATCAAAGCGAAATATTGAATTTGGGTGCTTAAATATCAAGATTGATTAGACACTTCATATTGTGCTAAAATTTTGTATTTCTTCCCGTATATTTATACTCGTACATAATACACAAGAAAATTCTTCCAAAAAAAAGATAAACTATTTATACATGTAGATCTAGATCTATATATCCCGTGTAATTAATCGAAAATCAAGATAGTTTACAAAACTGAAACTTGTTCATTCCTATCAGATTTGTATATATGTGTATATATATATATATATTTCCATGTTTTTATAGACTTGCTAAACCTTTAGCTTCAGATCCTTCGATAATTCTAACCCTTTTGCAAGAACTGATAAACCTCACCCCAACCAAAAAAATCAACACTTCAAATTATTTTTTTTTTAAAGAAAATAGTTTAAATTTTAATTTCAGTTTTTGAGAAAAAATATCACGCTGGCCAACAAGATAGTGCTACGTAGGTCAAAAATGGGTAGAAAATTATTTATAAAATAGTCAAAAATGGGTAGAAAATTATTTATAAAATAAGTTTAGGGGGTAATAGGACCTTAGTATAGTATAAGTGTGTCTCTACGATTTCGGTCATAGTTTGAGAAGGTACTTGTGCATCATCCCTATTAAGTATTTACTTTTGAGAACATATCAAGTGTATGCCATGAATTCAAATCTGTTGGAATTTTTTGATATAAACAGGCAGAGTATAAGTGGGCGTTTGAACATTAAAAATGTGAAATTAGAATAAATTAATAATAAATATAAGGTTGAATAATGGTATATGGAAATTGGCCAAGTGATGTTTGGACATGAATATAACTGGGCACCTATCAGTGTGACCTAATGGTCCATGAAGTGACTGAGAAATGATAACCATTTGGTTTTAGGTTCAAATCTCAGCAGATCAAAGTGTGAAAGTTTGTCCGAACACCACAGTAATAAAAAAATCATATATTTATATACAGGAGAACCCTAAGACCGCCTATATGGCGCCACCACAAGCAATAATTTTCTTTTAAATTTATTTATTTCTAAAACTAGCCTTTCTCTTTGATGAAAAGATCTGTATTTTATGAAAAGTTGCGACTTTTATCAAAAGTTGTGACTTTTATGAAAAGTTGTGACTTTTATAAAAAAAAATTGCGATTTTATGAAAAGTTGCGACTTTAATGTAGAGTTGCGACTTTTATAAAACGTTGTAAACTTTCCGAAGAGTTGCAATTTTTTCAAATAGTTGTATCCTTTCTAATAAGGCACAATAAATATTTGTTCACACTACTCTTTGTTGTCTATTAATAGAGGAATATACTCTTTGGTGTGTTTGGTATGATGGAAATTCCTTGGAAAATGTTTTCCTGGAAAACAAGTAGATATTTTACTTATTTTATCATGTTTGGTTGGTGAATAGATAATATTTTCTGGAAAAATATTTTGGTGTTTGTTTTTTGAATGAAAAATACTTTTGAGAAATGTCTTTTAATTTTTACTAGAGTTGAAAATAATTTTTGAAGTTGAATTTATTTTTTTAAAAAACAAACTTAAAAATTGTTTCGTGGTGGGAGTGGGGGTGGGCTGGTAGGGGGCTAGTGGAGTAGGGTGGGGGTCGAGGGTAGGAGTGAAAAAATGAAATTTTGAAGTTTAAAATATTTTTTAAAAACAAACTTAATTTTTTTTCTTTTTTTTTTAGGGGGGAGGGGTTGGGGGGTAGGGGGGCTGGTAGGGAGTGGGTAAGTCGAGTGTAGGGGGTGAAAAATGAATTTATGAAGTTGAAAATATTTTTTAAAAAACAAACTTAAATTATTTTTTGGGGGGATGGGGGTGGTAGGGGTGGGTTGGGGGTCAAGGTAGTGGTGAAAAAAATGAAATTGTTAAGTTAAAATATTTTTAAAAAATTAAACTTAAACTTTTTTAGGGGTATGGGTGGGGGTGGGGGCTGATAGGAGGTGGGTTGGGGACTAGTAGAGTGGGGTGGGTAGGGGGAGGTAGAAAAGAGTTATGGAAAATGTTTCCTCAAGTTTGGAAGGGAAGTCATTTTCTTTAAATTTGAGAAAAATGATTTGATTTGAAAAATATTTGACCCAACCTAATATGAGAAAATTGAAAAATATTTTCCGAAAAAAAGGTTTTCCTTCATACTAAACACACCCTTATTTAAAATAAAAAAGAATTATGATATTTTTCTTTTATTTCTGTAAAATTAAATATTCATGTATTTTGCTCCTGTTGAATGACTTACTAACAGCAGAGACGAATTTAGGAATTAGAGTCACTAGGTGCCAACTAGAACCGAACCCACATGATTTGATAGTGGTGCACGTGCATCCGTTAACTTTAAAAAAATTACGTGTATATAAGTATATCTATTGTGAGAAACTGACATAAAGTAGGATATATAATCAACAGTGCACCCATAAAAAGCGTAGGGGTGGGTGCCCTTGTTTAATTGGCATACAAGCCAGAGAAACCACTAGAGAATACAGTTCAATAGTATTTTAATATTTCATTCTTCTTCATTACTAAAACACATATTGTATATTTTGATTCTTTGTTTCAACTACTACACTTGTTTTTTATCCAATAGGTTCATCATTATTTCTCAAACAAGGGCTTCTCTAGCTAAACTTCAGCCTGTGTGAAGGTACCATCTTGCCTTCTTTATTCACAGCATAATAACAATGAATTTGGTCGATGTTTGGAGTAAGCTTGAAATTTTCTCTTTCTAAGTTTGTTTGATCCATTTAGATTCCTTTAAATACTTTTGGTATTTAAAGAACTTGTAAAGTCAATGAATTGTATTTTAGTAATCTTGCAATTCTAGATCTAGCTATTGGATTAGTCTTTTTGTTGTTCTCCTTTCAATCAAACTACTTCTTCAATCTCTTACTTCAACCTGTCTAACAAAAATATGTCAAAAAGATATGAACATGCGTAATCGGAGCTTTATATTGATTCTACTTCAGCTACTCTAAAAAAAATCTTACTATTATTTTATCAAAATAAAAGAGTAATCTTTTTCCATTAGCCCAAGTCGATATAGGAGAAAAATATTATTAGAGAGATTATTAATTTAATGACATTTTACTACCTAAAGTTGATATTTTAAACATTAATCTTGTACACCAAAATACTATTTATATCACTGTTTTCTTTACTTTTACTTTATAGACTTTTTTGGCAGAAAAAAGTTATACGGATACATTTGATTTTGTTTTCCATTCTCATTCTCTCTTTATTCTTTTTTCTTTACATTCACACGCACAATAATTTTCTTGTAGGCTCCTTATAAGCCATATGCACATAGACGAATCTAGGATTTGATGTTTATAAGTTTCTATGTCGATGTCATATTAATATCAATAATAATTAGATTGACAATCACATATTTATAATTATTAAGTCGATAACGTTCTTCTTTGTATAGGTTGGAAAAGTAATGGTAAACGAGCAGGACTCCTTTTTCTTTTTTTTGGTAAATAATTAAAAGTTGTGAGATTTTATGTTTGTGATTTCATGTCATAAGTATTTTGATGTGTGATTAAGATTGACATTTCCAATTGTGCGAGTCTAAAATTACTATATGTGAAAATTTAACTTCTTTATCTCATGAAACCCCTACCAAGATTATTAGGCTATAATTTTTATTCTATAGTAAAAACAAATGATGAAGATTCTTGAATTTTGATAGATATGAAAGGAGTCGATAAAAACTCAGAGAGTTATGTACTGATTTAGTACTTATTTTTTCATCTATATATACATCAATCTTATAAGAATAATGTCTATATTGTATTTTTTCTTAAATATTATGTTTCTTTTTAAATTTTTTTCACTCTGTTAGACTTCTTAATTTAGTTTTCTATGAATGTTTTATTGTTGTAAGTCTTTGAACTTTGTAATTTTTACATTTTATTATTCATTACAATTTACATATATATTTCCATGAGATTTGGTCATTCTAACGTATCTATAAAAATTCACATGAAACACACGTGTGAAACACGTCCATAGAAACTAGTATATATATATATATTATTGTTAAAAAAGAATGTCTCTATTTCATTTTTAGTCTGTTTAAAAAAGAATGACTTCGTTCTTTTTTTTATAATATTTTAACTTTAACTTTTCACGTAATATGTTTAAGACCACAAGATTAAATGACATTTTGAAAATGGATTTTCTTTTTTTTAAAAAAATTAACTTTTGGAGTTTTCCACTTTAGTAATATAGAAAAGTAACATATGATAATGTCGTTGTCCCTGAACTTGGTAACTCAAAATTAGAAGCACCAAAGAGATGATAGATGTATAATTCAAAAGTCAATGAATTGTATTTTAGTATTATGAATGAACAAACTGTCAAGATGTATATATATATATTTTATTCTTGTTAAGTTGGCCTTTCAAGTAATTAATTCATTATTAGCCAGTTGAATTAATAATCTCTTTTAGGAATCTTCCCATGTGAATAACAAGACTTATAATAATAATAATAATAAAAATAAAGTCCAGCTCTTGTTTCAACTTCATTAATTGGATCATTTGGCAAACAATTACTCTGTTTCTGAAACAAAGGAATAGGGCTTCTAATATTGCAGAGGTAATTAATTAAGTTCATGCTTCAAAACTCTCTTCTTCTTTTCTTCTATCATGGATTTCATTACGATATATTTCTTTTAAAATTCTTCTTCTAATCCGTTAAAATTAAGCACTTCGTCAAATATTTAAGTGTAACTGAAAGAGTTGGTTTGGTTATTGTGGAGTCAAACTAAATGAAAGATGAATTAATATGAATATTTGATAGAAAGATAAATAGTACAACATAAAAGTTAAAGATAGTATTTTCGTAGTAAAATTTAGGTAAATCATAAAGTGGTTTATATTTTTAACCTTGACATTTTTAACAACACTGTTTTTCTCATTTTTTTCATTCTATTTTTTCATATCGCGGTATGTTTTTTTCCTCATTAATTTATACTTACGATATTAATTATTGTTTTGAGTACATATTTTAAATTATGTTGTTTATTTTTCTGTAAAGTTTTCTCCGGTTATATTGAACATATACACATAGAGTACGTATATTCATTGTGAAAAAAAATAATTATTATACTCCATTTCAAGAATTCATGTTTTGATATTCTATATTAAATTCTATAATTTGGAAATTGCCGATGTCTACTATATGTTTGATGAAATGACAACCACTTGTTTTTATCTGCAACAGTATAAAAATTGGCTTTGCTTCTTTTAGATTAATATTTCATTACTAAAAGACTTGTATTGTATATTTCAACTACTACACTTGTTTTTTTTATCCAATAGGTTCATCATTATTTCTCAAACAAAGGGTTTTGTAGCTAAACTTCAGCCTGTGAAAAGGTACCATCTTCTTCTTTGCTAAACTTTATTAGAAGCAGAATAACATGAAAATGATTAAGTGAGCACTTATGGTATTTAAAGGACTTGTGAAGTCAATGAATTGTATTTTATTAATCTAGCAATTCTAGATCTAAATATTTGTTGTTCTCCTTTCAACCAAACTACTTCTTCTATCTCTTACTTCAACCTGTCTAACAAAAATATGTCAAAAAGGTATGAACATGCTTAATCGGAGATCTCTATTGATTCTACTTCAGCTACTCTCACAAAAAATATATTATTATAAGTGAGAACTTCTAACCTCAAAATTGAATTACTATTTTACCCTTATTTTACCTTTAAAATAAATTAATATTAATATTTATTTAATTAATTAAATATTAAGTAAAAGTTATATTTAAATTCACGCATGAAATAAGATCTTAATGCATCATATATTCATGTAGTAATTAAATGTAGATAATCATCTTGCATACATAGTAGTTAGTCTACATCCCTTGTAAAATTTTCATTACCAGTTTGTAATTATAAGAATTCTTGCTATTTTATTTATTTGTATCCTTTAAAATTTCATACATATGAAAGGACATAGAATTGAACATAGCTATATAAATTAAAATTTACTAATATCAATTAGGGGACAGACGTGCGATGCAAATTTCGAAGACTAGTTTTTATCAGAATAAAAGAGTAATCTTTTTTCATTAGCCCAAGGAGATAGGGGAAAAATATTACTAGAGAGATTATTAATTTAATGACATTTTACTTAACAGTTGTGGGATTTTATGTTTGTGATTTCATGTCATAAACATTTTGATGTGCGATTAAGATTGACATTTCCAATTGTGCGAGTCTAAAATTACTATATGTGAAAATAGTGATATTATTGATTATTCTTATCTTTTCATCTTCTTTCTCCTGTTAAAGTTTTATCTACTTCTTATTCATCAGGTTTTGAGAAAAAGTAGAATCATGGAAAAACGAAAAGATAATGAAGAAGCAAACAACTCATTGGTATGTTATTTTATAGAGTAAACTGTAAAGTATTGAATTATAGATATGTGGCTTTAAAATGTATTATTTTGGCAGGTGTTGTTTTCTGCTCTTAGCAAGGACATTGCCAATGTTCTGGTTTTCCTAGAGAATGAGGAAAATCAAAAAGCTCTTGACAAAGATCAAGTTGAAAAGCTAAAATTGAAAATGGCATTTATTTGTACATATGTTCAGCTTTCTTATTCCGATTTTGAGCAGTTTGAAGATATAATGACTAGAAAAATACAAGAGGTTGAGAATCTGCTTCAATCACTTTTGGATGATGATGTCCTTACTAGCCTCACCAGTAATATGGATGACTGTATCAGCTTGTATCATCGTTCTTATAAATCAGATGCCACCATGATGGATGAGCAATTGGACTTCCTCCTCTTGAATCTCTATCATCTATCCAAGTATCGTGCTAAAAAGATATTTCCTGGAGTGACTCAATATGAAGTTCTTCAGAATGTATGTGGCAACATAAGAGATTTCCATGGGTTGATAGTGAATGGTTACATTAAGCATGAGATGGTTGAGAATGTCTTACCTCTGTTTCAACTCATGGCTGAAAGAGTAGGACACTTCCTTTGGGAGGATCAGACTGATGAAGACTCAGATGAGGATGACCAGAATGATAGAGACTCTCGACTCTTCCAGCTAACACATCTACTCTTGAAGATTGTTCCAACTGAAATGGAGGTTATGCACATATGTTATACAAATTTGAAAGCTTCAACTTCAGCAGAAGTTGGACGCTTCATTAAGAAGCTCCTGGAAACCTCACCGGATATTCTCAGAGAATATATCATTCAACTACAAGAGCATATGATAACTGTTATTCACCCTAGCACTTCAGGGGCTCGAAACATTCATGTCATGATGGAATTCCTATTACTTATTCTTTCTGATATGCCCAAGGACTTTATTCATCATGACAAACTTTTTGATCTCTTGGCTCATGTCGGAGTACTTACCAGGGAGGTATCAACTCTTGTACGTGACTTGGAAGAGAAATTAAGGAATAAAGAGGGTAATAACCAAACAAATTGTGCAACCCTAGACTTGCTGGAAAATATTGAACTCCTCAAGAAAGATCTCAAACATGTTTATCTGAAAGCCCCGGATTCATCTCAATGTTGCTTCCCCATGAGTGATGGACCACTCTTCATGCATCTTCTACACATGCACTTATATGATTTGCTAGATTCTAATGCTTATTCAATTGC
The DNA here is from genome assembly GCA_032847665.1 of Solanum chilense. Lineage (NCBI taxonomy): Eukaryota > Viridiplantae > Streptophyta > Magnoliopsida > Solanales > Solanaceae > Solanum > Solanum chilense. The sequence continues at coordinate 3,914,959 of CM064968.1, read as the reverse complement.
TTTGATAAAGGAAGAAATCGAGCTGGTGAAGCAAGACCTGGAATTCATAAGATCATTCTTTGTGGATGCTGCTGAGCAAGGATTGTATAAAGATATCTGGGCACGTGTTCTAGATGTGGCTTATGAGGCAAAAGATGTCATAGATTCAATTATTGTTCGAGATAATGGTCTCTTACATCTTATTTTCTCACTTCCCATTACCATAAAGAAGATCAAACTTATCAAAGAAGAGATCTCTGCTTTAGATGAGAACATTCCCAAGGACAGAGGTCTAATCATTGTGAACTCTCCCAAGAAACCAATTGAGAGAAAGTCATTGACAACTGATAAAATCATTGTAGGTTTTGAAGAGGAGACAAACTTGATACTTAGAAAGCTCACCAGTGGACCGGCAGATCTAGATGTCATTTCGATCATTGGTATGCCGGGTTCAGGTAAAACTACTTTGGCATACAAAGTATACAATGATAAGTCAGTTTCTAGCCATTTCGACCTTCGTGCATGGTGCACGGTCGACCAAGGATATGATGAGAAGAAGTTGTTGAATAAAATTTTCAATCAAGTTAGTGACTCAGATTCAAAATTGAGTGAGAATATTGATGTTCCTGATAAGCTACGGAAACAACTGTATGGAAAGAGGTATCTTATTGTCTTAGATGACGTGTGGGAGACTACTACATGGGATGAGTTGACAAGACCTTTTCCTAAAGCTAAGAAAGGAAGTAGAATTATTTTGACAACTCGAGAAAAGGAAGTGGCTTTGCATGGAAAGCTCTACACTGATCCTCTTGACCTTCGATTGCTAAGACCAGATGAAAGTTGGGAATTATTAGAGAAAAGGGCATTTGGAAACGAGAGTTGCCCTGATGAACTATTAGATGTCGGTAAAGAAATAGCCGAAAATTGTAAAGGGCTTCCTTTGGTGGCTGATCTGATTGCTGGAGTCATTGCTGGGAGGGAAAAGAAAAGGAGTGTGTGGCTTGAAGTTCAAAGTAGTTTGAGTTCTTTTATTTTGAACAGTGAAGTGGAAGTGATGAAAGTTGTAGAATTAAGTTATGACCATTTACCACATCACCTCAAGCCATGCTTGCTGTATTTTGCAAGTTGGCCGAAGGACACTATAACGACATTCTATGAGTTGAATGTTCTTTTGGGTGCTGAAGGATTTGTGGGAAAGACGGAGATGAAGAGTATGGAAGAAGTGGTGAAAATTTATATGGATGATTTAATTTCCAGTAGCTTGGTAATTTGTTTCAATGAGATAGGTGATATACTGAATTTCCAAATTCATGATCTTGTGCATGACTTTTGTTTGATAAAAGCAAGAAAGGAAAATTTGTTTGATCGGATAAGATCAAGTGCTCCATCGGATTTGTTGCCTCGTCAACTTACCATTGACTATGATGATGATGAGGAGCACTTTGGGCTTAATTTTGACCTGTTTGGTTCAAATAAGGAAAGGCATTCTGGTAAACACATCTATTCTTTGAAAATAAATGGAGACCAGCTGGATGACAGTCTTTTTGATACATTTCACCTAAGACACTTGAGGCTTCTTAGAGTGTTGTTCCTGACTCCCTCTTTTATCATGGTGAACGATTCTTTGCTGAATGAAATATGCATGTTGAATCATTTGAGGTACTTAAGAATTGGGACACAAGTTAAATATCTGCCTTTGTCTTTCTCAAACCTCTGGAATCTAGAATTCTTGTGGGTTGAAAACAAAGAATCAACCTTGATACTGTTACCGAGAATTTGGGATCTTGTAAAGCTGCGAGTGCTGTTAGCGAGTGCTTGTTCTTTCTTTGATATGGATGCAGATGAGTCATTATTGATAGCAGAGGACACAAAGTTAGTGAACTTGAGAATATTAGCGGAACTGTTGATTTCCTATTCGGAAGATACAGAGGCTGTTTTCACAAGGTTTCCCAATCTTCAGCTGCTTTCATTTGAACTCAAGGAGTCATGGGATTATTCAACAGAGCAATATTGGTTCCCGAAATTGGATTGCCTAACTGAACTAGAAACACTCGATGTAGGTTTTAAAAGTTCAAACACAAACCACAGTGGGTCCTCTGTAGCGACAAATCGGCCGTGGGATTTTCACTTCCCTTCAAATTTGAAACAACTGTTGTTGCGTGACTTTCCTCTGACATCCGATTCACTATCAACAATAGCGAGACTGCCCAACCTTGAAGAGTTGTCCCTTTATGATGCAATCATCCAGGGAGAAGAATGGAATATGGGGGAGGAAGACACCTTTGAGAATCTCAAATTTTTGAACTTGTGTCTACCGTCTCTTTCCAAGTGGGAGGTTGGAGAGGAATCCTTCCCCAATCTTGAGAAATTAAAACTGCAGAAATGTAGTAAGCTTGAGGAGATTCCACCTAGTTTTGGAGATATTTGTTTATTGAAATTTATCAAAATTGTAAAGAGTCCTCAACTTGAAGATTGTGCTCTCAAGATTAAGGAATACGCTGAAGAGATGAGAGGGGGGAGCGAGCTTCAGATCCTTGGCCAGAAGAATATCCCCTTATTTAAGTAGCATTATGGTTGAACTTTGCTGATAAAAATATCCTGTTATGAGATTCCTCTTATTTTCTTTTAACAAAAAATATAATTTTTATAAGTACACATATCATTTGTTAATTTGTCCATTTGTGATTGCAAGTCACACATGAGGTATGTTCGTATTATGGGTGACCACGAGATAAAAAAAAAAGAAATATATTGTACGTAATACTTTCTTATAGATGATATTTTTAATGGTATATGTTCTACTTCGATGTTACAATTTCTTTAGCATGATCAAAATTTTTATTGTAGATATGAATATGCTTCTAGTTCGAGGTGTTGATTGTTGTCATAGGTGGTTTGACCATTGGGTTTTCTATATATGAAATTGCGGCTTGTGACTCCTTGATTTTTCTAGTAGATTCTGGATTAGAAACTTGAAGAATTGGAGTGGACAATGCATGGAGCGCTTGATCAGAATTGATCATTAAGGCATCAAAGGCGTTAGAGCACACAACCTTCCTTGATACTTTATCTTCACAATTTATTGTTTGCTCCTTGCGTGTTGGGTTAGTGCAATCTAATTCTCTTCACACTGTTGCACCTTATCACCTTTGATGCCCAAGTGTTTAGGTAAAACTGTTTGCAAATCCTTCACTTCTAGTGTATTAGATGAGAACTTAATACTACAGCTTGATGTAATCCTTCTTCTGTGCGAAAACTTGTCGTTCTCCCTTTGTGAATTGAATCGTAGGCTCTCCATGTACATATTAAATCTGTTTCAATTGGATTTTTGACAAATTTTGGGCAGCTTGATTTGTGGTTAATTGAGTAGCAAAGGATGTTTGTTGATTAGGATTTAGGTTTGATGTAATCCTTCTTCTGTGCTAAACTTGTCTTAACATGTTTTTTAAAGAAAAATTTGAACTTATTTAAAATAAAATATGTTTGAATAGTTAATATTTTATTCTAAAAATACTTTGAAAAATTATTGCGTAAACATATTTTTAATATTTGTTACAGAATATGACCAAAATTCGTATCTTGATTATTAAAATCATCTTTAAAATGATGTATCAAATTTTTTTATTAATTAACTTTTAAAAAACAATAATAAAAGCTAAGTTTGTTTTGATTGAACAAATTTAAAATAAAATGTGTTGAATAGTTAATATTTTGTTCCTAAAAATACTTTAAAGAATTATTATGTAAACATATGTTAATATTTGTTACAGAATATGACCACTAAATTTGTATCTTGATTATTAAAATAATCTTTAAAATGACGTATCAATATTTTTAATTAATTTGAAGAAATATAAAATTACATGACAAAGAAAAAAACAATGTTTGACTATTAAGAAATTAATGATTCGATAATGTATTCATCAAAAGATTAAAAAATCTAAAAAAATTAATTTTAAATAATAAATATTTTCTTAATATCAAATATGATAAACTATTTAACAGGAAAAATTTGACAAGAAAAAATATTAATATTCAAAATCTAAGGAATATAAAAATACAAAATAAAAAAATATGAGTAGTTAAAAAATAAAGAAAAACAAAAAATGAAAATGTCAATAGCAAAGGGCTTGAGAAATATAGAGGAAAAAACAAAATGAAAAAATAAATGTTATTCCTCGAATGTGAAATGTTTTAATTCATAATCTAACGTAATTCTCTATTTTCTTGTTGCATAGAATTTTTTGGAATTCAACTTTCTCAATTTGAGTTGTAAAATACGCATTTATGTTGTATGAACATTTGAAAAAGGTTATTAAGTAAAATATTGAAGTTGTTTACTCGAAAAAGAAAATAGTATAATGTATAGAAATCTCATATATTTAGAGGCTAATTACATCATATTCCAGAAGTTTTCTCAATTACAAAAATCTCGATTGTTTCGTTGTTCTCGAATTATTCATTGTTTGTTTAATACATTACTAGTGATATATATTACTTCATGAGAGAGATGTATTCGAGAGGGGATTATGATATCTTAAGTTCTGAATTTATGTAATTTTTTCAACAAAATATATGAGATTATATTGGGCCCGTATCACGGGCCTTAAATTATCTAGTACCATATAGAAGAGTCATGGGGGGACGACCAATGGCAAATTAGCAATTATATTTTTATGCAAGGGTAAAATGGTAATTATGCATGATTGATATTTTACCAAATCAAGCTTTCTTTCGCTTTCCGTTCTATATCCTTCTAGATCTCTTTCCTTCTATATAATTTACATTTTCTAAGGCCTAAAAGACAGTGTTACAACCTGTATTTATAAGGTTAGCTAATAAACACAAACATAAATAAGATGAAACAAAAAAAGAATATAAAATAATCCAAGTCCACAAAAACTATCGTGTCTCCTTAAGAAATTTAATCCCCTCACTATATCCGAGGTTATGGATTAATTTTTCCCAAGATAAATGGATTAATCATGTTAAAGAAATAGCGGTATCTCAAACTTTTTCAACTTTAGTGGACTTAAGAACAACAACAAGTCACACAGACTCAGTCGATCGACACTTTGATTTTGAGAGAAAAATATATGCATAGAAGGAAAATTTTAGTGTTTGAAAAAATGAAAAATGACTTCCTTTTATAGCCATTTTCAGCAAGAAACGTGTCTGTTCAGACCCGTTTTATACAGAAAGTTGTGTCTTTTGGAAAAAATAACAACTTTTCGAAAAATGTGTCTGTTAGGAAAATAACGGCTTTTTCGAAAGTAACGACATTTTGGAAAGATTAACAACTTTTCAGAATGTTACTGTTACCCACGAATTAATTCTGTTAATTAACTAATTAACTAACGTTCTGAATTAATTTATAAGAGATGATATTAACAGGATTTATTTGATTACAAAAATTGATTAAATAAATTTTATCCAAAAAATTTATCAATCAATCACATCATTTGTCAAATCGAAATACAAAGCCAGGCCAAGGCCGAGCGATGACGACGGTGCGAGGGGGCACCTTCTTCTTAGCTCTTTAAGAAGTAAAGGAAGTATTTCCTTATATAAGGACAATAATTTCCCTTTCTTTTGCCGATATGGGAGAAATGACTTTTCCTTTGCACTTTGCAAATGACTTTTCATTTTCCCTCCAAAATAGTTGCCTCACTTTTCATATTCTCTCTTTTCATATTCTTTCTTTTCTTTTCCCATTCACACTTGCTAAACCCAACAATCCCCCACATGAATGGGGAATGACTATTGTTAAAATATATGCATGAAAAACTGGTGTGTCTTGTAAATAAAGGTTAATCGTATCTGGATAAGTAGGTTTTTCTTTAAACTTTACGTAGTGAACATATATCGGATATACTCGTTCAATCGGTAGATTTGATATCTTTGAACCATCGAGATTTGGTGTATATCTAGACAACATAAGTGAAACAATCATCCCTTGAACTGTTCTAAGTTCTCATTGTTTTGTTCGTTTCAGCCATGAATACATCTCGGATAGTAAGTGCTTAGAGAACTGACCTTACCGGATTCTCCTTAAAGCGGCTTACACTTCACACTCAAATAGGTGATTTCTAAATGTGTTATCCCTTAGACACACCATTCGATATACCCTGTATCAAACTTAAAAACCATTAGAAAGTCCTTATGCCTTTATCCTGGTTACTGAACATTATCTCATCATGAGAATGAATTGTAAAATAATTTTTGACAATGTTGAACCGTCATCAATGACTTTATTTTATCTCCTTGAACCTAGATTTTGGGATCTCCAGTCTTCTAGGTAGAGTTACCGCCACGATGACTTGTTCTCGGCCATAGTCCCATTCCCGTCGATGATTTCTCAATTTCCTTCTCTAGTTAGGCCTTTTGTAAGTGGATCCAACACATTTTCTTTTGACTTCACATAGTCAATTGTGTTAATTCCACTAGAGAGTAGTTGTCTCACAAAGTTATGTCTTCGTCTTATGTGACGAGACTTACCGTTATACATAACACTTCCAGCCCTTCCTATTGCAGCTTGACTATCACAGTGTATGCATATAGAGGTCATTGGTTTGGGCCAAAATGGAATATCTTCTAAAGAAATTCCGAAGTTATTCAACTTCTTCACATGCCTTGTCTAAAGCGATGAATTCAAACTCCATTGTAGAGCGAGCCATATATGTTTGTTTGGATGATTTTCAAGATATTGCTCCTCCACCAATAGAAAAAACGTATCTACTTGTGGATTTTGTTTCAGTCGACCCAGTAATCCAATTTGCATCACTATATCCTTCAAGAACTGCTGGATATTTGTTATAATACAAAGCATAGTTTGAGTGTCATCTAAGTATCCTAAAGCTCTCTTCATTGCCAACCAATGATTTTAATTAGGATTACTTGTGTATCGACTCAGTTTACTGATAGCGCAAGATATGTCTGGTCGTGTACAATTCATGACATACATCAAGATTCCCAATACTTTAGCATTGTCCAATTGAGATTGACTTTCACCTTTATTCTTTGCAAGATGAAGATTCACATCAATTGGAGTCTTTGCCCTTTTGAAATTCAAATATTTTAATTTTTCAAATACCTTTTGAAGATAATGAGTTTTAGACAATGCTAGACCGTTAGGAGTTTTAAGAATTTTAATTTCTAATATCACATCAGCAACTCCTAAGTCTTTCATATCAAACTTACTAGAGAGCATATGCTTAGTAGCTTTTATATTAGCAATGTCTTTGCTCATTATAAGCATGTCATCCACATATAGGTATACAATGACTTCCTGATTTGGAGTATCTTTAATGTAAACACATTTATCGCATTCATTGATCTTAAATTCATTTGACAACATGGTTTGATTGAACTTTGCTTGTCATTGTTTTGGTGCTTGTTTTAGTCTACTAGTCTTGGAAACGTGCGTTGCACGTTTGATCCCTACTATTATATAAAATTTATATAAGCCTAACTTTATAAATATAAAAATAATCGCATTTACTAATTAAGTTGTTAACATTCCACATCGATCGTCAAAAGATTGATTTCAGTCTCCTTGAAGATTTCAACATGCCTTCTCTCATTAGGAGTAGTAAGAATTTGTACACAATATATTTTGTTTCTGTAAGCAACAAAAGAATATATGAGTAATAAAGTGCTTAGTGTTATAAAATGAAGCTAAAATTAATACTACTGAAAGATAAACCAACAGAAATATAGTGACAGTTAGAGATGGTTCTTTTTTTTGTGTTTCTTCGAAGTGGGCAAAAGTCTCTTCATAATGTATAAAAGACACCATTTTTAGGATATGATTAAGTAAAATCAAAGAGTGTTTTAAATATGACATTAATTTCTTGAGAATGTGGAAAAGATTATATGAGTGTGGAGGATTAATGAGGAGATAGTCAAGGTGTATACTATTAAAACACATAATGAATAAAAATTAGATCTAGAAATTATTGACTTGCACTTTTAAACTATCTATTTACAATAACTCTGTAGTATCTTATTTGTAATATCTTGTATCTGATGGAGAAATGAAAACTTTTTTTAAGAGCTTTTACTAATATTATAATTATTTGTTTTTACAACACTTCATTTTTGTATTTTATTGTATCAAAATAAGTGAATTATAAATATAAGATTTCTGTAATGAAGAAAATATAATGGGATGATAAAGTGTTAAAGTATATATTTAGTGAAAGCTTTATTAAGAAGACAAATATGCAAATATTAATCTAAAAATTCAATTCTATATTGAGTTTTGAAGTGCATATCAATGACAAATAGTTTAAGTGATTTACCATTATCATATAGTGATTACATGTTACTATTTATTCTTAAATATTTTTTCCTTTAAATATTTTATTGTAGTCATTGCTTAGTATTTAATAAGACTATATTAATAATTAAACACTCTGAAAGTTTGAATTATTCTTATAATTAAAGTGAATGATGCATCAACCTAAAAAATGTACTAATCTACAAATAAAATTGTTGAGATATTTTTAGAAATTAAAATTAAAAAATGATCTATAATTTTAATTCATCTGAAAATTTGTAGTGATAATTTAAATTTTAATATAACCATATATTATATAACATTCTATTTGATATAGAGATAAAATAGTAATACAATGGAGAATTAAAGTAAGCATTATGAGGAGCATTAAAATAGAAATTCAACTAATTATCAAATTAAAAATTTAAGGAGTAGAAAATTAAATAACATGCAGAGAAAAAAATTACAACTAACTTATTGTTTAATTAATATTAACAGGAAGAAAAAGGAATTACAACTAATACTTACTATTTAATTAGTAATATTTAACTATAGTATATGGACAGACGACAAAATAATAATCCAACTTTGAAGTTTTGATGTTCCCATTTTTACTATAGGAATTATTTTAGATTAAAGGGCAAAATGACTGTTCATTCAACTTCTCAACTTTGGATATATATATATTAGAGTGCTGTAAAAAAATAAAAATATATTTGTTATTACAAAAATTATCGAATCACACCTTGTTTTGATGTGTTCGAATGATATTTTGTCATTCTTTATATATCCATCTTTTCACATATTAATTAATGAAAATATATGAATTCAATGCATTCTCTATTTCATATACAATATTTTAGCACTTCTTGTCTTTTTTTCTTTTGCATTCTTACTTCAAGGTCTATACATCAATATATTAATCAACACAATCTAGTTAGAATAATTTATATGATAAAAGTTGTGAAAATATAGAGAAACTGATAACTAACTTACCATCTCCCTCATCATTCTTGCAAGCCGTAAAGACCTTCTAAATCCAATCACATAGATAGAAATTAACCGTAAATCTGTGGAAGGAAGAAAATCAAATACATTGTTAGAGTGTGTCGATAAGAAAAAGAAGAAGAAACGCATAAAGTCAAACAAAAATCAACAATGAATAGTGATATTGACAATTAAAAAGTACAACAAACATATTATCAGAGTAACGATTAATTGCAACAAATATATTCTTACAAACAAATAGTCTATACAAAAGAGATACAACTACAAACACGTCAAATAACTAAATAGATTGCCTAAATGGGAAGGGGTCAAAGAGTTGGAGGAACTTATAAAGAGAAAAAACTCTTGAAAATTTGATTATTTTCTCTCTTTAACTTTTGAACTTTTATAATATGATGCGACTTTAGAGAAGCTCTTAGAAGACAAATACAATTGAAGTTAATATGAAAATATATAATATTTGTAACTGATAAGAAATCAAATATATTATTAATTAAGATTTAATAAAATTTATTAAATAAGATTGAGTATGATTAGTTTTTTAAATAATTAATAAAAAAAATCTGAAAAAAGAAGATGGGAAAATGATTAAGGTATTGGAATTTGAAAAGTATAACTTTTGAAGTTATAACGGATAAGAAATCAAATATATAATTAATTAAGATTTAATGAAATTTATTAAATAAGATTGAGTATGATTAGTTTTTTAGATAATTAATAGAAAAATCTGAAAAAAAAGAAGATGAGAAAATGATTAAGGTATTGGAATTTGAAAAGTATAACTTTTGAAGTTATAAAGACTTCACATAAATGACATATTAAGTTGTTTAAAAAATTGAAACAATATTATTAATTCCAAGAAATTTAATTAATATATTTTTATTAATGTTATACGACTAATTTCATCCTTAAAGGGTATACAATTTTAATTTTTGATAGATATTTTGGTAAAACTAACTTTGCACCAAGAAAAGCTTTCTCATTTTTAATATAATATGATATATATTATAAGATAAATTTAATCAATTTACCAAGTATATAATTCATTGTTAGTTTGTGCTAATTATAACAAAAAGAAAATTGAAAGCCCAACGATTGCAAGCTTCCATTGTAAGTATTTTTGAAGCAACTACTTAGCATTTAATATAATGTTATGAATATAATTCATCTGAAAAATTGTATACCTTTACCCTGTAGGAGTAAAGGAGGTACACTTAAATGATAATTTTAACGGTTACAAAACTTTTGATTTCCTTTTGTCATTTAATTACAAATGTTCATTGTATCTAAGATAAATTCATGTCATAGATGATAAGTTCTTCATTTTTAGAATATTAATTTTTATTATAATCAATGTGTAGTATTTAATAGAAAATACAATAGCTTTTATTTATAAATAATATACATTTACATATTTGTCCAAAATATTATGATGTTATAAGGACATTTTTGTAATTCAACTTTTGAAGTAGAGGCTTCCAACTTATAATATAATATGATAAAGTGAGTTAATGAGTTAGCACACTTTCTTTTCTATACCAGGAACTACAAAACCTTCAGGCTGTTCTATGTAAATTTCTTCTTCTAGCTCTCCATTTAAGAAGGCGATTTTCACATCCATTTGATGAATTTCAAGACCGTATACTGCAGCTAGGGCAATTAACATCCGAATTGATGTAATTCTAGTCACTGGCGAGTATGTTTCAAAATAATCAAGACTTTCTTTTTGTCTAAAGCCTTTGACAACAAGTCTTGCTTTATATTTTTCAATAGTTCCATCATATTTCATCTTCCTTTTAAAAATCCATTTTGAACCCAAGGGTTTGTTCCATGGAGGAAGATCAACCAACTCCCAAGTATGATTGCTTAAGATTGATTCAATTTCACTATTAACAGCCTCCTTCCAAGAGGTTGAGTCGCTAGACAACATTGCTTCCTTGAATGTTTGAGGCTCACTTTCAAGAAGAAATGTTACAAAATCTGATCCAAATGAAGTAGATGTCTTTTGACGTTTACTGCGTCTTGGACTTTCTTCATTTTGTTCATTCTCTTTTGGTTCTTCTCTGGGTTGTTTAGATCCCCAACTAGATGACTCAAGTCTAGTTTTATACGGATAGAAATGTTCAAAAAATCCAGCACTATCTGATTTCATTACCGTATTATAATAAATATTTGGATGTTCGGACTTATGAACCAAAAATCGACATGCCTTACTGTTTGTGGCATATCCAATGAATACACAATCCACAGTCTTAGGCCCTATTTTTACCCTCTTAGGTATAGGATCTTGAACTTTGGGTAGGCACCCCCACACTTTGAAATATTTCAAGTTGGGTTTTCTACCTTTCCATTTCTCATATAGAATAACATGCGTCTTTCAGTGAGGCACTCTATTGAGTATTCGATTTGCTGTAAGGATAGCTTTCCCCCACAAATTCTGTGGTAAACCTGAACTTATAAGTAATGCATTCATCATTTCTTTTAAAGTTCGGTTTTTCCTTCCTGGAATTCCATTAGATTGAGAAGTGTACAGAGGAGTAGTTTGACGGATTATTCTATTTTCTATGCATATTTCTGCAAATGGAGATTCATATTCTCCGCCTCTGTCACTTTTGTTCATTTTGATATTTTTATCTAACTGATTTTCACTTCAGTTTTATATTGTCTAAATGCATTTTTTTGCTTCATCCTTACCATTTAGCAAATAGACATAACAATATCTAGTGCAATCGTCAATAAAAGTTATGAAATACTTTTTTTCACCATGTTATGGTGTTGAATTTATGTCAAAAATATCAGTGTGAATCAATTCTAAAGGATTTGAATTTCTTTCAACAGATTTTACAAGGATGCTTAGCATACTTTGATTCAATGCAAATTTGACATTTTGATTTATTACACTCAAAATTTGGCAAAATATTTTAGTTAATCAGTTTTCGCAAGGTTTTGTTATTGATGTGTCCCAAACGTTCATGCCATAAAGATTTAGACTCAAGCAAGTAAGAAGAAACAAAATCTTTATTCATATCAACTGCAATTACATTGAGTTTGAAAAGACCATTACTGAGCTAGCCTTTTTCTACATACATATCATTCTTACTTACTACTACTTTATCAGAAACAAATACATATTCGAATTCATTCCTAGTCAGAACTGGAATTGAAACTAATTTCTTTCTCAATTCTGGAACATACGAGACCCTATTTAAAGTCACCACCTTGCCTGATGTCATCTTTAATAGGACCTTTCCAATTCCTTCCACCTTTGCAATAACAGAGTTTGCCATAAACAACTTATCATCTGTAGGTGCTGGAGTATATGAAGAAAATAATTTTTTGTTGGCACAAACATGGCATGAAGCACCAGAATCTATCCACCATTCTCTTGGATTTCTAACCAAGTTACATTCTGAAAGCATTGTACAAAGATCATCCATTTCTCCTTTGGATTCAGCCAAGTTCTAAAAGCATTGCACAGAGATCGTTCATTTCTCTTTTGGATTCAGCCAAGTTTTCTTGATCCTTATTTTTCTTGTCCTTTTTAGGACCCCGACATTCAGTAGTCCTATGACCATGTTTACCACAATTGAAGCAGTTTCCATTGAATTTCTTCTTAGGAGGATTGCTTTTTGAACCAGATGCTTTCTTTCTTTTCTTTACTTTTGTGGGATCTTCTTCAATAATATTTAATCCAATTATTACTGAGTTACCACGTGACCTCTTTTCTGCAGTCTTATTATCCTCTTCGATTCTCAACCTTATTATGAGATCTTCAACAGTCATCTCCTTGCGTTTATATTTCAAGTAGTTTTTGAAGTCCTTCCACAATGGAGGTAGCTTTTCAATAATTGTAGCCACTTAAAAGGCATCATTCACAATCAATCATACTTTAAAGATTATGTGAGTATTAAGGAAAAACTTAATATTTTTAACATAGGCATTAAATAAATTTATACCTTCAGCAAAGAGATCATGGATTATGACCTACAGTTCTTGAACTTGAGCGACGGTCTTACTGTCTATCATCTTATTGTCCAAAAACTTTGCCACAATGAACTTCTTCATTCCGATATCCTCTGTTTTGTACTTCTAATCTAAAGCATCCCAGAGTTCTTTTGATGTTTTGACGTTTTGACATTTCTATACACATTGTACAGATCATCTTGCAGGCCACTCAAAATATAATATTTACACAAAAAATCTTAGTGTGTCCATGCTTCTATTACCAAGAATCGTTCTTTAGGCGGAGTATCATCCGACATAACAGGAACATTCTCATTTATGAACCTTTGCAGACTCAACGTAGTGAGATAGAAGAACATCTTTTGCTGCCATTTTTAAAAGTCGACTCCAGAAAACTTTACAGGTTTCTCAGCCAGCGCTAAGGCAGCATTTGAACGATTGTGGGCAACCGATGTTGTTGCAGCACTTACTGTTGCAGCAGTCACTGTTTCAGCATTCACTTGACTTGAATTATACATTTTCTTTCTATCACAAATGACAGATAATTTTAGTATTTGAAATACTAACAGTAAAGAACAAATTTTTACACAAACTGTTTTTGATATAACGATAAAGCTTTTATGTTCTTTTAATCGTTAATCGAATAAATTTTCAAAATTCAAGCAGAGTAGAAAACCATAAAGGTTTTAATCTCCAGAAACCTCAAATTTATAATGTTATCCAATAAATAGAAACAGAAATAAGATGAAGCAGAAAAAAATACAAAATAATTCGAGTCCACAGAAATTACTGTGTCTCCTTAAGAAATTTAATCCCCTCACTATACCCGAGGTTATGGATTAATTTCTCCAAGATAAAACAGATTAATCCTGTTAAAGAAATAGTCGTACCTCAAACTTCTAACTTCAGCGAACTTAAGAACAACAACAAATCACACAGACTCAGTCGATCGACACTTTAATTTTTGAGAGAAAAATATATGCAGAGAAGGAAAATTTCAGTGTTTGAAAAAAATGAAAAAATGACTTTCTTTTATAGCCATTTTCAGAAAGAAACGTGTATGTTCAGAAAAATCTGTTCAGATCCATTTTATTCTGAAAGTTGTGTCTTTTGGAAAAATAACAACTTTTCGGAAAATGTGTCTGTTAGGAAAATAACGGTTGTTCCGAAAGTAACGACTTTTCGAAAAGAGTAACAAATTTTTGGAATGTTACCGTTACCCGCGAATTAATTCTGTTAATTAACTAATTAACTAACATTTTAAATTAATTTACAAGAGATAATATTAACAGGATTTATTTGATTAACAAAAATTGATTAAATAAATTTTGTCCAAAAAATTCATCAATCAATTCCAAAGCCGAGCGACGACGACGGCGCGAGGGGGCACCTTCTTCTTAGCTCTTTAAGAAGTAAATGAAGTGTTTCCTTATATAAGGACAACAATTTCCCTTTCTTTTGCCGTTATGGGAGAAACAACTTTTTCTTTGCACTTTGCAAATGACTTTTTCATTTTCCCTACAAAATAGTTCTCTCACTTTTCATATTCTCTTTTTTCATATTCTTTCTTTTCTTTTCCCGCACGCTTGCTAAACCCAACACAAAGTTCTCATTCATCTTCTTCAAATCTATTCTTCTCTTGATGATGGTGCAAAGCTTATGAGTTACGAGCTAAATCAACTGTACTATTCAAGCTTCATTTGGTAATTGTACAAGTCTTTTTCTACTTAAGGGGGGTGATATAAGGTTTTTTGATTATCTCATCTACTGCTATTTATTTTTAAGTCAGTAAATTTAATAAAGAAGACTGTTTCAAAATGTATAATTTGGATGCCCTGTTATTTTGTGTGCTAAATTATGATATAAGTTGTTGTGACTCTAAACGAAGGAATCTGAGCTTTATCAACCTTGTTTTTTGAGAAGAATACATAACCTATATTAATTCTTGATTAATAATATAATGATTCGCAAGAAGAAATTGCCGAATAAATATGACGAATTGGAGAGGTCTGCCAAACAATGTAGATAGTAACTCTTTACCATTATTTTTCTAAATAAAACTTCCAATTCAAAATACGCTCAAACTGGATATATTCACTGTCGGATCTAGGATTTTAAGGTTGTGGGTGCTCTGAAGTGAAACTATAAAAAATATGTATTAACAATGAGATTCAAACCTTGGTACAACAACATTAAAAGAGTCTTAAATACCCATCCTAGAACCATTGGACCAACTATATAATTTATTCATTGGGTGCTCTATGTTAATTTTATATAAATATTTATCGATTTCTACATAGATATATATATATATATATTTCATAACGAAATTAATGAGTGCTCGATCACCCGACGGACACCATGTTAGTCCGCCCCTGGGTATATTCTCAATTTTACTACCAATTTGTATGTTAATGTGAGCTGCATTATAAATGAACCCAAGGGCAAAAAATCTTTTCTCATTCATCAAATTTCTTTTAACCTTTAGATAGTAACTCTTTACCATTCCAATCTATTCCAAAAGGTTCTATTGTCCATTGTTTTGACTCCTGGGAAGCAAAAATTGTTCAAAAGGATGTAACATAATGAAAAATTATTGTAATTTGATGTTGAACTTACTGCTTCCCTTATAGCTATATCTTCTTCATTGAAGGTTTGGTGTTGGATATGGCAAATAAATATATCTTTTAAGTTCAACAACAACAACCATGAGAGTAAGTGTGATATTGTTAAGTCGAAAAACGCGTATGCGAATATATAATATTTAGATTATTTGATGCTTCAAAATTAATTTTTGTAATCTTATTTGTTGGTTAATTTAAATCTAGATTTGAGCAAGATCATGTAGTGGTTGAGAATTCTTTCCATCATTATAGGTAAAGATGTTGATAGGAGTAATCTTATTTCCTTTTTCCTCTCTGTATGTCTTATTATTGTTATTTCAATGTGATTATAATTTTATATTTGTTGTAATGTCATTTTATTATCTCTAATTCAGACGTAGATTTATCTTGTTCATGTGAGCTAAAGCATATAGACTAATAATGTTGGGCCGGTGTTTAGCACGGCATACTTATCTAGTATTATTGTAAGTGAGAATGATGTCAGACAAAAGTTGAATTACCATTTTGTCTTTATACTAAATCATAATCAAAGTAATTAAATATAAGTAAATAAATTGCTAATTATTTTATAGTCTTAACTTAATTGCTCTTAATTTTAATGTTGAAAAGTCTTAAAAGTTAATTACATTTAATAATTTAATAACCTAGTCTAGAATTAAAAGGGAAAAGTTGAATTACTATCTTATTTCTATCCTTAAATTAAAATTGTAAAAATCATCTAATTGATTATTAGTAAAATATTAGTATAGAAAGTATATAATAAAGTTTAATCATTTTAAGGCACGTTTTCCCTTTCTTTTTTTTTTTTTTTTATAAAAAAGTTCAGAAATTTTGAAGTTTATTGCTTAGCCCTATTTATAAATTAATTAATTATTAATTTATTTGCCTGTGTTGGTTTATGTCTCCTTAATTCTTATTTTGATGCTCTAATAGGTGAGTAAATTATTTTAATGAGAAATTAATTTTTTTGTAATCTGTTCAATTTCTTGGAGTTATTTTTTAATATTATACATAAAACTTTTAATTTATAGTATCTTAATTACAATGTATAATTATTTAGTTTCAACCATCAGTAATTCTATCCTGTAATAATGAAAACATATTTAAATGATGCAAATGGAAAGGCATAACAAACAAGGAAAACAAAAGGTCTCATTTACTATAATATATTGTGGAGTCCGAAACTCAAAAGGTACAAATTTTTTACAAAAATTTCAAAACGGTATATAAAATTTTATATTAACCAAAACGGTAAAATCGCTGCAGGAGCAGCGATTTTACAAAGTAAAATCGCTGCTGAGGCAGCGATTTAGCAAAATTTATTTATTTTTAATAAAAAAATGAAATCGCTGCCCAAGCAGCGATTTCAAAAATTTTTCTTCTTACAAATCGCTGCCCTGACAGCGATTTCATATTTTTTTTTATTTTTTTTTAAATTAAGGTATATCGCTGCCAGTGCAGCGATTTAATAAAAAAAAAAAATTAAAAATAAATCGCTGCCAGGGCAGCGATTTATAAAAAAAAAAAATTGATAAAAATTTTTTCGACATAAATCGCTGCTAGGGGCAGCGATTTATTTTAATTTTTTTAATTTTTTTTAAAGTAGCTATACATGGCATCATGCACTAAGAGGACCATCAAATTTTACTTCTAATTATAGAAAGAAAGCAATAACATTCGATGATTTCATTTTATTCATTCAAAATTGAAGTGACAAAATTATTCGATATATATATATATGCATAACTCTTAATTAACAGAACTATTCGATATTTATGTTGATGAAACGTAACAACTATTCATAAAATTCATCGAACTTTATACAAACGATAAATCTTGATTGACAGAATTATTCAATATCTATGTTGAATGCACACAAATGAACTCGAATATACGACCCTATTAAAATAATTTTTTAAAAAAAAACAAGTGCATGACATCATCACATCCACTAGTGGGGTGTTACTACTAGCAGTAGTTATCATGATTGTATCCATTTGAGAGAAATGAGAAGCATTGAGATGGGGTAAAGAAAGATTTATAAATTTTAATTAATTAAACAAGAGATATAAAGAATTTTTATCATTTTGTTTTTTTTTTAAAAAAATTCAATAATTTTCTTATAAGTTATATATTTAAATTTAAAAAAATATTATAATTTATATATATATAAAATCGCTGTATTAACATTTTTATTTTTATTTTTTTTTTAAAAAAGCTTCGTGCAGCGATTTAATAATAAAAAAAAATTAAAATAAATCGCTGCCCCTAGCAGCGATTTATGTCAATTTTTTTTATTTTTATAAATCGCTGCTTGGGCAGCGATTTATATCAATTTTTTTATTAAATCGCTGCACTGGCAGCGATTTATTTAAAAATTTATTTTTTTTTTAATTAAATCGCTGCATTGGCAGCGATATACCTTAATTTTTTAAAAAAATAAAAAATAATATGAAATCGCTGCCAGGGCAGCGATTTGTAAGAAGAAAATTTTTGAAATAGCTGCTTGGGCAGCGATTTCAGTTTTTTATTAAAAAAAAAAATTTGCTAAATCGCTGCCTCAGCAGCGATTTTACTTTGTAAATCGCTGCTCCTGCAGCGATTTTACCATTTTGGTTAATATAAAATTATATATATACCGTTTTGGAATTTTTGTAAAAAAATTGTACCCTTTGAGTTTCGGACTCATATATTGTGTGTATTCTCTTTATGACATGTTAGTCATTCTAGACTCTAGCATACCATCTTTGTAATTTCATATGTTAATGGGAGATACTCTAGTAAGTATCTTTATTTTTTGTTTCATCTTTGCAACATGCTAGTTTTGTAGGTACAAATAAAATTGACATTATCAAACTATTTAGTTCAGTACACACAATGGTTGATCATGTTATATGTCATATCTTATCAAATGAATTGACATAGATGAACTTTTTGAAAACTCTTATGATTTCTTTGATATGCTTTTCTTTTTCGGTAGCTAGATGATGGTATCGGAACCTTTGATTATAAGAGCGTCTTACTAGACTTAAAAGATAAGTTATTAGTGTAATTCTGTACATGGTTAGATTATGGAAGTCATTCTCTTAATATACTTATTTAGTTTGGTTCAATATTTTTATAATTTTCTTAAGTTCTCTTTTGAGTTTGGAGAAATAACTTTCGAAAGAGTATAAATTGGTACTAATGCGACGTGTTGACAAAGATAAATTGTTTGGTTATTTACACTTCCATTTTAGGTTTATTTGTAATTTATTCTTATTTTCTAATTCAAATATTACAAGTACAAGAACATTTCAATTTTAGAATACCTTTATAAATGTCTTTGATTTCATTCACAGTCAGTAATCTATAAACTATATTAAACTATCCCGAAGAAATATTTATGACATGCTTGTAATTAGTCTTGTAGCTGATTTTTTTTTTTTTTATGATATAACATATACTCATAGAAATTGCTTAAATACTTTGCTTTTGTCATTCCTATTTACAAAAATTGTTTGAGTGCCTAATATTATACCTATTCAGATATGATTATAGTGTTAGATTTTGCTGATATATAATTAAATTTTGAACAATGTCAATATTTTATTTTTACATTTGCTAATGAAAGAGGTTGTAATTTTGAATCAGACAATGGGTGAAGATATGTGCATAAATGATATCACTATAACTTTTTAATGGGCCTATATATTTTAAATATCTCTATTATAAATAACTTTACTTTTTATAGCTTTACATTATGAAATTGATAATGATCATTCAAAGAAAAACATATATAGATCACATACCTATATTAGTTCGATAACATTACTTTCATTTGATAAATCATTTTAATATCTATGCAGCCATAGAAAAAATCAAATTACAATGCAAGATTTTCGACGCATGAATTATTTGCACTTTGATCCGACATAGCTCATAGTCACATGTAGAGAATGTTGTTAAAATGTACAAGAAACAAGAAAATGAAGTTGAATGTTCGGTATGCTAATTGATTTACATAACTAAGTTTAGATGTTCAAACAATTTATTGTGTTTTGTATATTACATCAGTTCAATTTTTTAGTTTTACTCATCACAAACATATTAACATTAGCTATATAATTTTAAATTATTAAACTAACTAGCATGAGATTCACATGTAACATACGTACCCAGAAACTAGTTATATTATAAGTGGAAAATCTCTATGTCAAAAATTGAATTACAAAAATGTCTTTATCATATCATAATATTGATGGAAAAAAATATAAATATACATTAAATCTAAATAAAAGATATTCTATTCTATTCTATGAAACACTATTATTACATATTTATGAACAAAATCTAAATACACATTAATCATAATAAATATCATAATATATTTATAATAATAATATTAATATTATGACTTTTGTGTTAGATACAATGAATACTTATACAATGGGAAAAGTATTCTGCACCACCAACATGTTCTTACACCTTTTTACTATTCTTACAATTATTGATCCCTTTACTATTCCCTCCGTCTCTATCTATTTATTTATATTTTCTTTTTTGGATATCTCTATTTATTTGTTCATTTTGACAAATCAAAAAAGGATATACTTTTTTCTACTATACCCTCATTTAAATTCCTTGAAATTTCATAGTTTTAATTCATCATTTTTGAAATTATATTTAATAAAGGTAAGATTGTAACTTCACTATATTAATTATCGTTATCCTAATATGTGTGCCTTTTATAAAGTGGATAACTAAATATGGACATGAGGAGTATATTTTATAGGGAGAGAATGAGTACATTTTATAATTATTGTTATCTTAATATTTGTGCTTTTTATAAATTGAACAACTAAATATGGACAGAGAAAATACGTTTTGCCTGTATAATAATCGACTAGATTCCTTCCAACTCTGCTTCTAGTTAAATATTGGCAGTCATTGAAGTTGTATATTTTAATAATCTTGGAATGTAAATCTACTAGATCTGCTTCTAATCTCTTGTAGACTTGCAATAATCATCACAAAGCAGTAGAATTAACAATTGATGTATAATTCTAAAGTCATCATTTCTCAAACAACGGCTTCAAAGGTAACATCTTGTTCAAAGTCTCTCTAGTCTTCGATCTCTTTTATCTTGTATGGTGTAGGTTTCAAATTAGATACTTCTGAGTTGTTTTCGTCCTTTTGAATTTGTTAAACATGGGTACTTTTGGTATTTTAAAGATTTGACAAGTCCATGAATTTTATTTTAGTAATCTTGGAATTTCTAAATCTAGATCTAGCTATTTGATTCGTATTTCAACCTATTACTTCAACCTATCTAACAAAAATATGTGAAAAAGAAAGATTATGCTTAAGGTATCTCTTAATCAGAGGTCTTGGATGTGATATGATGATTGAGAATTCGGACTTTAATTTGAGTTTGGTGATTGAATGCAATGGTTTTCCTTGTTAGGTCAATAATACGCAACCATACTAGACACAATTTTTTTTTGGAGTATTTAGAATTCTTTATTCTTAACTTTGGCTCGTCTTTTTAGGCGTTATGTTTACGGAATGATTTTAGGCCTAAGTGAAGTTTTGGTTGAATTATTCGAATAGTTTTAGATAATTATGGATAGAGAACCTAATGCACTTCTAAAGAGGCCATAAATGGGGAATTAAGTGTTAAGAAGTAAAGTGCAGTTATTGAACTTATAATTAAACATTTATGTAATAAAAATATTATTTTGAATAAATGAGCTTCCCACTTTTAATATAAATTACATAGAAAATGTTGAAATTAAAAATATTAGTTTTATTAATTAATTTATGATTTTTATATTCATTTTTAAATGTATTTTTATAATATTTTCTTTCTTTTATCATTTCCGTAATGATATGATCTTTTTAAGTAGCTATATATATATGTGTACTTAGTGATTTGATATGGGAGCGTAATAAGAGATTATTGAGGATAAGTCATGTAGATATATTCATATTATTAGAGGTCTATCATAATTAGTTTTTCATATTTCTTGCTTAATGGTCAATGTATTATTCGATTATTATGAATTTTATTTAATGAATAAAATATAAATAATTTCAGCACTAACAAAAATTTAAATTTAAAAAGTATAAATCGGTAAAGAATTAAAAAAAATTAAACTGATAAGAACAAATACAACATTTATATCCTTCTTGAGACTTTAATTATAACAATATATATAGTGAAAAGAAATACATAAAGAATAAAGTTTTTGATGATATCTTCTTCGATAACCGATCAAAACTCAAAAGCCTTAATAATGATTCAAGTGCTTCGCTACTTTGACGGTACAAAAAATGATTAATCTTTGGTAGGGATTCTTCTCGTGAAATAAATAGAATGATTTATATATATATATATATATTAAAAATACTAATTGAATAGGCAATTAGATATGATTTACGAAGGTGAATATTTGAAACAAAAGAAAAACAATAAATAAGTAAATAAAAGAGAGAAAAATATTACGTCAAATAATATTGAAATAAATAGTGTTATCATATTATTTATAGTGAACAAAAATAACCGCATCATAACAATAAGACTTCAAATATAATTCTTTGATTTTCCCTGTACATGAAAGTAAAATACAAAATGCACATAAATTTTCATAAAGTCAAATAATACTAGATTAATTAAGTTATTCAAATTAATTTGGAGAAGAGGAAAAGGTTTAGTTAGAGTGTCAGATACAAGTTTTCACGTACTAAATAAATGCACATACTTTTATGGATATTTTAAGTTTTTAATTTTTTTATTTTACACCTTTTTACTTGTAGTATTTATCATAATAGTAATATAGTAATATGATTATTATTTACAATTTAATTAGTGAAATATTTTACAATATTTGAATTAACATAAGGGTAATAAATTGATGATTCAACTTTATACTTCTTCCTTTTATATATATATATATATATATATATATATTAAATTATATAAAAAATCTCTAGAAAGTCATTTATATATTTTAGAATTAAGATTATCATTAACTTATACATATAAGAACTCAGTGATAACACTTAGAGAAACTCTTAAACAATCACAACAACAAATTAGTGAAGAATTAAAACAAGTAGAATTTGAAATAAAAGAAGCAAAAGAAAGAATTAAAATAATTAAAAACAATCCTTATTATTATAATTCTGTAGGATAATATATGAGAAGACCATATAAGAATACTAGAGAATATAAAAAAGTTAAAAAAAGAATTATTAAGTTTATATTTAGAATCAGATAGATTATTAAAAGATTAAAAACAACTATCTCAATAAGTTCTAAAAAAGAAATAAGTAATAGATTAGATCATATATTTTTCTTAGCTAAAAATAGAAAAGAAATTAATAAGACATCTTATATCTAGAAAAATCTCAATTAAATTTATTTTATGAAAAATCATCCTTTTGCTAAATATATAAGATTGAACTATTGGATATGATATATAAATGAATAGTAGCAGACTTTATAAAAAATTACACAGAAACTGATGCAGAGACAATGTATAAATACTTAGAAACGTTTTTAGGAGAATCAACTAAAGCCTTATGGGAAGCTTATAAAGTAGAATTCCCATCAGAATTTCAGTATTTAGTATCATTAGGACCAAATCCTTATAACTTTACAAATAAAGTACATACATTAATAACAGGAGAAGACCCAAATAGTGGATTATTAGCTTTACAACGAAATGCTGTAATAAAATTAGAACAATTAAGTATAAGTAATTGGTATTATATAAAGAAATTTTTAAATGATTATTTCTATTATTGTACAATCAGTGGAAATGCTTTTGATCAAGACTTAGGCAAAAAATTATTTAATAAATTACCAGGAGCCTTAGGAAGAGAAATAGAAGAAAGATGGACTAAAAGAGAGGGAGTAATACAAAATCCTCAAGCTAAATGGTCAATAGGACATAGAATACAACATATAATGGAAATATTACAAGAAAAATGTACTAATCTACAAATACAAAAGCAACTAAAACAGAATGAAATGAATTTCTGTAAAGACATAATATATACAACTCAAAGTTATGATAAAGACCAATATAAAAAGAAAAGATATAAAAAATACCATCCACAAAATAATAAGAAATATAATAGGAAAGGATATTTTCTTAGAAAATCCTCAGCAATGAAACCATATCTAAATAGAGATAGACATGTTAGAAAATATAGAACAGATAGAAATTATAAAAATAAGCTAGAATGTTTTACATGTGGAAGTATAGAACATTTAGCAAATACTTGTCCTAAAAGATACAATGCTAAAACCAGAAATGCACAATTAGTAGAAGAATTTAATGAAGCACTTTTAAATGTAGGCGAATATATGTCAGACAATGAAAGTATTTACTCTATAGTAAGTATTGATATAGACGAAAATAACAAAGAAGAAGATTCTTCTAATTCAGAAGGAGAAGAATTAATTAATGAAATAGGAATAGAAGACTTGAATATAGATAATCTAAAAATAAATTTTATGAATATAATAGAATGTGAACATGATTTTGAAAAAGACACTAGATTAGATAGTAATCCATGTAACTGGTGTAAATGGTATCCAAGTAAATATAAAAGAGGTAAATGTAATAAATGCTTTATAGAAGGATGTATAAATTGTATAGAAACACAATTAGGAATAATAACTCAGAAAAAGAAAGAAGTATATATAAATGAACCCTTAATAAATTTAAAGGTACTAGTATTAGAAGCAAAAATAAAAGAATTAGAAGAAAGAATAGTAAGGTTAGAAAAAGGAAAAAATATACAACAGGAACAACCAGTAGATAATCAAGAATTAATGAATAAAGAATCTAACACTTTAATATGTAATGAAGACAAAAATATAAATACAATTAAAATTTTAGCAAAACTTCATATTGGAAAATATGAAATAGAGACTTTAGCATTAATAGATTCAGGATGTACTAAAAGTATTTTAAATAAAAAGATTGTACCCATAGAATTAATAAAGACTTTAGAAAAACCACTTGCAGCTATGCAAATGGATGGAACGCATAATATATATAGACATTATATAGATAAAGCTCAAATAAGTTTCTTAAATACTTGTTCAGAATTTTATAAACCCACCTATAAAATGGATAAAATATTTGGAGAATACAAAAGATTTATTTTAGTATATGTAGATGATATTCTAGTATTTAGTAAAGATATAAAAGAACATTTAGGACATTTACAAACAGTTTTCAGGCTATTTGTTAATAATGGAATAATAATTAGTAAAAAAAAATGGAACTATGTAAAAATTATATAAATTTTTTAGGAATCATTTTAGGAGAAGGAAAGGTTAGATTACAACCTCATATAGCTAAAAAGGCATTAGATATGCCACATAAATTAGATAATTTAAAAGACTTACAAAAATTTCTAGGTATAGTTAATTATGCAAGACCTTTTATAAAAGATTTAGGAAAAATAGCAGGACCATTATATTCTAAGACAGGAAATAAAGGACAAAGAAATTTTAATATAGAAGACATAAAATTAGTACAAAAAATAAAAGAAGGAATAAAAAACATTCCTGATCTAAATATGCCATTAGAAACAGATTATTTAATAATAGAAACAGATGGAAGCTTTGAAGGATGGGGTGCAGTACTAAAATCAAAACCACATAAA
Organism: Solanum chilense; assembly: GCA_032847665.1. Taxonomy (NCBI): domain Eukaryota; kingdom Viridiplantae; phylum Streptophyta; class Magnoliopsida; order Solanales; family Solanaceae; genus Solanum; species Solanum chilense. The sequence continues at coordinate 3,889,435 of CM064968.1, read as the reverse complement.
TATAGTATTAAACAAGAAGAAAAGATATGCGCCTATCAAAGTGGAAAATTTAAAGAAAAAGGTAATAAGGCTAGTATAGATGTTGAAATACATAGTTTTAGAATTTATATTTTAAATAAACCAGAAATATTAGTAAGAACAGACTGTGAAGCAATAGTAAAGTTTTATCAAAAAATTAATGATAAAACTAGTAGTAGAAGAAGATGGTTAAACTTTTTAGATACCATATCTATTTACCATTCTATAGTTTTTGAACACATTAAAGGAAATGATAATAATATTGCAGATCAATTAAGTAGATTACTAATTAAAGTTTAAATTTTACAGAATGAGACCTCTACTATCAGACAAAGGTAAAAAGGTTCAACCTTCAACCTCAGGTTTGGCAGACTCTTATAAGCAGACGGTATTAGCTAATTTACATTTCAAATCTTTAGATAAAATTGACGATGTAAGAATAGACAGAATGCAATTTGGAGTACAAAACTTAATTGCATATGAACCGTCAAATTTAACATTTAGACATTTACCTAACTGTCAATTAGACAAACAACAGACATGTCTTATAGATAACATATGGATAGCACATAATAAAAAAGACACTAAATATATAATTGCTGTTCTAAATGCTTTAGGATATTATTTTACTAGTAAAAATACGGAAAACAAATTTAAATATTACGTAGTAATCCATGGTAAGACAAACGGTGTGTTTCAAACATGGATAGAAGTTTTAGACTCAATCAAAGATTTTCGTAAACCACTTTTCAAAGGTTTTAATGATTTTACAGAAGCTTTAGACTATGCTAGAGGAACATTAGGACCAAACTATTATATTTCTCCAGCTCTTAGACAATACCCAGAAAAAATCCCACAGTATAACATCCAAAAAGACACAAATAAAATTATATTTTGCGACCATTGCTCATCCATGACTGAAGCATTCAAGAGGCTAAATTTAAAAAATGAAGCCTTAATGGAAGAAAATGCCAAGCTCAGGGAAAGACTTAGCAAATTGGAAAGCAAAGGTAAGAATATACAGACTCAGACAGATACACAGGGTTTTCCATCCCAAACAAAAATGGATGAGATGGGTGTGCATTCCCCACTGAATGCTAAGAAATCCACTGTATCGGATGCTGATACAGCTAGTCCGGTTCAAACGGTAGCCGGTAAAGACTTCTCAAACCCGTTAATGGCTGTCACTTTGCCAAAAAGTGAAAGAGACGAAGGTTCATCTTCAAGAAGAAAATTACCACTCTCATTTAACCAGACAATCAGACAAAAAGTTAAAAAAGCCCAAAAAAATAAAGAGTTAGAATTCCTAATAACCCAGACTGTAGAAAAACTACTCAAACAAAAACAAGAAAAAGACAAACATATAAACCCAAGCCCAATACAAAGCCCAAGACGAATTTCTACTCCTAGCCCAAATAATTCAGATAATTTTGAAGACTCAATGCAATTTGCCCAAGACCCAAATGATGATGATTCAGGAGCAAGTTTTGATTCAATTGCATTGCATAATTTAGATACATAAAAAAAAAATTAATAAAATCATAAATAATAATGATATATAAATATCGTCTGTACATTGTAATATTATTGTATACTTAAAAGAGGGATGCCTCTTTAATCAAATATGTGAGTCCCACTTTACTCACTACCACACACTTGTGGAAAAACTGTTGGGACGCGTCAAATAGAGATAAAGTTTTCTTTATAAGACAAAAGATAGTGGAATAAGTGTAATAGGTAAAGTTTGCTTTAAATAATGGATGTCAGATCAGATTCCAGAAACAATAATGCAAGAAGAAGGGATAATGACTTCACGTGACGATGGGGCCCAAATGTGTACCCGGCTGAAGTGATAAGATTCCATTTTCCATTTGAAATCCGGAATTTGAAGTCCGAAGACGCCTATAAATATCATACATTATCAGAAGAAGGGGAGTAAGAGCGAGAGATCAAAGAAAGCAAAAATCTTTTGGAGGGATTTGTAGATTTTTGCTTTCTTTGATCTCTCGCTCTTACTCCCCTTCTTCTGATAATGTATGATATTTATAGGCGTCTTCGGACTTCAAATTCCGGATTTCAAATGGAAAATGGAATCTTATCACTTCAGCCGGGTACACATTTGGGCCCCATCGTCACGTGAAGTCATTATCCCTTCTTCTTGCATTATTGTTTCTGGAATCTGATCTGACATCCATTATTTAAAGCAAACTTTACCTATTACACTTATTCCACTATCTTTTGTCTTATAAAGAAAACTTTATCTCTATTTGACGCGTCCCAACAGTTTTTCCACAAGTGTGTGGTAGTGAGTAAAGTGGGACTCACATATTTGATTAAAGAGGCATCCCTCTTTTAAGTATACAATAATATTACAATGTACAGACGATATTTATATATCATTATTATTTATGATTTTATTAATTTTTTTTTTATGTATCTAAATTATGCAATGCAATTGAATCAAAACTTGCTCCTGAATCATCATCATTTGGGTCTTGGGCAAATTGCATTGAGTCTTCAAAATTATCTGAATTATTTGGGCTAGGAGTAGAAATTCGTCTTGGGCTTTGTATTGGGCTTGGGTTTATATGTTTGTCTTTTTCTTGTTTTTGTTTGAGTAGTTTTTCTACAGTCTGGGTTATTAGGAATTCTAACTCTTTATTTTTTTGGGCTTTTTTAACTTTTTGTCTGATTGTCTGGTTAAATGAGAGTGGTAATTTTCTTCTTGAAGATGAACCTTCGTCTCTTTCACTTTTTGGCAAAGTGACAGCCATTAACGGGTTTGAGAAGTCTTTACCGGCTACCGTTTGAACCGGACTAGCTGTATCAGCATCCGATACAGTGGATTTCTTAGCATTCAGTGGGGAATGCACACCCATCTCATCCATTTTTGTTTGGGATGGAAAACCCTGTGTATCTGTCTGAGTCTGTATATTCTTACCTTTGCTTTCCAATTTGCTAAGTCTTTCCCTGAGCTTGGCATTTTCTTCCATTAAGGCTTCATTTTTTAAATTTAGCCTCTTGAATGCTTCAGTCATAGATGAGCAATGGTCGCAAAATATAATTTTGTTTGTGTCTTTTTGGATGTTATACTGTGGGATTTTTTCTGGGTATTGTCTAAGAGCTGGAGAAATATAATAGTTTGGTCCTAATGTTCCTCTAGCATAGTCTAAAGCTTCTGTAAAATCATTAAAACCTTTGAAAAGTGGTTTACGAAAATCTTTGGTTGAGTCTAAAACTTCTATCCAGGTTTGAAACACACCGTTTGTCTTACCATGGATTACTACGTAATATTTAAATTTGTTTTCCGTATTTTTACTAGTAAAATAATATCCTAAAGCATTTAGAACAGCAATTATATATTTAGTGTCTTTTTTATTATGTGCTATCCATATGTTATCTATAAGACATGTCTGTTGTTTGTCTAATTGACAGTTAGGTAAATGTCTAAATGTTAAATTTGACGGTTCATATGCAATTAAGTTTTGTACTCCAAATTGCATTCTGTTTATTCTTACATCGTCAATTTTATCTAAAGATTTGAAATGTAAATTAGCTAATACCGTCTGCTTATAAGAGTCTGCCAAACCTGAGGTTGAAGGTTGAACCTTTTTACCTTTGTCTGATAGTAGAGGTCTCATTCTGTAAAATTTAAACTTTAATTAGTAATCTACTTAATTGATCTGCAATATTATTATCATTTCCTTTAATGTGTTCAAAAACTATAGAATGGTAAATAGATATGGTATCTAAAAAGTTTAACCATCTTCTTCTACTACTAGTTTTATCATTAATTTTTTGATAAAACTTTACTATTGCTTCACAGTCTGTTCTTACTAATATTTCTGGTTTATTTAAAATATAAATTCTAAAACTATGTATTTCAACATCTATACTAGCCTTATTACCTTTTTCTTTAAATTTTCCACTTTGATAGGCGCATATCTTTTCTTCTTGTTTAATACTATATTTATGTGGTTTTGATTTTAGTACTGCACCCCATCCTTCAAAGCTTCCATCTGTTTCTATTATTAAATAATCTGTTTCTAATGGCATATTTAGATCAGGAATGTTTTTTATTCCTTCTTTTATTTTTTGTACTAATTTTATGTCTTCTATATTAAAATTTCTTTGTCCTTTATTTCCTGTCTTAGAATATAATGGTCCTGCTATTTTTCCTAAATCTTTTATTAAAGGTCTTGCATAATTAACTATACCTAGAAATTTTTGTAAGTCTTTTAAATTATCTAATTTATCTGGCATATCTAATGCCTTTTTAGCTATATGAGGTTGTAATCTAACCTTTCCTTCTCCTAAAATGATTCCTAAAAAATTTATATAATTTTTACATAGTTCCATTTTCTTTTTACTAATTATTATTCCATTATTAACAAATAGCCTGAAAACTGTTTGTAAATGTCCTAAATGTTCTTTTATATCTTTACTAAATACTAGAATATCATCTACATATACTAAAACAAATCTTTTGTATTCTCCAAATATTTTATCCATTTTATAGGTAGGTTTATAAAATTCTGAACAAGTGTTTAAAAAACTTATTTGAGCTTTATCTATATAATGTCTATATATATTATGTGTTCCATCCATTTGCATAGCTGCAAGTGGTTTTTCTAAGGTTTTTATTAATTCTATAGGTACAATCTTTTTATTTAAAATACTTTTGGTACATCCTGAATCTATTAATGTTAAAGTCTTTATTTCATATTTTTCAATTTGAAGTTTTGCTAATATTTTAATAGTATTTATATTTTTATCTTCATTACATATTAAAGTATTAGGTTCTTCATTCATTAATTCTTGATTGTGTCACGACCCAAAAATGGACGTGATGGCACTTGTCTTATCACACCAAGACAAGTCAGCCTAAATCTCAACTTATTACAATAAAATGCGGAAAATTTACTATCGACTTATATTATACCCCAAAACCTGGTTATCACGTGTACAAGCCTCTAAAGTATTACAATTGATTCAAAAGAAAAACTCAAGTCTCAAATGAACTTGTTTCTAGAATAGAACAAGATCATAATTAAGGAGAAGAAAGTCTGCTGCGATGGAAACAGCTACCTGACAAATCTCCAAGAATCCTCGGAAAAGAAGAGAATGACAAGTACAACAAAAATCCAGGCTCATAACCTACAAAAATTTGTAGAAGCAAGGGGTGAGTACCAAACCACATGGTACTCAGCAAGTAAACGTCTAAACACAAGCTAAGGGGATGAAATACGGGTACCCCTACATCCCCAACCGAACCTCCACAATTACAACCTGCATTAAAATCTATCCAACATAACAGCTCAGAGTTTACATAGCACGTAGCTCAACAACAACACTTAGACAAATTACATATCCTCAACAACAACACTTTAACAAATTACATATCCTCAACAACAATACTTCAACAAATTACATATCCCCAATAACAAGCTCAATATTAATCTATCACAAGTTCCACAGGAGGCAATCAGAAGATCAGCAAAAGACGATATCAATTCACTAATAATAAGTATGTGCAATGCAATGGAATGCAATGTCAAGTATAATGATGCATGTCTGACCTAATGATACACACCCGCTGTCTCTCAGTCCGGGACCCATGGGGGACATATCTGTCCATGCATTTGTCGCGGCGCACGACACGACCCTCGATAATAGTAACCATCGCGGCGCGCGATACGTCCCTCGAAATATAGTATCCATCGCGGCGCGCGATACGTCCCTCGAAATATAGTATCCATCGCGGCGCGCGATACGTCCCTTGAAATGGTACATCCTCTTTAGTACCCATTCTTTCTCAATGCACATAACACTTGTCACAACCAATGCCTCAGAATAATGCAGATGACAAGTTCACACAAATAATGAGGAGATGACCATTTTCATAACATTGCACAGTTCACAACCAGACAAACATAAAATCACATCAACAATGATTCAACAAGCCTTCAACCCTTTCTCAACACATCACACATACACAATTAATCAAATTGCCTTTTGTTGTCCCTTTTTTTCATCATTAGAATTAATCAATGTGGACAAGTCAACCCATCACCAATCCCGTTACTCCCAAACATATACTACAAGGAAATACACGCATTTCATACACTTAACAAGAGTTTAGAAATCCACTTGCCTCAAATAGTCGAACAATGACTCCAAAACTTGAGCCTTCCTTTTTTTGTTGACTTCCAAACCAATAAAATCTATTCAAATAAATAACCACGATATGATTTCGAAACTAACAATATTAATATTGCTATATCTCTAGCTTAGACCCAAAACTCATCCAAATTTATAATAAAATTTCTAAATCTTTATTTCAACCAATTGATCAAATCTCATATTTTCTAAATTTCAAGTTTAGGGTTAAATCTTAATTCTCCGAATAACATAATTATAATGATTTTTTTATATATCATAATGCACCCACTATTTAACACATATCTCAATATATCAAAACTTGAATCCTAATATGATAATCAAAGGAAAATAATTAAAGCTGAAACTAACTGCCCAACACATCAATGGCGGACTACAAAACTATCTGCTGAAACCACTTATTTTCAATGTTCCAATTCATATTTATCGTTCCACTATTAATAATCCTAATCTTGGAGTAATCATTGTCCAATGATTAGGACTAATCATTGTCCAATGATTGAACCATAATACTTATACACATTTATAACCCCAAGTTCACATATTAGTATAAATTTTATACACGTTTTAATCTAAAAATCTATTCCTAGTTACACAAAAATTTAATAGAAAGGATAAGAATAATTACCTTGATATCTCGAGATAAAAATATCGTTGTTTCTCCTTCTTTTTCCTTTTCTTTTCTCCCTTTCTTTTCTTTTCTTTATCTGCATATTTTTTTTTCCACAGATTCACAAGCCGTGTGCGGCTTCATTCTTTAGGGCACTTTGCCCTTTTTTTTTTATTATTTTATTATTATTTGTTTATTTGATTTTTTTTTCATTATTCTTAGCAACGAAATAATCCTTTATTAAATCTAAAAATTATGTCACTCATTCTTATAAGTCATATAAATTATTTGTACTAAAAAAAGTTAATATAATAATGCTGGTTAAAATTTCTAAAACGACTAAGAGGATCATTACAGATTGTCTAGTTGTAGTTCCTGTTCAATATTTTTTCCTTTTTCTAATCTTATTATTCTTTCTTCTAATTCTTTAACTTTTGCTTCTAATACTAATACTTTTAAATTTATTAAAGGTTCATTTGTATATACCTCTTTCTGTTTCTGAGTTATTATTCCTAATTGTGTCTCTATACAATTTATACATCCTTCTATAAAACATTTATTACATTTAGCTCTTTTATATTTACTTGGATACCATTTACACCAATTACATGGATTACTATCTAATCCTGTATCTTTTTCAAAATTATGTTCACATTCTACTATATTCATAAAATTAATTTTTAAGTCATCTATGTTTAAGTTTTCTATTCCTATTTCATTAATTAATTCTTCTCCTTCTGAATTAGAAGAGTCTTCTTCTTTGTTATTTTCATCTATATCAATACTTACTATGGAGTAAATACTCTCATTATCTGACATATATTCATCTACATTTAATAAGGCTTCATTAAATTCTTCTACTAATTGAGCATTTCTAGTTTTTGCATTATATCTTTTTGGACAAGTATTTGCTAAATGTTCTATACTTCCACATGTAAAACATTCTAACTTATTTTTATAATTTCTATCAGTTCTATATTTTCTAACATGTCTATCTCTAATTAAATATGGTTTTCTTGCTGAAGATTTTCTAAGAAAATATCCTTTTTTATTATATTTCTTATTATATTGTGGGTTATACTTTTTCTTTTTATATTGATTTTTATCATAACTCTGAGTAGTATATATTATATCTTTACAAAAATTCATTTCATTTTGTTTTAATTGTTTTTGTATTTGTAGATTAGTACATTTTTCGTGTAATATTTCCATTATATGTTGTATTCTATGTCCTATTGACCATTTAGCTTGAGGGTTTTGAGCGACTCCTTCTCTTTTAGTCCATCTTTCTTCTATTTCTCTTCCTAAGGCTCCTGGTAATTTATTAAATAATTTTTTACCTAAATCTTGGTCAAAGGCATTTCCACTAATTGTACAATAATAGAAATAATCATTTAAAAATTTCTTTATATAATACCAATTACTTATACTTAGTTATTCTAATTTTATTACTGCATTTCGTTGTAAAGCTAGTAATCCACTATTTGGATCTTCTCCTGTTATTAATGTATGTCTTTTATTTGTAAAGTTATATGGGTTTGGTCCTAGTGATACTAAATACTGAAATTCTGATGGGAATTCTACTTTATAAGCTTCCCATAAAGCTTTAGTTGATTCTCCTAAGAATGTTTCTAAGTATTTATACATAGTTTCAGCATCAGTTTCTGTATAATTCTTTATAAAATCTGCTACTACTATTCCTTTCCATAAATCTATTACTGAATTCCATCTTTGTGGATCATGTGCTGCTATATTTAGGATTTTTCTTTTACTTCCCCCTTCTTGGAGTATTATTGGTTCTTCTATAGGCATTCTTTTTCCCATAGGTTTAACCTCTGTTATTGGGGTATCTCCTTGTCTATATACTCTTCTTCGTGGTATATTTCCTGTACTATTGTCTGCAGTATATCCTTGTTCATTTGTTCTTTGGAATGGGCTACTGGAATTTGCTGTTTCCATTAATTCTTTTTGACTTAGTATAGATTCTAACTCAGATATTTCACTATCGTTGTCTTGTATTTGTGTCATTATATTATTACTTTTTTCTAACTTATCTTGTAAAGTTTTTTCTAATCTATATCCTTTGTTATCAGTTCGTTGTTCACATATTTTAAAATGAGATATTACTTGTTCTAATTTTAAATCTTTTAATTTACATCCTTTACATGTAAATAATGTATTTTTATTATTTTTACATATTTCTTTTGTTTTTTCTATAGCTAACTCTACTGCATAATCTTCTTCTAATATTACTTCTTTATTCATTCCTGTTAAAGGCATTTCTTCTACTATACTTTCTTCTTCTAAGTCTTTTTGAGCTTCGTAATTATAATCTGTAAATCTAATTGAAGGTTCTCCTTTAGAATTTGTATATATTAAGTGAGCATCGGGTATTAAGGCCTCTTTTGCTTTAAAATCTCCTAATTTCCATTCTAACCCTGCATATTCTTCAAGATTTATTTTTATAGGTTTTATTAATTTTATCCCTTTATTTCTCATTACTTCTACTACATCTTTTATTTGTAATTTAAATCTAGTATTACTATTATCTGTCCTTTTTCCTAAAAATCCTACACACATTAATAAATTTTTTCCACTATTCATTTCTTCATATCCTTTAGTTTGTATTCCTATTCTAATTTGAGTTCCTAATTCATTTAAATTCATCATAAAGTCTGGACTTATATAGAAAATTCCTCCATTATTAGTCATGTCTACTTCTGTTAATCCTATAATTGCCTTTTTTATATCTGACCATCTATTATCATATATGGTAATTAATGTCTTTGTTCCTAAATTTTTTCTAGTTAATCCTTTAATTCCTATTACTATTAATCCTAAATGCATTAAATCTTTTTTAACATATTTTATTTCTTTTACAGATTCTTCATTTATGAGGGGTAAAGATAGAGAGTTTTTTCCTAATACCGATGATTGTTCTTCTCTATAATGTCTATATAATTGAGATTTTGAATTTGTATTATATAAAACTTTTGGATTTAATAGATTTAATTGATTCTGTTGGAATATTTGTATATCTTTATCTGTATCTATTATTTCGTCTAATTGTTGATTATTTTCTTCTCTTGTCTTTCTATTTAATATTTTTGATATTAAATTATTACTTATTTTATTCTGGATGTAACTAGGTCTTGGTCTTTCTGGTCTTTTATCTCTTGATCTAGTTGGAAAAATGTCCATTTTTTCTGTTTTTAATTATTTTTTCTTGTTGAGGAGTAATTCTATTTTATTTAGCTTTTCTATTAATTCTTCTACTCCAGTTGTGCTTATGTTTTTACCTTCAGATTTTTCTTTTTTATCTATCTTGTTGTGTAATTGTAATAAAAGTGATATTATTATATTATTCTGTTGTATAATAATTTGATCTGACTTTGAAGATGGGTTAAAATCTTTATAATCTGGTGGAAGGACTATCCTTTTTTCTTTTTAATCTTATTGCTTCTTTATGTATTTCTGGTTCTACTAAATCTATCATGAAAGAACTATTTCTTTTATTGATTCTAATTCTATCTTTATTTCTTGTAATTTTATAATTAAAGTTTTATTAACTTCTTCTTTTAATTTATTATTTAATTTTTTAGTTAACTCTATTCCTTGTTCTTTTAAATAATCTAAATTTTCTTCTATGTTATTGAAAATTTGTTTTTGTCTATTATAGGTTTCTTCTTGTTCACTTAATATCTATATGATCTTGCAATTATGTTCTTTAATTTTTTCACTAAGGTTTATTAATAAATCTATTAAAGTATTATATTGAGGATCTTCTGTGTGTAGACTATGTTCTCCACTATCAAAATTACACTTAATAATGTTTTCTTCTTTTCTCTTAAATCTTTTTTCTAAAGTTATTTGTAAATCTAAATATTCTATATTTTTTAAGGAAGCTATTTTTACTATTTATTTTATCCTAATGTAGTTGGTTTGTAATTTTTTCTAAATTTTTTTATTCTTTTAGTATAATTATAAATACTCGTATTAATACCTTGTAACTCCCACTTTAAGCTTTTTATATATTCTTCGTTATTTATATTATGTTCAAAATTTATTGGTTTGAAAAATTCGTTTTCACATATATATATATATATATATATATATATATATATATATATATATATATATATATATATATATATATATATTATAATATCCAATAATTTATTCTTATATATTTAGCAAAAGGAAGATTTTTCATACAATAAATTTAATTGAGATTTTTCTAGATATAAGATGTCTTATTAATTTCTTTTCTAGTATTTTAGCTAAGAAAAATATATGATCTAATCTATTACTTATTTCTTTTTTAGAGCTTATTGAGATAGTTGTTTTTAAATCTTTTAATAATCTTCGGATAAAGATACAGCTAGTCCGGTTCTAACGGTAGCCGGTAAAGACTCATCAAATCCATTAATGGTTGTCACTTTGCCAAAAAGTGAAAAAGAAGAAAGCTCATCCTCAAGAAGAAAACTACAAATTTCTTTTAGCCAAAAAAATCAGACAAAAAACCAAAAAATCACAAAAAAATAAAGACTTAGAATCCATCATAACCAAGACTGTAGAAAAACTACTTAAAGAACAACAAGACAAAGACAAACAAATAAACCCCAGCCCAATACAAAGCCCAAGACAAAATTCAGATTTAAGCCCAAATAATTCAGATCGTTTTTAATTTTATCTGTGTCTTTCTGAATGTGGTATTGAGGAATTTTGTCTGGATTTTGTTTAAGAGAGGGAGAGATATAGTAGTTTGGGCCTAATACCCCTCTAGCATAATCTAGTGCTTCAGTAAAATCAACTTCCTTTTTTTTTTATGGACTCTGTCCTTTCATGAATCTATTATTACTGTTCATCTCTTTCTCTTAGCCTTTATTCTTAAAAATAATCTTCTTTAACCACACCCCGGATTTGGTTATTCATAGTTCTTTTTCTCAGAACAATTAACCTTGCAATGTCCTAGGAATTTACAGGTTAATCCATCGATATTTTTAAGAAGCTAAGAGACTAACCATATACTAAGTGATATAGATTCATGATGATATTTATAAATTTACATGAATATAATCATAAAAGTAAACACACATGATTTACATAAAACACACATAATTTACATATATGCGAAGTTTACTAGAAACTTAAATATGAAAACTTACATTATCTAGAACAGAGTGAAGTTTCCCTTTCGAGAAACCCGAACGACTTCCAAAGTAACTTTACAAAAACTTGAAACAAAACCTAAGAACCTAAAGTTTTTTTTTTTGGACTCTGTCCATTCATGAATCTATTATTACTGTTCATCTCTTTCTCTTAGCCTTTATTCTTAAAAATAATCTTCTTTAACCACACCCCGGATTTGATTATTCATAGTTCTTTTTCTCAGAACAATTAACCTGGAAATGTCCTAGGAATTTACAGGTTAATCCATCGATATTTTTAAGAAGCTAAGAGACTAACCATATACTAAGTGATATAGATTCATGATGATATTTATAAATTTACATGAATATAATCATAAAAGTAAACACACANAGCTATTCAAGAAAAGCTTTTAGCGGCTCAAAGTAGACAAAAGGAGTATGCAGACCGAAAGGTTAGAGACTTGGAGTTCATGGAAGGTGAACAAGTCTTGTTGAAGGTTTCGCCCATGAAAGGGGTGATGCGGTTTGGTAAAAGAGGTAAGCTAAGTCCAAGGTATATTGGACCATTTGAAGTACTTAAGCGAATAGGGGAGGTGGCTTATGAATTAGCCTTACCCCCAGGGCTGTCCGGAGTGCATCCGGTGTTTCATGTATCCATGTTGAAGAGATACCACGGAGATGGAAACTACATTATCCGTTGGGATTCAGTTTTGTTGGATGAGAACTTGACTTATGAAGAGGAACCGGTTGCTATATTAGATAGAGAAGTTCGCAAGCTGAGGTCGAGAGAGATTGCATCCATCAAAGTGCAATGGAAGAATCGACCGGTTGAAGAGGCTACATGGGAGAAGGAGGCAGATATGCAAGAGAAATACCCGCATCTGTTTACAGACTCAGGTACTCCTTTTCGCCACTGTGTTTCTTCTTTTGATCGTTCGGGGACGAACGATGGGTAAATTGGTATCTATTGTAACGACCTGTTTAGTCGTTTTGAGCAGCAGAACGAAATTCTGGAAAAACTGGCCAAACTACGGACACCCCGACGGACCGTCATAGGCCCGACGGTCCGTCACAGAGGTCCGTTCCATGACACTTAGTGGTTTGAAAATCGGGTACTGAAAATCGACTCTCTGTAAATTGTGACGGACCTGCAGGACGTGCCGTCACAGCCACGACGGACCGTCGTGATCCCCCGTTGCAAAACACTTCAACTTTTGAGAATTTGGTGCAAGAAAACGAGTTTCTGACCGTCAGGACGGAGGTGCAGGACGGACCGTCACAGGCGTGACGGGCCGTCACAGCTCACCTGAAAACTGGGGAGGCACGACGGCCTGTGCGACGGACCGTCGCACCCACGACGGCCCGTCACAGGGTGTGCAGTCCCAGGCAGGTTAGGATTTCTTTCCTCGTTTTAAGGGTCGTTTTTGATTATTCTTTCCTTGATTATAAGGATTGAGGGGTAACATTAACAAGTCTAATTACTTAGGGGTTAAAAGGGGTAACCTTAAGTGAATTAGTGGGGTTTTATTGTCCTTTTTCACACTTAATTATATGATTAATTAGGGTAAAGGAAAGAGGGTTTGAATAAAACAAAAGAGAAAGAACAGAAAGAGAGAGAGCAGATCGATCGAATTGGTTGAGGAGAATAGCAAGCTTGGGAAATTTCTTGTGGATTCCAATTCTTCGGTGGAGGTAGGTTATGGTTTTATATTACGATATTCGTAGTGAACTCTTGATGGTGAATAATATGTGTTGATGATATTGTAAACCTGTCCATATGCTTATTGTATGCTTGTATGAATATGATTATGTGATGTTGATAAAACAAGCATGATGAAAACCATTGAATCCCAAATCTTGAAAGAAACTTTAATCTATGATATTAATGATAACGCCTTGGTATAAAAGAAGGCTTGATGAATTAAAGTGATTGGGATTGATGATGCCTTGGTTTAGAGAAGGCTTGATGAACGGATATAATGAGATTAGTGGATTGGAGTGTCACGTTCCGACACATAGAATTAGTGGATCGGAGTGTCACGTTCCGACACATAGAATTAGTGGGACGGGTGTCACGAACCGACACGTAGATATAGGGGATCGGAGTGTCACGTACCGACACATATAGGGGATCGGAGTGTCACGTTCCGACACATATAGGGGATCGGAGTGTCACGTTCCGACACATATAGGGGATCGGAGTGTCACGTTCCGACACATAGTAGTAGGGGATCGGAGTGTCACGTACCGACACAAGAGGAAGAAAGATAATGAATCTCGAAAGATGTTAATATACTTAACATAATGAACTTAATTCCCAAATGAGTATGGTATTGAGGCTTGAGTCCTCATGGATGAACTTGATGGTATTTATTGACGATTATACTACTTGCTGCTACATGTTGAGTTTATAGTTGATTTATAATATTACTTGATATATATTATTCCCTATTTTGAGTTAGCCGATGATATCTACTCAGTACGTGTGGTTGTACTGACCCCCTACTTTTATGTTTTCCTTTTGTTATTTGTGTTATGCAGCAAACGTTCCGTCAACTTCGACTCAGCAGTAGATCAAGCCGTCTACACTCCATCGGAAATTCAGGGTGAGCTAATGCGTCTAGCTTGGACTGGGTCTCCTTCTTCAAGTCTTGATGCCTTGAACTTCCGGCATGGACTAGTTTACATTTGTTTTTAGCTTTTTAGACATTCTTAGATTAGTAGTTTGAGATAGATGTTCTTGTGGTGATGACTTCCAGATTTTGGGAATATTAATAATAGTTTTGAGTTGTTTTATTAATGAATTAAGTCTTCCGCATTTCTTTTGTTGATATTGTATTAAAATGATAAGGGTTATATGGGTTGGTTCGCTCACATAGGAGGGTAAATGTGGGTGCCAGTCGCGTCCCCGAATTGGGTCGTGACACTTTCAAATATTTATACCAAATTTATTGAATATATATATATATATATGAACTATGATAGAAGATATTTAATTTATTTGCCAAAATAAAAAATAACAATTGAAAAAAATAGTATAATTTGATGAATCATGTTTTTGTTATTTTATTGTTTTATTAAACTCACTTTAGTTTATCTATTCTTTATTTCACGTTTTATTAGAATTAATTGAAAAATAAAATCTAATTAATGAAAATAATGATCTCATAATTGAAGATTTTGTAAATTTTTTAGTCAAAATTGAAAAACTTAAGGTACTTAGAAAAACTCTTAAACAAGGCCATAAACAGACTAGTGAAGAATTAGTACAAATAAAATTAGAAATAAAAGAAGTAATAGAAAGAATAAATATACGAAAAAATAGTCCATATTATTATAATTCTGTAGGATAATATATGAGAAGACCACATAAAAATACTAGAGAATATAAAAAAGTTAAAAGAAATTTGTTAAGTTTATATCTAGAATCAGATAGATTATTAAGAGATTTAAAAGTAGCTATTTCTATAAGCTCTAAAAAAGAAATTAAAAAAGAAATAACAAATAGATTAGATAATATATTTTTCTTAGCTATAATATTAGAAAAGAAATTAATAATACATCTTGAGACTAGAAATATCCCACTAAAAAATATTTTATGAAGTGTATGCCCTGTTTTTGGAGTGTAAAATTTCATAATAAAATAAGATATCAACATATAGAAGATAGAAATAGATTAAAAAGAATAAAAGAATCTGTAGAAGCTTATATATATATACGAGAACGAATTTTTTACACCAAAAGCCTATTATTTTGAAAAAACGATAAATAACGAAGAATATATAAATCATTTAAAATGGGAAGTACAAGGACTTGAAAGAGATATAGAAGATGTAACTAAAAGAATAATATATTTTCAAGATTGTTATAAAGCAACTACTTTAGGATAAAATAAATACATAGTAAAAATAGCTTCATCAAAGAATATAGATTATCTAGACTTGCAGATCCAAATAGAAAAAAGATTCCAAAGAGTAAAACCAGACAGTACAATTAAGTGTAACTTTGGAAACGGAAATCATATTTTACATACAGAAGATACTCAATATAATACTCTAATAGACTTTATAATCAATCTTAGCGAAAAATTAAAAGAATCAAATAATAAAATTATAAAGATATTAAGTGAACAAGAAGAAATACAAAATAAGCAGAAACAGCTTTTTAGTAAAATAGAAAATAATCTAGATTTCTTAAAAGAGCAAGGAATAGACTTAAATAGAAAATTAAACGAATTAAAAAATAAATCTAAAGAAGAAATTAGTAATACATTAATAATAAAGATACAAGAAATAAAAATAGAATTAGAATCAATAAAAGAAATAGTTCTTTCATGATAAATTTAATAGAAGCAGAAAATAAAGAAGCGCTAAAATTAATAGAAAAAAGAATTAACCTTCCATCAGATTATAAAGATTTTATCCCATCTTCAAAATCAGATCAAGTTATTATACAACAAAATAATATAATAATATCACTTTTATTATCCCTAAATAATAAGATAGATAGAAACTATAAAGAAAAATTTGAAAGTAAAAATATAGATACAACGGGAATAGGAGAACTAATAGAAAAACTAAATAAAATAGAAATTACTCCTCAAAAAGAAAAAATAATTAAAAAAGAACAGAAAAAATGGACATTTTTCCAACTAGATCAAAAGATAAAAGACCAGAACCTAGTTACACCCAGAATAAAATAAGTAATAACTTTATATCAAAAATATTAAATAGAAAAACAAGAGAGGAAAATAATCAACAATTAGGAGAAATAATAGACACAGATAAAGATATACAAATTTTTCAACAAAATCAATTAAAATTATTAAATCCAAAAGTACTATATAATACAAATTCAAAATCTCAATTATATAGACACTATAGAGAAGAACAATTATCAGTATTAGGAAAAAATTCAGTATCATTACCACTAGTAAACACTGAATCTATAAAAGAAATACAATACGCTAAAAAAAGATCTAATGCATATAGGATTAGTAGTTATAGGAATTAAAGGATTAACTAGAAAAAATTTAGGAACAAAAGTATTAATTACTATATACGATAATAGATGGTCAGATATAAAAAAGGCAATTATAGGATTAACAGAAGTAGACATGACTAATAATGGAGGAATTTTCTACATAAGTCCAGACTTTATGATGAATTTAAAGGAATTTGGAACTAAGATAAGAATAGGAATACAAACAAAAGGATATGAAGAAATGAGTAGTGGAAAAAATTAATATGTGTAGGATTCCTAGGAAAAATGACAGATAATAGTAACACTAGATTTAAATTACAAATAAACGATGTAGTAGAAGTAATGGGGAATAAAGGGATAAAACTAATAAAACCAATAAAAATAGACCCTGAAGAATATGCAGGATTAGAATGGAAATTAGGAGACTTTAAAGAAAAAGAAGCATTAACACCAGATGCTCACTTAATATATACAAATTCTAAAGGAGAACCTTCAATTAGATTTACAGACTATAACTATGAAGCCCAAAAAGACTTTGAAGAAGAAAGTACTATAGAAGAAATGCCTTTAGAAGGAATGAATATGGAAATAATATTAGAAGAAGACTATGCAGTAGATATAGCTATAAAAAAAAGCAATAGAAATATGCAAAGAAAATAATAATAGATTATTTACATGCAAAGGATGTAAATTAAAAGATTTAAGTTTAGAGAAAGTAATATCTCATTTTAAAATATGTGAACAAAGAAATGATAATAAAGGATATAGATTAGAAAAAGATTTACAAGATAAATTAGATAAAAACAATAATATAATGACACAAATACAAGACGAACAAGACGATGATAGTGAAATATCCGAATTAGAATCTATACTTAGTCAGAAAGAATTAATGGAAACAGCTAGTTCTAGTAGTCCATTTCAAAGAACAAATGAACAAGGACATACTGTAGATAATAGCACAGGAAATATACCACGTAGAAGAGTATATAGACAAGGAGATACTCCAATAATAGAAGTAAAACCTATGGGAAAAAGAATGCCTATAGAAGAACCAATAATACTCCAAGAAGGAGGTAGTAAAGGAAAAATCTTAAATATAGCAGCACATGATCCACAAAGATGGAATTCAGTAATAGACATATGAAAAGGAATAGTAGTAGCAGACTTTATAAAAAATTATACAGAGACTGATGCTGAAACTATGTACAAATACTTAGAAACATTCTTAGGAGAATCAACTAAAGCATTATGGGAAGCTTATAAAGTAGAATTCCCATCAGAATTTCAGTATTTAGTGTCATTAGGACCAAATCCTTATAACTTTACAAATAAAATACATACATTAATAACAGGAGAAGATCCAAATAGTGGATTATTAACTCTACAACGAAATGCAGTAATAAAATTAGAACAATTAAGCATAAGTAATTGGTATTATATAAAGAAATTTTTAAATGATTACTTCTATTATTGTACAATTAGTGGAAATGCTTTTGACCAAGACTTAGGTAAAAAATTATTTAATAAATTACCAGGAGCTTTAGGAAGAGAAATAGAAGAAAGATGGATTAAAAGAGATGGAGTAACTCAAAATCCTCAAGCAAAATGGTCAATAGGACATAGAATACAACATATAATGGAAATACTACAAGAAAAATGTACTAATCTACAAATACAAAAACAATTAAAACAGAATGAAATGAATTTCCGTAAAGATATAATATATACAACCCAAAGTTATGATAAAAATCAATATAAAAAGAAAAGATATAAAAAATACCATCCACAAAATAATAAGAGATATAATAGGAAAGGATATTTTCTTAGAAAATCCTAAGCAAGAAAACCATATCTAAATAGAGACAGACATGTTAGAAAATATAGAACAGATAGAAATTATAAAAATAAGCTAGAATGTTTTACATGTGGAAGTATAGAACATTTAGCAAATACTTGTCCTAAAAGATATAATGCTAAAACCAGAAATGCACAACTAGTAGAAGAATTTAATGAAGCATTATTAAATGTAGACGAATATATGTCAGACAATGAAAGTATTTACTCTATAGTAAGTATTGATATAGATGAAAATAACAAAGAAGAAGATTCTTCTAATTCAGAAGGAGAAGAATTAATTAATGAAATAGGAATAGAAGACTTGAATATAGATAATCTAAAAATAAATTTTATGAATATAATAGAATGTGAACATAATTTTGAAAAGGATACTGGATTAGATAGTAATCCATGTAACTGGTGTAAATGGTACCCAAGCAAACATAAAAGAGCCAAATGTAATAAATGTTTTATAGAAGGATGTATAAATTGCATAGAAACTCAATTAGGAATAATAACACATAAAGGAAAAGAAATATACACAGATGAATCTCTAGTAAACCTAAAAGTACTAGTATTAGAAGCAAAAATAAAAGAATTAGAAGAAAGAATAGTAAGGTTAGAAAAAGGAAAAAATATACAACAGGAACAACCAGTAGATAATCAAGAATTAATGAATGAAGAATCTAACACTTTAATATGTAATGAAGACAAAAATATAAATACTATTAAAATATTAGCAAAACTTCATATTGGAAAATATGAAATAAAGACTTTAGCATTAATAGATTCAGGATGTACTAAAAGCATTCTAAATAAAAAGATTGTACCTATAGAATTAATAAAAACTTTAGAAAAACCACTTGCAGCAATGCAAATGGATGGAACACATAATATATATAGACATTATATAGATAAAGCTCAAATAAGTTTCTTAAATACTTGTTCAGAATTTTATAAACCCACCTATAAAATGGATAAAATATGGGTAAGAGATCTGGATATAAGGGTAGATTTTGTGTTAGGATTAGATTTTATTTTACATAACAAAGGAGGAACTTTAATAACTAGAGATGGAATACTTTTTATGAAAAATATTACTTATACTTCAGTTTTAACTAATAAAATTGAAACTAAACTAAGACATAAAGAAAAATGCTGCGACAGTTGTGAAAATAATATACAATGTGTTAAAAAGGAATGTAATACATTATATGAAAATACATTAGAAATAAATGAAGAAGATGAAATAATTAATAAAAACTATGTTTTAATAGAAATAGAGACAGAATTATATAATTTTAAAACAGGAATTCAGCAAATAGGGCAAATAAAAAATCAAAAAGACCTCGATAATATAGTAAAAATATTAGATCAAATAGAAATAATAGGAGAAAAACCCTTAAAACATTGGGAAAATAATCATATAGTATGTAAATTAGATATCATAAACCCAGAATATATAATAAAAACAGCCTCTATAGAAGCCACAAATCAAGATCAAGAAGACTTCAAAATACAAATTAAAGAACTATTAGAATTAGGAGTAATAAGAAGATCAACTTCAAAACATAGATCAGTTGCCTTTATGGTACGAAATCATAATGAATTAGTTAGAGGAAAGGCCAGAATGGTCATAAACTATAAAAGATTAAATGATAATACTAGAACAGATGGATATAAATTACCAGATAAAACAGAATTAATAAATAGAATTCAAGGTAAAACAATTTTTAGTAAATTTGATTGTAATTCAGGATACTGGCAAATAAAAATGCATCCAGATAGTGTAGAATGGACAGCATTTACTTGCCCTGAAGGACATTTCGAATGGCTAGTTATGCCATTTGGATTAAAAACAGCACCTCCAATATTTCAAAGAAAAATGGATAAAATATTTGGAGAATACAAAAGATTTGTTTTAGTATATGTAGATGATATTCTAGTATTTAGCAAAGATATAAAAGAACATTTAGGACATTTACAAACAGTTTTTAGATTATTTGTTAATAATGGAATAATAATTAGTAAAAAGAAAATGGAACTATGTAAAAATTATATAAATTTTTTAGGAATTATTTTAGGAGAAGGAAAAGTTAAATTACAACCACATATAGCTAAAAAGGCATTAGATATGCCAGATAAATTAGATAATTTAAAAAATTTACAAAAATTCCTAGGTATAGTTAATTATGCAAGACCTTTTATAAAAGATTTAGGAAAAATAGCAGGACCATTATATTCCAAGACAGGAAACAAAGGACAAAGAAATTTTAATATAGAAGACATAAAATTAGTACAAGAAATCAAAGAGAGAATAAAAAACATTCCTGACCTAAATATGCCATTAGAAACAGATTATTTAATAATAGAAACAGATGGAAGCTTTGAAGGATGGGGTGCAGTACTAAAATCAAAACCACATAAATATAGTATTAAACAAGAAGAAAAAATATGCGCCTATCAAAGTGGAAAATTTAAAGAAAAAGGTAATAAGACTAGTATAGATGTTGAAATTTTAGCTGTAATATATGGTTTAGATAGTTTTAGAATTTATATTTTAAATAAACCAGAAATATTAGTAAGAACAGATTGTGAAGCAATAGTAAAGTTTTATCAAAAAATTAATAATAAAACTAGCAGTAGAAGAAGATGGTTAAATTTTTTAGATACTATATCTATTTACAATTTTATAGTCTTTGAGCACATCAAAGGAAATGATAATAATATTGCAGATCAATTAAGTAGATTACTAATTAAAACTTAATTTTTACAGAATGAGACCTCTACTATCAGACAAAGGTAAAAGGGTTCAACCTTCAACCTCAGGTTTGGCAGACTCTTATAAGCAGACTGTATTAGCTAATTTACATTTTAAATCATTAGATAAAATTGACGATGTTAGGATAGAAAGAATGCAATTTGGAATACAAAGCCTAATTGCATATGAACCATCAAATTTAACTTTTAGACATTTACCTAACTGTCAATTAGACAAACAACAGACATGTCTTATAGATAACATATGGATAGCACATAATAAAAAAGACACCAAATATATAATTGCTGTTTTAAATGCTTTAGGATATTATTTTACCAGTAAAAATACAGAAAATAGATTTAAATATTATGTAGTAATCCACGGTAAGACAAACGGTGTGTTTCAAACATGGTTAGAAGTTTTAGATTCAATCAGAGATTTTCGTAAACCACTTTTCAAAGGTTTTAATGATTTTACAGAAGCTTTAGACTATGCTAGAGGAACATTAGGACCAAATTATTATATTTCTCCAGCCCTCAGACAAAACCCAGAAAAAATCCCACAGTATAACATCCAAAAAGACACAAACAAAATTATATTTTGTGACCATTGCTCATCCATGACTGAAGCATTCAAGAGGCTAAATTTGAGAAATGAAGCCTTAATGGAAGAAAATGCTAAGCTCAGGGAAAGACTCAGCAGATTGGAAAGCAAAGGTAAGAATATACAAACTCAGACAGATACACAGGGTTCTCCATCCCAAACAAAAATGGATGAGATGGGTGTGCATTCCCCACTGAATGCTAAGAAATCCACTGTATCGGATAATGATACAGCTAGTCCGGTTCAAACGGTGGCCGGTAAAGACTTCTCAAACCCGTTAATGGCTGTCACTTTGCCAAAAAGTGAAAGAGACGAAGGATCATCTTCAAGAAGAAAATTACCACTTTCATTTAACCAGACAATTAGACAAAAAGTTAAAAAAGCCCAAAAAAATAAAGAGTTAGAATTTCTAATAACCCAGACTGTAGAAAAACTACTCAAACAAAGACAAGAAAAAGATAAACACATAAACCCAAGCCCAATACATAGCCCAAGACAAATTTCTACTCCTAGTTCAAATAATTCGGATAATTTTGAAGACCCAATGCAATTTGCCCAAGACCCTAATGATGATGATTCAGGAGCAAGTTTTGATTCAATTGCATTGCATAATTTAGACACATAAAAAAAAATAAAAAATAAAAAAAAAATAATGTTTTATATATATATGCATATTTAATAAATATTGTCTTGTAAATATTATTATACATTCAAAAGAGGGATGCCTCTTTAGTCAAAGATGTGAGTCCCACTTTACTCACTACCACACATGTGGAAAAACTGTTGGGACGCGTCTTATTAAAGTAAGAGATAAGATAGACAGATATCAGATTCAAAGGACAATAATACAAGAAGAAGGGATAATGACTTCACGTGACGATGGGGCCCAAATGTGTACCCGGCTGAAGTGATAAGATTCCTTTTCTCATTTGAAATCCGGAATTTGAAGTCCGAAGACGCCTATAAATATCAGACACTATCAGAAGAAGGAAAGAGGAGTAAGAGTGAGAGAGCAAAGAAGAACAAAACACCTACAATCTGCAATTCTCAAATTCTCCCAAAAAACCTTCCTCTTTTATTTAAAAAAAAAAAAAAAAAATCTTTAAGTTCTTAGGCTTTATTTTCAAGTTTTTTCAAAGTTATTTTGGAAGTTGTTCGGGTTTCCCGAAAGGGAAACTTCACTCTGTTCTAACTATGTAAGTTTTCATATTTAAGTTTTTAGTAAACTTCCCATATATGTAAATTATGTGTGTTTTATGTAAATCATGTGTGATTATGATTATTTAAATATTTTGGTAAAGTTTATAAATATCATCATGAATCTATATTACTTAGTATATGGTTAGTCTCTTAGCTTCTTAAAAATATCGATGGATTAACCTGTAAATTCCTAGGAAATTGTTAGGTTAATTGTTCTGAAGAACTATGAATAACCAAATCCGGGGTGTGGTTAAAGAAGATTATTTTTAAGAACAAAGGCTAAAAGAAAGAGATGAACAGTAATAATAGATTCGTGAATGGACAGAGTCCATAAAAAAAAAAAAAAAAAAAAAGGAAGTTAAACTAGAAACTAAAATGATAATTACATAATAGAACAAGAGAGTGAAGGAGTACTGAGTAGGACTACACAACTTTAAGAAAAAACCACCAATATTACTGAAATATCACCCTATTTTGGAATATTCCTTATTTATTATTGAAACAACCTTATTATTGATCATGAAATTATTTTTCCCAAAAAAAAAGGATCACATAGTTATTTTTGTAAGAGATTTTTTAATAATACATATTTTATTATTCCCTAATATATTCCGTAATAACGTGGGAAGTTTTCATTTCAATTTTTTTTGTATAACTTACATAAATAGCTATAGTTTGAGGGTTATTAGATTGAGATGACTATATTTATCACATTTAAAAAAAATAACTACAGTTTGTTTTAAAAAATGGCTAAATTTTTTTTTAAAAAAAATACAAAATAACATTGAAATTTAAATGTAACTGAAAATTCTATTTTCTAGCCCACTAATCTGGCACTTTCAAATTGTAAGTGACCTTTCATTAATAGGATTCTTATCAACATATAAAAAATTGAAGATATACAATCTGTTCTTATACATTGTACTACCGAAAAAAAATATGGCAACGCTCTGCGTTTTGATTCGCCATTCCGAAAAATGGAGCGATGAGAATTGTTATGTGGAATACAACATTGACGGGATTGTTTTGAAGGAATATGCTTCATATTCTGATTTAGTTAATGTGATTTCCTTACAATTGAACATTGATCTTACAAAGAAGTGTATGAAGATTAAATACATTATCGAAGGTGACGACTCACCTATGGAAATACGTAACGACATGGGTGTGCGCCTATATGTTCAGTTGAAAAAAATGAATACTCAAATTGGAGTATATCTCCTGTGTGTTAGTATTTACGATATTGATATTGTATATTCTGATTCTGGAGAAACTTCTATTGAAAGTGATGTGTTGCAACTTGAATACAATAAAGAATTAAATAGTGAGGATGATCCATTAGCAATTGTACCAGCATTTGGCGATCAAACAGTAGATGCATTTGATGTTGAAGATGATTTAATAATCACTAACAAATCGCAAAAGGAGATAATGGTGGATCAGATATACATGGATAAGTCGACATTGAAAGATGTGATGGAAAAATATTCAATCGAAAAAAGGTTTAAATTCTTGGTGGAGAGGTCAAACTCTATTGGATAAATTGTGTTTAAATTTATTCATATTATGTTTATTTATATATGTTTGCAGAGGCAACTCAAAACTAAAACCAAACTATAAATGGTATTCGCAGCTATACTCTTGTATGTCAATCTAAAGAATGCACGTGGTTAATGAAAGTGTCAAGTAATAACAAGTCAAAAATGTTCAGAATAAGAGTTTTTAACTCTGAACATACATGTCCTTTAAAGTATGGGGTGCATTCAGATTGTCGTGCAACAAGTTCGTTGATTGGAGGAATAATAGCACCTAAATTGAGGAATCGTAAGAGGAAGTACAGTCCAAATGATATTAAGGATGGCATTAAGTTGGACTTGGGTATTGATATTAATTACATGTTGGCATGGCGATCAAAGGAGAAGGCATTAGAATCTATCATGGGGCAACCAGCTATGTCTTACGGGAAGCTGGCAGGATACTTGTATATGTTGGATAAGACGTATCCTGTGAAATATCCTGGTTCACATATACGAATGCAGAAAACACCTAATGACGAATTTTTGTATGTTTTTATAGCACTAGATGCTTTTATAAAGGGATTTGATCATTGTAGGCCAATTGTTGTTATATACGCTAGCCACCTCAAATCAGCATGCACTGGTGCATTCGTATCAGCCAATGGATGGAGCAGGTATTTAGATACATACATATATTTTAATTTATTTTTATTTTTTTGTTATTCATCTATTTTTTATATTATAATAGGGAATATATTACCTTTGGCATACGGAGTTATAGATTCGGAAAATGATGCTTCTTGGACATGGTTCTTTGAACAATTCAAAGAACCATATGGTGAAAAAGAGAATATGTGTGTAGTATCTGACCGACATAATAACATAATTAAGGATGTATCTATTGTATACAACAATGTCTAACATTATGCCTGCATATGGCACTTGTGGTCTAATGTATGTAAGAATTTTCGAAAAGCAAATGATCAATTGAGTGAAGTATTCTACACTATGGCAAAGGCATATACTCAAAGTGATTTTGATAAGCTAATGAAAAGGGTTGAGCAGTTTGATGTAAGGATTAAGAATTACTTGGAGATGGTTGGATATGAGAAGTGGGCAAGGTTGTATGCACCAGTTCCTCGTGGTTGGGTTATGACATCGAATATTGCATAGTGCATCAATTCGACGTTAGTAGCAGCAAGAGAATTACCAATATTTGACTTTCTTGAACAAGTGTGATTGATGTTTGCTAGATGGAATTGCACAAATCAAAAAAATGCATCATGCACATTCACACTGCTTAGGAAGAAGTTTCAAGAGATGTTTTTGCTTAATGAATCAAAATCTGGGCGTATGATGGTATGTATATTGAAAAAAGTTTCTTGTTCAATGGATTGTGTATTCATTTATTTTAGTAATCAAAGATATTTGCTTTAATACTAAAGTGTATAATTGAATTTCTGTATTGATTATAAGTTGCCCCGTCAACTGATTACGTTTATTCCGTAAGTGATGAAGGGAAGAGTTATATTGTATGCTTGGAAAAAAAGACTTGCAGTTGCAACATGTTTCAAGTTGACGGTATACCGTGCGCACATGCGTGGAGTGTGTTGAATAAAAATCGCATGCTTCCGGAAGAATATTGTTTAGATTTTTATAAGCGAGGAACAATATTGAAAACATATGAAATTCCTATATATCTTCTCCCTGACAAAAGTGAATGGAACATACCTGAATACATTGCTATCGAAGTTGTGTTGCCACCAAAATTCAAGCGACCTCCAGGAAGGCCAAAAAAGCAACGTGAAAAGTCATTTAGCGAGCTGAGCAAAAGGAAGGGTTACCAATTCTTGTAGTATATATGGACAACAAGGTCATAATAGGCGTTCATGTCGAACTGCAACACGAAATGCATAGAAATTGTTACATGACACTATTAAATTGTTCTTGTAGTTAAGTTTTGTTATTTTGAATAAAGGAATGATGAGTTATTTGCCTTTTGAATATTTTGAAATATTTGTTAAATAAGATATAATTGAATATTATGTAAATCTTAAACATGATACAAATTTTGCAATCAAATTCTTTGGTATAAGTGTATATGTATTTTGACATTGAGTCTCAATATGTAGACTGTTAAAACTGTTTGTAGGCTCGCGTCATTATGTGCATGGATGCCATGTTTATACATGTAAAAATGGGGTCACTTAATTTTTTACTTTTAATGTGAAAAAAAATTGTGATACGAAAATATGTTATACTTCTTTTGCAGGAAATTGTTTTACATGGTCAAAAATATCGTTTATCCCCTCGTGTTGCAGCTGATAAGCATTGAATAATTCACCGATGCCAAAGCCAAATCATGACAAGTCATGATCATCTCATTAATTATGAAATAACACAAAAATAAATGTAAAACAACTAATGTGATCATATATGAATATAAAGAAAAGTTGATAATGTTTGACAAAAAATCAAAATATTAGTTTTAACCATAAGTTCAAAAAATAGAACTAGTACAAAATACTAATAATTCAGAACAAGTTGACTATTATCGATCCTTGCGGGTGTCCTCATTCTTCTTGGCGGTGCCTCATTATCGCTATCAGCCCCGTCTTTCATTTTTTTCATTGCATATTCCCACAAGAGTGCACCGTATCTGATGCGGTGTAACTTAGAATCAAGGTATTGAACTGGAATACCTTCACCCTCACTTAGGTACTCGGCAAATGCTAGCAAGTATATCCCGCAATCCCTGAAAATATACATTACTTTTTAAAATCTAATACTTTTAGGAAAATTGAATGAAGATACTTGTTTTATACTTACAAAAAATCTGATCCTTGTTGAGGTATATCCTCCACATACGTCACGTCGTATGCGATATGGTTATCTTCTGCATCATCCGAATCATTTCCAATCTCCATTGAAACATACATTGGTAGAAGCTGAGCAAGCTTTTAAATTTCTTCTCTAACATGATAGTTATGACCTGCTGCTCTGTATGAGTCATATACATAAATGTGTTTGTCAATTAATGACAAAACAGCCAACACCTAGTGATTTTTATGCTCCACGTTCACTGGTATGAACACATTGTCAATTGTATTCCATGGAATGGCAGCCATCAACCTATATCATTTTATGTAATCACGTATGGCGCTTTCAACATTTACAACACAAAAGTTACTTCTAACTTGAGCATATGCAGCATAAATTTCGGAAATTTTTGACTTGAATATACAATCAACAGTAGTGTATCTGTAGCGACTATTGATGTTGTATTTTGTTTTTTTACGCAAATAATACAACATCACATCAATATGCTATAAACAATTTTAAAAAAACAAATGTAGAAAATTAGCTCATCTTAAAAACATGAAAAATACTTATAATACTTTTTATGTTTAAATTCATATGTTTACCTCATCATTCAGCAATTGTTTATCATAAGACAGAGAGTAGAACCAATTCTTGTTTGATATTCGATGAATGTCCAAATCCATATCAACCGCCAGTTTTGCTTTTTTATTCTTATACCGATCTTCACCGTGCATTCTTTTGATAACAAATAAAATTAATTAATATTTAAGTACATTATGTTTACAGAATCATCATATGAATATTATATATACTTATTCATATGGCTAGCAAGAAGCCCTTCAGAAAGCCATATTTCGTAATCGTCAAAAAGACCATAATTATATGGCACTTGTATGAAGTCAGAAACAAAAGGATGTTTCTTTTCATAAGTTTTAACCACTTCATAAGAGCTACCTAATATTTAGTATACAGCCACACAAATTGTAACAAACATATTTTCGCAAAATATCATCTCTGAGCTGCATACTATTCATATGAATCTAGCTATTACTGTTACTTGTCATGTTCGATAAACAATTTTGCAACCACAACCAACAGCTAAACCTAAATCCACAACTAGTTGAATACTCATTATTCATGTTACTCCATTTAGGTTCTCTAGAATATCTCTGCAATTCTGGTACCTACTGAACTATATTATGTACTACTAATTATGGTTCATAATGAACTATATCAGATTTCCAAACATCACATATATGTATTAGGCACTACGATTGTTATAGAATCGTCTATGTAAAAAAAAACTAGCAGGTGGCAGGTAAGACACTAAATAGGTTAA
The DNA here is from genome assembly GCA_032847665.1 of Solanum chilense. Taxonomy (NCBI): domain Eukaryota; kingdom Viridiplantae; phylum Streptophyta; class Magnoliopsida; order Solanales; family Solanaceae; genus Solanum; species Solanum chilense. The sequence goes on along the minus strand of CM064968.1, from coordinate 3,860,409 downwards.
ACATTGTTATTTACCAGATGATGATCCAATATTTGTGGAGTAAGGAGAGCAAATCAATCGATCAAAATGTATGATACTTTGAACTGACAGACGTGTATTATCATAAACGCCACCCTCAGGACGGACCACAACCTCAGAATGAACCACAACATTCTTTTTGGGATATATTGTGTCAATATCAGGTTACAGAGCATCAGCAACTCAAATTGTGACTGAGGTTATTGGATTCCGTCGTTCTGAATTACATTACCGTCTTCTGTCAATCGATCGGGATGTCTGATCCTTTGAACTGGCAGGTGTAGTATCATAAACGACACCCTCTGGATGGACCACAACCTCTAAATGAACCACATCATTCTTTTTGGGATTGATTGCATCAATATCAGGTAACAAAGCATCTATCAACTCAATTTGTGACTGAGGTTGTTGGATGTCATGGTTCTGAAATACATTAATGTCGTTAAGATGTTCATGTACCGTCAAAGGGTCTTGTATGTGAACAGGCTGCAACTACTCCTTGACATTAACTTTGACATGTTCTTGAAGAACGAAACGAGGTTTCTGAACCTAACAATATTACAATAAAAACTATTATTTGTATTCTTTTAACATTTTTCACCTTCAACTACTAACTAATCAAAAAATAATTTTATCCAAATAGTACCTCGTTTGATATCTGGTTGCCATCTTTCATCGGATTGTTGTTCGACCAATTAGGTACATGACTTGGAGATTCAGTTGCATCTTCATGTGTATTTTATCCATTAGAAAAAGAGATTTGATAAGTAAGTAACTTGTATATGTAAATGTATTCTATTAAATTAACATTTTTATAATTAACTTGACGTGGTGCTCCAGATTCACGACTGCTTCTGTTAAGTGCATCCATAACTTGTCTAAAATTCCCCATTATAAACAATCGCAACTCTTTGAACTCATTATTAACCTGATTATTAAATAGAATGTAAGATTATATTGGAATACAATGTGAACTAAAAAAAATAGAACAACTTGCATACATAATTCTTGAAGGATGAGATCTTGTCACAGCAAACCAATTTCATCTGCCTTGGTATCTTGAGGTTCTTTCGAACTCCTTGGTGGTGTACAATTAGCAGAATCATCAGGACAGTTATACAACTCCTGTAATGATACATTATCCTCCAATGGATTTGAATCAAAATTTAATGTTATACTCTTTGCCTTACGACAACCATTCAATACTGTGGGGCGTTTATCTTTCAACCTCGAACCTGCATGCAAATTGGACTTTTTTATCAATGTGGATCTTAAAATATATGCCTTCTGTTTACCTTTTTCTTTATTGTGTGGCTTATGACTTGGATGCTTTGAAGTGAAATCATCATCTTCGTCGTCATCTTTGTCACCAACATCTTGAAAGGTATTCTCTGTGATTGCATCACTTTTTGATTCAAGCTGATAAAATGCAATCTCCTTAAGTGAAGGTTCAATGTTTTTGAATTTTAACTGCGCACAAAATAATTATAATTAAAAAATATAATGAAATACAACAAAATCTATTCTAATTGAATAATTAAAATATGTTAAATTACTGGATTGCCGTTTTCACTGAACATTCCTTCCATGAGAAATTCATAATGTATTCTGCTGTTTCTGGTCATCCAATTGATGATTCTGGGAATACGATTGCTCTCATCTACAGCAATATTCGAATCAACCGCAGAATAACATTCATATATCCAAATTTGCATGGCTAGAGGCATACCATCAATTCTATAATACTTTTTCTTTTCATCCATTATTTTTGTTACGCTTTTGAGCAATTTGTAGAAAATATCTTTCCCCCAGGGATATTCATGGTACCGGCCGCTCTCAACTAGATCAAAATGTATCCTTGGAATTGATGAGCTCTTCTTCTCGCCGGAATATATGAACGTACAAATAAAATACAAAATACCAAATTTAACAGCATCATCATCATTGCCACCACCCCAAACCTTTTTTTAATACTTACTGATCAAATCCATTTTTGTAACAATACTTTTACCCTAAAAATTTTGATTGATTAATCTGTTTGGCTTCCTTATATCAAACAAAAAGTCATCTTTATTACCAAAGCAGTTCAACCCAGTAATGATAGCAAATTCTTTGATACCAAAACGGATATGATTTATATGAAACAACAATTCATCAGGGAAACTGTTCTCTAATTCACATACCATGAAACACCTAAACATTTGTGGTTGCGCTCCACATACGTGCGTTTTTGTATATGCTCCAACACATGTATCTTTAAATTGATTGAATTGGGTCGCTGTAAGCTTCCCCTTCAAATTTGTGACTATGTTATGGTTCACATAAACCTGCATGCGTGGGGGTTTAATTGGGCGATCCAATACATGGAATCTGATACCCTGTAATTATAAAAGAAAGAACATTCAAAAAAGGAAAAACTACTAATAAACTTTCTTGGTATATACTCAACGTAACCTTCGATGTTCGGCTTACATTACATTATAACACATGTACAAAAAGCTTTAATGTTTTTTTTTACTTATTGTATGTTATCTTGACAATAGGCTTCTTTAATTTCAATAGGCGTGCTGTAGATAATAGAGAGAGAAACATCCATAATATCTCTGCACAATTATTATGGAAGGAAGAGAAACATTAAAATAGGAACATAATTGATATAGGAGTAGATTATAGAGAGAGAAACGTGAGGCATGCATGCACAATTATTATGGAAGGAATATAAAAGTGAAATTAGAGGCATATACTATATTTTTTTAGGATAATTTAATATTTATTTGCTATATACTCCACATGATCTTTCTTAATATAATTAAAGTACACTGCATGTACATATGCAAAAATTATTCAAAAAAATTAAAAAAAAATAAAAATGTACATACCTTTAATTCTTCACTGACTTCGTCTTATTCTTCATTAACTGCATGTTCTCCAATCATGTCGGAAACTACATTTTTTACTTTCCTCCTCTTGTAACAATTTTTTTCAATCGCTTTCACCGTTGACCCTACTTTTCTTTTTGAATGAGACCTTACTATTTCATCTTTCGACTTTTTATGTAATTTCATCGCAACAGTATATCCTGAAATTTGTGTTTTATTATGAGTTATACCTAGATCAAAAGATGTTATTTCAACCATAAAATTTTCAGTATATTTTGTAACTCTTGTCATTACCCTTGTGGTATTTCGTTTAGACATTATATTCAACAACCCAGATCCTAAAAATTTATAAACAAATAAATATTAAAGAATTTAACCTTATAAAAATTGAAGAAACCTGCATGATCTAAACAACATAAATATCTCCGAAAATCAAGCAATGTTGTGATTTGAAAAAATACAAACCTAATTTCGTGGGAGCTTGATAGAGATTTAATTGATTAAGAGTTTTATGGTAAATCTGATTTGGGAGGATTTGGGAGATAAGTTTGAAGCTGTAAAATGGGTTTCTTGGAAAATGACTAAACGTGAAATCAAAATCTGGGAGATAAGTTTGAAGCTGAAAAATAGATTTCTTGGAATTAACGTGAAAATAGGCTTCTTTAATTTCAATAGGCGTGCTGTAGATAATAGAGAGAGAAACATCCATAATATCTGTGCACAGTTATTATGAAAAGAAGAAAAAAGTTAAAATAGGAACATAATTGATAGAGTAGATTATAGAGAGAGAAACGTGAGGCGTGCATGCACAATTATTAAGGAAGGAATATAAATGTGAAATTAGGGGCATATACTATATTTTTTGGGATAATTTAATATTTATTTGATATATACTCCATATGATTTTTCTTAATAGAATTAAAGTTCACTGCATGTACATATGCAAAAATTATTCGAAAAAATTAAAAAATTAAAAATGTACATATCTTTAATTCTTCACTGAGTTCGCCTTGTTCTTCATTAACTGCATGTTTTCCTATCATGTCGGAAACTACATTTTTTACTTTCCTCCTCTTGTAACATTTTTTTCAATCGTTTTCACCGTTGACCCTACTTTTCTTTTTGAAGGAGACCTTACTAGTTCATCTTTCGACTTCTTATGTAATTTCATCGCAGTAGTATATCCTGAAATTTGTGTTTTAATCTGAGTTATACCTAGATCAAAAGATGGTATTTCAACCATGAAATTTTTGGTATATTTTGTACCTCTTGTGATTATTCTTGTGGTATTTCGTTTAGACATTATATTCAACAATCCAGATCCTAAAAATTTATAAACAAATAAATATTAAAAAATTTAACCTAATAATAATTGAAGAAACCTGCATGATCTAAACAACATAAATATCTCCGAAAATCAAGAAATGTTGCGTATTTGATTTGAAAAAAATACAAACCTAATTTCGTGGGAGCTTGATAGAGATTTAATTGATTAAGAATTTTATGGTAAATCTGATTTTGGGAGGATTTGGGAGATAAGTTTGAAGCTGTAAAATGGGTTTCTTGGAAATGACTAAACGTGAAATCAAAATTTGGGAGATAAGTTTGAAGCTGAAAAATAGATTTCTTGGAATTAACGTGAAAATAAGCTTCTTTAACTCCAATGGGTGTGTTGTAGATAATAGAAAGAGAAACATCTATAATATTTGTGCACATATATTATGGAAGGAAGAGAAACGTTAAAATAGGAACATAATAAATATAGGAGTAGATTATAAAGAGAGAAACGTGAGGCGTGCATGCACAATTATTATGGTAGGAATATAAACGTGAAATTAGGGGTGTATACTATATTTTTTAGAATAATTTAATATTTATTTGCTATATACTCTACATGGTCTTTCTTAATAGAATTAAAGCACACTGCATGTACATATGCAAAAATTATTCGAAAAATTAAAAAAATTAAAAATGTACATACCTTTAATCCTTCACTGACTTCATCTTGTTCTTCATGAACTGCATGTTCTCCAATCATGTCGGAAACTACATTTTTTACTTTCCTCCTCTTGTAACAATTTTTTTCAATCGCTTTCACCGTTGACCCTACTTTTCTTTTTGAAGGAGACCTTACTATTTCATCTTTCGACTTCTTATGTAATTCCATCGCAGTAGTATATCCTGAAATTTGTGTTTTAATCTGAGTTATACCTAGATCAAAATATGATATTTCAACTATGAAATTTTCGGTATATTTTGTACCTCTTGTGAATATCCTTGTGGTATTTCGTTTAGACATTATTTTCAACAACCCAGATCCTAAAAATTTATAAACAAATAAATATTAAAGAATTTAACCAAATAAAAATTGAAAAACCTGCATGATCTCAACAACATAAATATCTCCAAAAATCAAGCAATGTTGCGTATTTGATTTGAAAAAATACAAATCTAATTTCGTGGAAGCTTGATAGAGATTTAATTGATTATGAATTTTATGGTTATATGATTTTGGGAGGATTTGAGAGATAAGTTTGAAGCTGTAAAATGGATTTCTTGGAAAATGATTAAACGTGAAATCAGATTTTGGGAGAATTTGGGAGATAACTTTGAAGATGAAAAATGAGTTTCTTGGAATTAACGTGAAAATAGGCTTCTTTAATTTCAATAGGGGTGCTGTAGATAATAGATAGAGAAACATCCATAATATCTGTGCACAATTATTATGGAAGGAAGTGAAATGCTAAAATAGGAACATAATTAATATAGGAGTAGATTATAGAGAGAGAAACGTGAGGCGTGCATGCACAATTATTATGGAAGAAATATAAACGTGAAATTAGGGGCATATACTATATTTTTTAGGATAATTTAATTTATTTTCTATATACTCCACATGATCTTTCTTAATAGAATCAAAGTACACTGCATATACATATGCAAAAATTATTCGAAAAAATTTAAAAAATTTAAAAATGTACATACCTTTAATTCTTCACTCACTTCGTCTTGTTCTTCATGAACTGCATGTTTTCCAATCATGTCGGAAAGTATATTTTTTACTTTTCTCCTCTTGTAACAATTTTTTTCAATCGCTTTCATCATTTACCCTACTTTTCTTTTTGAAGGAGACCTTACTATTTCATCTTTCGACTTCTTATGTAATTTCATCACAGTAGTATATCCTGAAATTTGTGTTTTAATCTGAGTTATACCTAGATCAAAAGATGGTATTTCTACCATGAAATTTTTGGTATAGTTTGAACCTCTTGTGATTATCCTTGTGTTATTTCGTTCAGACATTATATTCAACAACCCAGATCCTAAAAATTTATAAACAAATAAATATTAACGAATTTAACCTAATAAAAATTGAAGAAACCTGCATGATCTAAACAACATAAATATCTCCGTAAATCAAGCAATGTTGCATATTTGATTTGAAAAAAATACAAATCTAATTTCGTGGGAGCTTAATAAAGATTTAATTGATTAAGAATTTTATGATAAATCTGATTTTGAGAGTATTTGGGAGATAAGTTTGAAGCTGTAAAATGGGTTTCTTGGAAAATGACTAAACGTGAAATCAGACTTTGGGAGGATTTGGGATATAAGTTTGAACATGAAGAATGGATTTCTTGGAATTAACGTGAAAATAGGCTTCTTTAATTCCAATAGGCTTCCTGTAGATAATAGAGAGAGAAACATCCATAATATCTGTGCACAATTATTATGTAAGGAAGAGAAACGTTAAAATAGGAACATAATTAATATAGGAGTAGATTATAGAGAGAGAAACGTGAGGCGTGCATGCACAATTATTATGGAAGGAATATAAACGTGAAATTAGGGGCATATACTATATTTTTTAGGATAATTTAATATATATTTGCTATATACTCCACATGATCTTTCTTAATAGAATTAAAGTACACTGCATGTACATATGCAAAAATTATTCAAAAAAATTAAGAAAATTAAAAATGTACATACCTTTAATTCTTCACTGACTTCGTCTTGTTCTTCATGAACTGCATGTTCTCTAATCATGTCGGAAAGTACATTTTTTACTTTCCTCCTCTTGTAACAATTTTTTTTCTATCGCTTTCACCGTTGACCCTACTTTTCTTATTGAATGAGACCTTACTATTTCATCGTTCGACTTCTTATGTAATTCCATTGCAGCAGTATATCATGAAATTTGTGTTTTAATATGAGCTATACCTAGATCTAAAGATGATATTTCAACCATGAAATTTTTGGTATATTTTGTAGCTCTTGTGATTATCTGTGTGGTATTTAGTTTAAACATTATATTCAACAACCCAGATCCTAAAAATTTATAAACAAATAAATATTAAAGAATTTAACCTTATAAAAATTGAAGAAACCTGCATGATCTAAACAACATAAATATCTCCGAAAATCAAGCAATGTTGTATTTTGAAAAAATACAAACCTAATTTCGTGGGGGCTTGATAGAGATTTAATTGATTAAGAATTTTATGGTAAATCTGATTTGGGAGGATTTGGGAGATAAGTTTGAAGCTGTAAAATGAGTTTCTTGGGAAATGACTAAACGTGAAATCAAAATTTGGGAGATATGTTTGAACCTGAAAAATGGATTTTTTGGAATTAACGTGAAAATAGGCTTCTTTGATTCCAATAGGCGTGCTGTAGATAATAAAGAGAGAAACATCCATAATATATGTGCACAATTATTATGGAAGGAAGAGAAACGTTAAAATAGGAACATATAATTAATATAGGAGTAGATTATAGAGTGAGAAACGTGAGGCGTGCATGCACAATTATTATGGAAGGAATATAAACGTGAAATTAGGGGCATATACTATATTTTTTAGGATAATTTAATATTTATTTGCTATATACTCCATATGATCTTTCTTAATAGAATTAAAGTACACTGCATGTACATATGCAAAAATTATTCGAAAAAATTAAAAAAATTAAAAATGTACATACCTTTAATTCTTCACTGACTTCGTCTTGTTCTTCATTAACTGCATGTTTTTCTATCATGTCGGAAACTACATATTTTACTTTCCTCCTCTTGTAACAATTTTTTTCAATCGCTTTCACCGTTGACCCTAGTTTTCTTTTTGAAGGAGACCTTACTATTTCATCTTTCGACTTCTTATGTAATTTCATCGCAGCAGTATATCCTGAATTTATGTTTTAATATGAGTTATACCTAGATCAAAAGATGGTATTTTAACCATGAAATTTTCGGTATATTTTGTACCTCTTGTGATTATCCTTGTGGTATTCGTTTAGACATTATATTCAACAACCCAGATCCTAAAAATTTATAAACAAATAAATATTAAAGAATTTAACCTAATAAAAATTAAAGAAACCTGCATGATCTAAACAACATAAATATCTCCGAAAATCAAGTAATGTTGCGTATTTGATTTGAAAAAATACAAACCTAATTTCGTGGGAGCTTGATAGAGATTTAATTTTATTAAGAATTTTATGGTAAATATGATTGTGGGAGGATTTGAGAGATAAGTTTGAAGCTGTAAAATGGGTTTCTTGAAAAATGACTAAACGTGAAATCAAATGTTGGGAGAATTTGGGAGATAACTTTGAAGCTAAAAAATGAATTTCTTGGAATTAACGTGAAAATAGGCTTCTTTAATTCCAATAGGTGTGCCGTAGATAATAGAGAGAGAAACATCCATAATATCTGTGCACAATTATTATGGAAGGAAAAGAAACGTTAAAATATGAATATAATTAATATAGGAGTAGATTATAGAGAGAGAAACGTGAGGCGTGCATGCACAATTATTATAAAAGGAATATAAACGTGAAATTAGGGGCATATACTATATTTTTTAGGATAATTTAATATTTATTTGCTATTTATTAATTAAATATAGTCATAAAATAAAATTTTAAGGAAGTATAGCTATATTATTTTTATATAAAATATAATTTGCCATTTTATGTATTTTCCTTTTTTGTATTGTCAGTTTTTTTTATATTATTACTATTAATATTATTTAAATTAAAAATGAGTTAACTTCCCAAAATAAGGGAATCACAAACACACGTTACATCAGCATATTTAAAATGGTTTTTTAAAAATATAATAACAATTTATTATTATTCATTTTACATTTAATTTATTTTAATTATTTTAAAAGTATGTTTTTTGTGATGCTGACACGTGGCACTTTTCGCCTCTCCTATATATATATATATACTAGTTTCTGACAACGTGCGTTGCACATTTATTTTTTTACTATTGTTACATAATATAAAATTATACTATCAAATAGAAAATGTTTAAATCAACAACATTAATTTTATCAATTATATTTCATGTATCAATAAAAAAAAAAAGGGATTGGGCATTTGGCATCAAGCAAAAAGTATGTGAAATTAATTAATATAATATAGTCTCTTTTAACTTTGTATAAGTCTTTTTTATGATCTAAATATCAGCGATAACCTTTTATAGCCATAAATGGATATTAAAAATACATGCACACTTATTAATGAGAAACGATAGAGTGAAATATTTATATTATTTAAGGTTCTAAAATTAAAAGACAGTACTATCAAAATTACACAAGATTAAAAGCAATTACATTTAACATATAAAACTGACAAATATATAATTTAAACACTAACTTCATACATACATCTATTTGAAAAGCTCATAATAATAGCTAAAATATTACAACACCACAATGAGTTTATTAGAAATGCAAAAGAAATTAGAAACAACAATAATCTTCGTGAAGGAGAATATATATCGAAAGAGATATGAGGACTTAGGCATGTCTTAAAAGAAGTCTTCTAGTTCTTCTCCCTACCTCATGTTTTCTATTTTTTCATGTCTTTTTTGCCTATCATAGATGGAATAATTTTTTGATTATCAGTTGAATGACAATATCTTTCATTTTTCAATGGTTATCATATATTTCTTAAATAGTAGTAAAAATGTTTGTTTAAATTCTATATTTTTCAATTCTAAAATAGTCTTTAATATATAGATAGATGGAAATAAGAAAAATACAAATCATAGTTAGACTTAATAAGAGAATTAACATTATCACTAATAATTATTGCTTTGAACTTGGAATCTAGTCTAGTTTGAATGAATAATTAAAAAGATGAAAAACACAAACCATTGTAATTAGTAATAAATTGAGGCAATTACAAGTCATCTCAATAATTTATTACTAATTCATTTATATATAATAACACACTTTTAATATCTTAGTAATAATAAATCAAATAAATAAAAACAGTGGCATTAATCGGATAAATGGGGGGTCACTCTTTTCATATGTCAGTAATTATTCTAGGATATACACGTACAATTAAAATATATCTTTTCACATTCCAAACATTTAATTATTTCCTCATATTTTAATTAAGAATTAATTTAAGAAAATGTAAAACTCATCTACATTTTTATTAAAATAATACAAATTAACATTTAAACTAAATAATTAAATGTTTTATAACATTTTAATTTATAGTAAGGGTAAAATTGTAATTCAACTTTTATCTTTTTTGTTCCCTCTTATAATAATATATGATGATGATATATGATGATATATATATATATATATATATATATATATATATATATATATATATATATATAGAGAGAGAGAGAGAGAGAGAGAGAGAGAGATTATCTATTTTTCTTTTTAGTATCTTTTTAGTATGTTTTAAAAAGAATAATTTTTTTATATATTTGATTTAATTTTAATTTAGCATCACAAAATTCAAAAAATTCTTATTTATTTTCTTAAATTTCATGTCAAATCAAATTAGATCACTCACTCATTTTGAAACGAATGAAATATATTATGAACTTAATTTGTTGGAAAATACAATTGGAGAAACTAGTCTATCGACTTTTCCAGCCTCCACACACTCATTGTTCGTAGCAAAATAATGTCTCTCTGACATTGTCTGAATCTGCAATAATCCAAAACAAGCTAATCAGGGCATTATATTTTATGATTCATACAATAACAATTTATAGTACTCCTTGGATATTTTAAAGTTAAAAAAGTTAATTAATATAGAAATGTATCGTTCTTTTTTAAATCGATTAAAAAGGTCGTAATTGTGACACAGAGAAAGTAATAATACCTAACAAAAATTATACCTATTTACACAGTGTAATTTTGTAGCAACCTTTGCACAATTATGATTTAAGAAAACCAGATAATGGGAAATGTACCTGAGTTCTTAGCTTAGAAACTTGTTCAAGGAGGAACTTATTTGATTCAGACAATTTATCTTGCATAATTAGCGCGGTTGGGAAAGGTGATGAACGTCTTGAGTGTCCTGCTCCTCTTCTGAGGAATTCAGGACAAGGAACTTGTCCCCATCTTGGAAAATCATCCAACAAAGATTCAATGGGATCTAAGCATTGATTGTTCTCACTAGAATTCTTTCTAGTTGACATCATTCGACTTGATATACTATTTGACTCTTGTGAGTTATCAATAGCTTGTCTTGGGCTATGCTTTTCCTTCTTGGATGCTCTACGAAGTTGGCAGAAACATGGATCACATACTCGAAAAGCTTTGGTTTTGTCTGAGCTTAGAGATGCATTTGTGGTTTTCTTTCTGCAGCATGCATGGCAAAATGAATGACCACAATTGTAACAATTATGTTTCTTTCTTGTAATCCGAAAAGTTGTGCCACATCCCCTGCAAACTGATTGATCACTACTTGATATGGATTTATGCAAACATATAGCTGCTGTTGAGTTTGATCCACAAGCAATATGTTCCACTTGTCTGTCTCTTAAACCCTCAACTAAAGTTGGGAAGTTTCTATTTTTCGTATCGCCTAGTCCCAACTGTCCATTTGAACCTTTACCCCAAGTGTAGACATTTCCCTTAGATGTAAGCACAGCAACATGATTAGATCCTGAGGATATCTGTGTAACAAACTTATCTTTAAGTTTCTCTTGCACCGCGACTAGTGATTTATCTTTGGCCTGTCTATCCACCAAACTTCCCATTGTGTAAACCTCTCCGGTGTTTGACAGACCAACGGTTAAGGTGCTTGCACAGGTAACTTGAATGAAATCATGATCATCAAGTTGAGAAACGCGTGTTGGTAAAAGCTTCATCTCATTATCAGAATGACCAAGGTTTCCGTTGTCCCCATCACCCCATGTAAAAAGCTTCACACTGCAATGATTGGATTTAAGGTGATCATGAACAGATATTTCGACTAATGCAGCTGTATGCCTCAGTCCACAAGCAACAGATTTCACACACAAACCTCTAAGGGACTCAACTTCTTTTGGGTGAGCCATACTTTTGAGATTTCCATGACCAAGAACACCAAAAGTTCCATCTCCATAAGTAAACAGTTCTCCAGATGTTGACACAAGTCCTGTGTGCCATACTCCACAAGCGACGTAAGATATTTTCACACCATCCAAAGAACCACAAACTCTGCTAGGAAGCCAATAGCTTCTAGTCTTTCTTTCAACAACTAAATTGTCACCCCATGTATATAATTCACCTGAAGTTGTCAAGGCACATGTATGGTATTCACCACAACTGACAGATTTTACATGAACCCCGTTAAGGGAGTCGACGATTTTTGGACATGAAATGTCTATATCAACTTTATGTCCAAGCCTTCCATTCTTTCCTTCACCCCAGCAAAAAACTTCACCTTGTTTGGTGACTAAGGCAGCATGACCTCTCCCAATTGATATTGTTTGTACATCAAGCGTCGTAGTTGACTCCATAAGTTTGGGTAATAAAGCATCCATCTTTACATCCCCTGCATCACCAAAGCATCCTCCTTCTGCTCCTTCTCCCCAAATAAAAACATCCCTTAAAACATATTGCATAGCAGTGTTATCACAAGTTGCTCTTTTCTGTCTTGGATCGTCTGATGAAGAATTTGCGATAACATTATCCATTCCGTTGTGCACACTTGATTGAGGAAGAAAGATGTCAGAGGAATATGATAAGCCACCATCAGCATTACACTTATCTGAAAATGATCGAGTGGGACTCCTTGAGAAGCTGCGAACCTTGAACAAATAAGTTTACATCATTTATAGAGTAATGGAATGACAAATCTAGCTTGAAGGGGATGTTGGATTATTACAATAGATTTCATCCATATAAATACAGTACATGCTATTGGGAACATGGAAGAATTGAATTAACTAATGATCTATGCACTTGTCTTCAATACAATTTGATCGATTGCACAGGGCAAAGTATCGATTAATAACAAGGTGAAAGAAACATTCAGTACTTGATAAACAAAAGACATCAAGAACCTGAGAAGATCTGCTTTTCTTCAGTGAAAATCCAAGATTATGTTTCCTCCTCAAATAACCTACTGGACTACTGATGCAACTTTGCACTCCTCTTTTGCTTTTCATATGGTCCACTAGTCCATGTCTACTCCGCGATATTACAGCTCTCAATCCTAGAAACCATGTCGCAGCCTGAACTTTATCCTTGCATATCTGCATTGATCCGACGGATTATGAGTAACAGTATATAAATCAATGTAACCTTTCCATTAACTTTTGAGACTAATGAATAACTTACCAAATCAAGAGAATGATCATCCTTTCCATATATTAGAGAAATGCATTGACTATCCATCTCTGCCTTAAGTTGTTTCTGTTGATTCGCCTTATTAAAAAACAACAACAAAAATCACATAATGCTAACTATGGACAATCTTGATTACAATATTCAGCTAAACAAGTTAGACTGCTTCACTACTTACAGTGTTTTGGCCACGGATGATATTTGTAACTGCACTTATGCTCAATTTGTTTTCCTTCTCACCCGAATACCAAATCAAAAACTTTTCATCCTGTCAACAAAGAAAAATAAAAGATCATTTAGATCAGCAGCTAGAAAACACATTTGTCTTTCGACGTATTTAGTTGACAAGTTCCATGTAGTGCTTTACCGCGGATAACCTGAGAGGGCAGAATTTGGGCTTCCCTCTTCTACCATACTTCAATAACGCGCCTTTCTTCAGCGCAATTATTGCCTGTACAATGTAAAACATTGTAAAAAGAACAATGCAAGTATAAATAATACTTGTGCTTGCTGAATGAAATGTGAAACAGAACATGTATATATAGGATAGTGATAAGACAATTAGCAAGCACGCTGAAAACATGAGCTAATTAGCTCGATATACACACTAAATCATCTACTATATAAGTAAACAGACACCATATCGTTACTACAATATGTTGTATCGAGCCTCTATAGTATAAGGTAATCACAATTAAAGTAGAAACCTGTTCAACAGCTCTATCAGAAGGGACAATGGCTAAATGCTCTTCACTCATTTTCACATGTAAGTATCCACAACTAAGAATTATAAACCTTAGTACAAAATGACCAAAAAAAAAAATTCCTTTTCTTGATTATTAATTCTATACTTTTGGAAGAAAAAAAAAACTCAAAAGAGTTCCTTGTAATCTTGGGCCATATTGGTGCAGAGAGAAATAATTGTGATATATACATTTTCCATAAATACATGTATTCTTTATAATTTATTTTAAGCAATAGTATAAACACAATTACCACATATGATATGATATGATATGATATGCGTTTTTTTCTTTTTTTGGTTATTTTTTTCACAATATATTTTTATTTTTCGTTTTTTAATTTCTCAAACAATATATCCTACAATTATTTTTGCTTTTACCATTTCTTCAAACCAAAGATTCAACATCTTTTTTAGCTATCATCATTTTAAATTTTTGATCTAATATTGTTATAGGCATTACTATAACTATAAATTATATATTAACTAAAAATAATGGTTAAAATTAAATTATTTTTAAAAATAATATCAAAGTATTATTCTTTTTGGAATAAACTGAGAAAAGAAACTGAATCACCTTAATTGCGAATTAGGAGGGAAAGTATTATTTTTCAAAGTTTAGTATTATCTTTGGAACTAATCAATTAACCTTTTTTTTTTTTGGATTTGTCAATTATATGTTAAGATATATATACTGTAATTAATTAAGAGGAGGGAAAAATGAATATTTTGAAATTTTGAAATTCAAAAAATGAAAAAAATGAATTTTTTAAAACAACATAATGTGCATATTTAAATTTCAATCTAATATACTTCCAAAATTTTAAATATATCTCTCGTTATAATTTCAATCTAAATATAGTTTTAAAATTTTAAATATATCTTTCATTATAATTTCAATCTAAATATATTCTTTCGATAGTATTAATTCAAATAAACCATTTTCATTAGACTTGGACACAAATTGGTTTTAAATTTAGATGGAAGGACTATGGCACCCCCCACCCCCTAAATTTTAAATATGCAATTGTAAGTGTAATTTAAACGCATGCAAATTAAATTGATCTTATAATAAAATAGTGGCAAAAAAAAAAACCACATATGACAAATGAATTAAAGAACAATAACAAGTAGAACAATGTATTAGAGGTATAAAATGAGCATGTGTCATATGGAGCTTTTGTAGTTAAGCTTCAGTAATAGTAAATGTTAGGCCTTTCTCATAGCCCCTATTATAAATGAGTCCAGTCTTAAAACGGACACTTTTTGAAGTCTAAATATTAAAAGGGACCCTTTTTAAAATATACATCAAAAACGGATAATTCACGAACTACAACTATTATCTTTTAACGTTATAGTATCTGTTAACTCAAAATTTATCCAGATCAATATTATACAAATCATAAAGGTATATTGCTCACAAATGAGCGAACTATTATTCTTTTTGTTGACTCTGCTAATGTGAATTTATATCTCTTTCTTCCTCATATGAAGCTATATCTCTTTCTTCAACAATAAATATGGGTTATTCACTCCACATTTTTTCACTCATCTTCTACTTTTTCATATTTTATATTTTGATTTCTGAAATTTGATAGTCATGTGTCATCAACAATCTGGAAAGTCTTATATTCTGTTGAAGTAGACATTTGTAAATGCATAGAGAATTGTAAAATGAAAACATCAAGGGCTCCAAGAAATTTTGACTATAAGTATTGGAGTTGTCCGCATTTAAAGGTAAAAAAAATTAAGTTGTTCACTTCAAATTATTTGAATATTCATCACTTGATTCATTGTTTTGTTATTTAGAAAAATGATGGATGGTATTATTTTCAATGGACAGAAAACATGCTCATAAATGAAACTAACACTATTCTTTCACGGGTGAGGAAACCCTCCTTCGATGGTGATACAATGACTTCACACATCAATATGAAATTTGTAGAAGATAGAGAATCTTCTAAGGACTCTATCTTCTAAGGACATTGTTAAAGAGAATCAGAAGAAAACTAAAATGAGCATGTTGGAGAATTTCTGGAGTCAACTGTACTAGACGTCGTAGAAATGAAATGGACATTGTTCCAGGTGGCATGACACAAAAATGTAGTTTATGTTGGGAAATTGGTCGTAAGAGGAATCATTATTCCCGTCGATCTTACTAGTTTTTTTTACTATTATCGTATGCAAATTAGTGAGTTTTTTTTAATACTTCTATTATTTAAAAAAGTCATGATTTTATGTATCAAAAAGATTTTACGTAACACTTGAAATTGAGATAGATATATATTCAAGTGAGGAGTTAACAAAAGAATTGTAGTATATTTGTGTAATATTAGTTTGGATCAATTTGGAGTTAATGGGGATTACGGTGTTAAAAGATGGTAGTTGTAGTGCATCCATAAATGGACGAATTATTCATATTGGTAAATGTTTTTAGAGAGAGTCGCTTTTAGCGTTTAGGGTTTAAAAAGTGTCTATTTTGATGTCAGACTCTTATAAGTGACTAGTCCTCCACCAACCCAAACTTTATTTCAATGGTTGATGGACTTGCAAACTTTATCCATCCTTATCTTACTACACTAGTTATCCACCTACCCAAAAATTGTTTTCACCGCATATAGAGTTAAGATATGAGAAAATTTGTTATTTCTCTTTCAAGTGTCTTTTAGTACGTGTAGTATGAGTACAGTGTTACATAAAAACATACAAAAGGTAGTCATAACTCATAAACATGACGGATATTCTAAACATGACATTAGAAGGAAGATCACAGAGCCAAAGGAGGTGGATACATAGCATCAAGGATTTCATATCATGAGGTGAAAAGTAGTGGAGAAATTAGAGTTAAAGAGACATCCACATATACAAATATACTTCATAACAAAAATTAATTATTTTCTTTTTCTTTGTCACTCTTGCACTCAAGCTATGGGAGAGTACTAGGTTAGCATCTAGGCGTAATTATGGAATGAAATCATCATAGGAGATCATCTGCCTATTTATGTAGAGACAAGTTGGGACAAATTCACATGATCATTTTTGTCATCATATATATGTATAGCCTATTGATATCTTTATTTTTATATATATTGAGCATTTAACAAAGATTGCCATGGATTAATTAATGTCCACATGTAGCTCTTGGAACATATTATCAAAGATATTAGTTCTCTTATTGAATATTGACAATGGCAAGGTGACATGCTGCAGAATTGTCCCAAATCAATCATTTGAATGCCACAAATTATTCATGTGGCAACTTACTCTAGACTCTAGTAGTTGTGGGAAAAAAGTGATCCATTACTATTAAATGCATTGCCCTAATTCCTGTTCTTGTTTAAAAAAGTGTTATGTATAAAGTTGTAAAACAAATTTGACAAGACTTTTCAATAGTCCCAAAAGAGACAATTCAAGAACCACAACAGCATTACAGCTCGAACCAGAGTTTCGTGATTTGCCAACTGTGTAACAAAAATGTCAAACCCTAAATCTTTTTTTTATGACAAGGAAAACAGTAGTCGCTATCCTTTGGATACGTACGCACACGGTAAAATCCCGCTCCTACAGAATAGCTCACAAATCACATAGGAAAGGTAACTGCACCAGGCAAGCCTGGTGCGACGAGCTCGACCCAGAAGGCAAACCCCTTGCTTTCGCTGGCAAGGGATTTCAAACTTGAGACTTCCAACATGGAAGTCCCAAGCTCAAACCACAGGCCACCCAAAAGGGTCTAAATCATTTATCAACTTAAAAAGAAAGACTTTTCAACACACAACACAAGACTTTTGCATCCCGTCCATATTTACATTCAACCAAGAATGTCCGTTGCAGTATCTAAGACTTAAAAGACCGAAGTCTTGTTACTCTTTTGATTTAAAATCAGCACACACACACAGACACACACACACACAAAGTTGAAAGACTTTTCAACACACAACACATTGCTATGCGATTTCATCTATGAAATTAAATTACAAATTCCGTAAGAAGTCTAATTTGAGAATTTCATATTTTATATTTTTCAAATACAAAAATTGACGCACACAAATATGTATTTTGTCTATGCTTCAGACCATTGCAAGCTTGAGGAGTTCGAAAAGGCATTGACAGGAGCTAGAGGGAAAACTCTCATCTAAAATATTATATGCACTTGTTTATAGTAACTGAGATATATACACTATCAGAACTAAACAATTCCTGTATCTCTTGGAAAAAAGCTAATTCAATGTACGATTTGCTATATGGTGATGGGTTCTTGTATTTTGACATACACACAAATATGAAGAAAGTACTCAGGGTTCATCAAATTGTTTACCACCCATGCAAAAGGAATCTCCATCTTTGGTTCAATTCCCTGAATGCGCAGGAGCTTGATCTCAGCACCATCTGAAATAGAGCAAGAGACGATGCCCTCATTCAACATCTCCCCACTTCGTTCCGTGTTGCTCTTGTTTGTTTCTTCTGGAGATGATCTCTGTTCAACCTCAACTTCTTCTTTAGATACATCATCTGTTGGCGGAAGTTTTTCCCCAAAAAACTCGGGCAGAAGTTTTGTTACTGCATCATACAAGGTGAAGCATTTACCTGCAAGGAGAGAGTACTATGCATCAATAATCACAACAATTTCCTGATTAAACTATTAATGCAGGAAAAATTCGCCCACGTTTGCTTTTGGATCTTCTTTGCCCTATCAAATACTACCTTCAACTCAACTACCTAGGCTACACTAACTTTGCTAGCACCACTTGTTACACAATCACACACCAACCTCCCGTGACTTTTTCTTCCCATATGAGATTGGTGATCTTCATTGCAGGGGACTTCTTTTTTCATACGTTTTTTATTTCTAGGTTGCTCACAATCCATCCTCATCCTAAGATTGTCTCAGTTCTACCTAAAATTTAATTGTGGTATAAAGGACCAAAAGATGTTAGATTACTTGCATTAGCTTATTCTACCTAAGCAAAACTTCTAGCCTCCCCACCAGTCAAACATTTACCTCATAGGAAAATAAAGACTAAAGTTAAGCCTGAATGTAAAATATAATCACCAATCTTAAGTATGCGTTGATGTTCATGAAGTTACCATAGGTTTGAGTCACTGTACATGCATAAATACAAATTGAAACTAAAGATAATATGGGGCACATTTCTTACCATCTCCATGGATCTGAACAGGTCTGTTTATATAAGAGATTCTGTCCCAACTTTCAACAACAGGTGCATCTTCTAACTCGTCAAAATCCTCATTCATAGTTCTAACATACAGTCGAACCGGTATTCTACCTGAATACAGCACCACCAGAAGACAATTTATATGGGAGTTAGTGTATAAAAATTAGGATGGAGTAGACCATTTTGTTGATCCCCAAAAAGATCCAAGCAGCAAGAATGCATCATTAAGGTAAATGATGATTTTCACTAATAAACGAACAGTGCTATATACACTGCTAAATGGACAAGCGTGGTTTCAATCTCTAACATAGCTTCCCAAGGAGACTTTGACAACTAATCTCATTGACCACTCCTTTCATCCCCACCAATAAACTACTGAAGCCCACTCCAAATAGATGCAGAACAAGAATAAGTGGTTTCGTTCTGTTATTTTTCCAATGTCCGGGGCCAGCTTGCACTAGCACAAGTATTGGGTAACTTTGCCATCAAGACTTGAGGAGATGGGAAGAAATCACCAAGTGTTTATCTTGGTTGAGATTCAAAACAATGCCAATATCTTGCAAGAATGCAATTCCTCAAAAAAAGAAAAATGCCATCAGTTCTGGCAAGATAGCTTTAAGTAAATCTTAAGCCTAGAAAGAGCCCAATATCCTATGCCACAACAGCACATGTCAAGTTGCTTCAGTGAGCTCACAAGTGCCAAACAAAGAAACATGTCATGGGCAACTCATCAGTTTCCATCACTTTAGCCCCAAATCACAATGAAATTATCTCTCTCAAACAGTTCACCAAGTCAATAAGAAAAATCTGAAGGATGATCAAATTACACTTCCAACAGTTGGGCTTAAACTATCATGAAGGGACAATGAGACACGAATAACAAGAATATAGCTTCACTCAACTACGTGCTAGGGCAAGCTCCACTAAGATGCACCAGTGCTAAGAATATCAACTTAATCTCTCCCACTAGCTAGAGCGTCAAATTAAAAGTTCATCATTCACAAACTATAGAGCAATGCTAAAGTATGTATAATCAACGAAAAGGGTAGGGTGGAGAATTGGGCGCAGAGAGCAAAGAGCAGAGAGGGTCAATTGAACATCCACAGCTTTACCATATTCTGTAAGCTCGCCTGACTATATACAAGTGTAGCTCACCAGTTTTAGCTGGTGCTGTGCCATCTGCATTTTGAGTGCTTTCCGGTGATTTAGGAGAGGAAATGTTCAATTGTATCGAAAAATCATCCACAAGTATGCCGAATTTTAGCTTAGATGAGATTCGAAGATAAGAGTCCAAATCACCTGTTCCATCAAGAACACAACTACAGTTAGTCATATAACCACGGATGGTCGGATATGATAAAATCACCTAGAAAGATGAAACAGTCCCCTAGCACTGCATGTGCATGACATAGGTAAAAGATGCAGCAAGTAATACATGGAGAATTAAACCAGCCTTTTGTCGAGGAAATTCATCAGAATGAGTTTAACTTTGTGTTGGCAAAGGATAGGGAACTTTCAGTTAGCCAATAGTTGTTTTATGTGCCAATCCAATTCAGAAAGTGTCAATCACCAAATCCTTTACTGTGCAGTAGGAACTGACCTTTGGTGCATGTTCATACTATTGTTGGACTGAACTGGGCTGTGCCATTCACTGTTCGAGAAGCCTATGTGCGCTGGAATTCACAGGAAGTTGATAAAGACACCAAAAAGATTTGGATTATGGTATCTGCTAGCATTTTTTGGTGTATTTGGATGGAGGCAAATTGCCGATGTTTTGATGGGTATCTCAACTTCAGGCAGTTCCCTTATGGCTAGATGTTTGGTTTTATTTAGCTGGGTTAACCTTTCTCCTGAAAATAGTACTGATCATTTTTTAGAGTTTGTTAGTTCTCGTCTTAGGGGGTCTTTGGCCATGAAAATTGTAAAAAGTAATTTTTTTTTTCGAAGTGGAAAAATGATATTTGAAAATTGGAGTTGTATCTGGCCATAAATACAAATTGGAGTTCTTCTAATTTTTGTGAGCAATTTGGAGTGAAAAATAAAAGCAGTTTTTTTGTGTTTTCCAAATTCTGGAATTTCATGGCCGAACGTATTTTCTGGAAGGGAAGTAGGGACATGGATGATGATGTCACACATCGTATTTGTGCGGCCCGGATGAAGTGGAAGCTTGCCTCCCGAGTCTTGTGTGATAAAAAGGTAACACCTAAACTTAAAGGTAAGTTCTACATAGTGGTGGTTAGATTGATTGTGTTGTATGAGGCGGAGTGTTGGATAGTCAAGAACTCCCATGTTCAAAAGATGCAAGTTGCGGAAATAAGGATGTTGGATAGATGTATGAGCATCCTACTAGGAGCGATGAGATTAGGAATGAAGATATTTGGACAAGGTGGTAGTGGCCTCCGTAGTGGACGAGATGAGGGATGCGAGATTCAGATGGTTTAGGCACGTGAAGAGCGTAGATGCCGTAGTGAGGAGGTGCAAGAGGTTGGATATAGTGGATGCGAACTACGAAGAGAGGAGTGATAGGGAGAAAAAGTATTGGGGAGAGGTGATTCAACAAGATATGGCGCAACTTCAGATTTTTTAGGACATGACCTTAGTAGGAGGGTGTGGAGGTCGCAATTAGGGTAGAAGGTTAGTAGGTACGGTGTGTTGTCTTGTTTTTTGAGGGGTTTAGACTTGGTGGGGCTTGCTTTGGTGTTAGCCTTATTCTTGTAGTATCTTCTTTTGATTTCAATCATCATCTTTGTTTATTGTGCTTAGGTTATCATACTATTTTGTGGTTGTTACTAGTCCCTTGTCAATTGTTATGTTTCTTCATTATCACCAACCTCTCTATTTCCACTTTGTGGGGGTAAATTCTGTGTACATTCTACCCTCCTCAGACCCCACTTGTGGATTTCACTAGGTATGTTGTTCTTGTAACTCCGGAAAGAAGAAAAAAAAATCATGGTCAGATGCCTCCTTATCGCAGCCTCTCTCTTGTAATTGAACTGACATACATACTCTCTTTTGTAACCTTTTCATCTTCTTGCTGCCTTTTAATGATAAGTACTTCCTCGTTAAAAAAAGGACAGAACAGGGAGGGATTCTTCATATTCTACATAAAGAATAAACACTTCATAGAAATAGATCAAACAAGCTATTCACACAACAAACCTAACTGAGAATATTGCAGAAAATTGTACACCCATATAAGAGCTAATACAGAGACCCGAAATCCACAAGACATCACAATTCCTTGTTGGAAAAAAAATGATTTGCTAATTGCCTTCTGACATATTTTATCTCAAGCACTTCTGCGTATTCTGCGAAACTATCATCCTAGAAGATTAAGACACGAATTGTCTGAGAACTAAATCTACAAGAAGTTCTATTAAGATTCCAGAACTCGCATCTAATTTACCACTTGCCTATGAGAAAATAAAAATGTACGCTAAGGTTAAGGTGAAAAAAAGATTTGGCAGAGCCACAGATGTGATTTTTACCACCCTCTTGATCTATAACCAACGTTTTCCCTTTTGTGTTCTGCGTTTTAACTTATTCAACAGAAAGATACTAACTCACTGTTCGTAAGACCAGATTTAGATTACCCTAATTTTGAAAGCATTTGTAGGTAATCAACGAGGTTTCATTATCATCCATGTTAAAAAGTCAAAAGCCTAACTACTTTGCATACAAGTTATATTAGTACGATGCACTTTACCTTGCACATAATAAATTGACAAAAATAAGTCATTTGAGAGATGAAAGAAGCCATAGTATCATAAACCCTGCAAATAAGATGCATACCATCCATAATGGAGCGCCAGAGTTCTAATTGTTCAGATTGGGACATATTCATTACATTTTTGCAGTTCCCATTGATTATATATGCTGCCTGCAGTTGAGCCAATGAAATTGTCAGAATGTACCCCATAAGTTCAACATCATCAGACCTCAGTTCTAAGCTAAATCCCAACACTGATAGCTCTTACAACCAGTATTGTCCTCTGTCCATGGGCACACAATTAAAATCCACTGGACGCAAATAAATGAATTGATTGTAAAACCCAATCGCACATCCCTAGATTCACATCTCTGACAACCTACATAGTCCCACAGTTCTGGAGCATTGCTATTAGCTACCAGAAGGCACATTTTAAGATAAACTTAGTAACTATAATGTATGTGAGCACAGAAATTCCTCAGATTTATTTAATCTGCTACCAGAAGGCACATAAACTTAGTACCTATTATATAAGGAGGGGGGGGGGGGTATACAATTTTTAGTCACATAACTTTCTCAGGTTTATTTTATCTCACAAATTTTAAAAGCCTTTTCTTTTTTTAGTTTTGTATTCAATCAAATAGCTTTGCATAAATTTGAAGGGTGAAATAGTACTGGGGACACGGTGGGTAGAGCTAGTGTTATAAAAAGCAATAAGTGCGCAAGATCTCTAAGGTCCGTTGGGCTTTAAGCGCAAATTGTAAATAAAATGTGGGCTTTAATGACAAAGGCGCAAAGGGAGAAAAAATACAAAAATATATGTTAAAGTCCAATACTAGTAGTTCATAAACATGAATGACAAACATATGAACCAAGAAATTGAAAAAAAATAATATAAAGTGAAAAATCAACTGTTTGGTGTCACTTCTTCGGAAGAGGTTCATTGGCAAGGAAAAGCATGCCTTAGAACCTTGATGATGACACTGAAGCACACATTAAGCGATGCGTTCAACACGTTATGAGCCTCGCTTCAGGGATTAAGCGTGCTTTAAGCACCCTTTTGACAATGGGTAGAGCCCCATTTATATAATTATGAAATAGCCTACCAAATCTCACTTGCAACTAGATATATCCACTATCAAAATGATCCAGCACCAGTAGGACACAAAAGAATAAGGTGTGATCAAACTTTTACAAGCTACAATGTCTCTTGTAATTACAAGAAAAGATCCGAACAACTTTACTTGCTCAGTATCAACTTGGTACTGAAATTTTTAATGAAATCTACTTTTTTTGAAACTTACTTTAACCTTTTTTTTTTTGGAACTGGTAACTTAACTTACTTTAACTTATCAAAAAGAAAAGGAAGAGGTTAAAAGTGCAGAAGCTAACAAAAAAAACTATACCTCACCTCTTTAAATGAATTGATAAAGCTCCATTTTACACTATCTTCACTGTCACAGGGTGTTAAAATATTTCCAGGATATCCTCTAAAATGTACCTGCAGAGAGATTTCACAAAGGCGTTTCCATTAAATTACGATGCATCCCAGATAATATAATCACTTGTTTCATTAACTAAAGCATGCTAAAATATCATAAAAGTTAAGTCCAAAGTAACGAGGTGGTTGATTCAGTAAGGCCAGTTTGAAAACCCACTTTTTAAATGGAATTGAGTGTAAATAGGTCTACTGGAATTAAGTGCAAATAGGTGTAATTATAGACTTTTTCAATGACAGTGGTGTTGACCTCGACTAATTCCACAGGAAACCAGTCACCTCCCACCAGCAACAAGTATCAGGTTACTCTGTCCACCAAGGCTAGGACAGGGAAAATAGTCACCTAGTGTTTTTTGTTTCCGCAAAGTTTTGAACCTAAGACCTCAGGGTTCTCAACCACTTCATTGACCACTAAGCCACACCCTTGGGTGCTAATTATACAATTTTGGTATGTTTGTATGAGTTTGACCGAGTAATTACTTCTCCAGGGCGTAATTAGGAGTAATTGAGGTAGTAATCACACTCTTCAACTCTTCAAAAGGGGTTGAAAATTGCTGGTAATTACATGGTATAATTTCAAAGTAATTATCTTCATTTTTTATTTTAACTTTAATTTCTTTTCCTTTTAATTTATATTTATTTATAATTCTTTTTCATTTTGATATTCCTTTTTCATTTTTTCAAATATATTATGTTCTTACATTGTTATCTTTTATTTCTTTATTTCTCATTTCCAAACTTTCACTTTACGTGCTTCCATATAATTTCTCCTATTTTGTTTCTTGTATTTATTTTTCTTCATTTTGCTTAGTTGTGTTATTATTCTAATTTTTTTGAAACTACCTCATATTCATAGAAACAACGAGTCATCTACAAACTTGACTTATAATGACTGCATTAAAGTTGGATTTTCTTGTTGAATGAGGTTATAGAGAAGCTTAATATATACTTGGTGATGTCAAACTTTATAGATTATTTTTTATCAAACATATGAACAATGTTATGAAGTTACATTTAGTTATGGTTGTAATTTTTTGGGAAAATACCCAAGTACCCCCTCAACTTATGCCCGAAATCCCAGAGACACACTTATACTATACTAAGGTCCTATTACCCCCCCTGAACTTATTTTATATGTAATTTTCTACCCTTTTTTAGCCTACGTGGCACTAGTTCGAAAAAAAAAGTCAATCATCGTTGGGCCCACAAGATAGTGCCACGTAAGCTAAAAAGGGGTAAAAAATTATTAATAAAATAAGTTCAGGGGGGTAATAGGACCCTAGAATAGTATAAGTGTGTCTCTGAGATTTCGGGCAAAGGTTGAGGGGGTACTTGGGCATTATCCCTAATTTTTTTGGCAAACATGTAGTTCAAGATATTTTGCAAATCGTGTGTGCTAAGTTAGAATGTTTATTAATCAATTCAACTGAAACATTATACATTTCAAAACTGTATATCAATAATTTTTGCAATCTTAGTAACAAATGTACAATTATCAAACATTTCCAATCTTTACCTATTAAGGGACAACATTTAGCTTTCTTCCGTTGATAAAACAAATAACTTTAACCCCCGTTTTCCCAAAACAGAAAGGTGAAGAAAAAGAAAGCAGATTAGTGATTTAGGGGGTGTTTGGATTAAACCTATTTTTAGTGGCTCTTGGCTTTTGAGTTGTTTTTTAGTTTTGAAAGTGTTTGGGTAACTCAAAAAGTACTTTTAAGCACTTCTTTAAAGGATGAAAAAGTACCAAAAAATGTCAACAATTGGGTGTCCTCAACTTATAACTTTAAGCTTTTGGCTTGTAAGTCACTTTAAAAAAGCCCATCCAAACACCCCCTTAGTCATTAAGACATTAAATAAACTTCATATATTGGTATCAATTGCACCCTCAATTTAGTCGACTAGTGAGGGCTTGAGAAAAAAGATTATGTGATGGATTTCATGTCTGCACTTCCACTTCTTATTTGTGCTTGCTAAATTCTATAGAATCAAGTTACCCTTCGGGTGGCCCAGTGGTTTGAGCCTGGGACTTCCATGTTGGAGGTCTCAAGTTCGAAACCCCTTGCCAGCGAAAGCAAGGGGTTTGCCTTCTGGGTCGAGCTCGTCGCACCAGGCTTGCCTAGTGCGGGTTACCTCTCCAATGTGGTTTGCGAGCTATTGCATAGGAGCGGGGTTTTACCCTGTGCTCACCCAAAAGGGTAGCGGCTGCGGGTTTCCCTTGTCGTCAAAAAGAAAAATTCTATAAAATCAAGTTATGTTGCCACTTTCTAGTTTCTACTACCCTTCCTCAGAAAACTCCAACAAATACGGTGTTACTTTCAGCTAAAAGTTTCACATAGCTTATTAGCTTAAAGCAAAATATGTTGACATACCGTCAGATTCCAAGGCCGTTCAGGTTCTGCACAAAGAAGATCAAAGAGTACCCCAGTAGGTATATACCTGAAAGAACACAAATATCCAACAAAAGAAAATATTAATCGCATTCCAAAACAAATATAGGGACAGCCAAACACTCTTAAATGAGGAAAACAAAGAAAAGCTAAGAAAGACTTCCAATGTGGTATCATCCTCTTCAAAGAAGATGTTCCAGAATGAATAAGTCAATTCATGATGATCAACTGCTATAACATTTGAGCTGCGGATGCCAGCTAGTGTTCTAATTGACATAGTTGGCTACCATCAATGGACATCAACATATAAAGAGAATGTATGACGAGACTGCTTTGCATGCATAGGGACAAAAAAAGAAAAAGATAACTGGATGATGTGATATGTGACGACGAAAGCTGTAAAGACAACTCCCTGCCTACTATGTACTTGGGTATGCCTCTAGGTGCCAAGTCAAAGGCCATGAGCATTTGGAACTCATTGATTGAAAAGTGTGAGAAGTTAATTAGATGAAAATCTCAATACATCTCCATAGGTGGCAGAGTCACTCTCATCAACTCTGTTTTGGGTGCTCTTCCAAGTTCCAACCTACATGATGCCAATCTTTCCCATTCCTGATGGAGTGATACAAAGATTACACAAGATTAGGAGAGATTATCTTTGGGAAGGGATTAAGGAAAATGACTACTGTTCAGCACTTGGTCAAATTGAACAAGGTTCTCTGGAGAAAGAAGCAAGGGGGTTTTAGGAGTAAGAAATCTGAAAATGCAAAGCAAGGCACTTAGACTGAAGTGGTTATGGAAATACTCACAACAGCCTCAAGCATACAGGGGCAAAGAAATTAAAGCTAAACAGGGAGAGGAGAACATATGGATGACAAAGGAGGTATCTACACCCTATGCTGCAAGTCTAGGGAGGTCTCAGAACTTTTTGGCCTTTTTTGAAAAATAACAACTGTGAGAGTAGGCAATGAAAGTAAGACCTTTTGGGAGGACAAATGGCTGGGACATGCTAGTTTAAAGAACCTTTTACCTGAAATGTATATTATGGCAGTATATCAACAAATGTGTTTGGCTGACAGTTGGACACAACAAGGGCAGAACATCCAGCAAGAAGGAATTTTAATAACTAGGAAATTGTAACCGTCAGAATTTTTCAGAGCTTGGAAGAGTTCAAAGGGGCAAAGCATGAGGTTGATAGACTATGGTGGAACAAAGATAGCAAAGGCATGATTAAGATGAACTCAGCATACAAATTTTTGACCAAGGTGGACAACAGCCACCACAATGGCCATGAGAACAGATCTGGAATACAAAAATCCCCTTCAAGGTGGCATGTTTTACTTGATTACTGGCAAGAGAAGTAGTCCTGACACAAGAAAGTCTCAAGAAGAGGAAGTTCTTTATGTGCTCCAGATGCTATTTGTATGGAGAAGAGGTTGAGATGGTCAGTAACAACCCAACTTTGGAGGATTTTATCAGCCTCAGGGGTATTGTTTGGATAATGCCTACCAGAATCACCCACCTTCTCTACAGTTGGGAAGAGGTAGGTGTGGGAGCTTCATACAGAGACCGATGGATGATTGTCCCAGAGCCTGTATTTGGTGGACAATCTGGAGAGAGAAATGCTAGTGTTTTGAGAGAAAAAGTTGTGATCTTCAGAAGATCAAATTGAACTGTATCAGACTTTTTAATTTCTGGTGCAAACAGATGGAACTAGAGGATACTAAATCAATTATTGAGATTCTTCGGTCTTGTTAGATTTTAGATTCAGATATCATGTTTTTTTGATATGCTGTAATTATGGTTCCAGTACAATACACGTACGGGTTTTAGTCGATACATACAAATGTTACCTTCTAAAAAAAAAAAGAAGTTGTAAAGACAAGAACTAGATAAACTGAAAAAAGAATTGTAGCATATTTCTGGAGAATATGATTCTTAAAAATAAAAAAAAATAAAAACATTGCAGACATTTAGTCTAGAATAAAGAGATCGTGAATACATCGAGTGAACTCATTCATCTATCAGTGTATACAATTGTTTCGAGCAGTATATAATATACTATAACGACTCAACAATTCAACCACTGAGAAATAAACTCATGTCCAAGATATACCGATTAATGAGCATGCATACCATTTGAGAGGCAAGCCATTGTACTCAAACCATATGGTATCTACACCTGGAGGAAGTGAATTACTGAAGAAAGGCTTTACTTTTTGTGCTAAAAGAGGCAGGTACCCAATTCGAGGAGCTAAAATCTGCAAAACGGAACACCATCAAATATAAAAAATAAATTAGTTTTTTGTAGATTATAAAAACTAAAATATCTGTGTGTGTGTGTGTGTGTGTTTTTGTGTGTGTGTGTGTGTGTGTGTGTGTGTGAGAGAGAGAGAGAGAGAGAGAGTCTGGTGGAGAGGGGGGGGATATCGGGTTATTATGCATTTATTCATGTGTTTGGTACAATAACCGTGACACTGCAGTAAACTAAGTAGTTGCAGAGGACGCTGATTTTAGTCTCCAAGATTTGAATCATGATGAAAAAGATAGGAACCACAAAAAAAGAAAAACAGTTTCTCCTAGGGAATTGTTGGTCTTTTTTGACCAGAAAGAAATTTAACGAGAATGGTCTACTGGAAAGTGGAATTAAGAGTGAAAAATGCTATTTGAACCTAATTGTACTCAATTCCAAAAAGAGCTATATTTTGGTTTGGGATTTTAGCAGAGACATTCCTACTTTAATGTCGCAGCCCATTGGCAATTTTAGCAAATAACTCAAAACACTTAATATGTAATGCATATTTCTCATATCAACATATCCTGAATGCATTTTTATTTCTTCTTTTTTTAATAAAGTAAACAAATTCCATTAATGTTTAGGCTAAAACAAAAGCAATATATACTAGTATACCCATAAAATAGAAAACTATAGATAAAGATGTTTTTCTACAAGAAATACCCATCTTCTATACAAAAAGGCGCTTCATGGGAGCACACCAAAAGAAAGTAAGGGATAAGAGGCTATGGCCTCACATTCTCAAAATTCAATAGTACCCCCTCAAAAGTTCTCATTTTCTTTCTCTCCAAATAACCCACATGAGTGCTAGCAGAGCAACATTCCATCTCTATGCCTCTTCCTCCTTTTACCACAATTCCAGTTGAACTTGACTTTTGACAGTGTTTGGCATCACCCATGATATGTGAACCAATTAAGTATGTCTCACCATAACCTCAAGGTAAAAGCACACAATATAGAAGGAGTGATTACCATCTTCACTAGCCTCCTTTCACATGAAACACTAATCGACATAAACGACATTCCACTTCCTAACATTCTCGTTTGCTAAGGCCACCCTTCTAGCTGCAAATGAAGTGAAGAAACACACTTCCCTCGAAACTTTTGGAATCTAAATCGAACTACTTCCACCATCCAAATTTATGTGAAGGTGTTGACAAAGCTCGGAGTTTAAGAATGATTTTTTTTTTTGAAGCTTGTGGTTTAAAATGTGAGAAATATTGAAAAATAATATTATTGAATTGTTGTTGTGTCTACATTATTACAAGAGAACCTATTTATAGATCCTAGAGTACAATCCTTTACCAAATAGGATACTATTTAATATTCCTATTCCTATTCTAATAGGATTGTATAAACATATTCCTATTCTAATAGGATTGTATAAACCTATTCCTATTCTAATAGGATTGTATAAACTTGTTTCTATTCTAGCACTCCCCCTCAAGCTAGTGCATACAATTCATGTACCTAGCTTGTTACAAATGTAATTAACACGAGGACCGATGAGGGACTTGGTGAGATATCCACAAGTTGATCAGTCGACTTCACAAAATTGACGGTCAAGTCAATCTCAATGTGCTTGTCTTCTCATCAAATACCGGATTTGATGCATAATGTCAGTAAACACAGATAAAATTCCAGTGTTGAACTTCCCTAACTAAACATGCAAAGACTAAACCCAGCTGTTGTTCGGACCTAAAACAGGATCTTTCTGACCTCCGAATCCGATCTCCACCGTTCAAATCAACCACCAAGATGTCAGTAACACAGTCCAAATTTTAGCCCGATCCAACGATTAGTTAATCGGGTAGCACGATCTGAAGGTTGCTGGTAGGAGAAAAAGACTGCAGCGAAAAAAAAACATTTTTCTTCTCTCTTCTCTCTAGTTGAAAGCCCTCTAAAAGAAAAACCTCTCTTATATCCTAATGTTTTTCAAAGACAAGACCGAAAAGACTGTTTCAAACCATAGTGACTCACATAATCGAGATACAAGGCTACTACACTCCCTCTGAGCAACAGAGTGCTCAAAACCTAGTACAAAGTATATGGATCATGTTGGAATCAATAGATGAGTTGATATTAAACAAGTCACTGAAAAACTGGTTGGAATATGCTCATATGCCGGAGTATTAGATTTGATGGCTAAAAGTGGTCACAATCTAAGGAATAAAACTGCATAGGCATGGTCGGAATGATGTCACAACCCAATTAGTAAATAGAAATTATACAGGATAGTTCGAATTTGATGGAACAACCCCATCGAAAAAGGGAAATAATATGGGAAGGGTTGGAATGATGGCATAACCCTATGCAAATCAGATTTGAGGAGTCACCGAAAGACGAATGGAACTACGCAAATCAAATCTGAGGAGTCACCGAAAAGACACACGGTGCTATGCAACTCAGATATGAAAAAGTAGTTCGGAAAAAAAAAACACGGTACTACGCATATTAAATATGAAAAGTAGTCCGGAGATATGCACGGTGCTACGCAAATAAGATATGCAAAAACAGGTAGTCACCAGAATGATGACATGGTGCTACACAAATATAATATGAAAAAGTAGTCAATGGAATGATGGCACGGTGCTACACAAATTAAATATGAAAAAGTAGTCACCGGTATGATGGCACGGTGCTACACAAAATAGATATAAGAAAGCAGTCACCGAAATAATGAAGCGGTGCTAAAAAAATTAGATATGGAAAAATAGTCACTAGAAAGATACACGGTGACCCAAGTTTTGTTAACATAATCATTGGCCGGACAGGCGGCATATATGAGTAATAGCCGCCCGCCGACAGCGGAAGCTCTTTGATTGTTTACTAAGATCGTAGAGGCTCTGATACCATGTGAGAAATATTGAAAAATAATATTATTGAATTGTTGTTGTGTCTACATTATTACAAGAGACCCTATTTATAGATCCTAGAGTACAATCCTTTACCAAATAGGATATTATTTAATATTCCTATTCTAATAGGATTGTATAAACATATTCCTATTCTAATAATAGGATTGTATAAACCTATTCCTATTCTAATAGGATTATATAAACCTATTTCTATTCTAACATAAAACAAGTCATAGATTCTTGTGTGGCTGTAAATTATCTATCTTAAGGTAAAATGGAAAGTTTAAAATTAAATTGTAACCAAAAATAAGGTGTCACTCTTTGTGAAACTAACTAAAAAAAGGTCGCATAAACTGGGAATATAAGGGTAGACAGCCTCCTCCCGAATCAATAGCTTTTCATAAACAAACTTGATAGAAAAAACTTACAATTCCCCAAATCCCACCTCCATGCACTATGGCAATAAAATGTCATGCTTTGTTTTTGAAGCAAATCTCACAATTTTTGGAACTCAATCACCTCCCAATCATGAAAATTTCTCCTTAACCTCAAGCCCAAAAATATCTTACCACCCTGTATTATCCGAATTTTGTGGATAGTCAAAAATCCTTGTGACATGATATCTATAAATTCTATGAAGTTCTCTTCTAAAGTGTTGTCCTCACCATGCCCCAACAACTAACTGTCTTCCCGACTCGTAACATAGAATAATACTTACCACCCTCTCCAAAAAAAGCTTGTTCCTCCGCCCCGAATCTCCATAGCATACCAAATAATGCCTTATTGAAGGCCCTTAAATCTTTAACTCCAAACCCTCCCTAACACTTAGGATATGTCACAATCTTCCATCTAACCGAATGGAACTTCCTTTCCCATAACAATTTTCTTTGGTGTCAACTTTTCTATAACACCGACTGAAGCACGCAACAAGGACGTAAAAGATGTAGGAATATTGAGAAAGTGCTCTTAATTAGCATTTCCTTCACACCTTTAGAATGTGCCTATGATAAACATATTAGACATGTATATCATGTGTAGCAAAAAGTAAATCCAGTTTCTTCCTTGAAACTAGGTTTCCTTATTAGCGCAAATACTAATGTAAACCATAATCTCAAAACCTCACATTAAAAAACCATCAACATTATTCTACATTGCCACAACCCACTTTTCAAACTTTGTTTCAGTTTCTAAACTATCAACAGCAATTAACCGTGCAACTTCAACCCCTAATAAATAGGTCAGAGGTGGGTGCTGGCAATTTATGACCAAACCATCATTTATTTCCCTTTCCCAATACTTCAATAGCGGTTCCCCCTTATCAATCCGAGTTGGATTTCAGACCAATCTTTGGCAATCAGTTCACATTGAAACATTCTATCCCCTTCCTAATGAATCATCAGGGTTTCTCCAGTTAGCCAAAATCATGATCCATAGAGTAGTGTTTTATCACCACTAAAGCAAAGAATTTTACCATTGGATATTCAGGAAATCAAAGAATTGATTCAAAATTAAAAAATTAAAAACACATGCGATTCATCAAAATGAAATCGATGAATAAGTGGTAATAATAAAGCAATTAAAGCATTGTCAAGATTGGAAAAAGGATTACCATAGCAGGGGGAGGAGCAGGGAGAGTAGTGATTTCGGATTCATGAAGATGAATCTGTAGAGGGATTGCTCCTTCCCATATATATTTCTGTGCTTCAGTTCCTCCTCCTTTACTTTCCATTATCTTCAATTCACCCTTCTCTTCTCTTCTCTTCTGTTGCACAGAAAAAGGTAATATCGACGTTTTCATTCTCTCCAATAACTTTACTTCTTCAATGATCACCGATACCGTGAAGTCAGACCTATTCTTAATTTTTATCTCGACATTCAACTTCAATCTAATTCTCTATTATGTAACATAAAATTCTATTTTTTCAAATTTCTCATTTAATATAAAATTATATTTTATTCTAAATATATATGAATGAACAATTCGAATAAAAGTGATATTATTAATTAAGACAATTACATAATAAATATTGCACCATTGTAAAATTTATTTTAATCTTTTACATAAATACTTAACTTTTAAACTATTATGTTGCTCCCATAAATGCTCTATCAATGCAATGTTGTCCTTATATTGTATCCAATTATTTCGTGTATTAATTACTTACTCTATTCGATTTTGAACTATTGCATCAATTATTTTCATGTTCATTATATATATTAGAGATTTAATTAATATACTTATATAATATAAATAATATTCAAATACTTTCAAATTACATATTTAAAAAGCCATTTTTTAAAAAAAGATAAAAATATAAAAATCATTAATTTGGGTGAAAGAAATAATTTGTCAATTATATATTTTTAGATGTTATATTATATTAAAATTTAATTACAAATAATAAAGACTTAATTAATGATATAATAGAAATAATACTAAAATAATCAAAAAGTGAAATAGATAAGTGAATAGTAGTTACTGTTCAACTCTCTACAAAATGGAGGATAGAGAGCAATCACGGAGCTGAAATTTCACATAGGTTGTAAATAAATAAATAAAGCAAGGCATTAGAAAAATAAATAAATGCTCATGAACATGCTAAGAATAAGGCAAATATTTATCTAACGTATCAAAATCAAAGAGGCAAGCTTGCATTAAATTGAACATTACTCAGAATTAACTCAATGAACATTAAAAGGTATTTGTTTATGGGAACAAGAATTAATTAACCAAAGGGAAATGGGAGGGGGGAGAACAGTGATGGCATAAAGGAACGAGACATGAAAGCTTAAGCCATTTAATCACAAAATACCCAACTAAATCAACTCTTTAGATAATATCTTTACTGTACAAAGGGAGAAATTAATTACATTAAGTGATGCAAACAATAAGAAAATTAGTTACTTCCAAGCATATGACTTCCTAAAGAACAAGAAAATCTCAATATTTTATCATGAAAGATATCACTCATAAGGCAAATCTAATAGGCCTACTAATAACAGAGAACCATCTCTTCCTGCATTTTAAGTTTACTGCTCACATGTGGAACTTGTTTCTCAACATCACAAGCATGAACTGGACAGTGCCAAAACATACATCAGCTCTATTGAGCAGCTGGATTAGGAGGGGAGGCAGTAAGAGTCAGAAGAGATGGTGGAAGCTAATACCATCATGTGTGTAGTGGTCAGTCTGGAAAGAAAGAAATATAAAATGTTTGTAGATCCAATTCCATCCACAAAGTTAAATGGAATTGTATAGTATCTCTACTTTTTTGGTGTAAACAGCTTTGTATAGATGATATAGACCAGATTATAGATTTGATAGGAAATCTGTAACTACCCCTTTTTGGAGGTAGCCGGTTATAAAATTAAATAGGACAAATATATCTTAAGCCAAACCACAACAGACAACCTTAAGACTTTTAAAACTTATTGAAGATGATGCTAATAACCTGATAAGAGACATGGAAGGCTTGATGCTTGCAACACAAAACAGAATATAGGCAGCAATAGATCCAACAAATAAGTACCAATCCTGAATGTGTCAACAACAAGGCAGACCCAATTTTACACAATAAGGCTACGACTTTGTTAGACAAATTCAAACCCAAGCTATCAAGCCATTACCTTGAACACCAAGGAATATCAACAGCCAGTAGTAGAGAAAATAAGATTTAATTAATAGTAAAGCAACAACATTATCTTTTGATCAAAACAACTTACTTAGAGTTTGAAGAAAGACGACATTTGAAACTCGAACCCAAACAAGACAACATGCTGAAAAGGAAAAGAACATCAACTTTGAAAGAAAACAAGAACGGGAGCAAGCTGAAATCTGAAGAGTGACAAAATCTCACACTAAAGAAAAAGAAACTCAACGACAAATAGTAAACATTTTCAACTAAAATTTAAGCAAAATGGACGCATAAACTCGATTAAAACGGGTAAGCTAGGCAGTAGCACAGTCATGGGATTCATAAACGGAGAAAACCAGTTACTACATCAACAAAACAATTAATAAAACGACAAACAGCCTTCATATTAGTTAGTTAAGATTCTGCCTCTATTTTGGAAAAGAAAAACTACAATAACAAATATGGATATGCTGAAAACCGAAAAGAGGCTTCAAGGAAGAACCAACTACATTTTCGAAACTCTAAGGAACTAAATAACAGAAAAAGGAAATACCAAAGTAACATTCATAAAACTAAGACCAGCACACCCATTAATCCATTCGAAAGCTTTAAAGATGCTCAACAAATGAAATAACAATCTCAATCAAGTTAAAACTTTCAATAACCCACAAAAAGACTTAAAACTACTAACCATTACACTCGAAATGCAGAGAACGAGTAGACATAGGAATCGAACAAACAACAAAAGACATCATTCCAGCCATCCTAACAAATATGAACTGAACGAGGACAAAGAACAAGAAGGAAACAAACTTTCGAGATTATAATCGAAGGTAAGAAACCAAACTATTAATCAAAGGCATTCTAGGCATAAATCACACAAAAAGACATGGTCTATGCCTCAACAACTAAAATATATCAACTCGAACCAAAACGACCAAGCGTCAATAGTAAACCACAGAAGAAAAGAAGCATTCGAGCGAGTAAAAACAAGAGTCAACAGTAAACTTCTGATTACAAACAAAATGCCAGCTAAAACGAGTTAAGGTCAACATGAAGTTACCTTTTCGGGGGCAGCGAACTGGAATTACAGCTTAACTATGAAGCTTCCGCCACCAATCTCGAAAGATTCCGACGGAAACTTGGATTTCGAACAGATGATCCCCGAAATTTTGTTTGAACTCGAACGCCCCAAATGGAAATCGCTGGGTCAAGAAGAAGAAGAAGAAGACGCATACGTATACAACTACGTGTGTTGTACGTTGCTATCAGATGGGTTTTGGGCTGCTGGGTTTATGACTTCCGGCCCAAATTTTCTCTTGAAAATTGATCCAACAAGAGATGGATATATTCGAAGGCAACTAAAGATTAAATAAAACGAATTAATATTAAATAATTAACGAGCTTTTTAATTTTAGTTTAAATATATAAACTAATACTTAAATCAAAACTAATTGACAAAACATTTAAGTAAAACTAAAATCCTTTTTAGACGATTTCCGAAATTCCTAAAATATACTAATTATATATATAATTATTTAAAACACATAATTATTTAAAAATTATAAAAATGACAAACTACTTACAACCTGCAAACTATTATTTATTTATTTTTTTGAACTTTTCTATAGGCATAATACATATATTGGATCCTAAACTTGATTTCAAATTTTAACTTTGACCTCCAACTTTCATAATGCACAAACAAGCACTTTAACTATCCAACTTTTAAATATATAAACACATGAGTCCTACATGACACAATACACGTAGGACATCCACGTAGGACAAAAAATGACATGTAGGATGAAATGTAGGACATGTGTGTCTATTTGTTCAACTTAATATAAGTTTAAGTGTCTATTTGTGCACATCCAAAGTTAAAGGGCATAAATGTGATTTGAAGCCAAGTTAAAAGGCACATTTATGTATCATGCCTTTTCTATAACTAATTATTTTAAATTGTTTGAAATTGAAGAAACTCGATGATTAATCTATATGGTGAAAGTCCAAAATTGGGTCAACACCATCAATAGTAGTAACATGCTCTAAATAAACGATATATGTTGCTAGACTTCATGAGAGTTTATTCTCTTAAAAAAGCATAAAAGATAGAAGTACTTAGTATAGACTCATATATACTACATCAAAAATTATCTTTAACTGTCTTTAAACAACGGCAATAGCTTAATTACAGCTAATTATATACTTTTAGAGACAATTAGTATTCTTTGAATATGTCCCTAAAGCCTTTACCGACATTGAATCCAATAAAAATTAACCAGTGTCAGTAAAAACTTTAGCACTCCTTGTGTATATTTAGTCGCTAAAAGATATTCTTATTGTAATGATACTATCTAGAATAGGACTTTAAATATATATATATATATATATATATATATATATATATATATATATATATATATATATATATATAAACTCGAACTTAACAATAAATAACACTCAATGGGTTATAAGTTGTAAAAATCAAAATTCGAATTTGTTAATGTGTCATGTGTGTTAAGAATTTGTGATCTTGAGTAGGATTTTACCGAGAAATTTAAATTTCTTGAGTTATAAGGTCACTAGATGTAGCACTTTGA
>CM064968.1:3701119-3819800 GCA_032847665.1 Solanum chilense | reverse complement strand
TTTTTTTTTTTTTTTATAAATCGCTGCCCCGGCAGCGATTTATTTAAAAAAATTATTTTTTTTTGAAATCGCTGCTCGGGCAGCGATTTCATTTTTTTATTAATAAAAAATTTTTTTTGCTAAATCGCTGCCGGAGCAGCGATTTTACTTTGTAAATCGCTGCTCCTGCAGCGATTTTACCGTTTTGGTTAATATAAAATTTTATATACCGTTTTGGAATTTTTGTAAAAAATTTCTACCCTTTGAGTTTCGGACTCCAGAAATATTGGTGCTAGAGGACTTAACTTACTCCTTGTAGGTGCAAAAATATGTAATTTTGTAATTGTTACATTTTATTATTCATTACAATTTACATATATATTTTCATGAGATTTTAGTCATTATAACGTATCTATAAAATTTCACATGAAACACACGTGCGAAGCATGTCCTCAGAAACTTTTGTGTGTGTGTATATATATATATATTTATATATATATATATATATATATATATATATTATTCTTGTTAAAAAAATGTCACTATTTCATTTTCAGTCTGTTTAAAAAAGAATGACCCATTTTCTTTTTGACAATATTTTAACTTGGGAAAAGGGTCCGATATACCCCTCAACTTTGTTATTTGGAGCTGATATATCCCTCGTTATAAAAGTGGCTCATATATGCTCTTACCGTTAACAAACGGCTCACATATACCCCTGTCGTTATTAAATGGCTCACATATACTCTTCATTTAACGGAAGTTAAAAAATTAATTTTAAATTTATATTTATTACTTCTATTTTTTTAAAAAAAATTATTTAGGGATATATATATGATTCTTCTATCAAAGTTCAAGGTATATTTTAATTTTTTTCATACATAAATTATTTTTTGACTTCTTTTATTATAATTATTTGAGTTTCTTATTCTTATTTTGTTTTTTTCTTTCATTCCTTAGTTTAAAGAAAAAAATTAAACTATTTTTTTTTACTGTGTATTGTAATTTAATTTCGTATTCGAAAAAAATTTTGGTCATCTACAATAAGTTTTACAACAATATTAGTGAAACATAATAAATTTGATTATCAAAATAATAATTATAAATTAGTCATTGAAACAAAAAAAAAGTCAAAAAAAATATGTTTGACGATGATTAAATTTACTCATATGGGATTATATTTTTTTTTAAAAAAATAATAAAAGTGCAGATTAAAATTATTTTTTTCCATTTCCGTTAGAGGAAAAGGGTATATGTGAGTCATTTGTTCACAAATAGGGGTATATGAACCACTTTAATAACAAGGGGTATATCAGCTCTAAATGAGAAAGTTAAGGACTATATCAGACCCTTCTCCCTTTTAACTTTAACTTTTCACGTAACATGTTTAAGACCACAAGATTAAATGACATTTTGGTACATATGACATAATTTTAATTTAGAACTACAAGACTAAAAAATCTTCTTTCTTTTCCTAAACTCCGTTCCAAGTCAAACTAAATCATTTTTTCTGAAACGGAGGGAGTACAACGGTAACGACCCGCTAGGTTGTTTTGAGAACTAGAATTATTTTGACTCTTCCCCTAAATATGTTAAAATAAAATTTTTAGACTATTTATTTAATTAATATTATTTGATTAGTGGTTAATGGGCCAACTCTCTAAATTAATTAATATTTTATCATCCTTAGGTCACATACGTGATAGTAGGTTAGTGGGTTTGTAAGGTTTAATAAGTTCTTATTTTAGTAAATAAAAGAAGTGGAGGCGGTGTAATGATCCGCTAGGTCGTTTTGATAACTAGGACCATTTTGACTCGTTCCATTAAATTTAATTGGAAGCTTTGAAATAATTCGGTGACTACACTTAGTTAGTTATCTATTTTTTTATATAATTAATTTAATAAGAAAGTAATGGGCCGAACATGAGATCCATTCCATACCCTTGGCCCATATAATAAGTAAAGTAAGTTAGTGGGATTTACTCATTTGAGATCAAAATTATTTTATTTGTTTGGAAAAGGAAGAACGGAGGCAGTAATGCGGCACCACCACATTAAGAGCCAAGAAGGTACAGTTCGTATACCCATTTTATACTTGTAGAATAGCAGACATTATTTAATTAATATGTGTGGACTATATATGATGTAAAGGCTAGCATTATTTTAATTATGTTGGAAGAAAACATAGTGGGATACTTTATTGTGAGAGTAATATATAATTTAGAGTGGATGATGGATGTAAATAGAGGCAATAGGTGCTGGTGTTGTTGGCCAATGATAATTGGATTGTGACTTAAAGGGTTAAAAAAAAAAAATAGAAGAAAGGGTATTAACGTTCTGGACTTTATCTTGTTGTTTCACTAGTAAAATTTCTCTTGGGATAGGAGACAATTTTGTTGACTTATTATGTTAATGTGATAATGTCAGGTTTATTAATTTATCTTTGCAAGAGTTGGCTGGAAAAAAAAAATAATATAAATAAAAATTTAGGAACTAAGGTATAGTAGTTGTGGAAGTTTAGAGTTTTGTTAATTTTCGTTTAAATTTTGTTACTATTCTTATCACTCACTATTAATTAGTAAGCTAATTTATATGAACACTATTAGGATATGATATTTAGTGGAATTAAGACTCAACTCTAAACTTAAAGTTTAGGAATATGAGACTTGACATACTAGAGGACACTAAAATTTATGAATTTAATTATTTATCATGGATGTTAGTTTTGGTAGCATTAGGTTGAATGAGTTTTGAGGTTCGGAATAGAGGTATAACTCTATGGATGACTATAGATTTATTTGCTTATGAATATTGCATAATTGGTAGATTGGGAACGTTTGAAAACTTTGCGAAAAGGAAAGGAAATATCGTGAGGAGTGGTGGCACGTGTTCGACATTCAAGGTATGTTAAGACTTTTTAGACTTGTTGAAGGACGTTTTCCTAATTAAAAATTAAAAATGAAAATAGACAAAGGGGTAAGGGGGAAAGATGGTGGTCTCGTATCAATGGTGTGACGGGCATTGGTACGAGTACCGGTGTTATAAAAAGGAAAATACTATTATAGAATGTGGATTGAAATTTGAGAATGCCAAAGCATATGGGCATTAGCTGATATATTATTGACTTGAATTCTTTGTGTGATTGTGTTTTATTTATTTCACCCGTATAGTTGTGATAATTGAGGTGGTTATGTATTATGTTCATATTGATTGATTGAGATGCATCATCATCCCCTCTATTGAAATAATATTGTGCACATGCATAGACATGAGACTGAGTATAAGTTGGGCACGTGGAGATCGTCCGTGCTGGGGATGGTGAGATGTTAAGATTGTAATTTGGGCACGTGGAGACCGTCCGTGCGAAAATTATTTGATATTATGATAGTGCGTTGAGATCGTCCGCACAGACACGTGGAGATCGTCCGTGTCGGTAGATGGACCTCGCGAGTCCCTCATGGGTCATGAACTCTCGATGTATTTCTGAGGAGTATCATGTATATACGGTTGAGAGAGTACTGGGTATTCTGAGACACATCATTTCATAGTATCATATTGCATCGCATCTCATGTCATCCTTCATTTTTTTATGATTATGTGTTTTATTTGGTGGTTGAAAGTTACTTGATGTTTGACTACCTCTATTTGATGAAACTTGACTAGTAAGTGTAATATAGACTTCTATAATTAAAGAATTAATTTTTCATACATAAACTCCCGTCACTACTTCTTCGTTGTCGGTCAATGAGATATATTGGGTACACGTGGTTTCGTACTCATACTACACTTGCTGCACTCTTTTGTGGTGCAGATTGGCTTTTAATTTCGGGCACGTTCTTGGAGATTCGATATGAGTTTGAATTATCTTGGAGTTGTGGTGCCCTGCTTGGGATATTCTGCAGCCCACACCTTCAATCTACCTCTATTTATTAGGTTATTTTGTTATTCTGATGGGATATTTCTTATGTTTAGATTGTTATATCAGTTGGAATTGTATCCTATTGTAGAAGCTCTTGTACTTATGACACTAAATCTTGGGATAGTTTTTTTCTATTTTTCGCATTTATTTTGAATACTTAGTATGTTAGATATTAGTTTGGTACTTACCTTTTCACGTTTAAGTTGAATTGGTGATATTTGTTGGGTTGGCTTGCCTATCGGTTGCGAACATAGATGCCATCACGACTAGAAATTTTGGGTCGTGACAACGACAAATTGGAAATGGAATTTTTTTTTAAA
The DNA here is from genome assembly GCA_032847665.1 of Solanum chilense. Taxonomy (NCBI): domain Eukaryota; kingdom Viridiplantae; phylum Streptophyta; class Magnoliopsida; order Solanales; family Solanaceae; genus Solanum; species Solanum chilense. The sequence goes on along the minus strand of CM064968.1, from coordinate 3,815,582 downwards.
AAAATAATAATTAACTTTTGGAGTTTTCCTCTTTAGTAATATAGAAAAGTAACATATGATAATGTCGTTGTCCCTGAACTTGGTAACTCAAAATTAGAAGCACCAAAAAGATGATAGATGTATGATTCAAAAGTCAATGAATTGTATTTTAGTATTATGAATGAACAAACTGTCCATATATATATATATATATATATATATATATATATATATTATTCTTGTTAATTTGGCCTTTCAAGTAATTAATTCATTATTAGCCAGTTGAATTAATAATCTCTTTTAGGAATCTTCCCATGTGAATAACAAGACTTATAAATAATAATAATAATAATAATAATAATAAAGTCCAGATCTTGTTTCAACTACATTAATTGGATTATTTGGCAAACAATTACTCTGTTTCTGAAACAAGGAACATGGCTTCAAAACTCTCTTCTTCTTTTCTTCTACCATGGATTTCATTGCGATATATTTCTTTTGAAATTCTTCTTCTAATCCATTAAAATTAAGCACTTAGTCAAATATTTAAGTGTAACATCTTAGGGGAACTGAAAGAGTTGGTTTGGTTCTTGTGGAATCAAACTAAATGAAAGATGAATTAACATGAATATTTGATAGAGAGATAATTAGTACAAAATAAAAGTCAATGATAGTATCTTCGTAGGTGAAATTTAGGCAAACCATAAAATAGTTTCATATTCTTAACTTTGACATATTTGACACATAGTGATGTCACGGATGACATCAATAGGATAAATTTATTTCTATAAATAGATAGGTCTTAATTCATTTCAAAACATTCTCTCACTTGCCTTCTCACCTTCTGAGACATTTGTGTTCTCTCTTGTAGTATTTCATTTGTATTCTTTGTAAAGTAAAATAAATATTAATGCTGTTGTTCTTTAATAGACGTAGGATCATATTAATTCGAATCACGTTAAATATTATTGTTCTTCTTTATTCTTTAATTTCACGTTTCCGCTAACAGGAACTATATATGAAAAATTAACAAAGCAGCCTACATTCAACATTAGTATAGAAACATTAGTGGCTCAAATCCATGATCTACATGGACACAACACACATCATCTTCATTCACAAGCTAATTAACAATCTCCACAAGTCTAAGTCAACTTGTAATATGAATATACATATTTACAAAATTGATGAAAAAGACTTGAAAAGTCAATGAATTTTATTTTAATCTCTATTATTATCTTGATTCTTAATTATGAACCTATCAAAGCGAAATATTGAATTTGGGTGCTTAAATATCAAGATTGATTAGACACTTCATATTGTGCTAAAATTTTGTATTTCTTCCCGTATATTTATACTCGTACATAATACACAAGAAAATTCTTCCAAAAAAAAGATAAACTATTTATACATGTAGATCTAGATCTATATATCCCGTGTAATTAATCGAAAATCAAGATAGTTTACAAAACTGAAACTTGTTCATTCCTATCAGATTTGTATATATGTGTATATATATATATATATTTCCATGTTTTTATAGACTTGCTAAACCTTTAGCTTCAGATCCTTCGATAATTCTAACCCTTTTGCAAGAACTGATAAACCTCACCCCAACCAAAAAAATCAACACTTCAAATTATTTTTTTTTTAAAGAAAATAGTTTAAATTTTAATTTCAGTTTTTGAGAAAAAATATCACGCTGGCCAACAAGATAGTGCTACGTAGGTCAAAAATGGGTAGAAAATTATTTATAAAATAGTCAAAAATGGGTAGAAAATTATTTATAAAATAAGTTTAGGGGGTAATAGGACCTTAGTATAGTATAAGTGTGTCTCTACGATTTCGGTCATAGTTTGAGAAGGTACTTGTGCATCATCCCTATTAAGTATTTACTTTTGAGAACATATCAAGTGTATGCCATGAATTCAAATCTGTTGGAATTTTTTGATATAAACAGGCAGAGTATAAGTGGGCGTTTGAACATTAAAAATGTGAAATTAGAATAAATTAATAATAAATATAAGGTTGAATAATGGTATATGGAAATTGGCCAAGTGATGTTTGGACATGAATATAACTGGGCACCTATCAGTGTGACCTAATGGTCCATGAAGTGACTGAGAAATGATAACCATTTGGTTTTAGGTTCAAATCTCAGCAGATCAAAGTGTGAAAGTTTGTCCGAACACCACAGTAATAAAAAAATCATATATTTATATACAGGAGAACCCTAAGACCGCCTATATGGCGCCACCACAAGCAATAATTTTCTTTTAAATTTATTTATTTCTAAAACTAGCCTTTCTCTTTGATGAAAAGATCTGTATTTTATGAAAAGTTGCGACTTTTATCAAAAGTTGTGACTTTTATGAAAAGTTGTGACTTTTATAAAAAAAAATTGCGACTTTATGAAAAGTTGCGACTTTAATGTAGAGTTGCGACTTTTATAAAACGTTGTAAACTTTCCGAAGGGTTGCAATTTTTTCAAATAGTTGTATCCTTTCTAATAAGGCACAATAAATATTTGTTCACACTACTCTTTGTTGTCTATTAATAGAGGAATATACTCTTTGGTGTGTTTGGTATGATGGAAATTCCTTGGAAAATGTTTTCCTGGAAAACAAGTAGATATTTTACTTATTTTATCATGTTTGGTTGGTGAATAGATAATATTTTCTGGAAAAATATTTTGGTGTTTGTTTTTTGAATGAAAAATACTTTTGAGAAATGTCTTTTAATTTTTACTAGAGTTGAAAATAATTTTTGAAGTTGAATTTATTTTTTTAAAAAACAAACTTAAAAATTGTTTCGTGGTGGGAGTGGGGGTGGGCTGGTAGGGGGCTAGTGGAGTAGGGTGGGGGTCGAGGGTAGGAGTGAAAAAATGAAATTTTGAAGTTTAAAATATTTTTTAAAAACAAACTTAATTTTTTTTCTTTTTTTTTAGGGGGGAGGGGTTGGGGGGTAGGGGGGCTGGTAGGGAGTGGGTAAGTCGAGTGTAGGGGGTGAAAAATGAATTTATGAAGTTGAAAATATTTTTTAAAAAACAAACTTAAATTATTTTTTGGGGGGATGGGGGTGGTAGGGGTGGGTTGGGGGTCAAGGTAGTGGTGAAAAAAATGAAATTGTTAAGTTAAAATATTTTTAAAAAATTAAACTTAAACTTTTTTAGGGGTATGGGTGGGGGTGGGGGCTGATAGGAGGTGGGTTGGGGACTAGTAGAGTGGGGTGGGTAGGGGGAGGTAGAAAAGAGTTATGGAAAATGTTTCCTCAAGTTTGGAAGGGAAGTCATTTTCCTTAAATTTGAGAAAAATGATTTGATTTGAAAAATATTTGACCCAACCTAATATGAGAAAATTGAAAAATATTTTCCGAAAAAAAGGTTTTCCTTCATACTAAACACACCCTTATTTAAAATAAAAAAGAATTATGATATTTTTCTTTTATTTCTGTAAAATTAAATATTCATGTATTTTGCTCCTGTTGAATGACTTACTAACAGCAGAGACGAATTTAGGAATTAGAGTCACTAGGTGCCAACTAGAACCGAACCCACATGATTTGATAGTGGTGCACGTGCATCCGTTAACTTTAAAAAAATTACGTGTATATATGTATATCTATTGTGAGAAACTGACATAAAGTAGGATATATAATCAACAGTGCACCCATAAAAAGCATAGGGGTGGGTGCCCTTGTTTAATTGGCATACAAGCCAGAGAAACCACTAGAGAATACAGTTCAATAGTATTTTAATATTTCATTCTTCTTCATTACTAAAACACATATTGTATATTTTGATTCTTTGTTTCAACTACTACACTTGTTTTTTATCCAATAGGTTCATCATTATTTCTCAAACAAGGGCTTCTCTAGCTAAACTTCAGCCTGTGTGAAGGTACCATCTTGCCTTCTTTATTCACAGCATAATAACAATGAATTTGGTCGATGTTTGGAGTAAGCTTGAAATTTTCTCTTTCTAAGTTTGTTTGATCCATTTAGATTCCTTTAAATACTTTTGGTATTTAAAGAACTTGTAAAGTCAATGAATTGTATTTTAGTAATCTTGCAATTCTAGATCTAGCTATTGGATTAGTCTTTTTGTTGTTCTCCTTTCAACCAAACTACTTCTTCAATCTCTTACTTCAACCTGTCTAACAAAAATATGTCAAAAAGATTTGAACATGTTTAATCGGAGCTTTATATTGATTCTACTTCAGCTACTCTAAAAAAAATCTTACTATTATTTTTATCAAAATAAAAGAGTAATCTTTTTCCATTAGCCCAAGTCGAGATAGGAGAAAAATATTATTAGAGAGATTATTAATTTAATGACATTTTACTACCTAAAGTTGATATTTTAAACATTAATCTTGTACACCAAAACACTATTTCTATCACTGTTTTCTTTACTTTTACTTTATAGACTTTTTTGGCAGAAAAAAGTTAGACGGATACATTTGATTTTGTTTTCCATTCTCATTCTCTCTTTATTCTTTTTTCTTTACATTCACACGCACAATAATTTTCTTGTAGGCTCCTTATAAGCCATATGCACATAGACGAATCTAGGATTTGATGTTTACAAGTTTCTATGTCGACGTCATATTAATATCAATAATAATTAGATTGACAATCACATATTTATAATTATTAAGTCGATAACGTTCTTCTTTGTATAGGTTGGAAAAGTAATGGTAAACGAGCAGGACTCCTTTTTCTTTTTTTTGGTAAATAATTAAAAGTTGTGAGATTTTATGTTTGTGATTTCATGTCATAAGTATTTTGATGTGTGATTAAGATTGACATTTCCAATTGTGCGAGTCTAAAATTACTATATGTGAAAATTCAACTTCTTTATCTCATGAAACCCCTACCAAGATTATTAGGCTATAATTTTTATTCTATAGTAAAAACAAATGATGAAGATTCTTGAATTTTGATAGATATGAAAGGAGTCGATAAAAACTGAGAGAGTTATTTACTGATTTAGTACTTATTTTTTCATCTATATATACATCAATCTTATAAGAATAATGTCTATATTGTATTTTTTCTTAAATATTATGTTTCTTTTTAATTTTTTTTTCACTCTGTTAGACTTCTTAATTTATTTTTCTATGAATGTTTTATTGTTGTAAGTCTTTGAACTTTGTAATTTTTACATTTTATTATTCATTACAATTTACATATATATTTCCATGAGATTTGGTCATTCTAACGTATCTATAAAAATTCACATGAAACACACGTGTGAAACACGTCCTTAGAAACTAGTATATATATATATATATATATATATATATATATATATATATATATATATATATATATATATACATTATTGTTAAAAAAGAATGTCTCTATTTCATTTTTAGTCTGTTTAAAAAAGAATGACCTCGTTCCTTTTTTTACAATATTTTAACTTTAACTTTTCACGTAACATGTTTAATACCACAAGATTAAATGACATTTTGGAAATGAATTTTCTTTTTTTAAAAAAAATTAACTTTTGGAGTTTTCCACTTTAGTAATATAGAAAAGTAACATATGATAATGTCGTTGTCCCTGAACATGGTAACTCAAAATTAGAAGCACCAAAGAGATGATAGATGTATAATTCAAAAGTCAATGAATTGTGTTTTAGTATTATGAATGAACAAACTGTCAAGATGTATATATATATATTTTATTCTTGTTAAGTTGGCCTTTCAAGTAATTAATTCATTATTAGCCAGTTGAATTAATAATCTCTTTTAGGAATCTTCCCATGTGAATAACAAGACTTATAATAATAATAATAATAAAAATAAAGTCCAGCTCTTGTTTCAACTTCATTAATTGGATCATTTGGCAAACAATTACTCTTGTTTCTGAAACAAAGGAATAGGGCTTCTAATATTGCAGAGGTAATTAATTAAGTTCATGCTTCAAAACTCTCTTCTTCTTTTCTTCTATCATGGATTTCATTACGATATTTCTTTTGAAATTCTTCTTCTAATCCGTTAAAATTAAGCACTTCGTCAAATATTTAAGTGTAACTGAAAGAGTTGGTTTGGTTATTGTGGAATCAAACTAAATGAAAGATGAATTAATATGAATATTTGATAGAAAGATAATTAGTACAAAATAAAAGTCAAAGATAGTATCTTCGTAGTAAAATTTAGGTAAACCATAAAGTGGTTTATATTCTTAACCTTGACATTTTTAACAACACTGTTTTTCTCATTTTTTTTCATTCTATTTTTTCATATCGCGGTATGTTTTTTTTCCTCATTAATTTATACTTATGATATTAATTATTGTTTTGAGTACATATTTTAAATTATGTTGTTTATTTTTCTGTAAAGTTTTCTCCGGTTATATTGAACATATACACATAGAGTACGTATATTCATTGTGAAAAAAAATAATTATTATACTCCATTTCAAGAATTCATGTTTTGATATTCTATATTAAATTCTATAATTTGGAAATTGCCGATGTCTACTATATGTTTGATGAAATGACAACCACTTGTTTTTATCTGCAACAGTATAAAAATTGGCTTTGCTTCTTTTAGATTAATATTTCATTACTAAAAGACTTGTATTGTATATTTCAACTACTACACTTGTTTTTTTTATCCAATAGGTTCATCATTATTTCTCAAACAAAGGGTTTTGTAGCTAAACTTCAGCCTGTGAAAAGGTACCATCTTCTTCTTTGCTAAACTTTATTAGAAGCAGAATAACATGAAAATGATTAAGTGAGCACTTATGGTATTTAAAGGACTTGTGAAGTCAATGAATTGTATTTTATTAATCTAGCAATTCTAGATCTAAATATTTGTTGTTCTCCTTTCAACCAAACTACTTCTTCTATCTCTTACTTCAACCTGTCTAACAAAAATATGTCAAAAAGGTATGAACATGCTTAATCGGAGATCTCTATTGATTCTACTTCAGCTACTCTCACAAAAAATATATTATTATAAGTGAGAACTTCTAACCTCAAAATTGAATTACTATTTTACCCTTATTTTACCTCTAAAAAAATTGAGGTAAAATAAATTAATATTAATATTTATTTAATTAATTAAATATTAAGTAAAAGTTATATTTAAATTCACGCATGAAATAAGATCTTAATGCATCATATATTCATGTAGTAATTAAATGTAGATAATCATCTTGCATACATAGTAGGTTAGTCTACATCCCTTGTAAAATTTTCATTACCAGTTTGTAATTATAAGAATTCTTGCTATTTTATTTATTTGTATCCTTTAAAATTTCATACATATGAAAGGACATAGAATTGAACATAGCTATATAAATTAAAATTTACTAATATCAATTAGGGACAGACGTGCGATGCAAATTTCGAAGACTAGTTTTTATCAGAATAAAAGAGTAATCTTTTTTCATTAGCCCAAGGAGATAGGGGAAAAATATTACTAGAGAGATTATTAATTTAATGACATTTTACTTAACAGTTGTGGGATTTTATGTTTGTGATTTCATGTCATAAACATTTTGATGTGCGATTAAGATTGACATTTCCAATTGTGAGAGTCTAAAATTACTATATGTGAAAATAGTGATATTATTGATTATTCTTATCTTTTCATCTTCTTTCTCCTGTTAAAGTTTTATCTACTTCTTATTCATCAGGTTTTGAGAAAAAGTAGAATCATGGAAAAACGAAAAGATAATGAAGAAGCAAACAACTCATTGGTATGTTATTTTATAGAGTAAACTGTAAAGTATTGAATTATAGATATGTGGCTTTAAAATGTATTATTTTGGCAGGTGTTGTTTTCTGCTCTTAGCAAGGACATTGCCAATGTTCTGGTTTTCCTAGAGAATGAGGAAAATCAAAAAGCTCTTGACAAAGATCAAGTTGAAAAGCTAAAATTGAAAATGGCATTTATTTGTACATATGTTCAGCTTTCTTATTCCGATTTTGAGCAGTTTGAAGATATAATGACTAGAAAAATACAAGAGGTTGAGAATCTGCTTCAATCACTTTTGGATGATGATGTCCTTACTAGCCTCACCAGTAATATGGATGACTGTATCAGCTTGTATCATCGTTCTTATAAATCAGATGCCACCATGATGGATGAGCAATTGGACTTCCTCCTCTTGAATCTCTATCATCTATCCAAGTATCGTGCTAAAAAGATATTTCCTGGAGTGACTCAATATGAAGTTCTTCAGAATGTATGTGGCAACATAAGAGATTTCCATGGGTTGATAGTGAATGGTTACATTAAGCATGAGATGGTTGAGAATGTCTTACCTCTGTTTCAACTCATGGCTGAAAGAGTAGGACACTTCCTTTGGGAGGATCAGACTGATGAAGACTCAGATGAGGATGACCAGAATGATAGAGACTCTCGACTCTTCCAGCTAACACATCTACTCTTGAAGATTGTTCCAACTGAAATGGAGGTTATGCACATATGTTATACAAATTTGAAAGCTTCAACTTCAGCAGAAGTTGGACGCTTCATTAAGAAGCTCCTGGAAACCTCACCGGATATTCTCAGAGAATATATCATTCAACTACAAGAGCATATGATAACTGTTATTCACCCTAGCACTTCAGGGGCTCGAAACATTCATGTCATGATGGAATTCCTATTACTTATTCTTTCTGATATGCCCAAGGACTTTATTCATCATGACAAACTTTTTGATCTCTTGGCTCATGTCGGAGTACTTACCAGGGAGGTATCAACTCTTGTACGTGACTTGGAAGAGAAATTAAGGAATAAAGAGGGTAATAACCAAACAAATTGTGCAACCCTAGACTTGCTGGAAAATATTGAACTCCTCAAGAAAGATCTCAAACATGTTTATCTGAAAGCCCCGGATTCATCTCAATGTTGCTTCCCCATGAGTGATGGACCACTCTTCATGCATCTTCTACACATGCACTTATATGATTTGCTAGATTCTAATGCTTATTCAATTGCTTTGATAAAGGAAGAAATCGAGCTGGTGAAGCAAGACCTGGAATTCATAAGATCATTCTTTGTGGATGCTGCTGAGCAAGGATTGTATAAAGATATCTGGGCACGTGTTCTAGATGTGGCTTATGAGGCAAAAGATGTCATAGATTCAATTATTGTTCGAGATAATGGTCTCTTACATCTTATTTTCTCACTTCCCATTACCATAAAGAAGATCAAACTTATCAAAGAAGAGATCTCTGCTTTAGATGAGAACATTCCCAAGGACAGAGGTCTAATCATTGTGAACTCTCCCAAGAAACCAATTGAGAGAAAGTCATTGACAACTGATAAAATCATTGTAGGTTTTGAAGAGGAGACAAACTTGATACTTAGAAAGCTCACCAGTGGACCGGCAGATCTAGATGTCATTTCGATCATTGGTATGCCGGGTTCAGGTAAAACTACTTTGGCATACAAAGTATACAATGATAAGTCAGTTTCTAGCCATTTCGACCTTCGTGCATGGTGCACGGTCGACCAAGGATATGATGAGAAGAAGTTGTTGAATAAAATTTTCAATCAAGTTAGTGACTCAGATTCAAAATTGAGTGAGAATATTGATGTTCCTGATAAGCTACGGAAACAACTGTATGGAAAGAGGTATCTTATTGTCTTAGATGACGTGTGGGAGACTACTACATGGGATGAGTTGACAAGACCTTTTCCTAAAGCTAAGAAAGGAAGTAGAATTATTTTGACAACTCGAGAAAAGGAAGTGGCTTTGCATGGAAAGCTCTACACTGATCCTCTTGACCTTCGATTGCTAAGACCAGATGAAAGTTGGGAATTATTAGAGAAAAGGGCATTTGGAAACGAGAGTTGCCCTGATGAACTATTAGATGTCGGTAAAGAAATAGCCGAAAATTGTAAAGGGCTTCCTTTGGTGGCTGATCTGATTGCTGGAGTCATTGCTGGGAGGGAAAAGAAAAGGAGTGTGTGGCTTGAAGTTCAAAGTAGTTTGAGTTCTTTTATTTTGAACAGTGAAGTGGAAGTGATGAAAGTTGTAGAATTAAGTTATGACCATTTACCACATCACCTCAAGCCATGCTTGCTGTATTTTGCAAGTTGGCCGAAGGACACTATAACGACATTCTATGAGTTGAATGTTCTTTTGGGTGCTGAAGGATTTGTGGGAAAGACGGAGATGAAGAGTATGGAAGAAGTGGTGAAAATTTATATGGATGATTTAATTTCCAGTAGCTTGGTAATTTGTTTCAATGAGATAGGTGATATACTGAATTTCCAAATTCATGATCTTGTGCATGACTTTTGTTTGATAAAAGCAAGAAAGGAAAATTTGTTTGATCGGATAAGATCAAGTGCTCCATCGGATTTGTTGCCTCGTCAACTTACCATTGACTATGATGATGATGAGGAGCACTTTGGGCTTAATTTTGACCTGTTTGGTTCAAATAAGGAAAGGCATTCTGGTAAACACATCTATTCTTTGAAAATAAATGGAGACCAGCTGGATGACAGTCTTTTTGATACATTTCACCTAAGACACTTGAGGCTTCTTAGAGTGTTGTTCCTGACTCCCTCTTTTATCATGGTGAACGATTCTTTGCTGAATGAAATATGCATGTTGAATCATTTGAGGTACTTAAGAATTGGGAGACAAGTTAAATATCTGCCTTTGTCTTTCTCAAACCTCTGGAATCTAGAATTCTTGTGGGTTGAAAACAAAGAATCAACCTTGATACTGTTACCGAGAATTTGGGATCTTGTAAAGCTGCGAGTGCTGTTAGCGAGTGCTTGTTCTTTCTTTGATATGGATGCAGATGAGTCATTATTGATAGCAGAGGACACAAAGTTAGTGAACTTGAGAATATTAGCGGAACTGTTGATTTCCTATTCGGAAGATACAGAGGCTGTTTTCACAAGGTTTCCCAATCTTCAGCTGCTTTCATTTGAACTCAAGGAGTCATGGGATTATTCAACAGAGCAATATTGGTTCCCGAAATTGGATTGCCTAACTGAACTAGAAACACTCGATGTAGGTTTTAAAAGTTCAAACACAAACCACAGTGGGTCCTCTGTAGCGACAAATCGGCCGTGGGATTTTCACTTCCCTTCAAATTTGAAACAACTGTTGTTGCGTGACTTTCCTCTGACATCCGATTCACTATCAACAATAGCGAGACTGCCCAACCTTGAAGAGTTGTCCCTTTATGATGCAATCATCCAGGGAGAAGAATGGAATATGGGGGAGGAAGACACCTTTGAGAATCTCAAATTTTTGAACTTGTGTCTACCGTCTCTTTCCAAGTGGGAGGTTGGAGAGGAATCCTTCCCCAATCTTGAGAAATTAAAACTGCAGAAATGTAGTAAGCTTGAGGAGATTCCACCTAGTTTTGGAGATATTTGTTTATTGAAATTTATCAAAATTGTAAAGAGTCCTCAACTTGAAGATTGTGCTCTCAAGATTAAGGAATACGCTGAAGAGATGAGAGGGGGGAGCGAGCTTCAGATCCTTGGCCAGAAGAATATCCCCTTATTTAAGTAGCATTATGGTTGAACTTTGCTGATTAAAATATCCTGTTATGAGATTCCTCTTATTTTCTTTTAACAAAAAATATAATTTTATAAGTACACATATCATTTGTTAATTTGTCCATTTGTGATTGCAAGTCACACATAAGGTATGTTCGTATTATGGGTGACCACGAGATAAAAAAAAAAGAAATATATTGTACGTAATACTTTCTTATAGATGATATTTTTAATGGTATATGTTCTACTTCGATGTTACAATTTCTTTAGCATGATCAAAATTTTTATTGTAGATATGAATATGCTTCTAGTTGGAGGTGTTGATTGTTGTCATAGGTGGTTTGACCATTGGGTGATATTGCGGCTTGTGACTCCTTGATTTTTCTAGATTAGAAACTTGAAGAATTGGAGTGGACAATGCATGGAGCTCTTGATCAGAATTGATCATTAAGGCATCAAAGGCGTTAGAGCACACAACCTTCCTTGATACTTTATCTTCACAATTTATTGTTTGCTCCTTGCGTGTTGGGTTAGTGCAATCTAATTCTCTTCACACTGTTGCACCTTATCAGCTTGGCCATAATCTTCAATCGTGTTAGGCCATAAGATTGAGTATCACCTTCACCCTAGTAGTGTTAGGCCAGACCTTGTCTTGTCTTGTGTTGCCTTGTCGATAGCTATTGGCCTACCAACGGCTCATGCCATCGACAACAAGGATCTCTTGGCAAATAAATCTGGTGATAATCGAGGCAACGAAATCCAGCCATTGAAGTTTCTTCTCTTGAATTGAAATCTGTTGTCCAAGGAAATATGCTGCTCTCATGGAAAGGCAAAAAGCTTAGAGCAACCATATAATCTTCATATTGGTCTATCCTTAACAAAATATGTCTATGAGCAAGTAAACCAACTAAACAGTTTCCTTTGATGCCCAAGTGTTTAGGTAAAACTGTTTGCAAATCCTTCACTTCTAGTGTATTAGATGAGAACTTAATACTACAGATTGATGTAATCCTTCTTCTGTGCGAAAACTTGTCGTTCTCCCTTTGTGAATTGAATCGTAGGCTCTCCATGTACATATTGAATCTGTTTCAGTTGGATTTTTGACAAATTTTGGGCAGCTTGATTTGTGGTTAGCAAAGGATGTTTGTTGATTAGGATTTAGGTTTGATGTAATCCTTCTTCTGTGCTAAACTTGTCTTAGACATGTTTTTGAAAGAAAAAATTGAATTTATTTAAAATAAAATGTGTTTGAATAGTTAATATTTTATTCTAAAAATACTTTGAAAAATTATTGCGTAAACATATTTTTAATATTTGTTACAGAATATGACCAAAATTCATATCTTGATTATTAAAATCATCTTTAAAATGATGTATCAAATTTTTTTATTAATTAACTTTTTAAAAACAATAATAAAAGCTAAGTTTGTTTTGATTGAACAAATATAAAATAAAATGTGTTGAATAGTTAATATTAACAGGATTTATTTGATTACAAAAATTGATTAAATAAACTTTATCCAAAAAATTTATCAATCAATCACATCATTTGCCAAATCGAAATACAAAGCCGAGGCCAAGGCCAAGCGATGACGACGGCGCGAGGGGGCACCTTCTTCTTAGCTCTTTAAGAAGTAAAGGAAGTGTTTCCTTATATAAGGACAACAATTTCCTTTTCTTTTGCCGATATGGGAGAAATGACTTTTCCTTTGCACTTTGCAAATGACTTTTCATTTTCCCTCTAAAATAGTTACCTCACTTTTCATATTCTCTCTTTTCATATTCTTTCTTTTCTTTTCCCATTCACACTTGCTAAACCCAACAATCCCCCACATGAATGGGGAATGACTATTGTTAAAACATATGCATGAAAAACTGGTGTGTCTTGTAAATAAAGGTTAATCGTATCTGGATAAGTAGGTTTTTCTTTAAACTTTACGTAGTGAACATATATCGGATATACTCGTTCAATCGGTAGATTTGATATCTTTGAACCGTCGAGATTTGGTGTATATCTAGACAACATAAGTCACACAATCATCCCTTGAACTGTTCTAAGTTCTCATTGTTTTGTTCGTTTCAGCCATGAACACATCTCGATAGTAAGTGCTTAGAGAACTGGCCTTACCGGATTCTCCTTAAAGCGACTTACACTTCACACTCAAATAGGTGATTTCTAAATGTGTTATCCCGTAGACACACCATTCGATATACCCTGTATCAAACTTAGAAACCATTAAAAAGTCCTTATGCCTTTATCCTGGTTACTGAACATTATCTCATCATGAGAATGAATTGTAAAATAATTTTTGACAATGTTGAACCGTCATCAATGACTTTAATTTATCTCCTTGAACCTAGATCTTGGGATCTCCAGTCTTCTAGGTAGAGTTACCGCCACGATGACTTGTTCTCGGCCATAGTCCCATTCCCGTCGATGATTTCTCAATTTCCTTCTCTAGTTAGGCCTTTTGTAAGTGGATCCAACACATTTTCTTTTGACTTCACATAGTCAATTGGGTTAATTGCACTAGAGAGTAGTTGTCTCACAGAGTTATGTCTTCGTCTTATGTGACGAGACTTGCCGTTATACATAACACTTCCAGCCCTTCCTATTGCAGCTTGACTATCACAGTGTATGCATATAGGGGTCATTGGTTTGGGACAAAATGGAATATCTTCTAAAGAAATTCCGAAGTTATTCAACTTCTTCACATGCCTTGTCTAAAGCGATGAATTCAAACTCCATTGTAGAGCGAGCCATACATGTTTGTTTGGATGATTTTCAAGATATTGCTCCTCCACCAATAGAAAAAACGTATCCACTTGTGGATTTTGTTTCAGTCGACCCAGTAATTCAATTTGCATCACTATATCCTTCAAGAACTGCTGGATATTTTTTTATAATACAAAGCATAGTTTGAGTGTCATCTAAGTATCCCAAAGCTCTCTTCATTGCCAACCAATGATTTTAATTAGGATTACTTGTGTATCGACTCAGTTTACTGATAGCGCAAGATATGTCTGGTCGTGTACAATTCATGACATACATCAAGATTCCCAACACTTTAGCATTGTCCAATTGAGATTGACTTTCACCTTTATTCTTTGGAAGATGAAGATTCACATCAATTTGAGTCTTTGCCCTTTTGAAATTCAAATATTTTAATTTTTCAATTACCTTTTGAAGATAATGAGTTTTAGACAATGCTAGACCGTTAGGAGTTTTAAGAATTTTAATTTCCAATATCATATCAGCAACTCCTAAGTCTTTCATATCAAACTTACTAGAGAGCATACACTTAGTAGCTTTTATATTAGCAATGTCTTTGCTCATTATAAGCATGTCATGCACATATAGGCATACAATGACTTCCTGATTTGGAGTATCTTTAATGTAAACACATTTATCGCATTCATTGATCTTAAATTCATTTGACAACATGGTTTGATCGAACTTTGCTTGTCATTGTTTTAGTGTATAAAGTGACTTAATGAGTTAGCACACTTTCTTTTCTTTACCAGGAACTAAAAAACCTTCAGGCTGTTCTATGTAAATTTCTTCTTCCAGCTCTCCGTTTAAGAAGGCGATTTTCACATCCATTTGATGAATTTCAAGACCGTATACTGTAGCTAGGGCAATTAACATCCGAATTGATGTAATTCTAGTCACTGGCGAGTATGTTTCAAAATAATCAAGACTTTCTTTTTGTCTAAAGCCTTTGACAACAAGTCTTGCTTTATATTTTTCATAGTTCCATCATATTTCATCTTCCTTTTAAAAATCCATTTTGAACCCAAGGGTTTGTTCCCTGGAGGAAGATCAACCAACTCCCAAGTATGATTGCTTAAGATTGATTTAATTTTCAATATTAACAGCCTCCTTCCAAGAGGTTGAGTCGCTAGACAACATTGCTTCCTTGATTGTTTGAGGCTCACTTTCAAGAAGAAATGTTACAAAATCTTATCCAAATGAAGTAGATGTCTTTTGACGTTTACTGCGTCTTGGACTTTCTTCATTTTGTTCATTCTCTTTTGGTTCTTCTCTGGGTTGTTTAGATCCCCAACTAGATGACTCAAGTCTAGTTTTATACGGATAGATATGTTCAAAAAATTCAGCACTATCTGATTTCATTACCGTATTATAATAAATATTTGGATGTTCGGACTTATGAACCAAAAATCGACATGCCTTACTGTTTGTGACATATCCAATGAATACACAATCCACAGTCTTAGGCCCTATTTTTACCCTCTTAGGTATAGGATCTTGAACTTTGGCTAGGCACCCCCACACTTTGAAATATTTCAAGTTGGGTTTTCTACCTTTCCATTTCTCATATAGAATAACATGCGTCTTTCAGTGAGGCACTCTATTGAGTATTCGATTTGCTGTAAGGATAGCTTTCCCCCACAAATTCTGTGGTAAACCTGAACTTATAAGTAATGCATTCATCATTTCTTTTAAAGTTCGGTTTTTCCTTTCTGGAATTCCATTAGATTGAGAAGTGTACAGAGGAGTAGTTTGACGGATTATTCTATTTTCTATGCATATTTCTGCAAATGGAGATTCATATTCTCCGCCTCTGTCACTTTTGATCATTTTGATATTTTTATCTAACTGATTTTCACTTCAGTTTAATATTGTCTAAATGCATTTTTTTGCTTCATTCTTACCATTTAGCAAATAGACATAACAATATCTAGTTCAATCGTCAATAAAAGTTATGAAATACTTTTTTTCACCACGTTATGGTGTTGAGTTTATGTCACAAATATCAGTGTGAATAAGGATTTGAGTTTCTTTCAACAGATTTTACAAGGATGCTTAGCATACTTTGATTCAACGCAAATTTGACATTTTGATTTATTACACTCAAAATTTGGC
Source organism: Solanum chilense (assembly GCA_032847665.1). Classification (NCBI taxonomy): domain Eukaryota; kingdom Viridiplantae; phylum Streptophyta; class Magnoliopsida; order Solanales; family Solanaceae; genus Solanum; species Solanum chilense. The sequence continues at coordinate 3,799,217 of CM064968.1, read as the reverse complement.
AAAATATTTTAGTTAATCAGTTTTCGCAAGGTTTTGTTATTGATGTGTCCCAAACGTTCATGCCATAAAGATTTAGACTCAAGCAAGTAAGAAGAAACAAAATATTTATTCATATCAACTTCAATACATTGAGTTTGAAAAGGCCATCACTGAGCTAGCCTTTTCCTGCATACATATCATTCTTACTTACTACTACTTTATCAGAAACAAATACATATTCGAATTCATTCTTAGTCAGAACTGGAATTGAAACTAATTTCTTTCTCAATTCTGGAACATACGAGACCCTATTCAAAGTCACCACCTTGCCTGATGTCATCTTTAATAGGACCTTTCCAACTCCTTCCACCTTTGCAATAACAGAGTTTGCCATAAACAACTTATCATCTGTAGGTGTTGGAGTATATGACGAAAATAATTTTTTGTTGGCACAAACATGGCATGAAGCACCAGAATCTATCCACCATTCTCTTGAATTTGTAACCAAGTTACATTCTGAAAGCATTGTACAGAGATCATCCATTTCTCTTTTGGATTCAGCCAAGTTCTAAAAGCATTGCACAAAGATCGTTCATTTCTCTTTTGGATTCAGCCAAGTTTTCTTGATCCTTATTTTTCTTGTCCTTTTTAGGACCCCGACATTCAGTAGTCCTATGACCATGTTTACCACAATTGAAGCAGTTTCCATTGAATTTCTTCTTAGGAGGATTGCTTTTTGAACCAGATGTTTTCTTTCTTTTCTTTACTTTTGTGGGATCTTCTTCAATAATATTTAATCCAATTATTACTGAGTTACCACGTGACCTCTTTTCTGCAGTCTTATTATCCTCTTCGATTCTCAACCTTATTATGAAATCTTCAACAGTCATCTCCTTGCGTTTATATTTCAAGTAGTTTTTAAAGTCCTTCCACAATGGAGGTAACTTTTCAATAATTGTAGCCACTTGAAAGGCATCATTCACAATCAATCATACTTTAAAGATTATGTGAGTATTAAGGAAAAACTTAATATTTTTAACATAGGCATTAAATAAATTTATACCTTCAGCAAGGAGATCATGGATTATGACCTGCAGTTCTTGAACTTGGGCGATGGTCTTACTGTCTATCATCGTATAGTCCAGAAACTTTGCCACAATGAACTTCTTCATTCCGATATCCTATGTTTTGTACTTCTAATCTAAAGCATCTCAGAGTTCTTTTGATGTTTTGACATTTCTATACACATTGTACAGATCATCTTGCAGGCCACTCAAAATATAATATTTACACAAAAAATCTGAGTGTGTTCATGCTTCTATTACCAAGAATCGTTCTTTAGGGGGAGTATCATCCGACATAACAGGAACATTCTCATTTATGAACCTTTGCAGACTCAACGTAGTGACATAGAAGAACATCTTTTGCTGCCATTTTTTAAAGTCGACTCCAAAAAACTTTACAGGTTTCTCAGCCGGCGCTAAGGTAACATTTGAACGATTGTGGGCAACCGATGTTGTTGCAACACTTACTGTTGCAGTAATCACTGTTTCAGCATTCACTTGACTTGAGTTATACATTTTCTTTCTATCACAAATGACAGATAATTTTAGTATTTGAAATACTAACAGTAAAGAACAAATCTTTACATAAACTGTTTCTGATATAACGATAAAGCTTTTATGTTCTTTTAATCGTTAATCGAATAAATTTTCAAAATTCAAGCAGAGTAGAAAACCATAAAGGTTTTAATCTCCAGAAACCTCAAATTTATAATGTGAGCCAATAAACAGAAACAGAAATAAGATGAAGCAGAAAAAAAAATACAAAATAATTCGAATCCACAGAAATTACTGTGTCTCGTTAAGAAATTTAATCCTCTCACTATACCCGAGGTTATGGATTAATTTCTCCAAGATAAAACAGATTAATCCTGTTAAAGAAATAGTCGTACCTCAAACTTCTTTAACTTCAGCGAACTTAAGAACAACAACAAATCACACAGACTCAGTCGATCGACACTTTGATTTTGAGAGAAAAATATATGCAGAGAAGGAAAATTTCAATGTTTGAAAAAAAATGAAAAAATGACTTTCTTTTATAGCCATTTTCAGAAAGAAACGTGTCTGTTCAGAAAAATCTGTTCAGATCCGTTTTATTCAGAAAGTTGTGTCTTTTGGAGAAAATAACAACTTTTCAGAAAATGTGTCTGTTAGGAAAATAATGGTTGTTCCGAAAGTAACGACTTTTCGAAAAGAGTAACAACTTTTTGGAATGTTACCGTTATTCGCGAATTAATTCTGTTAATTAACTAATTAACTAACGTTTTGAATTAATTTATAAGAGATAATATTAACACGATTTATTTGATTAACAAAAATTGATTAAATAAATTTTGTCCAAAAAAATTATCAATCAATCAAATCCAAAGCCGAGCGTCGAAGGCGCGAGGGGGCACCTTGTTCTTAGCTCTTTAAGAAGTAAAAGAAGCGTTTATAAGGACAACAATTTCCCTTTCTTTTGCCAATATTAGAGAAATGACTTTTCTTTTGCACTTTGCAAATGACTTTTGTGTGTGTTGTGTGTTTATTTGTGTGTGTTGGAAAATTTCAATGTTTGAAAAAAAATGAAAAAATGACTTTCTTTTATAGCCATTTTCAGAAAGAAACGTGTCTGTTCAGAAAAATCTGTTCAGATCCGTTTTATTCAGAAAGTTGTGTCTTTTGGAGAAAATAACAACTTTTCAGAAAATGTGTCTATTAGGAAAATAATGGTTGTTCCGAAAGGAAAGACTTTTCGAAAAGAGTAACAACTTTTTGGAATGTTACCGTTATTCGCGAATTAATTCTGTTAATTAACTAATTAACTAACGTTTTGAATTAATTTATAAGAGATAATATTAACACGATTTATTTGATTAACAAAAATTGATTAAATAAATTTTGTCCAAAAAAATTATCAATCAATCAAATCCAAAGCCGAGCGTCGAAGGCGCGAGGGGGCACCTTGTTCTTAGCTCTTTAAGAAGTAAAAGAAGCGTTTATAAGGACAACAATTTCCCTTTCTTTTGCCAATATTAGAGAAATGACTTTTCTTTTGCACTTTGCAAATGACTTTTGTGTGTGTTGTGTGTTTATTTGTGTGTGTTGGAAAATTTCAATGTTTGAAAAAAAATGAAAAAATGACTTTCTTTTATAGCCATTTTCAGAAAGAAACGTGTCTGTTCAGAAAAATCTGTTCAGATCCGTTTTATTCAGAAAGTTGTGTCTTTTGGAGAAAATAACAACTTTTCAGAAAATGTGTCTGTTAGGAAAATAATGGTTGTTCCGAAAGTAATGACTTTTCGAAAAGAGTAACAACTTTTTGGAATGTTACCGTTATTCGCGAATTAATTCTGTTAATTAACTAATTAACTAACGTTTTGAATTAATTTATAAGAGATAATATTAACACGATTTATTTGATTAACAAAAATTGATTAAATAAATTTTGCCCAAAAAAATTATCAATCAATCAAATCCAAAGCCGAGCGTCGAAGGCGCGAGGGGGCACCTTGTTCTTAGCTCTTTAAGAAGTAAAAGAAGCGTTTATAAGGACAACAATTTCCCTTTCTTTTGCCAATATTAGAGAAATGACTTTTCTTTTGCACTTTGCAAATGACTTTTCATTTTCCCTCCAAAATAGTTTCCTCACTTTTCGTATTCTCTTTTTTCATATTCTTTCTTTTCTTTTTCCATTCACGGTTGCTAAACCCAACACAAAATTCTCATTCATCTTCTTCAAATCTATTCTTCTCTTGATGATGGTGCAAAGCTTATGGGTTACGAGCTAAATCAACTGTACTATTCAAGCTTCATTTGGTAATTGTACAAGTCTTTTTGTACTTAAGGGGGGTGATATATGTTTTTTTTTATCATCTCATCTATTACTATTTATTTTTAAGTCAATAAATTTAATAAAGAAGATTGTTTCAAAATGTATAATTTTGATGCCCTGTTATTTTGTGTGCTAAATTGTGATATAAGTTGTTGTGACTTTAAACGAAGGAATTTGAGCTTTATCAACATTGTTTTCTGAGAAGAATACATAACCTATATTAAGTCTTGATAAATAATCTAATGATTCCCAAGAAGAAATTGTCGATCTAGCAGAGATTGTTCTGTTCTTATAAGTGTCATTTGAGCTTCATCTATCTTGATTGTTGCCGAATAAATATAACGAATTGGAGAGGTCTGCCAAACAATGTAGATAGTAACTCTTTACCATTATTTTTCTAAATAAAACTTCCAATTCAAAATACGCTCAAACAGGGTATATTCAGTGACGGATTTAAGATTTTAAGGTTGTGGGTGCTCTGAAGTGAAACTATAAAAAATATTTGTTAACAATGAGATTCAAACCTTGGTACAACAACATTAAAAGACTCTTAAGTACCCATCCTAGAATCATTAGGCCAACTATATAATTTATTCATTGGGTGCTCTATGTTAATTTTATATAAATATTTATCGATTTCTACATAGATATATATATATATATTTCGTAACGAGATTAATGGGTGCTCGAGCACCCGACGGACACCATGTGAGTCCGCCCCCGGGTATATTCTCAATTTTACTACCAATTTGTATGTTAATGTGAGCTTCATAATGAACCCAAGAGCAAAAAATCTTTTCTCATTCATCAAATTTCTTTTAACCTTTAGATAAGTAACTCTTTACCATTCCAATCTATTCCAAAAGGTTCTATTGTCCATTGTTTTGACTCCTGGGAAGCAAAAAATGTTCAAAAGGATGTAACATAATGAAAAATTATTGTAATTTGACGTTGAACTTACTGCTTCCCTTATAGCTATATCTTCTTCATTGAAGGTTTGGTGTTGGATATGTCAAATAAATATATCTTTTAAGTTCAACAACAACCATGATAGTAAGTGCGATATTGTTAAGTCAAAAAACGCGTATGCGAATATATAATATTTAGATTGTTTGATGCTTCAAAATTAATTTTTGTAATCTTATTTGTTGGTTATCTAGATACTATGAAGTCGATTTAAATCTAGATTTGAGCAAGATCATGTAGTGGTTGAGAATTCTTCCCATCATTATAGTTAAAGATGTTGATATGAGTAATCTTATTTCCTTTTTCCTCTCTGTATGTCTTATTATTGTTATTTCAATGTGATTATAATTTTATATTTGTTGTAATGTCATTTTATTCTCTCTAATTTAGACGTAGATTTATTTTGTTCATGTGAGGTAAGGCATGTAGACTATAATGTTGGGCCCGTGTTTAGCACGACATACTTATCTAGTATTATTATAAGTGGGAATGATGTCAGACAAAAGTTGAATTATCATTTTATCTCTATACTAAATCATAATCAAAGTAATTAAATATTAGTAAATAAATTGCTAATTATTTTATAGTCTTAACTTAATTACTCTTAATTTTAAAGTTGAAAAGTCTTAAAAGTTAATTACATTAAATAATTTAATAACCTAGTCTAGAATTAAAAGGGAAAAGTTGAATTACTATCTTATTCCTATCCTTAAATTAAAATTGTAAAAATCATCTAATTGATTATTAGTAAAATATTAGTATATAAAGTATATAATAAGTTTAATTATTTTAAGGCACGTTTTCCTATTATTTTTTTTTAAAAAAAACAGTTCAGAAATTTTGAAGTTTATCGCAAAGCCCTATTTATAATTACCTGTGTTGGTTTATGTCTCCTTAATTCTTATTTTGATGTTCTAATAGGTGAGTAAATTATTTTAATGAGAAATTAATTTTTTTGTAATCTGTTCAATTTCTTGGAATTGTTTTTTAATATTACATATAAGACTTTTAATTTATAGTATCTTAATTACAATGTATAATTATTTAGTTTCAACCGTCCGTAATTCTATCCTATAATAATGAAGACATATTTAAATGATGCAAATGAAAAGTCATAACAAACAAGGAAAACAAAAGGTCTCATTTACTATAATATATTGTGTGTATTCTCTTTATGAGATGTTAGTCATTCTAGAATCTAGCCTACCATCTTTGTGATTTCATATGTTCATGGGAGATACTCTAGTAAGTATCTTTTCTTTTTGTTTCATCTTTGCAACATGCTAGTTTTGTAGGTACAAAAAAATCATTATCAATCTATTTAGTTCAGTACACACAATGGTTGATCATGTTATATGTCATATCTTATCAAATGAATTTACATAGATGAACATTTTGAAACTGTTATGATTTCTTTGATATGCTTTTCTTTTTCGATAGCGGGATGATGGTATCGAAACCTTTGATTATAAGAGCGTCTTGCTAGACTCAAAAGATAAGTTATTAGTGTAACTTTGTACATGGTCAGATTATAGAAATCATTCTCTTAATACTTATTTAGTTTGGTTCAATATTTTTATAATTTTCTTAAATTTTCTTTTGAGTTTGGAGATATAACTTCCGAAAGAGTATAATTTGGTACTAATGCGACGTGTTGACAAAGATAAGTTGTTTGGTTATTTACACTTCCATTTAAGGTTTATTTGTAATTTATTTCTTATTTTTTAATTCAAATATTACAAGTACAAGAACATTTCAATTTTAGAATACCTTTATAAATGTCTTCGATTTCATTCACAGTCAGTAATCTATAAACTATATTAAACTATCCCGAAGAAATATTTATGACATGCTTGTAATTAGTCTTGTAGCTGAATTTTTTTTTGATGATATAATATATACTCATAGAAATTGCTTGAATACTTTGCTTTGGTCATTCCTATTTACAAAATTTTTTTGAGTGCCTAATATTATACCGATACAGATATGATTATAGTGTTAGATTTTGTTGATATATAATTAAATTTTTGAACAATGTCAATATTTTATTTTTACATTTACTAATGAAAAAGGTTGTAACTTTGAATCAGACAAAGGGTGCGGGTATATGCATAAATGATATCACTATAACTTTTGAATGGGCCTATATATTTTAAATATCTCTATTACCAGTAACTTTACTTTTTGTAGCTTTACATTATGAAAATGATAATGATCATTCAAAGAAAAACATATTACTCATCACATACCCATATTAGTTAGATAACATTATTTTCATTTGATAAATCTTTTTAATATCTATGCGACCACAGAAAAAATCAAATTACAAAGTAAGATTTTCGGCGCATGAATTATTTGCACTTTGATCCGACAAAGCTCATATTCACATGTAGACAATGTTGTTAAAATATAAAAAAAAACAAGAAAATAAAGTTGAATGTTCGGTATGCTAATTGATACATAACTAAATTTAGATGTTCAAACAATACATTATGTTTTGTATATTCCATCAGTTTAATTTTTTAGTTCTACTCATCATAAACATATAAACATTAGCTATATAATTTTAAATTATTAAACTAACTAGCATGAGATTCACATGTAACATACGTACCCAGAAACTAGTTATATTATAAGTGGAAAGTCTCTATACTTAAAATTGAATTACAAAAATGTCTTTATCATATCATAATATTGATGGAAAAAAATATAAATATACATTAAATCTAAATAAAAGATATTCTATTCTATTCTATGAAACACTATTATTACATATTTATGAACAAAATCTAAATACACATTAATCATAATAAATATCATAATATATTTATAATAATAATATTAATATTATGACTTTTGTGTTAGATACAATGAATACTTATACAATGGGAAAAGTATTCTGCACCACCAACATGTTCTTACACCTTTTTACTATTCTTACAATTATTGATCCCTTTACTATTCCCTCCGTCTCTATTTATTTGTTTATATTTTCTCTTTTAGATATCTCTATTTATTTGTTCATTTTGACAAATCAAGAAAAATATATTTTTTTCTACTATACCCTCATTTAAACTCCTTGAAATTTCGTAGTTTTAATTCATCATTTTTGAAATTATATTTAATAAAGTTAAGATTGTAACTTCACTATGTTAATTATCGTTATCTTAATATGTATGCCTTTTATAAAGTGGACAACTAAATAGGGACATAAGGAGTACATTTTATAGGGACAGAAGGAGTACATTTATAATTATTGTTATCTTAATATTTGTGCTGAATAACTAAATATGGACAGAGAAAATACGTTTTGCTTGTATAATAATCGACTAGATTCCTTCCAACTCTGCTTCTAGTTAAATATTGGCAGTCATTGAAGTTGTATATTTTAATAAAAATCTTGGAATGTAAATCTACTAGATCTGCTTCTAATCTCTTGTAGACTTGCAATAATCATCACAAAGCAGTAGAATTAACAATTGATGTATAATTCTAAAGTCATCATTTCTCAAACAACGGCTTCAAAGGTAACATCTTGTTGAAAGTCTCTCTAGTCTTCGATCTCTTTTATCTTGTATGGTGTAGGTTTCAAATAGATACTTTTGAGTTGTTTTCTTCCTTTTGAATTTGTTAAACATGAGTACTTTAGGTATTTTAAAGATTTGACAAGTCCATGAATTTTATTTTAGTAGTCTTGGAATTTCTAAATCTAGATCTAGCTATTTGATTCGTATTTTAACCTATTACTTCAACCTATCTAACAAAAATATGTGAAAAAGAAAAATTATGCTTAAGGTATCTCTTAATCAGAGGTCTTGGATGTGATATGATAGAATGAGAATTCGGACTTTAATTTGAGTTTGGTGATTGAATGCAATGGTTTTCCTTGTTAGGTCAATAATACGCAACCATACTAGACACAATTTTTTTTTGGAGTATTTAGAATCCTTTATTCTTAACTTTGGCTCGTCTTTTTAGGCGTTATGTTTACGGAATGATTTTAGGCCTAAGTGAAGTTTTGGTTGAATTATTCGAATAGTTTTAGATAATTATGGATAGAGAACCTAATGCACTTCTAAAGAGGCCATGAATGGGGAATTAAGTGTGAAGAAGTAAAGTGCAGTTATTGAACTTATAATTAAACATTTATGTAATAAAAATATTATTTTGAATAAATGAGCTTCCCACTTTTAATATAAATTATATAGAAAATGTTGAAATTAAAAATATTAGTTTTATTAATTAATTTATGATTTTTATATTCATTTTTAAATGTATTTTTATAATATTTTCTTTCTTTTATCATTTCCGTAATGATATGATCTTTTTAAGTAGCTATATATATATGTGTACTTAGTGATTTGATATGGGAGCGTAATAAGAGATTATTGAGGATAAGTCATGTAGATATATTCATATTATTAGAGGTCTATCATAATTAGTTTTTCATATTTCTTGCTTGATGGTCAATGTATTATTCGATTATTATGAATTTTATTTAATGAATAAAATATAAATAATTTCAGCACTAACAAAAATTTAAATTAAAAAAGTATAAATCGGTAAAGAATTAAAAAAAATTAAACTGATAAGAACAAATAAAACATTTATATCCTTCTTGAGACTTTAATTATAACAATATATATAGTGAAAAGAAATATATAAGGAATAAAGTTTTTGATGATATCTTCTTTCATAACCGATCAAAACTCAAAAGCCTTAATAATGATTCAAGTGCTTCGCTACTTTAACGGTACAAAAAATGAATAACCTTTAGTAGGGATTCTTCTCGTGAAATAAATAGAATGATTTATATATGAATAACCTTTAGTAGGGATTCTTCTCGTGAAATAAATAGAATGATTTATATATATATATTAAAAATACTAATTGAATAGGCAATTAGATATGATTTACGAAGGTGAATATTTGAAGCAAAAGAAAAACAATAAATAAGTAAATAAAAGAGAGAAAAATATTACGTCAAATAATATTGAAATAATAGTGTTATCATATTATTTATAGTGAACAAAAATAACCACATCATAACAATAAGACATCAAATATAGTTCTTTGATTTTTCCTGTACATGAAAGTAAAATACAAAATGCACATAAATTTTCATAAAGTCAAATAATACTACATTAATTAAGTTATTTAAATTAATTTGGAGAAGAGGAAAAGGTTTAGTTAGAGTATCAAATACAAGTTTTCACGTACTAAATAAATGCACATACTTTTATGGATATTTTAAGTTTTTAATTTTTTTATTTTACACCTTTTTACTTGTAGTATTTATCATAATAGTAATATAGTAATATGATTATTATTTACAATTTAATTAGTTAAATATTTTACAATATTTGAATTAACATAAGGGTAATAAATTGAAGATTCAACTTTATACTTCTTCCTTTTATATATATATATATATATATATATATATATATATATATATATATATATATATATATATCCTTTGATCAAGACCTAGGCAAAAAACTATTTAATAAATTACAAAGAGCCTTAGGAAGAGAAATAGAAGAACGATGGACTAAAAGAGAAGGAGTAGCTCAAAACCCTCAAGCTAAATGGTCAATAGGACATAGAATACAACACATAATGGAAATATTACAAGAAAAATGTACTAATTTACAAATACAAAAACAGTTAAAACAAAATGAAATGAATTTCTGTAAAGACATAATATATACAACCCAAAGTTATGATAAAGACCAATATAAAAAGAAAAAGTATAAAAAATATAATTCACAAAATAATAAAAGATATAATAGAAAAAGATATTTTCTTAGAAAATCTTCAGCAAGAAAACCATATTTAAATAGAGATAGACATGTTAGAAAATATAGAACTGATAGAAACTACAAAAATAAGTTAGAATGCTTTACATGTGGAAGTATAGAACATTTAGCAAATACTTGTCCTAAAAGATATAATGCTAAGACTAGAAATGCTCAACTAGTAGAAGAATTTAATGAAGCCTTATTAAATGTAGATGAATATATGTTAGATAATGAAACTATTTACTCTATAGTAAGTATAGATATAGATGAAAATAGTAAAGAAGAAAATTCTTCTAATTCGGAAGGAGAAGAATTAATTAATGAAACAGGAATAGAAAATTTAAACATAGATGACTTAAAAATTAATTTCATGAATATAATAGAATGCGAACATAATTTTGAAAAAGACACGGGATTAGATAGTAATCCATGTAATTGGTGTAAATGGTATCCAAGTAAATATAAAAGAGCTAAATGTAATAAATGTTTTATAGAAGGATGTGTAAATTGTATAGAAACACAATTAGGAATAATAACTCAGAAAAAGAAAGAAGTATATACAAATGAACCTTTAATAAATCTAAAAGCATTAGTATTAGAAGCAAAAGTTAAAGAATTAGAAGAAAGAATAATAAGACTAGAAAAAGGAAAAAATATTGAACAGGAACTACAATTAGATAATCAAGAATTTATGAATGAAGAACCTAATACTTTAATATGTAATGAAGATAAAAATATAAATACTATTAAAATATTAGCAAAACTTAGAATTGGAAAATACGAAATAGAAACCTTAGCATTAATAGATTCAGGATGTACTAAAAGCATTTTAAATAAAAAAATTGTATCTATAGAATTAATAAAGACATTAGAAAAACCACTTGCAGCTATGCAAATGGATGGAACACATAATATATATAGACATTATATAGACAAAGCACAAATAAGTTTTTTAAACACTTGTTCAGAATTTTATAAACCTACCTATAGAATGGATAAGATATGGGTAAGAGATTTAGATATTATAGTAGATTTTGTGTTAGGATTAGATTTTATACTACACAATAAATGAGGAACTTTAATAACCAGAGACGGAATACTTTTTATGAAAAATACTACTTATACTTCAGTTTTAACAAAGAAAACTGATACTAAAGTAGACAGAAAGAAAAATGTTGTGATAATTGTGAAAATAATGCACAATGTACTAAAAAAGGATGTAATACACTATATGAGAATATACTAGAAATAGATGAGGAAGATGAAATAGTTAATAAAAACTACGTTTTAATAGAAATGGAAACAGAATTATATAATTTTAAGATAGGAATTCAACAAATAGGACAAATAAAAAATCAAAAAGATCTTGATAATATAGTAAAAATACTAGATCAAATAGAAATAATAGGAGAAAAACCTTTAAAACATTGGGAAAATAATCAAAACGCATGTAAATTAGATATAATAAACCCAGAATATATAATAAAAACAGCCTCAATAGAAGCCACTAATCAAGATCAAGAAGACTTTAAAATACAAATTAAAGAATTATTAGAATTAGGAGTAATAAGAAGATCAACTTCAAAACATAGATCAGCCGCCTTTATGGTAAGAAATCATAATGAAATAGTTAGAAGAAAGGCTAGAATGGTTATAAACTATAAAAGATTAAATGATAATACTCGAACAGATGGATATAAATTACCAGATAAAACAGTGTTAATAAATAGAATACAAGGAAAAACAATTTTTAGTAAATTCGATTGTAAGTAAGGATACTGGCAAATAAAAATGCATCCAGATAGTATAGAATGGACCGCATTTACTTGCCCCGAAGGACATTTTGAATGGCTAGTTATGCCATTTGGATTAAAAACAGCACCTCCAATATTCCAAAGAAAAATGGATAGAATATTTAGAGAGTATAAAAGATTTGTTTTAGTATATGTAGATGATATTTTAGTATTTAGTAAAGATATAAAAGAACATTTAGGACATTTACAAACAGTTTTTAGGTTATTTGTTAATAATGGAATAATAATTAGTAAAAAGAAAATAGAATTATGTAAAAACTATGTAAATTTTTAGGAATAACATTAGGAGAAAGGAAGGTTAAATTACAACCTCATATAGCTAAAAAAGCCTTAGATATGCCAGATAAATTAGATAATTTAAAAGACTTACAGAAATTTTTAGGTATATTTAATTATGCAAGACCCTTTATTAAAGATTTAGGAAAAATAGCAGGACCATTATATTCAAAGACAGGAAATAAAGGACAAAGAAATTTTAATATTGAAGATAAAAAATTAGTACAAAAAATAAAAGAAAAAATAAAAAAAATACCTGATCTTAATATGCCATTAGAATCAGACTACTTAATAATAGAAACAGATGGAAGTTTCGAGGGATTTGGAGCAGTACTAAAATCAAGACCACATAAATATAGTTCTAAACAGGAAGAAAAAATTTGTGCTTATCAAAGCGGAAAATTTAAAGAAAAATAAAATAAAGCTAGTATAGATGTAGAAATTTTAGCAGTACTATATGGTTTAAATAGTTTTAGAATTTATATCTTAAATAAACTAGAAATTTTAATTAGAACTGATTGTGAAGCTATAGTAAAATTTCATCAAAAAATTAATGATAAAACAAGTAGTAGAAGAAGATGGTTAAATTTCTTAGATACTATATCAATTTATAATTCTATAATATTTGAACATATTAAAGGAAATGATAATAACATTGCAGATCAATTAAGTAGATTATTAATCAAAGCCTAATTTTAAATTTTTCAGAATGAGACCATCTTTTCAAGACAAGGGCAAAGGAGTTCAACCTCCGACCCAAGATTATTCAGACATATACAAACAGACTGTACTTTCTAATTTACATTTTAGACCCTTAAATAAAATAGATGATAATAGAATAGATAGAATACAATTTGGACAACATAATTTGAAAGCATATGAATCATCTGATTGAACCTTTAGAAGTTTACCTATATATCAAATAGACAGACAACAGAAATGTTTAATAGACAATATATGGATAGCTCATAATAAGAAAGACACAAAATATATAATTGCAGTTCTAAATGCCTTATGATTTTATTTTAATAGCAAAAATAAAGAAAATAAATTTAAATACTATGTTGTTGTTAATGGAAAAACAAATGGAATTTTTCAAACTTGGATAGAAGTATTAGATTCTATTAAAGGATTTTCAGAACCTCTTTTCAAAGGTTTTAATGATTTTACTGAAGCACTAGATTATGCTAGAGGGGTATTAGGCCCAAACTATTATATCTCTCCATCTCTGAAACAAAATCCAGACAAAATTCCTCAATACCATATTCGGAAAGACACAGACAAAATTATATTTTGCGCTCATTGTTCTTCAATGTCTGAAGCTTTTAAGAGGTTTAACCTCAAAAATGAAATGTTAGCTCAGGAAAATATCCAATTGAAAGAAAGAATTGCAAAAATGGAGAAAGACAATCAGATCAATATACAGGGTTTTCCATCCCCAATAAAAATGGATGAGACCTGTGTACATTCCCCTCTGAATGTAAATAAATCCACTGTATCGGATAGAGATACAGCTAGTCCGGCGCAAACGGTAGTCGGTAAAGACTCATCAAATCCGTTAATGGCTCCAAAAAGTGAAATAGAAGAAGGCTCATCCTCAAGAAGACAATTACCAATTTCCTTTAGCCAGAAAATCAGACAAAAAACCAAGAAATCACAAAAAAATAAAGACTTAGAATCCATTATAACCAAAACTGTAGAAAAACTACTAAAAGAACAGCAAAACAAAGACAAACATATAAACCCTAGCCCAATGCCAAGCCCAAGACAAAACTCAGAAGAAAGCCCAAATAATTCAGATGGTTTTTTAGACACTATGCAATATGCTCAAGACCCAAATGACTATGATTCGGGTATGAGTTTTGATTCTGTTGCTTTACACAATTTAGATACATAAATAAATAATAAATGTATAAATATAGTCAAAAAAGAGGAATGCCTCTTTGGTCAATAATGTGAGTCCCACTTTACTAACTACCACACACTTGTGGAAAAACTGTTGGGACGCGTTAAAGTTTTCTTTATAAGACAAAAAGATAGTGGAGTAGATAAAGATAGTGGAGTAGGTAAAGTTTGCTTTAAAAAAATAATGGAAGACAAAAGACGGATGCTAATGGAAAAGAAGGAATCATTTCACGTGCGATGGGGCCCAAAGTGTACCCGGCGGAAAAAATGGAATTCTTTTTCAATTTGAAGTCCGGAGATGAAGTCCAGATTTTCCTATAAATACCAGACACTATCAGAAGAAGGAAGATAAGAGCAAAAAGAGCGAAGAAAGCAGAGCAAAAAACAAACCACCTACAAACCCTAAATCCCTCCAAAGATCCTTTCTCTTTAGTTTAAAATAAAAAAATAAAAAAATTTAGGCTTTAGATTTGATTTCAAGTTTTTGTAAAGTTTTTTGGAAGTCGTTCGGGTTTTCCGAAAGGGAAACTTCACTTTGTTCTTACAATGTAAGTTTCATATTTATATTTCTAGTAAAACTTCCCATATGTAAATTATGTTTGGTATAATATATGTGTTTATAAATATATCATCTTACCTATTTTGTTAATTATGAACATATGAGTATCTGATTTTACCGAATCTTGAATCTATGTTACTTAGTATATGGTTAGTCTCTTAGCCTCTTAAAAATTATTGATGGATTAACTTGTAAATTCCTAGGAAGAAGTGTGGTCAATTTGAAAGTTCATGAAGGAACTATGAATGACCAATCCGGGGTGTAGTTAAAGAAAATAATTTTAAGAATAAAAGCTAAGAGAAAGAGATGAACAGTGACAAAAGATTCATGATAGATATAGTCTAAAAAAAAAGAAGAAGAAGTTAAAACTAGAAATTAATATGATAATTGCAAAATAGAACAAAAGAGTGAAGGAGTACTGAGTAGGATTTTACAACATAAGAAGTTTAACGCAACAAAATATTGATTCACTTTTTGAAATATCACTTTTTATTGAAAAATCACTGTTCATCTCTTTCTCTCAGCTTTTATTCTTAAAATTATTTTCTTTAACTACACCCCGGTTTGGTCATTCATAGTTCCTTCATGAACTTTCAAATTGACCACACTTCTTCCTAGGAATTTACAAGTTAATCCGTCAATAATTTTTAAGAGGCTAAGAGACTAACCATATACTAAGTAACATAGATTCAAGATTCGGTAAAATCAGATACTCATATGTTCATAATTAACAAAATAGGTAAGATGATATATTTATAAACACATATATTATACCAAACATAATTTACATATGGGAAGTTTTACTAGAAATATAAATATGAAACTTACATTGTAAGAACAAAGTGAAGTTTTCCTTTCGGAAAACCCGAACGACTTCCAAAAAACTTTACAAAAACTTGAAATCAAATCTAAAGCCTAAATTTTTTTATTTTTTTATTTTAAACTAAAGAGAAAGGATCTTTGGAGGGATTTAGGGTTTGTAGGTGGTTTGTTTTTTGCTCTGCTTTCTTCTCTCTTTTTGCTCTTATCTTCCTTCTTCTGATAGTGTCTGGTATTTATAGGAAAATCTGGACTTCATCTCCGGACTTCAAATTGAAAAAGAATTCCATTTTTTCCGCCGGGTACACTTTGGGCCCCATCGCACGTGAAATGATTCCTTCTTTTCCATTAGCATCCGTCTTTTGTCTTCCATTATTTTTTTAAAGCAAACTTTACCTACTCCACTATCTTTATCTACTCCACTATCTTTTTGTCTTATAAAGAAAACTTTAACGCGTCCCAACAATTTTTCCACAAGTGTGTGGTAGTGAGTAAAGTGGGACTCACATTATTGACCAAAGAGGCATTCCTCTTTTTTGACTATATTTATACATTTATTATTTATTTATGTATCTAAATTGTGTAAAGCAACAGAATCAAAACTCATACACGAATCATAGTCATTTGGGTCTTGAGCATATTGCATAGTGTCTAAAAAACCATCTGAATTATTTGGGCTTTCTTCTGAGTTTTGTCTTGGGCTTGGCATTGGGCTAGGGTTTATATGTTTGTCTTTGTTTTGCTGTTCTTTTAGTAGTTTTTCTACAGTTTTGGTTATAATGGATTCTAAGTCTTTATTTTTTTTGTGATTTCTTGGTTTTTTGTCTGATTTTCTGGCTAAAGGAAATTGGTAATTGTCTTCTTGAGGATGAGCCTTCTTCTATTTCACTTTTTGGAGCCATTAACGGATTTGATGAGTCTTTACCGGCTACCGTTTGCGCCGGACTAGCTGTATCTCTATCCGATACAGTGGATTTATTTACATTCAGAGGGGAATGTACACACGTCTCATCCATTTTTATTGGGGATGGAAAACCCTGTATATTGATCTGATTGTCTTTCTCCATTTTTGCAATTCTTTCTTTCAATTGGATATTTTCCTGAGCTAACATTTCATTTTTGAGGTTTAACCTCTTAAAAGCTTCAGTCATTGAAGAACAATGATCGCAAAATATAATTTTGTCTGTGTCTTTCTGAATATGGTATTGAGGAATTTTGTCTGGATTTTGTTTAAGAGAGGGAGAGATATAATAGTTTGGGCCTAATACCCCTCTAGCATAATCTAGTGCTTCAGTAAAATCATTAAAACCTTTGAAAAGAGGTTTTGAAAATCCTTTAATAGAATCTAATACTTCTATCCAAGTTTGAAAAATTCCATTTGTTTTTCCATGAACAACAACATAGTATTTAAATTTATTTTCTTTGTTTTTGCTATTAAAATAAAATCATAAGGCATTTAGAACTGCAATTATATATTTTGTGTCTTTCTTATTATGATCTATCCATATATTGTCTATTAAACATTTCTGTTGTCTGTCTATTTGATATATAGGTAAACTTCTAAAGGTTAAATTAGATGATTCATATGCTATCAAATTATGTTGTCCAAATTGTATTCTATCTTTCTATTATCATCTATTTTATTTAAGGGTCTAAAATGTAAATTAGAAAGTACAGTCTGTTTGTATATGTCTGAATAATCTTGGGTCAGAGGTTGAACTCCTTTGCCCTTGTCTTGAAAAGATGGTCTCATTCTGAAAAATTTAAAATTAGGCTTTGATTAATAATCTACTTAATTGATCTGCAATGTTATTATCATTTCCTTTAATATGTTCAAATATTATAGAATTATAAATTGATATAGTATCTAAGAAATTTAACCATCTTCTTCTACTACTTGTTTTATCATTAATTTTTTGATGAAATTTTACTATAGCTTCACAATCAGTTCTAATTAAAATTTCTAGTTTATTTAAGATATAAATTCTAAAACTATTTAAACCATATATTACTGCTAAAATTTCTACATCTATACTAGCTTTATTTTATTTTTCTTTAAATTTTCCGCTTTGATAAGCACAAATTTTTTCTTCCTGTTTAGAACTATATTTATGTGGTCTTGATTTTAGTACTGCTCCCCATCCCTCGAAACTTCCATCTGTTTCTATTATTAAGTAGTCTGATTCTAATGGCATATTAAGATCAGGTATTTTTTTTTATTTTTTCTTTTATTTTTTGTACTAATTTTTTATCTTCAATATTAAAATTTCTTTGTCCTTTATTTCCTGTCTTTGAATATAATGGTCCTGCTATTTTTCCTAAATCTTTAATAAAGGGTCTTGCATAATTAACTATACCTAAAAATTTCTGTAAGTCTTTTAAATTATCTAATTTATCTGGCATATCTAAGGCCTTTTAGCTATATGAGGTTGTAATTTAACCTTTCCTTCTCCTAATGTTATTCCTAAAAAATTTATATAGTTTTTACATAATTCTATTTTCTTTTTACTAATTATTATTCCATTATTAACAAATAACCTAAAAACTGTTTGTAAATGTCCTAAATGTTCTTTTATATCTTTACTAAATACTAAAATATCATCTACATATACTAAAACAAATCTTTTATACTCTCTAAATATTCTATCCATTTTTCTTTGGAATATTGGAGGTGCTGTTTTTAATCCAAATGGCATAACTAGCCATTCAAAATGTCCTTCGGGGCAAGTAAATGCGGTCCATTCTATACTATCTGGATGCATTTTTATTTGCCAGTATCCTTACTTACAATCGAATTTACTAAAAATTGTTTTTCCTTGTATTCTATTTATTAACTCTGTTTTATCTGGTAATTTATATCCATCTGTTCGAGTATTATCATTTAATCTTTTATATTTTATAACCATTCTAGCCTTTCTTCTAACTATTTCATTATGATTTCTTACCATAAAGGCGGCTGATCTATGTTTTGAAGTTGATCTTCTTATTACTCCTAATTCTAATAATTCTTTAATTTGTATTTTAAAGTCTTCTTGATCTTGATTAGTGGCTTCTATTGAGGCTGTTTTTATTATATATTCTGGGTTTATTATATCTAATTTACATGCTATTTGATTATTTTCCCAATGTTTTAAAGGTTTTTCTCCTATTATTTCTATTTGATCTAGTATTTTTACTATATTATCAAGATCTTTTTGATTTTTTATTTGTCCTATTTGTTGAATTCCTATCTTAAAATTATATAATTCTGTTTCCATTTCTATTAAAACGTAGTTTTTATTAACTATTTCATCTTCCTCATCTATTTCTAGTATATTCTCATATAGTGTATTACATCCTTTTTTAGTACATTGTGCATTATTTTCACAATTATCACAACATTTTTCTTTCTGTCTACTTTAGTATCAGTTTTCTTTGTTAAAACTGAAGTATAAGTAGTATTTTTCATAAAAAGTATTCCGTCTCTGGTTATTAAAGTTCCTCATTTATTGTGTAGTATAAAATCTAATCCTAACACAAAATCTACTATAATATCTAAATCTCTTACCCATATCTTATCCATTCTATAGGTAGGTTTATAAAATTCTGAACAAGTGTTTAAAAAACTTATTTGTGCTTTGTCTATATAATGTCTATATATATTATGTGTTCCATCCATTTGCATAGTTGCAAGTGGTTTTTCTAATGTCTTTATTAATTCTATAGATACAATTTTTTTATTTAAAATGCTTTTAGTACATCCTGAATCTATTAATGCTAAGGTTTCTATTTCGTATTTTCCAATTCTAAGTTTTGCTAATATTTTAATAGTATTTATATTTTTATCTTCATTACATATTAAAGTATTAGTTTCTTTATTCATTAATTCTTGATTATCTAATTGTAGTTCCTGTTTAAATTTTTTCCTTTTTCTAGTCTTATTATTCTTTCTTCTAATTCTTTAACTTTTGCTTCTAATACTAATACTTTTAGATTTATTAAAGGTTCATTTGTATATACTTCTTTCTTTTTCTGAGTTATTATTCCTAATTGTGTTTCTATACAATTTATACATCCTTCTATAAAACATTTATTACATTTAGCTCTTTTATATTTACTTGGATACCATTTACACCAATTACATGGATTACTATCTAATCCCGTGTCTTTTTCAAAATTATGTTCGCATTCTATTATATTCATGAAATTAATTTTTAAGTCATCTATGTTTAAATTTTCTATAGGATCCTATTTCATTAATTAATTCTTCTCCTTCCGAATTAGAAAAAATTTCTTCTTTACTATTTTCATCTATATCTATACTTACTATAGAGTAAATACTTTCATTATCTGACATATATTGTCACGACCCAAAACGAACTCGTGAGTGGCACCCACCCTTATCCTACTAGGTGAGCGAACCAACTAATCTAAACTCCAATATTTACCAATAGTTCAACTGTCAATAAAAAAATAATGCGAAGACTCAAAAATCTGATTTAAGGTAACTAAGTAAATAAGCTTCTAAGTTTACACTTATCATCCCCAAAATCTGGAAGTCATCACCACAAGAACATCTATGATCAAATTACTAAACTAAGAGTATTCTAAGAAGCTAAAATAAATAAAAAGCTAGTCCATGCCGGAACTTCAAGGCATCAAGACATGAGGAAGAAGATCCAGTCCAAGCTAGAAGCATTAGCTCACCCTGAAATCCGATGTAATGAAGACTGGCTAGAATTGCGATCGAGTTGAAGACGACGGTACGTTTGCTGTACTCCACAAATAACAAAGAAAGAAACATACAAGTAGGGGTCAGTACAAGGAACATGTACTGAGTAGATATCATCGGCCAACTCAAAATAGAAAACAATATATACCGAATAATAATATACAGTCAACCACAATACTTAACAGATAGCAAGTAACAATTACATAAACCATTGGCAACAGCACCATAATAAGTACACCATCAATCACAACATCAAGCACACCCTTGAGGACTCAAGCCTCCACACCATACTCATTTGGGAAAAATAGTTTCTTTGAAATTTAGTAAAATAATATAATTTAAGATTCTTTTCATTTAAAAATATCGTGTCGGAACGTGACACTCCGATCCAAAATACCGTGTCGGAACGTGACACTCCGATCCAAAAATACCGTGTCGGAACGTGACACTCCGATCCAAAAATACCGTGTCGGAACGTGACACTCCGATCCAAAATTACCGTGTCGAAACGTGACACTCCGATCCAAAAATACCGTGTCGGAACGTGACACTCCGATCCAAAATATCGTGTCGGAACGTGACACTCCGATCCAAAAATACCGTGTCGGAACGTGACACTCCGATCCAAAATGTATTTAATTTATTAAAACTGTTTTCAAATCATTTTATTTCCATCAAGCCTTCTTTATTCAAGGCATCTCTTCAAAAGAGAGTTTTCAAGAATAAAATTCAATAGTCTCAATATTTTAGGCAAACCACAAACCACACAATCATAATATACAACCACAAAATCAAGTAATAAGAGACTTTACAATATCATCCAATACATATCAATCGCTATTTAGAGTTTATCTATCACATAGAAATAAACCATAACTTACCTCCACCGAAGAACCGAAATCAAGCAAGCTACCTCTCCAATGCCTTTGCCTTTCTTATTGCCTAAGAACCCTTTCAATCCGAAGTCCAAAATGCCTGTTCTCCTCTCCCTTTCACATTTTTCCCTCACTGCTTCTCAGATGATCAGTTCTTCCTTCTCTCAACTAAAGACTCCATCCTCTAATGATAATGCAAGACTATAATTATAAAATTGTAAAAGTAATCCCCCATTAGTCTAAAGTTACCTCCATTAACCCCCACTAACCCCATTATAAAAGTTACTCCACTAAATACATATATAATAACCCAAAACATCCATTAAAATAATTAGTGGAAGCTGACATCGGGTGGGGTTATGCTGCGTGTGACGGTCCGTCTCACCTGTGACGGTCCGTCCTGCAGGTCCGTCACGAAGTTCAGAGAATTGCTCCCAGTACCCAATTTTCAAGAGTTGAAGTGTTTTGAAACGGAGGCTCACGACGGTCCGTCGTGTCTGTGACGGTCCGTCCTGCAGGTCCATCACAGAGTTCAGAGAGTCGATTTCAGCACTCAATTTCAGAATTCTAAGTGTTTTGGAACGAGACCCCCTCGACGGTCCGTCGTGACCATGACGGTCCGTCGTGGGATCCGTCGTCTCAGGCAGTTTTTCCAGAAATAAAATCTGTTGCTCAAAACGACTAAACAGGTCATTACAATAGATACCAATTTACCCATCGTTCGTCCTCGAACGATCAAAAGAAGAAAAACAAGGACGAAAAGGAGTACCTGAATCTGTGAACAGATGCGGATATTTTTCTTGCATATCAGCCTCCTTCTCCCAAGTGGCCTCTTCAACTGGTCGATTCTTCCATTGAACTTTGATGGATGCAATTTCCCTTGATCTCAACTTGCGGACTTCTCTATCTAGAATGGCAACAGGCTCCTCCTTATAAGTCAAATTCTCATCAAGCAGAACCGAATCCCAACGAATGATGTAGTTCCCATCCCCATGGTATCTTTTCAACATAGACACATGAAATACCGGATGCACTCCTGACAGCCCTGGAGGCAAGGCTAATTCATAAGCCACCTCTCCTACTTGCTTAAGTACTTCAAATGGTCCAATATACCTTGGGCTT
Organism: Solanum chilense; assembly: GCA_032847665.1. Lineage (NCBI taxonomy): Eukaryota > Viridiplantae > Streptophyta > Magnoliopsida > Solanales > Solanaceae > Solanum > Solanum chilense. The sequence goes on along the minus strand of CM064968.1, from coordinate 3,776,511 downwards.
AGCTTACCTCTTTAACCAAACCGCATCACCCCTTTCATGGGTGAGACCTTCAGCAAGACTTGTTCACCCTCCATGAACTCCAAGTCTCTAACCTTTCGATCTGCATATTCCTTTTGCCTACTTTGAGCCGCTAAAAGCTTTTCTTGAATAGATTTCACCTTCTCTAATGAATCCCTCAAAAGATTAGTACCCCAAGGTCTAACCTCAAATGCATCAAACCAACCAATGGGAGACCTACATCTCCTCCCATATAGTGCCTCAAATGGAGCCATATCAATACTGGAGTGATAGCTATTGTTGTAGGAGAACTCTGCCAAGGGTAAGAAGTTATCCCAATGACCACCAAATTCTATCACACATGCCCGAAGCATATCCTCCAATACCTGAATCATTCGCTCAGATTGTCCATCTGTCTGAGGGTGAAATGCAGTACTAATATCCAACCTAGTACCTAACTCAGCATGTAATGTTCTCCAAAACTTAGAAGTAAATTGCGTACCTCTATCTGATATGATGGAAAGTGGAACTCCATGCAATCGAACAACTTCTGAGATATAGATTTTGGCTAACTTTTCTGCATTGTAAGTCACCTTGACTGGAATGAAGTGAGCAGACTTAGTTAATCTGTCCACAATTACCCAAATAGAATCAAACTTACCCAATGTCTTTGGAAGACCAACCACAAAGTCCATTGCAATTCTCTCCCACTTCCATTCAGGAATGGGCATTCTCTAAAGTGTTCCTCCAGGTCTCTGGTGTTCATACTTTACTTGCTGGCAATTTGGACATTTGGCAACAAAATCAACAATGTCGCGCTTCATTCTACTCCACCAAAAGTGTTGCTTTAGGTCACGGTACATCTTGGTTGCACCAGGATGTATAGAATATCCGGAACTATGAGCCTCTGTAAGAATAGTGTGGATCAAATCATCAACACGGGGCACACATACCCTTCCCTTAATCCTTAAAACACCTTCCTCATCAATTATTGCCTCTTTAGCCTCTCCTCGCAACACCGTATCCCGAATTCGGCTTAGCTTCTCATCATCAAACTGTTTTCCTTTGATCTTGTCAAGAAAAGAAGATCTTGCCTCCACACTGGCCAAAAATACTCCTTTATCTAGTATTTCCAGTCTCATAAGGTCGTTAGCCAAGTTTTGTACTTCTCTAGCCAATGGGCGCCTAGAAACCTGTAGATGAGCTAGACTTTCCATGCTCCCTGTCTTTCTACTTAAGGCATCAGCCACCATATTTGCCTTTTTTGGGTGATACAGAATAGTAATGTCATAGTCTTTCAATAGTTCCATCCACCTCCTCTGTCTCAAATTCAAATCCCTCTGAGTAAAGACATACTGTAGACTACGATGATCTGTGTAGACCTCACACTTGACCCCATATAGATAGTGCCTCCATTGCTTTAATGCAAACACTACCGCAGCCAACTCCAAATCATGGGTCGGATAGTTGCGTTCATGCACCTTTAATTGCCTCGAAGCATAAGCAATTACATTCTTCTCTTGCATTAGCACTGCACTCAAACCAGAATAGGATGCATCACAATAAACGATGAAATTCATACCCTCTACTGGCAAGGTAAGGATAGGTGCAGTAGTCAGCAAGGTCTTGAGTTTCTGAAAGCTTTCCTCACATTCATCTGACCATACAAATGGAACATTCTGCTTAGTCAAGTTCGTCAATTGGAAAGCAATAGAAGAGAATCCCTTGACAAATCGACGGTAGTAGCTGGCTAAACCAACAAAGCTCCTTACTTCTGACACATTAGTAGGTCTTACCCAATTCTTCACTGTTTCAATCTTAGAAGGATCCACCATCACTCCATCCTTAGAAACCACGTGCCCCAAGAAGGACATGGAATCTAGCCAAAACTCACACTTGGAGAATTTGGCATAAAGCTTTTTCTCCCTTAATACTTCCAACACAATTCTCAAATGCTCCTCATGTTCCTTCTTACTCTTGGAGTATATCAGTATATCATCAATAAATACGATCATAAAGAGATCCAGATATGGCTTAAAAATCCCGTTTATCAAGCTCATGAAAGCAGCAGGGGCATTCGTAAGACCAAAAGACATTACTACGAATTTGTAATGCCCATACCTAGTTCGAAAAGCAGTCTTTGGCACATCTGTTGCCCGTATTTTCAATTGATGATAACCGGATCTCAAGTCAATTTTTGAGAAGACACAAGCTCCTTGTAACTGATCGAACAAATCATTAGTGCGAGGAATGGGATACTTGGTCTTGATAGTTACCTTGTTTAACTGCCGGTAATCTATGCACATCCGAAAACTCCCATCCTTCTTCTTCACAAATAATACCGAAGGTGCTGGTGTAGAAAACACTGGAGGTGTCTGGCCCTGATCAGATAACCCGTTAAGATAAGCAAGAACCTGATTGATCATCTCTGGGGTAGGTTGGGGTGGTAATTTCTCATTCTGCACTTGTTCAGTCTCCCCTTCCTCACCCTCTCTTATCACTTCCTCAGTCGGTGGAGGAGTCACTTCCCTATTCCTAGCTGGACCAGGTGCTCGTCCTCTACCTCTAGTAGGCATCCTTCTACGACCTCTACCACAGCCTCTTGCCACTGCTCCTCTTCGAGCTATAGTCCCAGTGGCTGGCTCAGTCGCACCCTGTCCTGCCGGTGCTGGTGTTGGCGCAGTTGTTGCTTTAGTTCTAACCATCTGCGAAAGAGTGAAGATGGTCAGATACCAATTTGTATCACCTAGATACCAATTGGATCCAAGTAATAGCACGAAAAAAGGAAAGAATGGAATTTTCCTAAAGTCCTATAGCCTCTCAAAGAAAAGTAAAGGCGTCCCCCTACCGTTCCTTAAGACTCTACTAGACTCGTTCTTGTGTGATGAGACCAACGAACCTAATGCTCTGATACCAACTTTGTCACGACCCAAAACAATCTCGTGAGTGGCACCCACCCTTATCCTACTAGGTGAGCGAACCAACAACTCTGAACTCTAATATTTACCAATAGTTCAACTGTGAATAACAAAATAATGCGGAAGACTCAAAATCTGATTTAAGGTAACTAAGTAAATAAGCTTCTAAGTTTACACTTATCATCCCCAAAATCTGGAAGTCATCACCACAAGAACATCTATGATCAAATTACTAAACTAAGAGTATTCTAAGAAGCTAAAATAAATAAAAAGCTAGTCCATGCCGGAACTTCAAGGCATCAAGACATGAGGAAGAAGATCCAGTCCAAGCTAGAAGCATTAGCTCACCCTGAAATCCGATGTAATGAAGACTGGCTAGAATTGCGATCGAGTTGAAGACGACGGTACGTTTGCTGTACTCCACAAATAACAAAGAAAGAAACATACAAGTAGGGGTCAGTACAAGGAACATGTACTGAGTAGATATCATCGGCCAACTCAAAATAGAAAATAATATATACCGAATAATAATATACAGTCAACCACAATACTTAACAGATAGCAAGTAACAATTAGATAAACCATTGGCAACAGCACCATAATAAGTACACCATCAATCACAACATCAAGCACACCCTTGAGTACTCAAGCCTCCACACCATACTTTTTTGGGAAAAATAGTTAACTTGAAACTTAGTAAAATAATATAATTTAAGATTCTTTTCATTTAAAAATACCGTGTCGGAACGTGACACTCCGATCCAAAAATACCGTGTCGAAACGTGACACTCCGATCCAAAATTACCGTGTCTGAACGTGACACTCCGATCCAAAAATACCGTGTCGAAATGTGACACTCCGATCCAAAATATCGTGTCGGAACGTGACACTCCGATCCAAAAATACCGTGTCGGAACGTGACACTCCGATCCAAAATGTATTTAATTTATTAAAACTGTTTTCAAATCATTTTATTTCCATCAAGCCTTCTTTATTCAAGGCATCACTTCAAGAGAGAGTTTTCAAGAATAAAATTCAATAGTCTCAATATTTTAGGCAAACCACAAACCACACAATCATAATATACAACCATAAAATCAAGTAATATGAGACTTTACAATATCATCCAATACATATCAATCGCTATTTAGAGTTTATCTATCACATAGAAATAAACCATAACCTACCTCCACCGAAGAACCGAAATCAAGCAAGCTACCTGTAACGATCTGTTTAGTCTTTTTGAGCGGCAGATTTTATTTCTGGAAAAACTGTCTTGGTCGACGGATCCCACGACGGACCGTCATGGGCACGACGGACCGTCGAGGGGGTCTCGTTCCAAAACATTTGGAATTCTGAAATTTGAGTGTTGAAATCAACTCTCTGAACTCTGTGACGGACATGCAGGACGAACCGTCACAGACACGACGGACTGTCGAGGGGGGGTCCCGTTTCAAAACACTTAGAATTCTGAAATGTGAGTGCTGAAATCAACTCTCTGAACTCTGTGACGGACCTGCAGGACGGACCGTCACAGACACGACGGACCGTCGTGAGCCTCCGTTTCAAAACACTTTAACTCTTGAAAAATTGGGTACTGGAAGCAANGGCACGACGGACTGTCGAGGGGGGGTCCCGTTTCAAAACACTTAGAATTCTGAAATGTGAGTGCTGAAATCAACTCTCTGAACTCTGTGACGGACCTGCAGGACGGACCGTCACAGACACGACGGACCGTCGTGAGCCTCCGTTTCAAAACACTTTAACTCTTGAAAAATTGGGTACTGGAAGCAATTCTCTGAACTTCGTGACGGACCTGCAGGACGGACCGTCACAGGTGTGACGGACCGTCACAGGCAGCGTAACCCCACCCGATGTCAGCTTTCACTAATTATTTTAATGGATGTTTTGGTTTATTATATATGTATTTAGTGGAGTAACTTTTATAATGGGATTAGTGGGGGTTAATGGAGGTAACTTTAGACTAATGGGGGATTTCTTTTACATTTTATAATTATAGTCTTGAATTATTATTAGAGGATAGAGTCTTTAGTTGAGAGAAGGATGAACTGATCAGCTGAGAAGCAGTGAGGGAAAAACGTGAAGGGAGAGGAGAACAGGCATTTTAGGCTTGGGATTGAAAGGATTCATAGGCAATAAGAAAGGCAATGGCTTTGGAGAGGTAGCTTGCTTGATTTCGGTTCTTCGGTGGAGGTAGGTTATGGTTTATTTCTATGTGATAGATAAACTCTAAATAGCGATTGATATGTATTGGATTATATTGTAAGGACTCCTATTATTTGATTTTGTTTTTGTATATTATGATTGTGTGGTTTGCCTAAAATATTGAGATTATTGAATTTTATTCTTGAAAACTCTCTTTTGAAGTGATGCCTTGAATAAAGAAAGCTTGATGGAAATAAATGATTTGAAAACAGTTTTAATAAATTAAATATATTTTGGATCGGAGTGTCACGTTCCGACACGGTATTTTTGGATCGGAGTGTCACGTTCCGACACGGTATTTTTGGATCGGAGTGTCACGTTTCGACACGGTATTTTTGGATCGGAGTGTCACGTTCCGACACGGTATTTTTGGATCGGAGTGTCACGTTTCGACACGGTATTTTTTGGATCGGAGTGTCACATTCCGACACGGTATTTTTGGATCGGAGTGTCACGTTCCGACACGGTATTTTTGGATCGGAGTGTCACGTTCCGACACGGTATTTTTGGATCGGAGTGTCACGTTCCGACACGGTATTTTTTTTAAAAGAAAAGAATTTTAAATTATAGTATTTTACTCAATTTCAAAGAAACTATTTTTCCCAAATGAGTATGGTGTGGAGGCTTGAGTCCTCAAGGGTGTGCTTGATGTTGTGATTGATGGTGTACTTATTATGGTGTTGTTGCCAATGGTTTATGTTATTGTTACTTGCTATCTGTTAAGTATTGTGGTTGACTGTATATTATTATTCGGTATATATTGTTTTCTATTTTGAGTTGGCCGATGATATCTACTCAGTACATGTTCCTTGTACTGACCCCTACTTGTATGTTTCTTTCTTTGTTATTGAGGAGTGCAGCAAACGTACCGTCGTCTTCAACTCGATCGCAATTCTAGCCATTCTTCATTACATCGGATTTCAGGGTGAGCTAATGCTTCTAGCTTGGACTGGATCTTCTTCTTCAAGTCTTGATGTCTTTGAATTTCGGATATGGACCATTTTCTTACTCATTTTGTTTCTCAAACATTATTAGACTTTGTAATTTGAGGATAGATGTTCTTGATGTGATGACTTCCAGATTTTGGGGATGATAAGTGTAAACTTAGAAGCTTATTTACTTATTTACCTTAAATCAGATTTTAAGTCTTCCGCATTGTATTTTGTTCAATATGTTGGGGTTTAGATTGGTTGGTTCGCTCACATAGTAGGATAAGTGTGGGTGCCACTCGCGACTCGATTTGGGTCGTGACAAAGTTGGTATCAGAGCATTAGGTTCGTTGGTCTCATCACACAAGAACGAGTCTAGTAGAGTCTTAAGGAATGGTAGAGGGACACCTTTACTTTTCTTTGAGAGGCTATAAGAATTTAGGAAAATTCCATTCTTTCATTCTTTCTTTCGTGCCATTACTTGGATCCAATTGGTATCTAGGTGATACAAATTAGTATCTGACCATCTTCACTCTTTCGCAGATGGTTAGAACTAGAGCAACAACTGCGCCAACACCAACACCGGCAAGACAGGAAGCGTCTGAGCCAGCCACTAGGGCTGTAGCTCGAAGAGGAGCAGCGGCAAGAGGCCGTGGTAGAGGTCGCAGGAGGATGCCCACTAGAGGTAGAGGACGAGCACCTGGTCCAACTAGGAATAGGGCAGTGACTCCTCCACCAACCGATGAGGTAGTAAGAGAGGGTGAAGAAGGGGAAAATGAGCAGGTTCAAGATGAGGAATTACCACCACAACCTACCCAGAGATGATCAATCAGGTTCTTGCTTATCTTAGCGGGTTATCTGATCAGGGCCAGACACCTCCAGTGTTTTCTGTACCAGCACCTCCGGTTCCGGGAGTACAACATGCAGCTGCTGTGGCTCCCCGCATGGAGACATCATTGGAAGTAGGCACATTCCCTCGATTGACCACAGGGTCTATAATGACCAGTTATCAACATGAACTTTTCATTAAGTTCTTAAAGTTGAGACCTCCAGTCTTCAAGGGTGCTGAATCTGAGGATGCCTATGATTTTCTGGTTGATTGTCATGAGCTGCTACATAAGATGGACATAGTAGAATGATTCGGTGTTGAGTTTGTGACCTATTAGTTTCAGAGGGATGCCAAAATGTGGTGGCGGTCGTATGTTGAGTGTCAATCAGCACAGGCACCACCCATGACTTGGACATTATTTTCTAGCCTGTTTATGGAGAAGTATATACCCCGGACTGTAAGGGATAGGAGGAGAGATGAGTTCCTGAGCCTAGAGCAAGGAAGGATGTCCGTTGCTGCTTATGAGGCCAATATTTGTGCACTATCCAGGTATGCCACTCAGCTTTGCTTCAGTCCACAAGAGCGAATTCGCCGCTTTGTGAAAGGATTGAGGTCAGATTTGCAGATTCCAGCCTTACAAGTAGCTGCTGTAGCAAAATCCTTTCAGGAAGTGATTGATTTTATGATAGAGGTAGAGGGGGTGAAGCCAGACAACTTCACCATGATGTCAACATTTAAGAAGTTCCGTAAGGAAGGTGAGTTTAGAGGTTCTTACTCCAGAGGGCAGAGTTCAGGAGGTTACCCAGCCCGTCCTATTCAGTCTTCACTGCAGGCTTTAACTGGGGGTCCATCGCAGACCAGTCAACATTTTTCTGAGTTTGGAGGTTATCCCAGACTTCGTCATTCTCACAGAGACCTATGCTAGACTTCAGAAATTGTTATGGATGTGGAGAGACTGGACATATTAAGAGAAATTGTCCAAAACAAAGTTACAGACTCCCAATAGTTAGAGGTAGAGGTGGTCATGGTAGAGGCCGCCATTCTGGAGGACGTAGTGGCCAAGGTAATGGTGGTCACCAAATCAGTAGGGGTGGCGGGCAAGTTGGAACTACTGCAGCGCAGCTTGGTAGGGGCAATGGACAAACAGATGATAAGGCTCATTGTTATGCTTTCCCCAGGAGGTCTGAGGCAAAGACATCTGATGCTGTTATCACAGGTACTCTTTTGGTCTGTGATTGCATGGCTTCAGTATTATTTGATCCTGGATCCACTTTTTCATACGTATCTTCCTCATTTGCTGCTGGTCTTGAGTTAAGTTGTGATTTACTTGATATGCCTATTCGTGTCTCTACTCCCGTGGGTGAGTCCGTGATAGTTGAGAAGGTGTATAGGTCTTACCTTGTGACTTTTGTGGGGAGTAACACTTACGTGGATTTGATCATTCTAGAAATGGTTGATTTTGATGTAATTCTGGGTATGACTTGGCTTTCTCCAAATTTTGCAATCTTAGATTGTAATGCTAAAACCGTGACATTGGCCAAGCCTGGGATAGACCCATTAGTGTGGGAGGGTGACTATATTTCTACCCAACTCCGTATTATCTCTTTTCTTCATGCTAAGAGAATGGTTAGTAAAGGATGTTTAGCTTTCTTGGCACAACTCAGGGATGATACTACCCAACTACCTACAATTGAGTCGGTTTCAATAGTCTGTGAGTTTCTAGATGTGTTTCCTGCAGACCTTCCTGGTATTCCACCAGATAGGGATATCGACTTTTGCATTGATCTGGAGCCGGGTACTCGACCCATTTCCATTCCCCCTTATAGAATGGCTCCAGCTGAGTTAAGGGAGTTAAAGGCCCAACTTCAGGAGTTGTTAGGGAAAAGTTTCATTAGGCCAAGTGCATCCCCTTGGGGTGCTCCAGTATTATTTGTGAAGAAGAAGGATGGGAGTTTTCGGATGTGCATAGATTACCGGCAGTTGCACAAAGTAACTATCAAAAACAAGTATCCCATTCCTCGCATTGATGATTTGTTCGATCAGTTACAAGGTTCTTGTGTTTTCTCAAAAATTGACTAGAGATCCGGTTATCATCAGTTGAAAATACGGGCAACAGATGTGCCAAAGACTGCTTTTCGAACCAGGTATGGGCATTACGAATTCGTAGTAATGTCTTTTGGTCTTACGAATGCCCCTGCTGCTTTCATGAGCTTGATGAACGGATTTTTAAGCCATATCTGGATCTCTTTGTCATCGTATTTATTGTTGATATACTGATATACTCCAAGAGTAAGAAGGAACATGAGGAGCATTTGAGAATTGTGTTGGAAGTATTAAGGGAGAAAAAGCTTTATGCCAAATTCTCCTAGTGTGAGTTTTGACTAGATTCAGTGTCCTTCTTGGGGCACGTGGTTTCTAAGGATGGAGTGATGGTGGATCCTTCTAAGATTGAAACAGTGAAGAATTGGGTAAGACCTACTAATGTGTCAGAAATAAGGAGCTTTGTTGGTTTAGCCAGCTACTACCGTCGATTTGTCAAGGGATTCTCTTCTATTGCTTCCCAATTGACAAACTTGACTAAGCAGAATGTTCCATTTGTATGGTCAGATGAATGTGAGAAAAGCTTTCAGAAACTCAAGACCTTGCTGACTACTGCACCTATCCTTACCTTGCCAGTAGAGGGTAAGAACTTCATTGTTTATTGTGATGCATCCTATTCTGGTTTGGGTGCAGTGCTAATGCAAGAGAAGAACGTAATTGCTTATGCTTCAAGGCAATTAAAGGTGCATGAACATAATTATCCGACCCATGATTTGGAGTTGGCTGCGGTAGTGTTTGCATTAAAGTAATGGAGACATTATTTATATGGGGTTAAGTGTGAAGTCTATATGGATCATCGTAGCCTACAGTATGTCTTTACTCAGAAAGATTTGAATTTGAGACAGAGGAGATGGATGGAACTACTGAAGGACTACAATATCACTATTCTGTACCATCCGGGAAAAGCTAATGTTGTGGCAGATGCTTTAAGTAGAAAGGCAGGAAGCATGGGAAGTTTATCCCACTTACAAGTTTCTAGACGCCCATTGGCTAGAGAAGTCCAAAACTTGGCTAACGACCTTATGAGACTGGAAATACTAGAGAAAGGAGGATTTTTGGCCCGTGTGGAGGAAAGATCTTCTTTTCTTGACAAGATCAAGGGAAAACAGTTTGAGGATGAGAAACTAAGCCGAATTCAGGATATGGTGTTGCGAGGAGAGGCTAAAGAGGCAATAATTGATGAGGAAGGTGTTTTAAGGATTAAGGGAAGGGTATGTGTGCCCCGTGTTGATGATTTGATCCACACTATCCTTACATAGGCTCATAGTTCTGGATATTCTATACATCCTGGTGCAACCAAGATGTACCGTGACCTAAAGCAACACTTTTGGTGGAGTAGAATAAAGCGCAACATTGTTGATTTTGTTGCCAAATGTCCAAATTGCCAGCAAGTAAAGTATGAACATCAGAGGCCCGGAGGAACCCTTCAGAGAATGCCCATTCCTGAATGGAAGTGGGAGAGAATTGCAATGGACTTCGTGGTTGGTCTTCCAAAGACATTGGGTAAGTTTGATTCTATTTGGGTAATTGTTGACAGATTAACTAAGTCTGCTCATTTCATTCCAGTCAAGGTGACCTACAATGCAGAAAAGTTAGCCAAAATCTATATCTCAGAAGTTGTTCGATTGCATGGAGTTCCACTTTCCATCATATCAGATAGAGGTACGCAATTTACTTCTAAGTTTTGGAGAACATTACATGCTGATTTAGGTACTAGATTGGATCTTAGTACTGCATTTCACCCTCAGACAGATGGACAATCTGAGCGAACGATTCAGGTATTGGAGGATATGCTTCGGGCATGTGTGATAGAATTCGGTGGTCATTGGGATAACTTCTTACCCTTGGCAGAGTTCTCCTACAACAACAGCTATCACTCCAGTATTGATATGGCTCCATTCGAAGCATTGTATGGGAGGAGATGTAGGTCTCCCATTGGTTGGTTTGATGCATTTGAGGTTAGACCTTGGGGTACTGATCTTTTGAGGGATTCATTAGAGAAGGTGAAATCTATTCAAGAAAAGATTTTAGCGGCTCAAAGTAGGCAAAATGAATATGCAGATCGGAAGGTTAGAGACTTGGAGTTCATGGAGGGTGAACAAGTCTTGCTGAAGGTCTCACCCATGAAAGGGGTGATGCGGTTTTGTAAAAGAGGTAAGCTAAGCCCAAGGTATATTGGACCATTTGAAGTACTTAAGCGAGTAGGAGAGGTGGCTTATGAATTAGCCTTGCCTCCCGGGTTGTCAGGAGTGCATCCGGTATTTCATGTGTCTATGTTGAAAAGATACCATGGGGATGGAAACTACATCATTCGTTGGGATTCGGTTCTACTTGATGAGAATTTGTCTTATGAGGAGGAGCCTGTTGCCATTCTAGATAGAGAAGTCCGCAAGTTGAGATCAAGGGAAATTGCATCCATCAAAGTTCAATGGAAGAATCGACCAGTTGAAGAGTCCACTTGGGAGAAGGAGGCTGATATGCAAGAAAAATATCCGCATCTGTTCACAGATTCAGGTACTCCTTTTCGTCCTTATTTTTCTTCTTTTGATCGTTCGAGGACGAACGATGGGTAAATTGGTATCTATTGTACCGATCTGTTTAGTCGTTTTGAGCAGCAAATTTTATTTCTGGAAAAACTGTCTTGGTCGACGGATCCCACGACGGACCGTCATGGGCACGACGGACCGTCGAGGGGGTCACGTTCCAAAACACTTGGAATTCTGAAATGTGAGTGCTGAAATCAACTCTCTGAACTCTGTGACGGACCTGCAGGACGGACCGTCACAAACACGACGGACCGTCGTGAGCCTCCGTTTCAAAACACTTTAACTCTTGAAAAATTGGGTACTGGAAGCAATTCTCTGAACTTCGTGACGGACCTGCAGGACGGACCGTCACAGGTGTGATGGACCGTCACAGGCAGCGTAACCCCACCCGATGTCAGCTTCCACTAATTATTTTAATGGATGTTTTGGGTTATTATATATGTATTTAGTGGAGTAACTTTTATAATGGGATTAGTGGGGGTTAATGGAGGTAACTTTAGACTAATGGGGGATTTATTTTACATTTTATAATTATAGTCTTGCATTATCATTAGAGGATAGAGTCTTTAGTTGAGAGAAGGATGAACTGATCAGCTGAGAAGCAGTGAGGGAAAAACGTGAAAGGGAGAGGAGAACAGGCATTTTAGGCTTGGGATTGAAAGGATTCTTAGGCAATAAGAAAGGCAAAGGCTTTGGAGAGGTAGCTTGCTTGATTTCGGTTCTTCGGTGGAGGTAGGTTATGGTTTATTTCTATGTGATAGATAAACTCTAAATAGCGATTGATATGTATTGGATGATATTGTAAAGTCTCCTATTACTTGATTTTGTGGTTGTATATTATGATTGTGTGGTTTGTGGTTTGCCTAAAATATTGAGATTATTGAATTTTATTCTTGAAAACTCTCTTTTGAAGTGATGCCTTGAATAAAGAAGGCTTGATGGAAATAAAATGATTTGAAAACAGTTTTAATAAATTAAATACATTTTGGATCGGAGTGTCACGTTCCGACACGGTATTTTTGGATCGGAGTGTCACGTTCCGACACGGTATTTTGGATCGGAGTGTCACGTTCCGACACGGTATTTTTGGATCGGAGTGTCACGTTTCGACACGGTATTTTTGGATCGGAGTGTCACGTTCCGACACGGTATTTTTAGATCGGAGTGTCACGTTCCGACACGATATTTTTGGATCGGAGTGTCACGTTCCGACACAGTATTTTTGGATCGGAGTGTCACGTTCCGACATGGTATTTTTTTTAAAAGAAAAGAATCTTAAATCATAGTATTTTACTCAATTTCAAAGAAACTATTTTTCCCAAATGAGTATGGTGTGGAGGCTTGAGTCCTCAAGGGTGTGCTTGATGTTGTGATTGATGGTGTACTTATTATGGTGTTGTTGCCAATGGTTTATGTAATTGTTACTTGCTATCTGTTAAGTATTGTGGTTGACTGTATATTATTATTCGGTATATATTGTTTTCTATTTTGAGTCGGCCGATGATATCTACTCAGTACATGTTCCTTGTACTGACCCCTACTTGTATGTTTCTTTCTTTGTTATTGAGGAGTGCAGCAAACGTACCGTCATCTTCAACTCGATCGCAATTCTAGCCATTCTTCATTACATCGGATTTCAGGGTGAGCTAATGCTTCTAGCTTGGACTGGATCTTCTTCTTCAAGTCTTGATGTCTTTGAATTTCGGACATGGACCATTTTCTTACTCATTTTGTTTCTCAAACATTCTTAGACTTTGTAATTTGAGGATAGATGTTCTTGATGTGATGACTTCCAGATTTTGGGGATGATAAGCGTAAACTTCGAAGCTTATTTACTTATTTACCTTAAATCAGATTTTAAGTCTTCCGCATTGTATTTTGTTCAATATGTTGGGGTTTAGATTGGTTGGTTCGCTCACATAGTAGGATAAGTGTGGGTGCCACTCGTGACTCGATTTGGGTCGTGACACTACCTCTCCAATGCCTTTGCCTTTCTTATTGCCTAAGAACCCTTTCAATCCGAAGTCCAAAATGCCTGTTCTCCTCTCCCTTTCACGTTTTTCCCTCACTGCTTCTCAGTTGATCAGTTCTTCCTTCTCTCAACTAAAGACTCCATCCTCTAATGATAATGCAAGACTATAATTATAAAATTGTAAAAGTAATCCCCCATTAGTCTAAAGTTACCTCCATTAACCCCCACTGACCCCATTATAAAAGTTACTCCACTAAATACATGTATAATAACCCAAAACATCCATTAAAATAATTAGTGGAAGCTGACATCGGGTGGGGTTATGCTGCGTGTGACGGTCCGTCTCACCTGTGACGGTCCGTCCTGCAGGTCCGTCACGAAGTTCAGAGAATTGCTCCCAGTACCCAATTTTCAAGAGTTGAAGTGTTTTGAAACGGAGGCTCACGACGGTCCATCGTGTCTGTGACGGTCCATCCTGCAGGTCCGTCACAGAGTTCAGAGAGTCGATTTCAGCACTCAATTTCAGAATTCTAAGTGTTTTGGAACGAGACCCCCTCGACGGTCCGTCGTGACCATGACGGTCCGTCGTGGGATCCGTCGTCTCAGACAGTTTTTCTAGAAATAAAATCTGCTGCTCAAAACGACTAAACAGGTCGTTACATATATTCATCTACATTTAATAAGGCTTCATTAAATTCTTCTACTAGTTGAGCATTTCTAGTCTTAGCATTATATCTTTTAGGACAAGTATTTGCTAAATGTTCTATACTTCCACATTTAAAGCATTCTAACTTATTTTTGTAGTTTCTATCAGTTCTATATTTTCTAACATGTCTATCTCTATTTAAATATGGTTTTCTTGCTGAAGATTTTCTAAGAAAATATCCTTTTCTATTATATCTTTTATTATTTTGTGAATTATATTTTTTATACTTTTTCTTTTTATATTGGTCTTTATCATAACTTTGGGTTGTATATATTATGTCTTTACAGAAATTCATTTCATTTTGTTTTAACTGTTTTCGTATTTGTAAATTAGTACATTTTTCTTGTAATATTTCCATTATGTGTTGTATTCTATGTCCTATTGACCATTTAGCTTGAGGGTTTTGAGCTACTCCTTCTCTTTTAGTCCATCGTTCTTCTATTTCTCTTCCTAAGGCTTCTGGTAATTTATTAAATAGTTTTTTGCCTAGGTCTTGATCAAAGACGTTTGCACTAATTGTACAATAATAAAAATAATCATTTTAGAATTTCTTTATATAGTACCAATTGCTTATACTTAATTGTTCTAATTTTATTACTGTATTTCTTTGTAAAGCTAGTAATCCACTATTTGGATCTTCTCTGGTTATTAAAGTATGTATTTTATTTGTAAAGTTATAAGGATTTGGTCCTAATGATACTAAATACTGAAATTCTAATGGGAATTCTACTTTATAAGCTTTCCATAAAGCTTTAGTTGATTCTCCTAAGAATGTTTCTAAATATTTGTACATAGTTTCAGCATCAGTTTCTGTATAATTTTTTATAAAGTCTGCTACTACTATTCCTTTCCATAAATCTATTACTGAATTCCACCTTTGTGGATCATGTGCTGCTATATTTAAATTTTTTCCTTTACTACCTCCTTCTTGGAGTATTATTGGTTCTTCTATAGGCATTCTTTTTCCCATAGGTTTGACTCTATTATTGGGCTATCTCCTTGTCTATATACTCTTCTACGTGGTATATTTCCTGTACTATTATCTGCAGTATAACCTTGTTCATTTGTTCTTTGAAATGGGCTACTAGAACTTGCGGTTTCCATTAATTCTTTTTGACTAAAAATCGATTCTAATTCTGATATTTCACTATCATTATCTTGTATTTGTGTCATTATATTATCACTTTTTTCTAACTTATCTTGAAATTTTTTTTCTATTCTATATCCTTTGTTGTCATTTCTTTGTTCACATATTTTAAAATGAGATATTACTTGTTCTAAATTTAAATTTTTTAATTTACATCCTTTACATGTAAATAACCTATTTTTATTATTTTTACATATCTCTTTTGCTTTTTCTATAACTAAATCTACTGCATAATCATCTTCTAATATTACTTCTATATTCATTCCTGTTAAAGGCATTTCTTCTTCAATACTTTCTTCTTCTAAATCTTTTTGATCTTCATAATTATAATCTGTAAATCTAATTGAAGGTTTTCCTTTAGAATTTGTATATATTAAGTGAGCATCGGGTATTAAGGCTTCTTTTGCTTTAAAATCTCCTAGTTTCCATTCTAACCCTGCATATTCTTCAGGATTTATTTTTATAGGTTTTATTAATTTTATTCCTTTATTTCCCATTACTTCTACTACATCTTTTATTTGTAATTAAAATCTAGTATTACTATTATCTGTCATTTTTCCTAAAAATCCTACACATATTAACAAATTTTTTCCACTACTCATTTCTTCATATCCTTTAGTTTGTATTCCTATTCTAATTTGAGTTCCTAATTCATTTAAATTCATCATAAAGTCTGGACTTATATAGAAAATTCCTCCATTATTAGTCATGTCTACTTCTGTTAAACCTATAATTGCCTTTTTTATATCTGACCATCTATTATCGTATATGGTAATTAGTGTCTTTGTTCCTAAATTTTTTCTAGTTAATCCTTTAATTCCTATTACTATTAATCCTAAATGCATTAAATCTTTTCCAACATATTTTATTTCTTTTACAGATTCTTCATTTATAAGGGGCAAAGATACATAATTTTTTCCTAGTACCGATAATTGTTCTTCTCTATAATGTCTGTATAATTGGGATTTTGAATTTGTATTATATAAAACTTTAGGATTTAATAGATTTAATTGATTTTGTTGGAATATTTGTATATCTTTATCTGTATCTATTATTTCATCTAATTGTTGATTATTTTCTTCTCTTTTCTTTCTATTTAATATTTTTGATATAAAATTATTACTTATTTTATTCTGGGTGTAACTAGGTCTTGGTCTTTCTGGTCTTTTATCTCTTGATCTAATTGGAAAAATGTCCATTTTTTCTGTTTTTAACTATTTTTTCTTGTTGAGGAGTAATTTCTATTTTATTTAGTTTTTCTATTAATTCTTCTACTCCAGTTGTACTTATGTTTTTTCCGTCAGATTTTTCTTTTTTATCTATCTTGTTATGTAATTGTAATAAAAGTGATATTATTATATTATTCTGTTGTATAATAATTTGATCTGACTTTGAAGATGGGTTAAAATCTTTATAATCTGGTGGAAGGACTATCCTTTTTTCTATTAATCTTATTGCTTCTTTGTGTGTTTCTGCTTCTATTAAATCTATCATGAAAGGACTATTTCTTTTATTGTTTCTAATTCTGTCTTTATTTCTTGTAATTTTATTATTAATATATTACTAACTTCTTCTTTAGATTTATTTTTTAACTCGTTTAATCTTTTACTTAAATCTATTCCTTGTTCTTTAAGGTAATCTAAATTATCTTCTATTTTACTAAAAAGTTGTTTTTGTTTATTCTGTGTTTCTTCTTGTTCACTTATTATTTTTATAATTTTGTTATTTGATTCTTTTATTTTTTCACTTAGATTAATTATTAGATCTATTAAAGTATTGTATTGAGTATCTTCTGTATGCAAACTATGATTTCCACTATCAAAATTACACTTAATAATACTATCTTGTTTTAATCTATAAAATCTTTTGTCTACTTTAATTTATAAGTCTAAGTATTCTATACTTTTTAATGAAGCTATTTTTACTATTGTTGTTTTATCCTAAAGTAGTTGGTTTATACCATTCGTAGAAAAATTTTATCCTTTTATTATAATCTTCTATAGTACTCTCAAGTCCGTGTAATTCCCACTTTAATCCGTCTATATAGTCGTTGTTATTTCTTATAACATGGATATTTTGTGGCATAAAAAATTCGTTTTCGTATATATATATATATATATATATATATATATATATATATATATATATATATATATATATATATATATATATATATATGCTTCTATAGATTTCTTTATTCTTTGTAATCTTTTCTTTTCTTCTATATCTCTATATCTTATCCAATTATTAAATCTTATACTTTGAACAAATGGGAAATTTCTCATAAATTAAATTTAATTGAGATTTTTCTAGATATAAGATGTCTTATTAATTTCTTTTCTAATATTTTGGCTAAGAAAAATATATGATCTAATAGGTTAATTATTTTTTAGAGCTTATAAAAATAGTTGTTTTTAAATTTTTTAATAATCTATCTGATTCTAAATATAAACTTAATAAATTTCTTTTAACTTTTTTATATTCTCTAGTATTCTTATATGGTCTTCTCATATATTAACCTACTGAATTATAGTAATAAGGACTATTTTTACGTACCTTTATTCTTTCTATGACTTCTTTTATTTCGAATTCTATTTGTTCTAATTCTTCACTAATCTGTTTTTGAGATTGTCTAATAGTTTTTCTAAGTGTTCTTAGTGTTTTTCCTGAATGTTTATAAGTATAACATAAAGATAATCTTAATCTTAAAGTATATAAATGTTTTTCTAAAACTTTTTTTATATTTTTTAGTATCTTTTAAAAGTTGTCTATTATAAAACAAATTTCTATTTATAGCAAATGTTTTTCTAAAATAATAGTCTTTTCTCATTAAGGTCTTTTAGATCTAAGGCTCTGATATATATATATATATATATATATATATATATATATATAAAAAGAGTCGTATGATGTATTACTGGAAAAGAAGAGTCGTATGATATATAAATCAAAGTTTTGTTTCCATGATTAAGCATCAGTTCTAATAATAAATTTCTGATTATATAAATCATCCTGAAATTTTAAAACACATTTAACAATACAAAGTATTTCATGCGCAACAGTCGAATATTTGTATTAAGATTTAGACCATTTGCCTGAGATTTAGTTAAATACATGTTTGATAAACATTTTAAGCATGATATCTCAAAGTTAATGTTTGCCAGGTGGCAAGCGCAATTAGCACCTTTCGACTTCGAAATCCATTATAAAAAGGGAGCGGATAATTCTCTTCCTGATTTCCTATCAAGAGAATTCTTGAATTGTTAATTTTTTTTTATCTAGAATGTCCTCTTATTAGTATTTTCTTGAAGAAAAAACTCTCATTACTATTCTAAAGATTTTACCTTTAGATAAAGATTTAAAAGAAAGGATCTTAGATATAATCATCGATGATCTTGCTATGGATTTCTTTATGTTAGGGTCTCGATATTCTGACCTCTCCCTGGCTGATAGCGACTGGGAACTTGATATTGAGGGATATTTCTCAGATTTATACTAATCTGTTTGTTCTATCTTTGCAGTATGGTAGACAATGAGCCTCCGCCATGGTCACATGTACGTGGTCGTGGGGGAAGAAGTCGAGGAAGCGGAAGATCATCCTCTTCACACTCTACAAGGTCATCATACGACTCTTCTTTTCCAGTAATACATCATGGAAACAAAACTTTGATTAAATTAAAGATTGGAGAAGCTTCTTCATCAGCTTCATCTTCAATAAATCTTAAGGATATTCCTAAAGATAGTTCATTATATGAACAAATCCAAGCATATTTGCAGACAAAAGAGCAAAGTTATACTTATGCTTCTTTAGCCAAAGAAACTGACCCAGTCAGTGTTCCAGAAGAAACGGAAAAAAGAGAAATTATATTTCTTTTAGAAAATTCTGATATTCAGAGAGGTAATGAACCTTGGAATATACTCCAAATGTATCTTACAAAAGGATTATATTTCCCTGGCGAGGCTTATAAAACTCGAACCTATTATGAATCCATTCTAAGTTATACTGGAAGTGCAGAATTTCAACACTTCTCCGATTTTGATAAAAGTGTTTATAACTTCTCCAAAATCACAATTAAGCAGATTATATCTGCTGAAGACTGGGGAATCTTGTCACGACCCAAAACGAGCCGCGAGTGGCACCCACATTTATCCTCCTATTTGAGCGAACCAACCAATCTAAACCCCAGTCATTTACCAATATTCTAACCATAATGAACAAAATATAATGCGGAAGACTTTTTAAACTCATTAATATAACCAAATAAATAACTTCTAAAAATTAATACTTATTATTCCCAAAATCTGGAAGTCATCACCACAAGAACATCTATCCTCAAATTACTAAATCTAAGAGTATCTAAGAAGCTAAAATAAATAAACAGCTAGTCCATGCCAGAACTTCAAGGCATCAAGACGTGAAGAAGAAGATCCAGTCCAAGCTAGAAGCAATAGCTCACCCTGAAATCTAGTGTGAAGAAGACTGGCTAGAGTTGCGGACGAGTTGAAGTAGATGGTACGTTTGCTGCACTCCACAATAACAAAGAAAACAATTTACAAGTAGGGGTCAGTACAGGGAACAAGTACTGAGTAGGTATCATCGGCCAACTTAAAATAGAAAGCAATATATATCATATAATAACATAAAATCGACTAAGTACTCAACAAGTGACAACAACAAGTTCCATAACCACTGGCCACAACACCCAGCACATCTATGAGGACTCGAGCCTCCACACCATACTCATTTGGGAATTAGTTCTTTAAACTTGAGTATAATAACATAATTCAAGATTCATTCTCTTTACTATCCTGGTGTCGGAACGTGACACTCCGATCCTCTACTATCCTGGTGTCAGAACGTGATACTCTAATCCTCTACTATCCTGGTGTCGGAACGTGACACTCCGATCCTCATCTATCCTGGTGTCGGAACGTGACACTCCGATCCTCATCTATCCTGGTGTCGGAACGTGACACTCCGATCCTCATCTATCCTGGTGTCGGAACGTGACACTCTGATCCTCATCTATCCTGGTGTCGGATCGTGACACTCCGATCCTCATCTATCCTGGTGTTGGAACGTGACACTCCGATCTTCATCTATCCTTGTGTCGGAACGTGACACTCCGATCCTCTAATCTCATTCTTTTAGTTCATCAAGCCTTCTTTTATACCAAGGCATTATCATTAACAAAGTGGATTTAAGGTTTAAATTTCACAGCCTTATCTTTCCAATCCATTACAATTACATAATCACATCATGCAAGCACACAATTAAGCATATAGAAGACTTTACAATACCACCCAACACATATCATTCGCTATTAAGAGTTTACTATGAAATAGCATAAACCATAACCTACCTCCACCGAAGAATTCGAGATCACGCAAGCTACTCCCCAAAGTCTTTGTTTCCCTCTTCGTTCACTCTTCTCTCGCTCGTTCGTTCTCCCTTTCTCTCTCTGTTCTTTCTATCTTTCTTATTCAAACCCTTTTTCTTTTACCCTAATTGTCATATAATTAAGTATAAAAGATGATAAAAATAACCCACTATTTATTTCAAGGTTATCTCCTTTAACTCCCAAATAATTAAATTATTAGCATTAACCCACTAACTTTATAATTATAGCAGAAATAGTCCAAAACGCCCTTTAAAAATAATAACAGAAATCCGACCCAGTCAAGGTTACGTCACTCGTGACGGCCCGTCGTGAATGTGACGGTCCGTCCTGCAGGTCCGTCACAGAGTTCAGAGACTCAATTTCAATGGAGGACTTGTGACGGTCCGTCGTGCCTACGACGGTCCGTCCTGCACTTCCGTCGTGAAGTTCAGAGAGTCCATTCTCAACACCCAGATTTTCAGAATCTAAGTGTTTTGGAACGATACCCCCTCGACGGTCCGTCGTGCCCATGACGGTCCGTCCTGGGATCCGTCGACCCAGTCTGTCATTACCAGAAATAAACTCTACTGCTCAAAATGACTAAACAAGTCGTTACAAATCTCCACTATGCAGGAGAGAAATGTTTCAGTGAATGGCGTAAAGATGAATTTTACATATTGGGATTATATCCAAGCATTTCACAAAATTTTTTATTATAATAACAGCAAATTAAAGCACACTTGGTTTATAAAAATTTGTGCTAAAGTCTTTGCAAAAAACATGCCAAATTGGTTCTTAAATTGGTGGTCTATGCATGGACCAACAGTAAAAATTTTGCCTGATAATTTTCTTATTTTATACAAAGAATGGGCAAAAGTCTCTCCATTTATAACAAATCTATTTTTACAGGATCATGTCTCAAGCATTGAGAAAATTGATCAAATGTATTTTTTTATAGAATTTTCTATTCCATGGATCCATAAGTGGATTCCTTGTTTATACCGAAAATATTTTACAATTTTTTTGGATAAATTAAACAGAAAAAATCCAGCAACAGGTCAGTTATATGGTCAAGAACTACTGGATCAAATCACCAGCACTATTAAAATATATCAGGACTTCCCTCAACAGGATATCTCTACCAAAAGTTCAATCAACAATATCACCAAAAGAATTTCCATTCAAGATGGAAATAAGGAAGAAATGATAAACAATTATCTGGCTGAAATTAAAAAGAATTTATTAACAAATATCGCAAAGTTTGATAAATCAGACACTTTTATGAGAAGTGGACAAAGTGATACGGCTGATGGACAATCGGTAGACCAAAATATTGAGCTATCAGAAGGACAACTACAGAAAGTGGAAGATTTCCTGGCATCCATGAAAGAAAAAAATGGCACAATAATGAAAAATCTGAAAGAAAAGGATAACATTTAAAATCTTATCAGTAATCTTATCTTAAACAGTATTCAAGATTCGAAATCTTATCAGAAATCTTATCTTGGTCAATAATAGTGTTTTAAACAATATGTAGGGCCCACATGAGGACCCCATTTTACTTTTCTTTTTTTATATATAAGGAGCCTCATGTAAAGGTATAGAGGCAAGTTCAAAATATAAGATTTTAAAGTATAAGTTGTAAATTTTCTCTCTTTCTCTCTCTTGTAAAAACTCTCTTGTGAGCAATAAAGAATAGCTTTGGTTTGAAGATTAAACTTCAAGGTATTTTATTTTATTTATTTTATTATTCTCTCTTATGATTGCCGCCTCCATGGCCGGCTAAGATAATTTTCATATCTATGCCAGCTTCATAATTTCTGTATGATATTCTTGTCTAATAACTGGATCTAATCAAGTTATAAGGAATTCTTATTATAGTTCTTAAATCTTTTATCACAAGTTTTGTCACGACCCAAATCGAGTCGCGAGTGGCACCCACACTTATCCTACTATGTGAGCGAACCAACCAATCTAAACCCCAACATATTGAACAAAATACAATGCGGAAGACTTAAAAATCTGATTTAAGGTAAACAAGTAAATAAGCTTCTAAGTTTACACTTATCATCCCCAAAATCTGGAAGTCATCACATCAAGAACATCTATCCTCAAATTACAAAGTCTAAGAATGTTTGAGAAACAAAATAAGTAAGAAAATGGTCCATGTCCGAAATTCAAAGACATCAAGACTTGAAGAAGAAGATCCAGTCCAAGCTAGAAGCATTAGCTCACTCTGAAATCCGATGTAATGAAGAATGGCTAGAATTGCGATCGAGTTGAAGACGACGGTACGTTTGCTGCACTCCACCATAACAAAGAAAGAAACATACAAGTAGGGGTCAGAACAAGGAACATGTACTGAGTAGATATCATCGGCCAACTCAAAATAGAAAACAATATATACCGAATAATAATATACAGTCAACCACAATACTTAACAGATAGCAAGTAACAATTACATAAACCATTGGCAACAACACCATAATAAGTACACCATCAATCACAACATCAAGCACACCCTTGAGGACTCAAGCCTCCACACCATACTCATTTGGGAAAAATAGTTTCTTTGAAATTGAGTAAAATAATATAATTTAAGATTCTTTTCTTTTAAAAATACCATGTCGTAACGTGACACTCCGATCCAAAATACCGTGTCAGAACGTGACACTCTGATCCAAAAATACCGTGTCGGAACGTGACACTCCGATCCAAAAATACCGTGTCGGAACGTGACACTCCGATCCAAAAATACCGTGTCGGAACGTGAAACTCCGATCCAAAAATACCGTGTCGGAACGTGACACTCCGATCCAAAAATACCGTGTCAGAACATGACACTCTGATCCAAAAATACCGTGTCGGAACGTGACACTCCGATCCAAAATGTATTTAATTTATTAAAACTGTTTTCAAATCATTTTATTTCCATCAAGCCTTCTTTATTCAAAGCATCACTTCAAAATAGAGTTTTCAAGAATAAAATTCAATAATCTCAATATATTAGGCAAACCACAAACCACACAATCATAATATACAACCACAAAATCAAGTAATAGGAGACTTTACAATATCATCCAATACATATCAATCGCTATTTAGAGTTTATCTATCACATAGAAATAAACCATAACCTACCTCCACCGAAGAACCGAAATCAAGCAAGCTACCTCTCCAAAGCCTTTGCCTTTCTTATTGCCTAAGAATCCTTTCAATCCCAAGCTAAAATGCCTGTTCTCCTCTCCATTTCACGTTTTCCCTCACTGCTTCTCAGCTGATCAGTTCATCCTCTCTCAACTAAAGACTCCATCCTCTAATGATAATGCAAGACTTATAATTATAAAATGTAAAAGAAATCCCCTATTAGTCTAAAGTTACCTCCATTAACCCCCACTAATCCCATTATAAAAGTTACTCCACTAAATACATATATAATAACCAGAAACATCCATTAAAATAATTAGTGGAAGCTGACATCGGGTGGGGTTACGCTGCCTGTGACGGTCCGTCACACCTGTGACGGTCCGTCCTGCAGGTCCGTCACGAATTTCAGAGAATTGCTCCCAGTACCCAATTTTTCATGAGTTAAAGTGTTTTGAAACGGAGGCTCACGACGGTCCGTCGTGTCTGTGACGGTCCGTCGTGTCTGTGACGGTCCGTCCTGCAGGTCCATCACAGAGTTCAGAGAGTTGATTTCAACACTCAAATTTCAGAATTCTAAGTGTTTTGGAACGAGACCCCCTCGACGGTTCGTCGTGCCCATGACGGTCCGTCGTGGGATCCATCGACCAAAACAGTTTTTCCAGAAATAAAATCTGCTGCTCAAAACGACTAAACAGGTCGTTACAAGTTTTGACTTGGTTTCAAGATGGTGGTAAGTCTGATATTAATGATAGCGAGCATGTGGTATTGTAAGTACCCGTTAAAAAATGAAGAAAGGGGCAGCCTGAAACCCTTGTTAGAACTGCTATCCATTAATATTAAGGCAAGCTCCATGCTTGAGTAAAAGTTTACCATACATCCTAAATTTAGGATAAAATTTTTAACATAACTATAATACGTTTTAAAGTATAACTTGGTCTTGTGCAAAGCTAGATCTGGATGGCCGCGTGGACTACCGCCAGCCCCATGATCCTGTAATGGTATATATATATATATATATATATATATATATATATATATATATATATATATATATATATATATATATATATATATATATATATATATATATATATAAAATGAATAGTACATAGCATATAAATTTTAAAATAAATGAAAATCCAAAAAAAGAAAAAGTTAAATGATTTTCTTGATCATATAGATATGTCCATCACTTGGACTTCTTAAATACTATTAGTTTAAAGTATATATTTATTACTGAAAATCTTACAAATCTAAAATACTAAAAGAAATTCTAAAAGTGAAAGTCATTCCACCATATTGAATTGAATGAACTAACGAGTGAAAATGTATTTGTTTTCTCGTGTTTCATTTTAATGAAATATTATAAATAGATAGGTAAATTTACTTTTTAATACTAACAATTATATTCAACCTATAAAGGATAATTTAATAATATAACTTTAACTTTTTATTTGTTCCCATTTTTTAGTGTATGTATAACTTCAAAAATTGGTTAGTAACCGCAAAGAAAAGGAAGTTACTCCAAGTGTAACTCATTTCAGCATGAAGCAAATCATGAATAGATTTGATAGCAAGAAGGAAGAACCTTCTATCAATGAGCTTCGATCAGAAATTAACTCTTTAAAGGAAGAATCAAAGAAGTTAAATCTAGACTTCACAAAATTGAAGTAGATGCCCTTGCTAAGCAAAACCTTAAGGACGCTAAACGGACATCTAAAGGAAAAGAATTAGCTTATTCATAAAATGAAGATAGCAGTTCTGAAGATCCTGCATCACCAAGAGATGATTCTGAGGTAGGTGTAAATATGATTACAAAAATCAGACCTCAGAGTTATCACATACTAATTAAATTAGTTGTTAATAATAATTTTGTCCTTAACAAAATTGTCTTATTAGACAGTGGTGCAGATAGAAATTGCATAGTTGAAGGATTAATTCCTACGAAAGACCTGAAGAAGGGAACTACCAAATTATACAGTGCGACTGGTGAACGTATCTGTATTAATTACAAGTTATCTAATGCTCATATCTGCAATGACGGTATATGCCTTTCAAATTATTTTGTCATCACTAAAAATATTAATGAAGAAATTATTCTTGGCATTACTTTTATCACACAGTTAGAACCTTATATTTCAGATTTTATTCTATCAAAACAAAAATTTTGGGAAAATAAATTACATTCCCTTTATTAAAACACTTTCTCTTTGCATAAACAAACTGCTTTCAAAGTAAATCAGATTTATTTTCTTAAAGAAGATATCAAAATTAAAAAAATTGAGCAAATTTTAAAAAACCCGAGAATGGTTGCTAAGATTGCCAATCTTCAAAAAATCTTTGAAAAAGAAATTTGCTCAGATTTTTCTAATACTTTTTGGGCTCGAAAAACCAACATTATAGATTTACATTGATGGATTTGATGAAAAGACAATTTCTACGAAAGCTAGGCTTATTCAGATGAACTATGATCTAATGGAAATCTGTAAGAAAGAAATTAACACTCTTTTTCGACCTTCTAAATCGCCTTGGAGTTGTTCGGCATTTTATGTTAATACTGCAGCCGAGCAAGAAAGGGGTTCTCGAAGACTTGTTATAAACTACAAGCCTTTAAATACAGCTTTAAAATGGATTCGCTATCCAATTCCCAACAAAAGAGATCTTTTAAAAAGGACTTTTAAAGCTAATGTTTATAGCAAATTCGATTTGAAATCAGATTTTTGGCAAATCCAAATTTCTGAAAAAGATAAATATAAAACGGTTTTCAATGTCCCTTTTGGACGATTTGAATGGAACGTTACGCCTTTTGGGCTTAAAAATGCCCCTTTTGAATTTCAAAACATTATGAATTCCATTTTTAATCACATCAACAATATTTCTATTGTTTATATTGACGATGTTTTAATCTTCTCCGAGAACATTGATTCTCATTTTAAACATCTTGATGTTTTCTTTAAAATAATTAAGCATAATGGCCTAGTTAATAGTGCTAAGAAGATAAAATTATTTCATACAAAAATCAGATTTTTAGGTCATGATTTATTTCAAGGTACCTATAAACCCATTTACAGAGCTATTGAGTTTTCTGATAAATTCCCTAATATTATCCTTGATAAAACTCAGTTGCAAAGGTTTTTAGGAAGCCTTAATTATGTTGCCGACTTTATTCCCAAATTGAAACAAATTTGTAACCCCCTCTTTAACAGGTTGAAAAAGAATCTGTCTCCTTGGAGTGATGAAAATACTTATTCAGTTATTCTTCTTAAGTATATGGTTAAAAGCCTTCCTTGTCTGTATTTCTAACTCTGACTATTTTATGATTGTAGAAACTGATGCTTCTGACGTAGGATTTGGTGGTATTCTTAAACAAAGAAAAACCCCAGGCTCATCAGAACAACTAGTCCGTTATACTTTGGGAATCTGGAATTCTGCTCAAAAGAATTATAGCACGGTTAAAAATGAAATTCTTGCTATTGTTGTTTGTATTACTAAATTTCAAGATGATTAGTTAATAAAGAATTCTTCCTTAGAGTAGATTGTAAATCTGCTAAATAGATCCTCCAAAAGGATGTTAAAAATCCTGTCTCTAAGCAAATATTTGCTATATGGCAAGCATTACTATCTAGTTTTGATTTTCAAATTGAATATCTCAGAGGAGAAGATAATTCTATCCCAGACTTTCTAACCAGAGAATTCTTGCAGGGAAAGAATGAGTCGCCCACAAGGAATTAGGCCTATAATGGGGAAAAACCTCACAAAGCCCAAAAACAGCAGCCCAATAAAAGTTGCAGGTCCATTCGCCATAAGACCTGATATTGATCAAAACAGATATTCAGGATTGGCCCAATGTCCTCCTATTATTTCCTCAGAACTCCCACAGAGTAGTTCATCTAACATGTTAATTCTAAAGAATCCCTTTCAAAAGGAGTTAGAATCCAGCTCGCCTTCTCCCACAGGAAAACTCAGATTTTCTCAGGTACAAACTAGCGAAAGTTACGCCATGAAGCAACTAGAAAGCTTTGTAGAGGCAGTATCCCCAGCTAGTACCAAAGCTTCTTCTAAAGAGAAAGAAAAATTTGAAATATTCTCTTTATAGGTTTTCTCCATTCTTGCTTTAGACAAAGAATATGAAGGTTTTGAGATCAAGCATCTGTTAAAACCTATTTATACCAACAGAAATTATGTTAAAATAGATAATTCCCTAAAACTAGAAGATTTTTTGAATTTATTCTTACAGACACATAATCTGTAGAGATTGATCATGAACTAGTGGATAAATCTGACCCTGATAGTGTTGCTTATTCTAAGTTCACTATTAAAAAGATTTTATCCCCTTTCAATTGGCCTGTAGACCATTTGCAAACTCCTGTAAACTTCTCATAGAGGTTTAATCCACAAACCTATAATTGGTATGACTAAAAGAATGCTTGGGTTAATTTCTTGTATGTTAGGCCAACCACTCAAACATGATTTGTAAAATACTGTCCGGAGGTTGCAGCTTCACAATTCCTAGATGGTTCTACGAATGGTGGAGCTGTTTTGGAGGAAATAAACAAGTTATGCCGAAGCAATTTGTAGACAAGTGTCCTCAATTTCAAATTGATGAAGGCATATCAACCCTTCCAGAATACGTTTCCTTAGTGGATTACCTCCTCATTTTGCTGAAAAAGTAAGGTAAAAAATGCGGTATGAAGGTAAAATTCCTTACTCACATCTTTCTTATGGTGATCTAACCAGTTTAATTAACTTTGTATCTATGGAGTTATGCACAGATCTTAAACTAAAATAACAACTTAAAAAGGATCAAAAGTTTCCAGCTAATGAGCTTGGCAGCTTTTTTCAAAGACTTTGAATTTCCTGGTCTCAAACCACCTTCAGCTAGAAAGGTTTCAAATAAGGATCGATCTAGAGAATCGTAGCATGGTAAGAAATCCACTCGAAGGAAAGTTCATTCCAAGAGAAGAAATAAGAAAAATTCTCATAATACTTCTCATGAAGATAAGTGTTGGACTTGTGGAAAGATAGGCCATACGTCACCAGACTGTCCGAGAAACAAAAAGAAAAAGAAGAAGATCAATCTTTTTGAAGTAGATGAAGAAACTAAGAAACATTTTCTCACTATCTTAGAAGAAGAAGAGTCATAATCTGATTCCTCTTTCGATAATGAAACTAAGGATGAAGAGTTCCTCAATGTTGCTCAGAACTCTGAAGAGAGTAGTCTAGAATGCAATTGCCAAGGAACTTTTCGCTTTTGCGACAGTCAGTCGATTAGAGTTATCTCTAAATATTCTACAAAAATCTTATTCTCCACAATTGAGTCCATTAAGGACGGTGATGCTCGCATAAGTTACCTATTAGAACTTCAAAAATTGGTTAGTCACCACAAAGAAAAGGAAGCTACTCCAAGTGTAACTCCTTTCAGCATGAAGCAAATCCATCAATATAAGGTAAATCTATAATGTGTTGATTGTTGCTGACATATCATCTATATTCCATTTTGTTATACCTGTACCATCTGCAACACTCTGGGGATGCATATTGTTCTCTTCGAACTGGATATCAGGAAAAGAATGTCTGGGATAAAAGTTTTTGGAGTGAGGAAGTCTATCCTTAATAGCTCCAACCTCACTCCAAAAACTTTTATCCCAGACCATCTTTTCCTGATATCCAGTTTGAAGAAAACAATATGCACCCCCAGAGTGTTGCAGATGGTACAGGAATAACAGAATGGAATATAGATGGCATGGCTGATGGTCAAATCTACAATAAACTCCAAGAGATGGGCATGAACATCACAACCAATAAATGGAAGAGTGCCACCAAGCAAGCAGCTAACATGATAGTTGCAGGTTTTACAGGTACTCTAAGAAATTGGTGGGACAATTATCTCACAGAAACAAAATAAAATGAGATTCTTGATGTTGTTGCAAGCAAGAATGTTGTTAAGTCTAAAGGAGGTCAAACTACTACATCTTTAGAGGTAGTTGAGGATGCAAACTCTACTTTACAGCATTGCTAAACACTTCGTTGGAGAACCACGATTATTTCAAGACAGAAGTTTGGAAATATTAAAAAAACTTTACTGCAAGAAATTGACAGATTTCATGTGGTATAAAGATATGTTTATTACAAAGGTCATGCTAAGAGATGACTACAACAATGATTATTGGAAACAGAGATTCCTCAGTAGATTACCTCCCCATTTTACAGAAAAGGTTCGATCCAAAATAAGAGATCGATGTGAAGGTAAAATTCCATATTCAATAATGACTTATGGAGATCTTACCAGTTTGATTCATTTCGTAGCAATGAGGTACTCCGTAAGATCGTCATAGATGAAGAGCAGCTAACAAAAGGCGCAATGTCAACACTCAATTTAAAGCTAAAAGCACAACTTAAGAAAGATAAAAAAAATTCAAGTAATGAACTTATAAGTTTTTGTCAAGACTTTGGTTTCCCAAGTCTAAAACCTCCTTCAGCAAGAAAGGTTTCGAAGAAAGAACAATCTGGAAAATCGTCACCTAAAAGAAGATCCTAAAAAAAGAAAGGATATTCTAAAGGGAAGAGAAGTAAGAAAACTTCTCACAACACATCTAACAAAGACAAGTGTTGGACTTGTGGAAAGTCTGGACACGAGTCTCCCGATTGTCCAAAAAACAAAATAAAAAAAAGAAGATCAATCTTCTTGAAGTAGATGAGGAAACTAAGGAAAAGTTTCTGTCTATATTAAACGAAGAAGAATCAGATTCATCTTCTTCTTCAGAAGAAGAAACTGAGGACGAAGAGTTCCTCAATATTGCTCAAGATTCAGAAGATGGTGGACAAGAATGCAATTGCCAATGAACATTTTGTCATTGTGATGGCCAATCTGTCAGAGTACTCTCAGAAGATTCTGCGGAAATATTATTTGCAACTATTGAGCATATCAAAGATAATGATGCTCAAAGGAGCTACCTTTTGGAGCTTCAAAAGCGTGTCACTAAACAGAAGGAGAAAGAAGTTGCAAGGAATGTAACTCCTTTCAGCATGAAGCAAATCATGCAAAGATATACAGATAAGAGGGAAGAACCTTCTATCAATGAACTTCGAGCAGAAGTTAACTCTCTC
The DNA here is from genome assembly GCA_032847665.1 of Solanum chilense. Classification (NCBI taxonomy): domain Eukaryota; kingdom Viridiplantae; phylum Streptophyta; class Magnoliopsida; order Solanales; family Solanaceae; genus Solanum; species Solanum chilense. The sequence goes on along the minus strand of CM064968.1, from coordinate 3,745,506 downwards.
AAAGAAGAAGTTCGAGAAGTTAAGTCAAGACTTAACAAAATTGAAATTGATGCTTTAGCAAAACAATTTCTTAAGAATCCTGAAGTATCTCTTAAAGGAAAAGAGATTGCTACTTCAGATAACGAAGATGAAGATAACAACTATTCCAATTAATCAGCCACTTCATCACCTAAAGGTATTGAAGATGCAAGTATTAGTATAATCACTAAGGTGAGACCTTAGAGTTCTCACATTATGATTAAGTTAGTAGTTAATTCTAATTTTGTACTTCACAAAATTGATTTGTTAGCCAGTGGTGCAGATCGTAATTGCATTGTTGAAGGTTTAATTCCAACCAAGTACCTCCAAAAGGGAACTACCAAGTTATACAGCGTGACTAGTGAGCGTATGTGTATAAATTATAAACTTTCAAATGCTCATATCTGCAATGAAGGTAGATGCCTTGCCAATGATTTTGTCATAACTAAAAACATTAATGAGGAGATTATTTTGGGTATACCTTTTATTACCTAGATAAAACCTTATATTGCAGATTTTGAATCAATCAAATCAAAAATTTTAGGAAAAGAAATTTCGTTTCCTTTTATCAAGACACTTTCTCTTGAAGAAAGTAAATTTTTTCATAAACAAACCGCATTTAAAATTAATCACATTTGTTTTTTAAAAGAAGGTATTAAAATTAAGAAAATTGAGCAAATTTTAAAAACCCCGGAAATGGTTGCTAAAATTGCCAATCTTCAAAAGAATTTTGAAAGTGAAATTTGCTCAGAATTTCCAAAAACTTTTTGGGATACAAAATCCCATATTATAGATTTACCATATATTGATGGATTTGATGAAAAGGCCATCTCCACAATTTAATTCCCTGTAGTGGAGGAGAAGGAATTAAACCTTTTCCGTGCGAAAATTCACGAGTTAGAAAATCTGGCAACGAAGTGTTTTCTCCTTTAATAAATTCAATTTGAAAATCGAAACTAGATAATAAGGCTTGCCACCTAGCAAAAATTTGTTTAGAAACAATTTTCTTAACATCATTTTGGAGGATTTTTTAAGCAGATTTACAATCTACTCTAAGCAAGAATTCTTTATTGATTAAGTCATCCTGAAACTTAGATATACAAAGAACAATAACAAGGATTTCCTTTTTAATCGTGCTATAATTTCTTTGAGCAGAATTCCAGATTCCAGAAGTATAACAGACTAATTGTTCTGAAGAATTGGGGTCTTTTCTTTGTTTAAGAATACCACCATATCCAATGTCAGATGCATCAGTCTCAACAATCATAAAATAGTCAGGGTTAGAAATACCAAGGCATGGAAGATTTTTAACCATATTCTTTAAAAGAATAACTGAATAGGCCTAGCTTTTGTGGAGATGGCCTTTTCATTAAATCCATCAATGTATGGTAAATCAATATATGGGATTTTATATCCCAAAAGGTGTTAGGAAATTCTGAGCAAATTTCTCTTTCAAAATCCTTTTGAAGATTGGCAATTTTAGCAACCATTCCCGGGGTTTTTAAAATTTGCTCAATTTTTTTAATTTTAATATCGTCTTTCAAAAAACAAATCTGGTTGATTTTGAAAGCGGTTTGTTTACGCAAAAAATTACTTTCTTCAAGAGAAAGCGTCTTGATAAAAGGAAAGGAAATTTCTTTTCCTAAAATTTTTGTTTTGATTGAATCAAAATCTGAAATATAAGGTTTGATTTGGGTAATAAAAGGTATTCCCAAAATAATTTCCTAATTAAGGTTTTTGGTTATGACAAAATCATTAGTAAGGCAGATATCGTCATTGCAGATATGAGCATTTGAAAGCATTAATTTCGATTTTGTTAAGTCTTGACTTAAATTCTCGAACTTCTTCTTTGAGAAAGTTTATTTCTGTTCGAAGATCATTAATAGAAGGTTCTTCCTTCTTGTCAGAAACTTTTTGCATGATTTGTTTCATGCTAAAAGGGACTACATTCTTTGTAATTTCTTTCTCCTTTTGCTTAGTGACAAGCTTTTGAAGTTCCAAAAAATAGCTTCTCCGAGCGTCATCTTTGATGTGCTCAATGGTAGCAAATAGGATTTCTGCATAGTCTTCAGAGAGAACTTTAATAGATTGATAGTCACAATGACAAAACGCTCCTTGACAATTGCATTCATGTCCACTGTCTTGAGCATTGTCTTGAGCAATATTGAGGAATTCCTCGTCCTCGGTATCTTCTTCTTCTTCTTCTTCTGAAGATTAATCTGTTTCTTCTTCGTTTAATATAGATAGAAACTTTTCTTTAGTTTCTTCTGCTCATGTTTTCCCTGTGAAAATTCACGAGTTAGGAAATCTGGCAACGAAGTGTTTTCTCCTTTAATAAATTCAATTTGAAAATCGAAACTAGATAATAAGGCTTGCCACCTAGCAAAAATTTGTTTAGAAACAATATTCTTAACATCCTTTTGGAGGATTTCTTTAACAGATTTATAATCTACTCAAAGCAAGAATTCTTTATTGATTAAGTCATCCTGGAACTTAGTTATACAAAGAACAGTAGCAAGGATTTCCTTTTTAATCATTCTATAATTTCTTTGAGAAGAATTCCAGATTCCAGAAGTATAACGAACTAATTGTTCTGAAGAATTGGGGTCTTTTCTTTGTTTAAGAATACCACCATATCTAATGTCAGATGCATCAGTCTCAACAATCATAAAATAGTCAGGGTTAGAAATACCAAGGCATGGAAGATTTTTAACCATATTCTTTAGAAGAATAACTGCATTGGTTTGTTCAACACTCCAGGGTGAATGATTCTTCTTTAACCTAGCAAAGAGAGGTTTGCAAATATGCCTAACTTTAGGAATAAAATCAGCTACATAGTTGAGACTTCCTAAAAATCTTTGCAATCGAGTTTTATCCAAAATGACATTGGGAAACTTATCAGAAAACTCAATTGATCTGCAAATTCGTTTATAGGTATCTTGATAAAGATCATGTCCTAAAAATCTGATTTTTGTTTGAAATAACTTAATGTTTTTAGTACTAATAACTAATCCGTTGTGCTTAACAATTTTAAAGAAAACATTTAAATGTTTGAAATGAGAATCAATGTCCTCGGAAAAGATTAACACATCATCAATATAAACAATTGAAATATGACTAATATGATTGAATATAGAATTCATAATATTTTGATATTCTGATGGGGCATTTTTAAGCCCAAAAGGCATGATATTTCATTCATATTGTCCAAACGAGACATTGAAAGTTGTTTTATATTTATCCTGTTCAGCAATTTAAATTTGTCAAAATCCTGATTTTAAATCAAATTTACTATAAACATTTGCTTTAAAAGTTCGTTTTAAAAGATCACTTTTGTTAGGAATCGGAAAACGAATCCATTTTAAAACTGAGTTTAAAGGTTTGTAATTAATAACAAGTCTAGGGGAACCTCGTTCTTGTTCAGCTGCATTGTTAACATAGAATGCTGAACAACTCCAAGGTGATTTTGAAGGACGAATAATTTTATTATTCAAAAGAGTATGAATTTCTTTCCAGGGCAATTTGCAGATAAATATCCTCAATTTCAAATTGACGAAGGCATATCCACCCTCCCAGAGAATATTAAGCTCTGTAAATATTTTACTAAGAAACGTCTTTCTTATATTATTAGCTGGACATTTGTTATTGCAGATTTTGACAGAATCAAATTTCTTTCAAAAGAAATCCAAGTCAAATGCTTGTCTCCAACTAAAAAGGAATCTCCATCATCTTTATCCAAGAAGACTCAAACCAGGCCTTCACCATCAAAGAGTGAACTAAAGAAAAAACTGGAAAAAGCATTATCAGAATTAGATAATGATCCGGATGAAGCTGCTATATGCAACTTCTTGATGAAGCTTCATCACTTTGTGAAGACAATGGAGATATGATGAATCCTAAGGCCCTTGCAAGGTCCTATTTTAATCCACTTGATTAATCTTAATTGAGGTTATTAAAAACCGGAATAATTAATCTTTCAAATAGAGATCAAAAGATCGAAATCATCTAGAAAGTGATAAAGAAGTCTCAAAGAGACGAAATCTTTATCGATAAATCAGATGGACCCTACCACCACCGAAAGTCTTTTGGACTATTCGAAAAAGAAGAAGAGCAGAGGACCCCACTTATCTTATCTTTTTAAAAAACGGACCAGACCTTATCAAGAAAATCAGGGCATCAACCAATCACAGACAATGAACTAGATTCCTCTTATCATTTTTTCGTCTATATAATGCTTTGTAAATCAAGGGAGAGGGCATCTATAAGATTTTCAATACAAATCTCTTTTCTTTCAATATTTCTCTTTCTGTAAAATGATTGAAGATCAATAAAAGTGTTCTGCCTCTTCTGTGAGTACTTATTTGATTTTCACACTTTCGATCCTTTAATATTTTAAATGCTCCTTCCAGAACATATCAAGCTCTGTAAGTTTTTTATTAAAAACGTTTATCTTATATTATTAGTTGGACGTTTGTTCTTGCAGATTTTGACAGGATTAAGTTCTTATCAAAAGAAATTCGAGTCAAAGGTTGGTCTTCTGCAAAAAGGGACACTCCTTCTCCTTCTAAAAAGAAGACTTTATTAGAACTTTCACTTTCAAAGAGTGAATTAAAGAAAAGACTAGAAAAGGCTTTGTCTAAACTAGACAATAACCCAGATGAAGCTGCTATTAATCAACTTCTTGATGAAGCATCATCACAAAGTGATGATAATGATGACATGATAAATCCAAAGGCTCTAACAAGGTCTTACATAAATCTCTTTGATTAAATCCTGATTGAGATATTAAAATTGGACTAATCAGTTTTTCAGATAGAGATTTTAAAAAGAAATCGAAATTATCTAGAGAAAGATAAAGGAGTCTCAAAGAAATGAAATCTTTATCGATTTAAATCAGATGGACCTCACCATTACCAAAAGAGAAAAAGAGATCACGAAAAAATTATCATCTTTATTGATGGATCCCACCATTATCAAATGTTCGGACTATTCAAAAGAAGATAGTTGTCAAAGTGGTCCCAATCTTATCAAAAGAAAAAGAAAAATCTGGACTTCATACAATCCGAAGAAAGGAACTAAATTCTCTCTTATCTCTCAGGGTCTATAAAAGACTTTGTAATATCATAGTTAAGGGCATCAGGAAATTTCTCATAGAAGAAAATTTCTAAAAGCTCTCTCTCAATGTATTTTTTTTTGCAAATGAAGATTGAAGTTTGAATAAAAACATTAGTTTGTTATGTAAGTACGCTCTTATTTAAATTCCCCGGCAACGGCGTCAGCCTTCATCAATTTGAAATTGAGTATACTTGTCTGCAAATTGCTTTGGCATAATTATTTATTTCCTCCAAAACAGCTCCACCGTTCGTAGAACCATCTGAGAATTGTGGAAGCTACAACCTTTGAAAAGTATTTTACAAACCATGTATGAGTGGTTGGCCTAACATACAAGAAATTAACCCAAGCATTCTTGTAGTCATACCAATTATAGGTTTGTGGATTAAACCTCTTTGAGAAGTTTACAGGAGTTTTCAAATGGTCTACAGGCCAATTGAAAGGGGATAAAATCTTTTTAATAGTAAGCTTAGAATAAGCAATACTATCGGGGTCAGATTTATCCGCTAGTTCATGCTCAATATCTATAGATCCTGTGTCTGTAAGAATAAATTTAAAATATCTTCTAGTTTTTAGGAAATTATCTGTTTCAACATAATTCCTGTTGGTATAAATAGGTTTTAACAGATGCCTGACCTCAAAACCTTCATATTCCTTGTCTAAAGCAAGAATGGGGAAAACCCGTAAAGAGATCATTTCAAATTTTTCTTTCTCTTTAGAAGAAGCTTTGGCGCTAGCTGGGGATACTGCCTCTACAAAGCTTTCTGGTTGCTTCATGGTGTAACTTTCGCTAGTTTGTACCTGAGAACATCTGAGTTTTCCTGTGGGAGAAGGCGAGCTGGATTCTAGCTCCTTTTGAAAGGGCTTCTTTAGAATTAACATGTTAGATGAACTACTCTGTGGGAGTTCTGAGGAAATAATAGGAGGTCATTGGGCCAATGCTGAATATCCGTTTTGATCAATATCAGGTCGTATGGTTAATGGTCCTGCAGCTTTTATTGGGCCACCGTTTTTGAGCTTTGTGGGGGTTTTCCCCATTATAGGCCTAATTCATTGTGGGCGGCTCATTCTTTCCCTGCAAGAATTCTCTGGTTAGAAAGTCTGGGAGAGAATTATCTTCTCCTCTAAGATATTCAATTTGAAAATTAAAATTAGATAGTAATGCTTGCCATCTAGCAAATATTTGTTTAGAGACAAGATTTTTAACATCCTTTTGGAGGATCTCTTTAGCAGATTTACAATCTACTCTAAGCAAGAATTCTTTATTAACTAAATCATCTTGAAATTTAGTAATACAAAGAACAATAGCAAGAATTTTCTTTTAACCGTGCTATATTTTTTTTAGCGGAATTCCAGATTCCCAAAGTATAACGGACTAATTGTTCTGATGAGCCTGAGGTTTTTCTTTGTTTAAGAATACCACCAAATCCTACGTCAGAAGCATCAATTTCTACAATCATAAAACAATCAGGGTTAGAAATACAGACACGAAAGGCTTTTAACCATAGACTTAAGTATAATAACTGAATTAGTATGTTCATCACTCCAAGGAGACGGATTCTTTTTCAACCTGTTAAAGAGGGGTTTACAAATTTGCCTCACTTTGGGAATAAAGTCGGCAACATAATTAAGGCTTCCTAAAAACCTTTGCAAATGAGTTTTATCAAGGATAAATTTAGGGAATTTATCAGAAAACTCAATAGCTCTGCAAATGGGTTTATAGGTACCTTGAAATAAATCATGACCTGAAAAGATTTTTGTTTGAAATAATTTTATCTTCGTAGCACTAATGACTAGGCCATTATGCTTAATTATTTTAAAGAAAACATCAAGATGTTTAAAATGAGAATCAATGTCCTCGGAGAAGATTAAAACATCGTCAATATAAACAATGAAAATATTGCTGATGTGATTAACTATGGAATTCATAATGTTTTGAAATTCATAAGGGGCATTTTTAAGTCCAAAAGGCATAACGTTTCATGCAAATTGTCCAAAAGAAGCATTGAAAGCCGTTTTATATTTATCTTTTTCAGAAATTTGGATTTGCCATAAACCTGATTTCAAATCGAATTTGCTATAAACATTAGATTTAAAAGTCCTTTTTTAAAAGATCTCTTTTATTAGGAATTGGATAGCGAATCCATTTTAAAGATGTGTTTAAAGGCTTGTAGTTTATAACAAGTCTTCGAGAACCTCGTTCTTGCTCGGTTGCATTATTAACATAAATTGTCGAACAACTCCAAGGTGATTTAGAAGGTCAAATAATTTTATTATTCAAGAGAGTGTTAATTTCTTTCTTACAGATTTCCATAAGTTCATGGTTCATCTGAATAGACCTAGCTTTCGTAGAAATTGCCTTTTCATCAAATCCATCAATATAAGGTAAATCTATAATGTGGGTTTTTCGAGCCCAAAAAGAATTAGGAAATTCTGAGCAAATTTCTTTTTTAAAGGTTTTTTGAAGATTGGCAATCTTAGCAACCATTTTCGGGGTTTTTTAAATTTGCTCAATTTTTTAAATTTTGATTCTATCAAAACAAAAAATTTTGAAAAAGAAATTATATTCCCTTTTATTAAAACACTTTCTCTTGAAGTGCTGTTATTATTCAAACTTCAATCTTCATTTACAAAAAAAAAAAATACATTGAGATAGAGCTTTTAGAAATTTTCTTCTATGAGAAATTTCCTGATGCCCTTAACTATGATATTACAAAGTCTTTTATAGACCATGAGAGATAAGAGAGAATCTGGTCCTTTCTCCGGATTGGATGAAGTCCAGATTTTTCTTTTTCTTTTGATAAGATTGGGACCACTTTGACAGTCATCTTCTTTTAAATAGTCCGAACATTTGATAATGGTGGGATCCATCAATAAAGATGCTAATTTTGTCGTGATCTTTTTTTTCTGTTTTGGTAATGGTGAGGTCCATTTGATTTAAATCGATAAAGATTCCATCTCTTTGAGACTCATTTATCTTTTTCTAGATAATTCCGATTTCTTTTTCAAATCTCTATCTGAAAAACTGATTATTCCGATTTTAATATCTCAATCAGGATTTAATCAAAGGGATTTAAGTAAGATCTTGCCAAGGCATATATATATATATATATATATATATATATATATATATATATATATATATATATATATATATATATATATATATATATATATATATATATATATATATATATATATATATATATATATATATATATATATATATATATATATATATATATATATATATATATAATTGTGATAGTTTACAACATAATATAAAGCGGATAAAGAAAAATGTTATTCCATACGGTTAATGTAACAATAACCTGAAAAGAAATTTAGCTTATCAATTAAAAATTAAAATGACATAGAAAAAGAGAGAAGTAAACACAAGAACGATGAGAATATGACAAAATAAGAGTATAATAATTGTTCCACATAAATTCAGATATTTATAAACAGTTGAAAAAAAGCCATCTGAAATGGTAAAGATAAAATCATGATACAAAATATCATTCTAATTAGGATCATAACAAATATTAATATTTCAAAACAAAAAATAAAATTATCATTCTTATTAGGATCAAAACAAATATTAATATTTCATAACAAAAAAAAGTACCTGAAAATTGACTAATGATTCACATTAACAGTAGACAATTTATAAAGAAATATTACTTTTCCATTATAGGATAAGATGAAAAGGTGAAGAGTTGTTTAAGTTAATTTTCAGAAGCTAGTGATCTTAGATATAAGGGAGAGGAAAAGTTCAATACATTTAATTACACTAATTATAGAGAAAGAATAACAAATTTAAGGATAAATGATCTAGTAGACCCTTATACTTGTACATGTTTATATCATGGGCCCTTCTACTTAACCATTTATCAACTAAACCCTTAGATTCAATCAAAAAAAGATTTTTAAACCCTTCCTATCTGTGTAGTCCTCTCTCCCTTAAATAAATGACATGCCAAATCCTAGTAAGATAAATTAATAACATGTCATAATAATCTTTATTAACTACTTTTAAAAATTTAACCAAAATTATTAAATAAAAGGTACTAATATAATAAAATAAAAAATTCAAACTAAAATTTGGGAGTCGTGATTACTGTACATCTTCTCCTCCATTACCATGATTAAGTCGTCAAATTTCACCGAAGAAATTTGTCTCCGCCGCTGCCGCCAACTCTTCTTGCCGGAGAAATCACATATTCTCTCTCCCTCATCCGTCTCCATCTCCGATAGACCCTCACCATCTTCCTTTCCTTCTTCTCCAACCTCAAGAAATCCAGCAACTCTAAGCTGTTGCACCACAAATTCGACCGGAAACCTCCTCGCCGCCTCCCATTTTGCAGATAAATGAACCAGCGCCACCTCTCTCTCACTCCACTCCGAATCAATGAATTCCGACAAACACCATCACTCTCTCCTTTCGCCGGTTAATCAGTAGACTGAGACAGGTGGCAATGTCGAGAAATCTGCATTAAAAAGAAAAAGGGATTGGGCAGGCATGGTGATTGAGCATGTATGTAAATCGTTAAATAAGGGTTGAGAGGTTGAAGAAGAAGGATTTTTATTCCCTTTTTTAAAAAAAAATATTCTTTAGTTTTGTTCTTCTATAATTTCAATAATTCTTAAACTTAAATTTGGCATTCACTCTCCTTTAATACGTGAGTCGCCAACTCAACTATCTTAATGACACATCAGCATGGTCAATAATCATATGATATGTTATATTTTATTGAGTTTAAGGGTTCGGTTGGTAAAATGTGAAATAGAAGGGTTCATAATACAAACTCGTACAAGCATAAGGGTCCATTAGACTATTTCGCGCAAATTTAATCATATAACCACACTAATTATAGAGAAAGAATAAGGAATAAATGATAAACACTTCAAATATCTAATTTTTATTTAATAAAAATGCTTTATCTAATTGACAAATTTAATCATAATCGTTCTTAACAGTATTAGATAAAGTGTTTATATATATATATATATATATATATATATATATATATATAATTTTTTTCTATGAAATATTTTCTCCTTTCAAAGTTCGACTTTACACCTTCTTATTTTTAGTATTTAGTATAATATAATTATTACTTAGTATTTAAATAATTAGATATTTAATGATATTTTAATTTTGTGTGAGGGTAATATGGTAATTCAACTTTGTTGGAACTTCTCACTTATAATAATACTAGTTTTGAGGAACGTGCGTTGCACATTACCCCTCAATTATTATAAAAAAATTTAATATTTAAGAAGTTTTAACTTACGAAATACAAAATATTACTCCATCTATCCAACAATACTTGTCTACTATACATCCTTCTTTAAAACTATATATAGAAGATTAATTTTACTATATCACTATTTGAAAAATAATAAATACAATGTCTTGAAAATGTAATAAGGAAATAAATATAATTATGGTAAGATAAATTAGGAACCAAGTGTAAAATTATACATTGATTCCATAAAGTAGACAAGTATTGTTGGACATCCCAAAAATACTATCAACTATTGTTGAACAGAATGAGAAAAATCAAAATGTTACATTCTTGCTCTAAATTTAATAAATGCATGTAAAAATATTTAACAACTTTACAAGAAAAATATGAAAAGACATATATACTATTACAAAACCCCAAATAGAGCACAAATAATAGCCAATCATGCATTTTACGTCAAGATGACACTTCAATATTTCATCCTCATAGTCTCTAAAAATCAAAGAGAATAACCATTAATGAAATAAATACAAAAATTGTAGAATGAGATTGAAAGTGAATACCAAAGTGACAAAAGAAAAAGATAACATTTTCATTTCAAAAAAAATAAAATACCTATCAATTCTATAATCCAAATGAATTTAAAATAAATGGTTAATTATGATGAAGAACAAGTATTATGCATACAAATACATAGATAATTTATAATCAACAATTTCTCCTTTGATGCCTCAACTACCACAAAGTCATAACTTAGAAAAGTATTCATCCGACAATAAATTTTAAACTCCTGTCTTATCAGTTTTTTTTTAAAAAAACGTACTATCACATGATAATATGATGATTTAATTTACTTTCTTGTTTGTTCGTGATGTTCAACAAAAAGTCAAGATTTACATTACATAAACTTGTCGCAAGCAGTATTGTAACGACATGTTTAGTCGTTTTGAGCAGTAGAGTTTATTTCTGGTAATAACTGTCTAGCTCGACGGATCCCACGACGGACCGTCATGGGCACGACGGACCGTCGAGGGGGTCTCGTTCCAAAACACTTAGATTATGAAATTTGGGTACTGAGATCAACTCTCTGAACTTCGCGACGGAACTGCAGGACGGACCGTCGTAGGCATGACGGATCGTCACAAACCTTTCCACAGGAATTAACTCTCTGAACTTCGCGACGGAACTGCAGGACGGACCGTCGTAGGCACGACGGACCGTCACAAACCTTTCCACAGGAATTAACTCTTTGAACTTCGCGACGGACCTGCAGGATGGACCGTCACAGTCATGACGGACCGTCACAGGGTGCGAAATTCCACCTGGGTCGGATTTCTGCTAAAGTTTTAAAAGGGGTGTTTTGGACTATTCACGATTATAATTATAAAGTTAGTGGGTTAATGTTAATAAGTTATTTAGTTTAAGGATTAAAAAGGATAATATGGAAATAAATAATGGGGTATTTTCATCATAATGAATTATATGATAATTAGGGTAAAAAAAAAGAGAAATCTGGAAAAAGGAAAAATAAAAAGAACAGAGAGAGGGAGAACGAGCGAGAAAAGGGAGAAGCGAAGAGGAAAGCAAAGGCATTGAGAAGTAGCTTGCTTGATCACGATTCTTCGGTGGAGGTAGGTTATGGTTTATGCTATTTGATAGTAAACTCTAAATAGCGAATGATATGTATTTGGTGGTATTGTAAAAGTCTTCTATATGCTTAATTGTGTGGTTGCATGATGGGAATTGTAATGGATTAGAAAGATGAGGCTGTGAATCTTAAACCTTAATTCCTCTTTATTAATGATAATGCCTTGACATAAAAGAAGGCTTGATGAACTAAAGTAATGAGAATTAGGGGATCGGGTATCACGAACCGACACGTAGAATTAGGGGATCGGGTGTCACGAACCGACACGTAGAATTAGGGGATTGGGTATCACGAACCGACACGTAGAATTAGGGGATCGGGTGTCACAAACCGACACGTAGAATTAGGGGATCGGAGTGTCACATTCCGACACATAGTAGTAGGGGAGCGGAGTGTCACGTACCGACACAAGATGAATAAAGACAATGAATCTTGAATTATGTTAATATACTCAATTTTAAGAACCTATTTCCCAAATGAGTATGGTGTGGAGGCTTGAGTCCTCATAGGTGTGCTTGGTGTTGTGACCAATGGTTTTTATGCTTGTTGTTGTCACCTGTTGAGTATTGTAGTTGAGTTTATATTATCATTCGATATATATTGCTTTCTATTCTGAGTTTGCCGATGATACCTACTCAGTACGTGTTCCTTGTACTGACCCCTACTTGTAATTTTCCTTCTTTGTTATTTGTGGAGTGCAGCAAACGTGCTATCGACTTCGACTCGTCCGCAACTCTAGCCAGTCTTCAGCATATCAGATTTCAGGGTGAGCTATTACTTCTAGCTTGGAGTGGATCTTCTTCTTCACGTCTTGATGCCTTGAAGTTCGGGCATGGACTAGCTGTTTATTTATTTTAGCTTCTTAGATACTCTTAGATTTAGTAATTTGAGGATAGATGTTCTTGTGGTGATGACTTCCAGTTTTTGGGAAAATAATAAGATTGAATTTTAGAAGTTATTTATTGGTTATATTAATGAGTTTTAAGTCTTTCGCATTATATTTTTGTTCGTTATCATTGAATATTGGTAAGCGTTGGGGTTTAGTTTGTTGGTTCGCTCACATAGGAGGATAAGTGTGGGTGCCACTCGCGGCTCATTTTGGGTCGTGACAAACTTGGTATCAGAGTATTAGTTTCGTTGGTCTCATCACACAAGAACAGGTCTAGTAGAGTCTTGAGGAACGGTAGGGAAACGCCCTTATTTTTCTTTGAGAGGCTATAAGACTTTAGGAATATTCCATTCCTTCTTTCTTTCATGCTATTACTTGGATCCAATTGGTATCTAGGTGATACAAATTGGTATCTGACATCCTCACTCTATTTCGCAGATCGTTAGAACCAGAGCAACGACTGTGCCAACACCAGCACCGACAAGACAGGGTGCGACTGAGCCGGCCACTGGGGCTGTAGCTCGAGAAGGAGCAGTGGCAAGAGGCCGTGGTAGAGGTCGCGGGAGAACGCCCTCTAGAGGTAGAGGACGAACACCTGGTCCAGCTAGTAATAGGGGACGAGGTAGTAAGAGAGGGTGAGGAAAGGGAAAATGAACAGGTGCAAGATGAGGAATTACCACCCCAACCTACCCCAGAGATGATTAACCAGGTTCTTGCTTATCTTAGTGGGTTATCGGATCAGGGTCAGACACCTCCAGTGTTTTCTGCGCCAGCACCTCAGGTTCCGGAAGTACAACGTGCAGCTGCTGTGGCTCCCCGCATGGATGCCTCATTGGAAATAGGAATGTTTCCTCGATTGACTACAAGGCCTATAATGATGAGTGATCAGCATGAACTCTTCACTAAATTTTTGAAGTTGAAACCTCCAGTCTTCAAGGGTGCTGAATCTAAAGATGCCTATGATTTTCTGGTTGATTGTCATGAACTGCTACACAAGATGGATATAGTAGAACGATTCGGTGTTGAGTTTGTGACCTATCAGTTTCAGGGGGATGCCAAAATATGGTGGCGGTCGTATGTTAAGGGCCCGTTTGGCCATAAATTTTGCAAGTAAAACTTGGGGAAAAACTTGGCAAATTTTGTTTGTCCATACACTGTTTTATTATTTGGCAAATTTTTTTGGCAAATTTTCCAAATTCCCAAATACTAGAAAAAACTAGTATTTGGGTCAAATCTCATTATTTGGAAAGTTTTAGAAATTCAATTTTTACCCTTAACTTTTTATTTTACCAAAATAATATATTTATTGACACTAACCAATTCAATTAGCTCCCTTCTACATGCATTCTTTTAATTTCATACATTCCTTTGTTACAGTTAGTCTTAATGAACTAGCTACTAAATAAAACATGAATTGCATTTATTTTATTTTGGTAGATAAATATTACGTTGTTGATTCTGGTCTACGGAACACAAGAGGATTTTTAGCTCCATTCAAAGGAATGCGCTAGAGCCTAAGAATGGAAAAGAGCTATTTAACTATACACATGCTTCTCTGCGCAATGTAATTGTAAGAACTTTTGGTGCGTGGAAAAGTAGATTCAGAATACTAAGACAAGGCATGAACAACTATGAATGTGACATGCAAGTGAAAATAGTAATTGCTTGCGCTGTATTGCATAATTTTTTACGTGAACACCAAAGTAGTAATGGAATATTCAATGAATATGAAAATGATAATATAGTTGTTGATGAAAGTGACGAACTATTGGCTCAGGGTAACAACATCGCTTCATCTTCTCGATCATCTGATTTGGAAATGCAAGCTCATCAAGAAGAGATTGTTCATAAAATGTGGGAAGATTATATTAAAGAATAGGTTGAACTCTTTCAAATGAGAAAGCATAGGTTCTTCAGTGATTGCAATATTTATTTCCTTTTGTTTTCTTCTCTTTTTTTTCTCGAATTTATATTAGTTGTATTTTAATTATCATGATTTGTACCAAGACCTTTTCACTATACGAATATTTACTGTAATGATTCTTGTTGATTTGTTGCGGAAGTCGTGAGATTTCTATTGTGCTATGTAATACAAATTTATGGTTAGTTTGATAGTTTTAAAAACTTATGGGTATAAATCATATTTCTTAAAAAAATGAAATATGTTTCTCAAATTCTATGGCCAAACACATGGTAAAATTTCACCCAAATTTTTATCCAAATAATATTTGCCAAAAATATTTGAATATCTATGGCCAAACGCTAGCTAAGTGTCAACCAGCACAGGCACCACCCCTGACTTGGGCATCATTTTCTAACTTATTTATGGAGAAGTATATACCCCGGACTTTGAGGGATAGGAGGAGAGATGAGTTCCTGAGCCTATTGCAAGGAAGGATGTCTGTTGCTGCTTATGAGGCTAAGTTTCGGGCATTATCCAGATATGCCACTCAGCTTTGCTTCAGTCCACAAGAGCGGATTCGTCGCTTTGTGAAAGGATTGAGGTCAGACTTGCAAATTTTAGCTTTACAGGTAGCTGCTGCGGCAAAATCATTTCAGGAAGTAGTTGACTTTGTGATAGAGGTAGAGGGGGTGAAGCCAAGCGATTTCACCATAGGATCGGCATCTAAGAGGTTCTGTAAGGGAGGTGAGTTCAGTGGGTCTTACTCCAGAGGGCAGGGTTTCGGAGGTTACCCAGCCCGACCCATTCAGTTTCACTGCAGGCTGTAGCTGGAGGTCCATCGCAGACCAGCCAACATTCTCCTGAGTTTGGAGGTTATCCCCAGACTTCGTCATTCTCACAGAGACCTATGCTTGACCCCAGAGAGTGTTATGGATGGAGAGACTAAACATATTAGGAGGCATTGTCCAAAACAGAGTTACATACCCCCAATAGTTAGAGGTAGAGGTGGTCATGGAAGAGGCCGCTATTCTGGAGGACGTGGTGGCCAAGGTAATAGAGGTCACCAAATCAACCAGGGTGGCGGGCAAACTGGAGCTACTGCAGCGCAACATGGTAGGGGCAACGGGCAGACAGGTGATAGGGCCCATTGTTATGCTTTCCCCGGGAGGTCTGAAGCAGAGACATCTGATGCTGTCATCACAGGTAATCTTTTGGTCTGTGATTGCATGGCTTCTGTATTATTTGATCCTGGATCCACATTTTCATATGTATCTTCCTCATTTGCTACTGGCCTTGATTTACATTGTGATTTGCTTGACATGCCTATTCGTGTCTCTACTCTTGTGGGTGAATCTGTGATAGTTGAGAAGGTGTATAGGTCTTGTCTTGTGACTTTTGTGGGGAGCACTACTCATGTAGATTTGATTATTTTAGAAATGGTTGATTTTGATGTAATTCTGGGTATGACTTGGCTTTCTCCAAATTTTGCAATCTTATATTGTAATGCTAAAACTGTGACATTGGCCAAGCCTGGGACAGATCTGTTAGTGTGGGAGGGTGACTACATTTCCACCCCCGTTCGTATTATCTCCTTTCTTCATGCTAAGATGATGGTTAGTAAGGGTTGTTTAGCTTTCTTGGCCCATCTCAGGGATGATACTTCCCAAGTACCTTCGATTGAGTCCGTTTCGATAGTCCGTGAGTTCCCGGATGTGTTTCCTGCAGATCTTCCTGGTATGCCACCAGATAGGGATATTGATTTCTGTATTGATCTGGAGCCGGATACTCGCCCCATTTCTATTCCCCCTTATAGAATGGCCCCAGCGGAGTTAAGGGAGTTAAAGGCTCAACTTCAGGAGTTGTTAGGTAAAGGTTATATTAGACCGAGTGCATCACCTTGGGGTGCTCCTGTGTTATTTGTGAAGAAGAAGGATGGGAGTTTCCGGATGTGCATAGACTACCGGCAGTTGAATAAAGTAACTATTAAGAACAAGTATCCCATTCCTCGCATTGATGACTTGTTCGATCAGTTACAAGGTGCTTGTGTCTTCTCCAAAATTGACTTGAGATCCGGTTATCATCAATTGAAAATACGGGAAACAGATGTGCCAAAGACCGCTTTTCGAACCAGGTATGGGCATTATGAATTCGTAGTAATGTCTTTTGGTCTTACGAATGCCCCTGCTGCTTTCATGAGCCTGATGAACGGGATTTTTAAGCCATATCTGGATCTCTTTGTTATCGTATTTATTGATGACATACTGATATACTCAAAGAGCAGGAAGGAACATGAGGAGCATTTGAGAATTGTATTGGAGTTGTTGAGGAAGAAAAAGCTTTATGCCAAATTCTCCAAGTGTGAGTTTTGGCTAGATTCAATGTCCTTCTTGGGGCACGTGGTTTCTAAGGATGGAGTGATGGTGGATCCTTCTAAGATTGAAACAGTGAGGAATTGGGTAAGACCTACTAATGTGTCAGAGGTAAGGAGCTTTGTTGGTTTATCTAGCTACTACCGTTGATTTGTCAAGGGATTTTCTTCTATTGCTTCCCCGCTGACAAATTTGACTAAGCAGAACATTCCATTTGTATGGTCGGACGAATGTGAAGAAGGCTTTCAGAAAATCAAGACCTTGCTGACTACTGCACCTATTCTTACCTTGCAAGTGGAGGGTAAGAATTTCATTGTTTATTGCGATGCATCTTATTATGGGTTGGGTGCAGTGCTAATGCAGGAAAGGAATGTAATTGCTTATGCTTCGAGGCAACTAAAGGTGCATGAACGTAACTATCCGACCCATGATTTAGAATTGACTGCAGTTGTATTTGCATTAAAGCAATGGAGACATTATCTATATGGGGTTAAGTGTGAAGTTTACACAGATCATCATAGTTTACAGTATGTCTTTACCCAGAAAGATTTGAATTTGAGGCAGAGGAGGTGGATGGAACTACTAAAGGACTATGATATTACTATTCTGTATCACCCAGGAAAAGCAAATGTGGTGGCTGATGCTTTAAGTAGAAAAGCAGGTAGCATGGGAAGTCTAGCTCACTTACAGGTTTCTAGACGCCCATTTGCTAGAGAGGTTCAGACACTGGCTAATGACTTTATGAGGCTGGAAGTACTAGAGGAAGGAGGATTTTTGGCTTGTGTGGAGGCAAGATCTTCTTTTCTTGATAAGATTAAGGGAAAGCAGTTTACTGATGAGAAGCTGAGCCGAATTTGGGATATAGTGTTGCGAGGAGAGGCTAAAGAAGCAATAATGGATGAGGAAGGTGTTTTGAGAATTAAGAGAAGGGAATGTGTGCCCCGTGTTGATGATTTGATCCACACTATACTTACAGAGGCTCATAGTTCCGGATATTCTATACATCCTGGTGCAACCAAGATGTACCGAGACCTAAAGCAACACTTTTGGTGGAGTAGAATGAAGCGTGACATTTTTGATTTTGTTGCCCAATGTCCAAATTGTCAGCAAGTAAAGTATGAACACCAGAGGCCCGGAGGAAAACTTCAGAGAATGCCCATTCTTGAATGGAAGTGGGAAAGAATTGCAATGGACTTCGTGGTTGGTCTTCCAAAGACATTGGGTAAGTTTGATTCTATTCGTGATTGTTGACAGGTTAACTAAGTCTGCTCACTACATTCCGGTCAAGATGACTTACAATGCAGAGAAGTTAGCAAAACTCTATATCTCAGAGATTGTTCGATTACATGGAGTTCCACTTTCCATCATATCAGATAGAGGTACGCAATTTACTTCTATGTTTTGGAGAACATTGCATGCCGAATTAGGTACTAAGTTGGATCTTAGTACTGCATTCCACCCTCAGACAGATGGACAATCTGAGCGAACGATTCAGGTATTGGAGGATATGCTTCGTGCATGTGTGATAGAATTTGGTGGTCATTGGGATAACTTCTTACCCTTAGCAGAGTTTTCATACAACAATAGCTATCACTCAAGTATTGATATGGCTCCATTTGAGGCACTGTATGGGAGGAGATGTAGGTCCCCCATTGGTTGGTTTGATGCATTTGAGGTTAGACCTTGGGGTACCGATCTTTTGAGGGATTCATTAGAGAAGGTGAAATCTATTCAAGAAAAGCTTTTAGCAGCTCAGAGTAGGCAGAAGGAATATGCAGATCGAAAGGTTAGAGACTTGGAGTTCATAGAGGGTGAACAAGTCTTGCTGAAGGTTTCACCCATGAAGGGTGTGATGCGGTTTGGTAAGAGAGGTAAACTAAGTCCGAGGTATATCGGACCATTTGAAGTACTTAAGCGAGTAGGGGAGGTGGCCTATGAACTAGCCTTGCCCCCAGGACTTTCAAGAGTGCACCCGGTATTTCATGTGTCTATGCTGAAGAAAATACCATGGGGATGGGAATTACATTATTCGTTGGGATTCAGTTCTTCTTGATGAAAATTTGTCTTATGAGGAGGAGCCTGTTGCTATTTTAGATAGAGAAGTCCGCAAGTTGAGATCAAAGGAGATTGCATCTATCAAGGTTCAGTGGAAGAATCGGCCAGTTGAAGAGTCCACTTGGGAGAATGAGGCTGAAATGCAAGAAAAATATCCACATCTGTTCACAGATTCAGGTATTCATTCTCGTCCTTGTTTTTCTTCCTTGATCGTTCGAGGACGAACGATGGGTAAATTTGTATCTATTGTAACGACCTGTTTAGTCATTTTGAGCAATAGAGTTTATTTCTGGTAATAACTGTCTGGGTCGACAGATTCCACGACGGACCATCATGGGCACGACAGACCGTCGAGGGGGTCTCGTTCCAAAACACTTAGATTCTGAAATTTGGGTACTGAGATCGACTCTCTGAACTTCACGACGGAACTGCAGGATGGACCGTCGTAGGCACGACGGACCGTCACAAACCTTTCCACAGGAATTAACTATCTGAACTTCGCGACGGAACTGCAGGACGGACCGTCGTAGGCACGACGGACCGTCACAAACCTTTCCACAGGAATTAACTCTCTAAACTTCGCAACGGACCTGCAGGACGGACCGTCACAGTCATGACGGACCGTCACAAGGTGCGAAATTCCACCTGGGTCGGATTTCTGCTAAAGTTTTAAAAGGGGTGTTTTGGACTATTCACGATTATAATTATAAAGTTAGTGGGTTAATGTTAATAAGTTATTTAGTTGAGGATTAAAAATGATAATATGGAAATAAATAATGGGGTATTTTCATCATAATGAATTATATGATAATTAGGGTAAAACAAAGAGAAATCTGGAAAAAGGAAAAATAAAAAGAATAGAGAGAGGGAGAACGAGCGAGAAAAGGGAGAAGCGAAGAGGAAAGCAAAGGCATTGAGAAGTAGCTTGCTTGATCATGATTCTTCGGTGGAGGTAGGTTATGGTTTATGCTATTTGATAGTAAACTCTAAATAGCGAATGATATGTATTAAGTGGTATTGTAAAAGTCTTCTATATGCTTAATTGTGTGGTTGCATGATGGGAATTGTAATGGATTAGAAAGATGAGGCTGTGAATCTTAAACCTTAATTCCTCTTTATTAATGATAATGCCTTGACATAAAAGAAGGCTTGATGAACTAAAGTAATGAGAACTAGGGGATCGGGTGTCACGAACCGACACGTAGAATTAGGGGATTGGGTGTCACGAACCGACATGTAGAATTAGGGGATCGGGTGTCACGAACCGACACGTAGAATTAGGGGATCGGGTGTCACGAACCGACACGTAGAATTAGGGATCGGAGTGTCACCTTCCGACACGTAGTAGTAGGGGAGCGGAGTGTCACGTACCGACACAAGAAGAATAAAGACAATGAATCTTGAATTATGTTAATATACTCAATTTAAAGAACCTATTTCCCAAATGAGTATGGTGTGGAGGCTTGAGTCCTCATAGGTGTGCTTGGTGTTGTGACCAATGGTTTTTATGCTTGTTGTTGTCACCTGTTGAGTATTGTAGTTGAGTTTATATTATCATTCGATATATATTGCTTTCTATTCTGAGTTTGCCGATGATACCTACTCAGTACGTGTTCCTTGTACTAACCCCTACTTGTAATTTTCCTTCTTTGTTATTTGTGGAGTGCAGCAAACGTGCCATCAACTTCGACTCGTCCGCAACTCTAGCCAGTCTTCAGCATATCAGATTTCAGGATGAGCTATTACTTTTAGTTTGGACTGGATCTTCTTCTTCACGTCTTGATGCCTTGAAGTTCGGGCATGGACTAGCTGTTTATTTATTTTAGCTTCTTAGATACTCTTAGATTTAGTAATTTGAGGATAGATGTTCTTGTGGTGATGACTTCCTGTTTTTGGAAAAATAATAAGATTGAATTTTAGAAGTTATTTATTGGTTATATTAATAAGTTTTAAGTCTTCCACATTATATTTTTGTTCGTTATGGTTGAATATTGGTAAGCGTTGGGGTTTAGATTTGTTGGTTCGCTCACATAGGAGGATAAGTGTGGGTGTCACTCGCGGCTCGTTTTGGGTCGTGACAAGTATCGTGTCAAATAGATTGTTACTTACCTTTGTTTCTTTGAATCAAATGTGCAATTTGAGCATCAAGACAGAGAAGTTGGTTAACAGTAAACCTCTTGCAATTATTTGGCAATTCATCAATGTCATGAAAAAGAAACGATAGAGGATATCAATAAAAACAATTAGCAATAAATCTAGCAAAACAAATCCACACCAAAAATAATAAGAGCCTATTTTGAAAGAGACTAAAAGCAAAAGTTGAAGAGTTTATTATGAGATTCTGTAATTGGACTTTTCATTTTCTTCAAATATCATATTATTTGAACTTAGACTCATTAATAAATATGATAGGAGTATTTTTTTTTTTAATATTTCATTAATAGCATACTTTATAATTAATATTTTTTTAATCAAGAAAATAATAATTTAATTATTAAAGAGCTTAAGGACTTAAATTTTACCATTATGTAATTAAAATATTCGTATTTAATTAATTAATTAATCAAATTTTAATTTAATAAAAGGGCAAAATTGCAACGACTATTGTTGATCGTTTTGAGCACTAGAACTTTTTATGTTATAAAATATTTTTCGATAGATTCTAATTGGATATTTTGAACTATTCTTGATTACAATTATGAAATTAGTGAGGTAGTTTTAATATTTGAATTAGTTGGTGGTTAAAGAAGATAATATTAAAATTGATAGTGGGGCTTTTTCCCTATTTTTATATGGGCAACTTTCATATATAGCAAACAAAAAATACATATTTGTATGCTATAGCAAAGTTTGCATAATTGCGCTCCATAGCAAACAAAAAACTGTATAATGCGCTATATATATACAATTGTATAATTAGCTGGCCTAAATTTTATAATTCGTTGCAATTGTATAATTCGCTATCCTATTTCACTGCAATTGTATAATTCACTGCCTATTTCGCTGCAATATTTGTATAAAATTTGTTTTGCATAAAATTGAATCGAAGTAAAATGTATGTATATTGCATAATTATAAGTGTATAGGAAGAAGATATATGTTTTTCTCTCGCTTTATACAAAAACAGAAACACAATATATACACTTCTGTTGTATAAAGCGAGAGAAAATTGTATTTCACTGCAATTGTATAATTCGTTGGCCTTTTTCGCTGCAATATTTGTATAAAATTTGCATTTGTCTACGATTGAATTGAAGTAAAATGTTTGTAAATTGTATAATTAAGTGTATAGCACGAAGATATATGTTTTTGCATGTGTATATGCTATTTTCTCTCGCTTTATACAAAACAGAAACACAATTTATACACTTCTGTGTGTAAAGCGAGAGAGGCGAGCAGAGGGAGAGTGGCGAGCGAGAATGGGAGAGTGGCGAGCAAGATTTTTGGGAGAGAGGCGACTGACAAACTTTGGCTAACATTTGCTATGGAGCACTATTAAATCAAACCATATCTACTCCATTTATTTTAGGTTATTAATTTGCTATTATATATAATTATCCCTTTTTATAATTAGTTATATATAATAATTAGGATATAATTAACCTCTAGGGGAAAGAAAGAAACTCACCTGCAGAGGAGCCGCAAACGATTTGAGGAAAACCAATTCCATAAACGACTTAAGGTGAGAGTTTTTCTTCAATTTTTCTTGATGGGGCAATTATGGGTGAATCATTAGAAGGAATAATGTACTGTTAATTGCATGTTCAAATGTGAGTAGTGGATCGCATAATCTAATAGGATTTTAATGTTGAAAAATATATCATATTGTTTGATGAAAGTCTCAACTGAACTATTTGTGAATATTATTTAGAATTTGAGTAGATAAGCATGTGTTGTCTTGTGTATAAAAACTGACTAGATAATATATAAAAAAAAATTTAGAGATTCTTTATTTATTTATTTTAATAGAAAAAGAATGTATGTTGATACATGTAATAATTGAGTTGTATGCAAATCAAAAGTATATATGTATATAAATATTTATAACAAGTAAAATATAAGAAATTTATGAAACTTCAATTACTAAGAATAGAATATCTTTTTATTGTGGAACATAACAGAGAATATTTTGATTATTGCCCAATTACCCAAAAGTATAAAAGTATAAAGAAATTAAAACTCCATCAAATCAATTATGTAAAAAAAAAAGTATTATCACTTGATTAAATAATATACATTATTAACTTTAATCTTTTAAGTGCTCCAAATTAATTATTTCACTTATTGTGCACCTGTTGATTTTGAATAAATACTTACTAAATAAAAAAATAGAAAGAAAAAAAAAAACAAATATCACCAAATCAATCACATAACTTTTAGCTTATCAAACTCACAAACAAACACTAAAATATACACATATACATTCACATGTTCTACAAATAATATTTAATGTATTTCTTTTTTTTTTCTCTCTACAAACAATAATCCAACAAATTAAACTAATAATTTTATATAAAAACCAAACTATTTTCATCCTCAAATTTCATATCCCCATCAAGGCAAGAATGCACCCCTCCATCTTGTAAACTTGATTCTTCAAAATAATTCATGTCAAACAAGAAACCAAACTCATCCTCCTTGCCACATTTTGAGTGAATTATTTCATTTGCTAGAACTTTGTTTATCTCTTGTGACAATAGAAGATTATTGCTCGAGTTCTGGCTTTGATAGATAGAGTTATTTGAAAAATTAGGCAAGGTCGATGGGCGATATTCGCCGCCACCACAGGACAATAACTTAGGCATAGTTCCTTCACGATTGTCCATATTGAAAGATGTGATACTTGTACTCTCATTGTTAGTACTATTGATGTTTTCATCTTTAGTACCTTTGAAAAATACTCTACATAATACCCAATCTTCCTGTTCAAATATAATAAAAACCATATAGTTAGGTCTAATATATAATAATGTAATAATATTATTGAACTAACCAGTTTAACTTCTATAAATGGACAGTTTAAGAAAATTATTTAGTATAATATAAGTAATCATTCATAAAAAGTATGATTAGGCATCTGAATAAATACAAAAGTTTATTACTTGTTAACCACAAGTGAAAAATAAATAGATTGTCCGTATATATAAGTTAAATCTTTTAGAACTTAATTAATTTTAAGTCTAGGTACCTATAATGTAGTTCTATGTAGTAATGAAAAATATAGTCACACAATTAAATCACTTGCAAGATAATTATAAGTCGATTTATAAGATAAGTATTATTGGGTAATCGAAGAAGAGAAACTAATATGCTATCACAGGTTAAACTACATTATGACGTAAAAATCTTTATATATATATATATATATATATATATATATATATATATAGTCATCAACAAAACACAATAATTTTAGCTCAGACTTTGTATATGTCTTGAAAAAAAAACATTAAATATATGGATAGGTTAGGGGTTTGGTGTGATAGATATGATCCTATGCTGTCAAAATTTATAAACTTGACATTCTGAATCCTCTATGTTATACTCCATATGTTTCAATTTATGTGACATTATTTGACCAAGCATGAAGTCTGAGAAATAAATGAGGACTTTATTATGTTTATCGAATTTCCCTTATTAAAATCAGCACTTATATTTAGTTGATTTTTAAAAAAAATAAAGTATTAAATGAAATTTAATAAGAATAAAAGAGATATAATGTTATTAGATAGTTGTCAAATAAAAAAATGCAAAAAAGTTTTTAACTTATGATAGAATATAATCTTGCTAGACACCATCCATTATTTTCAAACTAGGTAGGAGGTTTCTAAGAAGTTTCTTATAAAGACATATTTGTCATTTTCACTTGAGACAATATTTTTTTCAACATATATACCACATAAGACACTTGACTTTAACTTTCTCTATAATTACTATATGTGACTTAAAAAGTCTTCCTCATGTTTCTTGGGTATCAATCCTAAAAGACCTTTTTAGACTTTGTAGTGTGTATGTTAGACTTAATTAAGAATATTTTTATACCATCAAGCATTTAAAAAAAATAGTACATAAGATGATCACTCGATAATGGACTATTTCTTTTAGAAAGTCACTTAACTAAATTTTAGAAAAATTTATTCAACTTTGATTTTCAACTCAAAAAATATTAATCTAAATCATTTAATTATGATTCACCCAACTTGACTTGACCTGCTAAAAAATAAAATTGAGCGGCTTTCTAAGAAAATAGTCTATAATAAGTCATTACTATTTTGAGATATTATAGATAAACCTTTATATACGATAAGCATCAATTTCACTACTAGAAAAGAATAATCAGAAATTTCAACGGACTTCCCATCGAAATGATACTCGATACAACTATTTTCTATGGAAATGTTAGTCGCAAATTAATTATGATTGTTCTAATAGTGATGATTGATAAATCATGTAAACATAGTAACTAACATGTTATCACATGTTAAAATGTAACGACGATATAAAAAGAATTTATTACTTACCTTAGGAGGTATATGAGGATTTTCAAGTCGAAATTCATGCATAATCCAACCTGTTTTAATCCCATGAGGAGCTCTATTTTTGTAAAAAACCAAAGTTTTTCTCATGCCAATGAGTGCACCTGTTTGAGGATCAAACACTGTTCTATCTTTGCCAGTAGCTTTCCAATATCCAGAAATTGTAGCCCTATTTGTTCGAAAACCGGTTGCGTATTTTCGATCTCGAAAACTAAAGAAATACCACTCGTTTGAGTTCAATTTTGCCACCTCTACATAAAGTATAACATAATAAATTAGTTAAAAACAAGAAATAAGGACACCCGAGGGGGGGATGAATTCGTGACGGAATATTTATGACGATAGGCTAGCAAGGTCATCGCGATATGTGATGGTTTTGTGAAGGAATTCATCAATGTGGAGGACAAGTATCCTTTTTCTGATAGGTTAAGCTTTTAGATAACATATGGTCATAATTTAGGGAAAACTAGATATACATTCATATCATATATATTAATTCTATCTATACTTTCAAATAATACCACTAATTAATAGTTTTCTATCAAATATTGAGAAAGATATAACTAGATACATGTATTTTAACTACAAGATATACTAAAATAAGGAGAGAGGCCAGCGAGATGGGAGGGAGACGAGTGAGGTAGTCATGTATCCCAGATTTATACGAATCGTGCCAGATACAATATGTATATGTATGAATATGGTGTGATTCACATGTATCTAGGATAATATACAAGATACATAAGAGGGTGGTGAGTGAGATTTGTTATGTATATGAAATCCATTGTATACAATATAATCTAGAACAAATTACACATAATTTTGATCTCATTTATTCCAAGATCATTTTTGATTCGCGATATTATAAACTACCATGTATATAAGTAATCAGATTCTAAACTATTGAAATTTCTGTAAGTTTCTCAATAATTTAACATAACATCACAGAAGATAAATGTCCTATTTTCAAGTCTCACCACCTTCTATTATTAAAAAGAAATTTCACGAACATGTTTAAGTACTTATAAAAAAAAGAATCAAGCAAGTACATGAATGTTTGGAGGCGTTAAAGACATAGTAAATAAAACGTTTTATTTTACAATTTAAATTTTTAAATAAGATGATCTCACGATTAAATAGAAGAAAGAGACAAGAATAACTATGGATGACAAAGTAAATATCCAAGGCTAAACAATAGTACTACACTTGTTTCCTCTTTTACCTAAAGCTTCTGAAAAGTAAATATGTAAAGTAAAACAATGGAATTTATTATTTTCTTATTATTATTTTTGAAAATAAAGTTTTTAACTTTTTTTTTGTTTGGTTGTTAATAGTAGAATTATTTAGATGGTGGGAAGTCCAAATCACTTTCATGTCTTCACCTAATAAAAATGTTAAACCATCAAAAAGAATATTAAGTTAGTTAAGACTTGTACATTTTGTTTTAATTAATTCTTAATTTTTCTTTAATTAACTAAATTCTCATACTCGTGAAACCTTAATTAATCAATCTATTTTAGTGAAGATTATTTTAGTTGGTTAATTATTTATATATAGTGTAAAAATTATTTCCCAAGTAATTTAGCATATTAAAATTATCATGGAAATTAGAGATATATTAAATATATCAAAATATTATTTAATGTTATGATTTTAAACATATCATCTGATAAATTAAAATTAAAGAATTGTACAAAATATATATTTTGAGATGAAATAAAAAAGAAAATAGAGCAAGCAAATTGAAACGGAGAGAGTATATTTTTAGGACATTCTATCTCATATATTATTCTGCTCAAAGTCTTTAATAAAAAGAATAAATTACATTTTAAATCTCTTGAATTTTATTTTTGGAAAAGAAAAAATATATATTTTTATACATTCATTAATATTCCTTATTAAACTATAAAACATTTCGAAAAAAAATAATTCACAGAAATATGCTATGTACATAAGAAAATTTATTAGTGATATGATTGTATAATATAACGGGTCAGTTACATTATTTTTTAATTTGATTATCGATTAACACTTATTATACAAATTTGCTTATAATTACTTTATAAATGAAAAAATTATTGTATAAATAATTACTGATTTATATATTAAGTACTCTAACGTAGTTCTGATGAAAATATTTATACACGTGACACCCACATAGATTATTTTTTATTTACATAAATTTTAAATTATATAAATTTAATTAATCATGACTTTAATACGAATCGAAAACGGATTAAAAAAAATATAGCTGACATAAAAATTAAGAAAGCTTTGAGCAGAATATAATAAAAGCATCCTTTTCTTTAAAGTTAGTGTGTCCACTTAACTTAAGGAAGGTTCCTTCAAATTAATTTCACTTTTAAGGAAAAAAATTATTATTATAATAAAGAAGCAAAAAACAGGCAGAAAAAGGTGTAAAAATATAATTAAAATTTTAACAATTTTTAAATAAATATAGAAACGGATACAGAATCATGAGTTTCAATGTCTAATAGAAAAGTTATTCACATAATAATTAAGAATAATTAAAGAGAAAGAAAGAACCTTTGATTTAATCAAAATAATTAGTAAATTTTAAACAATTAAAAAATATAAAAGAAGAAGAATATCCATAATTAATGAGAACTTCTCATTTGTCTAAAAATGGATTAGAAAAACATTTATCATGAAGAAGATTAACCTCTCCTCATGTCATTAGTATTATTAGTTAGGACAGTAAATTCTGACTAAAAAATACATAGAGCAAAAAAGAAAAAAATATATACATAATTAAGGAGAAAAAAAGTTGAGACTATGAATAACAATAAGAATTAATAAGAAAAATAACCTCTCGATCATCATGTAACCGAAATAATAATTGGATCAATAAATTTTGAATACATAAACAAAAGGAAAAAAATACATGAAAGAAAAACATGTCAAAAAAATATATATTATGAATCGAATCAATAAATTTTGAATACTAAAAAAAGACCTAAGGAAGAAGAAGAATATATAATCAAGAAGAACCTCGTTGTTGTATAAAAATGATTTAGGAAAAACATTTGTCAAAGAATATGAACAAGAAGAATTAACATAAAGAACCTATCATCATGTAATTAAGATAATTAATTGAATCAGTAAATTCCGAATACACAAGAAAAAATAAGAAAGAACACAAAGAAGAAGAACATGTCATGAAATTTGAATTACTACTTGGAATAGTAAATCTTGAATACACAAAAAACTAAAGAAAAAAAATGAAAAAAGCATGTCATGAAATTTGAATTACTAATCGAATCAGTAAATTTTGAATACACAAACCAAAAAAAAAAAAGAACATGTCATGAAATTTTAATTTACTAGTCCGAACAATAAATTCTGAATACACGAATAACTAAAGAAAAAAAATTAAAAAATCATGTCATAAAATTCGTCTTACTACTCGAATCAGTAAATTCTAAATACATAGATAACTAAAAGAAAAACAAAAAAAACATCATGTAATTTGAATTATCAACTGAATCAGTAAATTCTGAATGCACAAATAACAAAACGAGAAGAAGGAGAAGAACATATCATGAAAAATCTGTCATTAGTTAGGTCAGTAAATTTTGAATACACAAATAACTAAAGAAAAAATCAAAAAATCATGTCATAAAACCGTCTTACTAATCGAATCAGTAAATTCTGAATACATAGATAACTAAAAGAAGAATAAAAAAACATATCATAAAATTTGAATTATCAATTGAATCAGTAAATTCTGAATGCACAAATAACAAAAGGAGAAGAAGAAGAACATGTCATGAAAAATATGTTATTAGTCAGATCAGTAAATTTTGAATAATGAAAGAAGAATTGAGAAATTTACCAGGAAGTTGCCATGGCTCACAAGTATGAAGATCAATTTCCACTAAAGTTCCTTTAATAACTTCTTGATTAGCAATTTTCTTGTAAAGATAATGAGATATTAATTCTTCATCACTAGGATAGAATCTAAATCCTGGTGGCAAATTTGATCCAATATCTCTTAAACCCATATTTAATATAATAATTTTTGGTAATTAAGAAAAATTAAAAAAAGTAGATCTCTTTTTTATTTTCTTTTTGGGATTTGGAAAGAGAGAAAAGGGAATATATTTTTTTTGTTGATTAATAAAAATGGTGTATATTTATATAGTGGGAGAGGTTGAAAAGAACACTTTGCCACTTGTAATTAGTTACATAATTTATGCAGCTTATGTTTGTGTAAAGTTAGTTATTGTATATTCTTGGAACTTTCATGATAAACCAAAGTCACAAGAAATCTACTTTTGTTGGCATAGTTTTATGAAAAATAAATAATGGGTTTTATAAATAACAGTGTTATATACTGATCGTGTAAATAATATTTTTATATAATAAAAATAATTAATTTAATCGGTCATTAGACAAATCTATTCATTATGTTGATTATAAAATTATGTGAACTCAATTAATATAAAATTTAAATATTGGACTATTATGTTAACTTAAAATAATAATAAAATTCATAAATTTTCAATTTTCAATTATTTTATTAACTTAAAATATAAAATTCTTTTTTAAGTAGGTTTTTAGTCATATATTAGTTAAATCAGTATATAAATTTTGTTAAATCATGAGATTCACTTTATCTATATTTTTTAGTTTTGAATTCATACTTTTAAGTTATATTTTTTACTATTATTTTGAGTGTCGCTAGTATCTTTGTAAATTCTATAACTAGAGTAAAAAATCAACTGCTGATGAAATATATATAAAACAACTAATTAATTTAGAGCAAAAACATAAAATCATTTAATCAATATCACTTAAAATTAATATTATCATATATTTATTTTTTACATTTAATAAAATGATTTAAAATCCTTTAATTTACATTACTTAAAAAAAATTGAACATATATTGAACCAATGCATATCACGAATTCTTTTCGTAAATAGTTTATTTTAACAATATAATATAAGTTATCACGAGTTCTTCCCTTCATATTTTTTTTCGGCAACACTTCAGTTCCTTGGTCAAAATCATTTGGTTTTTATCCAATTTACTTTCAAACACTATATAAAAAATATCATTAGTGGTAATTAATTTTTAATTGCCGCTAAAAATGTATTTTTTTTTAGCGGCAATTACCACTCTTTGTATATGTCCCTAAAGCCTTTAGCGATATTGATTCTACTGACATTTAACTAATGTCAGTAAAGACTTTAACACTTTTTATTAGTGACAATGTTTAATGTCGCTAAAAATTATTTTTATTATAATAAAATTCGATTAATTTAAATTTTTATCGATAAATATCAAACTTTCTCTACTAGAGATAAAAGACTTTAATTTTCATTTCCATAACTCAAATATGTGAATCTTTAGCTTCAATCATTTATTGATCACCAAATATAACTACCTCACTTCTTTATGATTGTGACATGATTGATTCAAACATATTTATTAGGGTGCTTATAATTACAAAATGTTCAAAATATTAATCAAGTAGTGTTTTTATTGATGGTTTTGTTTAGTCACTTAAAAACGTGTTACAATAATTATTTACAATAATTGTCGATGAATTCATTTGCCCTTCATCGACAATAATTATTAAAAATGTACTCTTTGATTGTTTCATTCAAGAAGAGAAGTTCCTTTAATTTTTACTTTTCTAAAATATTAAAAAAAAAAATTGTTATTATTATTATTGTTATTATTATTATTTTATAATAATAATAATAATAATAATAATAATAATAATAATAATAATAATAATAATATACCTATATATAGAGGTATATATGTATAAAGTCAAAGATAATCAAACCTTAACATATTTATAATTTTCTTAATGTCATATATTTATAAGTATATCAATCACATCAAAATTAAAATCTTAAAATAAAAAAAATAAGTAATTTCATATCAAACTAAATTACTATACAAAGGAAGTAATTGAAAACGTTGATGGCTAAGCAAAGAGCAATAATTATGAAAATAAAAACAAAATGTCTAATATTTTGGGACAACCTAATCATATCAATATGACAGCAATCTTTAAAATAATTTAATGTACTTAATAATATAAATATACTTTTTGTAGCCAATTTTTTTTTGTATATAAATTTTAATTTTAAAGATTTTATGTCAATTAAATTTGTCATATAAACAGAAAGGGAAGTGATTGAAAATTTTGTCAGCTAGGCAAAGAGCAATAATTTTGAAATTATGAGGACAAAAGAGTATTACTAATATATTTTGTCACAATCTAATCATATGATCTGACTATAATTAGTAGCAATATTATATGTATAAGAAAAAAAGAGTAGAATTTAACATGGATAAGATATTGGTAATAATCAAAGTTTGTGTGATCGAGTTATGATGAAATTGTTTGGAATTTCAAGATAAATATATCTCTGAATTTTCGTAAATGATATGCAAATACTTTGCGTTTTACTTTTGAGATATTGGTGTTCATGGTGTCCAAAAATTAGAGCATATATATATTTTATACTGATGGACATCCACGTGTCATAACCTTATATATCAATCCAATATTTATCGACGGATAAGATTGTGTCATGTGTCCCTATTTAGTCTTCCATTAGAGTAAAGGGCACATATATACTTTAATTTTTGGACGGAAGGAACACCGATCTTCAAAAAGCATGACGGAGGATATGTACATATCATTTATGATAGTTCTGATGTATTTGTTCTTTTTCCCTTATCTTTATTCCAAGATGATGATTATCACTTCTATCACGTTCTTTTTAATGTTTCTTGTTATTTCGTATTTCATCATTTTAATGTATATACGCTAAATCAAACAAGATATGTCAATTTTATTTCTAAAATTATTATTTTTATTTCACGTACCAAATATCTCTGAGAGCTTGTGTGAGACACAAGTTAGTGTAAAAGATTCTTTGAGTACTAAAAAGTCAAGATTGCCCTTGTGTCTGTTTCCCAAAAGCCACGTATTTGATGGGCTGTTATGGACTTTTACCTTATTTTTCGCCGTCATCTAAGAGGGCCCCTACCACCTTATGTGTCATTTGCAAACTTTTAAGCAATAAAATTGGCATTTTATGTCAGATACAAAAATAAATATTGAATTTAACTCAATTCAAAAATTATTTTGAATGATTGATTTATCTTAATTTGAAATTAAGCTAATTCGAAAGAATTATTTTAAATCATATAAAGAAATCAAATACCACACTTATTTTATTGATGTACGATTTTTATATTATTTTTCTCGCACGTCAAGAATTAAATAGTT
The DNA here is from genome assembly GCA_032847665.1 of Solanum chilense. Lineage (NCBI taxonomy): Eukaryota > Viridiplantae > Streptophyta > Magnoliopsida > Solanales > Solanaceae > Solanum > Solanum chilense. The sequence goes on along the minus strand of CM064968.1, from coordinate 3,712,442 downwards.
AGAACGTGAATAGTATAAAATAAATATCCAGTATAAAAAGAAAACAATGAATTGAAGTGGATCTAAGTATATCACTAGAACAAGGAAGAAGTTGAAATCAATCTTTTTTTTTCTAGTATAGATACTGAGGAATGTTATGTGATGAATTTTATAGGTTTGATTAAAGATTTTGATTTAAATTCCTATAATTAGTAGGAATTTTGTTGAACTGTTATTTAAACATAACTAGTATTTATAATGTATATAAGAAAACAAAATGCTAAACTTTAAAGAACACCAAAAAAATATTATTTTTTTAAATTTGAATTACACAATCCGATTCGAATTATATCATTCAAAGAAGTCTCATATTTGCAAAAACATAAAAGAAATATTGAGTAAATAAATAAGTAATCTTACCAACTAGTAACGTATTTTTAAATCGCGTGAGCCTAGATTTAGAGCAGACAATATGTAAATATCACTAACAAATTAAATCGTTACTATCAAACCGTAAATAACTATAGCAAATCAACAATATGTTATTATTGTTATTGTAATTTGTAAATTTTTTAGATATATATGTAAATTATTTTAGATATAATTTACAAATAATGAATATTATATTTTTAATATACTTTATATATTGAAATATGCCTTTAATTTCGATGCATCGTCTTTAAAGTTGGACACAAATAAAATGATGTTGCACAACAGATAAGATTATAGAATCTAGATGATAAATTGCAATACAATTTTGTGTCACATGTGTTGAGTTTTTATTATTTTTCTATATTTGATTATAATATTATGATATCTATTTCATTTGAAAAAGTTAGGGAAAATACCCAAGTACCCCCTCAACCTATGCCCAAAATCCCAGAGACACACTTATACTATACTAAGGTCCTATTACCCTCCCCAACTTATTTTATATGTAATTTTCTACCCCTTTTTAGCCTACGTGGCACTAGTTCGAAAAAAAGTCAATCATCGTTGGGTCCACAAGATATTGTCACGTAAGCTATAAAGGGGTAAAAAATTATTAATAAAATAAGTTCAGGGGGTAATAGGACCTTAGTATAGTATAAGTGTGTCTCTGGGATTTCGGGCATAGGTTGAGGGGGTACTTGGGCATTATCCCAAAAAGTTATATATGGCAATTGTTATTTTTATATTATAGTCAGATATTTTTATAATAGTATGTTATCATAATGTTACTATTTTTAAATAGTTTTTTATGTTATGTCATGTCATATTAGCTTTATGTAACAACATTTTGATATAGTAATAAAAAAAATATTAAAATAAAAATTATTGTTTTGAAAAAAAATTGATTGTATTTTGCAATATCTTATATAACTTTATGCTTCCTTTATCTTAGAAACGTAATTGTTATACCTAGATAATTATTAACATTGACGGAGCTAGTAAACCTAATATAATAACCTGGAAAATAAATTAAATATAGTAATAATAAATTGCAGTATAATCGATTAAATAGAACATCTAATGTGTAATATTTTTATATACTATCGACGTATATAATTTGAATCCCGAAGAAATTGTGGTAAATCTATATATTATGAAGGATACCAAGTTACAACTTAAGACATTCTACCTCAAGGCTCTAATACTTCCTCACTATTAAAAATACAAGTTTTTTTCTAATCGTTATTAATGAGAAATTTCTGTTTTTATCACGATTCAAAAATATGTGTGATGACACTCATTTTACTCTATCGAGACAAGTCAGCCTAAGACCTAAAGCATAACAATAAAATGCAGAAAAAAAGAAAAGAACTATCAATAACATAAATTCAGATAATTTAGTCAATCTCAGTGATACCCCAAAAACATGATTGTCACGTGTGTACAAGCCTCTTATGTATTACAACTAATTAAATGAAATACAAATAATGTCAATGTCATTATTTCTAGAGTAGAACAAAAATATAACAAAAGATCAGCAAGAGGACCTGTTGAGCTCCGCTCAAGTCTCCATAGAAAAGCCTCATACGAAGTATAGGAGAAAGATAAATTACGAAGATTCGAGTTCGAAACCTACACAAGTGTAGAAAAAATGAATGAGTATCAAATAACACGAAAACTCATCAAGCAAACCAACAAACACCATGCAAAATAGAATAGAATACGAACCCTCATAACAACCCATCCGAAACTCCACAAACTACAATCTGCAATGAAATTCGTCCGATCTAACAGTTCGCAATTCATATAGCAAGTAGCATAATAACAACAGTTCTACGAATATAGGTCATCAACACAAAATATTGCATCCATCAATCACAAGTTTCACAACACAAGTTCACAGCTAAAAATGATATGCAATGAAATGTCATGAAAAATGATTCGTGTATGTCCCATGATACATACTAATTCATTGAGACTCATACCAGAATTTATGGGGGACTTATCAGTTCATGCATCTGCTATGAACCGTGTAACCCAACCCCTTAATAGAACCTTCCATGAGTGTGTGGCTCGACCCTCAATATAGAACACGCTATGAAGTGTGTGGTCCGACCCATCGATATACAACTTGCCGAAATCATTTTCCATCGTTATTTTATCTCAAAAGATCTCACCATAGTGTTTTGAAACCAATGCAAATAGGCATGTTAACACAATTAATGAGAATATGATGTTATGCATATCAACACACGATCTATATCAACATAGTCATGTTACAACACCAATAACAAATCAATACAAAAATTCAAGTTATCCACACAAATCCCACGTCAATATATCATTAAGTTGCCTTTATTTTATCACCATTTTATCATAATATAGAATTGATCTGAACATCCAAACTCTAAATGTTGACCAAAGTCAACCTAAAGACTAAATCACATCAACCTTCAATTTAAGACCTCAAATTCAAAAAAAAAAAATCAAATATGAAATCGATGACTCTCGTATATCAAATTCCACATTATGGGGTTTGTGGAGCTGTTGAAATTTCATTTTGAGACTCAAAACTTCGACTGTTACTAAAGAAAACACTTTTAAACAATTTAAGCCTTTAAAGACTCAAAACTTCCAAAAATTACAATTTTAAACTCAAATTTCAATACCAACTTCCCATTCCCTTCGGGGACATCCGATTTTAAAAAATACCAAATTCCCACACTTATCATAAATGAGTCGAGATAACTGTCGAGAAGGGTAAAAATTGATATTTTTTACAAATTTTTTAAAACTGATCTTCCGGTTCATTATATTATAACTCACTCAATTTTTCATTAAATCATCTCACTGAGAAAAAAACATGGTGAAAAATAAATTTACACTAAATAATTGAAAGCAGGAATTTTCTGTATAAAAACATTACTATAAATTTGTTCTTTTCTCACTGATTGAATCGTAATATTTGTGGGCATTGCCACCAAATATTTTTTAGTGAGAAATTTTAATGAAATTCTTTTTAGAAGTACCCGTCCCCCCCCCCCCCCCCCCACAACCACCCACCAAAGAAATACCCCACACAATATACTAGTTTCCTCTTGTTGTCTTTATGTGTTTGTTTTTCTCTTGTACGTTGCATGGCAATTAATTGTTACGTACAACCTACTAATCATTTTTATATATATATCCCACATGCATGTTGTTAAACATAACTCAATTATTAGATTCTTTGATTAATCTAATCCCACTTTACTTAATTATATTATGTTCTATAATTTTTTATATTATACATGTATCTTCTTATTCAAGACAACCTAATCATAGAATTGATTAGACATAACTTATATAGGCTAATTAATTAAACGTAAATTATAATGTAGAAATCGACTCCTAATACCGAGATTAATAATAAAGAGATTATTATCATGTGGTTATTAGTTGCCATATTAATGCTAAACATATTATTATTATTATTTCACAAATCAAACTCTCATAAAATAGTATGCAAATTCTTTGAATAATTCTCATATATTGTCAATCACACATTATATTATTAGTTATGCAGCGATTATTTTTTCACATGCAATCAACCATACAAAACATTGGATTATCTCATGTGATATTTTATATCGGGATTATTTGTTCTAGTAATATCATGATCAACCAATCGTAATGTCTTAATTATTTTCTCGACTTAGTTTTATCATTTAACTATGATAAATTATTTTAATTTGATGTAAACATTTCGTATAACTATTTTTTTGAAAAAATTGTTATTATTGTGTTATATACTTCTTCAATTAAAACTAAATGTCTTGATATATTCAAAATTCAAAATATGAAAAATACTTTAATATAAATGACTTTTTTTGTGTCTATCCAAACATCGATATATTATTTCTTTAATAATTGTCACTATATATAACGAATAAAAATCAATGCAAAATCAAATTTTGTGTCTAACGTATTAATTAATTAATTAGTCGATAAGAATGTAATGATGTAACATGCAATAATTTAATTATATAAGTGAATGACGTATAGATTATTCTCCCCAATCACAAGTGTTTACCACAACTTTGATTATCTTAACATTCAAACCAATTGGAAGGAATAAAACCAATTATTGTGAATTTTGGGAGGAATAATAAAACCTTAATACTCATGACAATAATAAAAAATTATGTTTTCCTTTGTCGTTCTTTATTAAAGATTTTGAATCAGAATTTTTAAGAAAAAAAATAATGCAAAAGGCAATGTCCACAAAATGAATTATGTAATGTATATATATGTATTTGACAATCTGGCACTAATACAAATATCGGGAAAAAAAACATTTTCCTTGTTGGTGAATTGAGTAAGGACTTCATATTCTTATCATCTATACATCTTTTAGCAAATAAAACAACAAACAATAATTTATGGGTCATTATATATATTTCCTTATGTGTCTATATATTTTCACTTTGTTCACTTCCATAAGCTAAGGGCAATTCTATATACATGGAGACATAGATATGTGAAGGGACAACATCATTTCAAACAACAACCCCCACACCCCTCCCCACCCGGCCCCCAACCCACACAATCAACGGCGGATTTAGAATTTTCGATAAGAGTTTAAAATATTAAGAAATACACATACGAAGTAGTCGAAAGAGATTCGACATCTACTATATATACATAAAAAGTTATTTTAACCATATAAATATAATATAATTTTCCGCGGAAAAAAGTTCGGATGAACCCCCTAATGTTAAGGTGGCTCCGCCAGGGCACACAACCCTACAACCCTGTTCGAGTTAGAATTTAAAATTTATATATCACATGCACCTCATCTTCAAAATTTTATCAGCCTAGAAAAATATTAATCATAAGTAATCCACCCTCTTTAAAGATCACAAAAAATAATCATTTACTATATGAACTTACTAGATTTTTTTTCTCCAATTTAAAGCTAGTACTTCCTGCGTTTAATTTCACATTATCAGTATTTGACTTGACACGACACACCTATTAAAAAAATAATTATTAATATAAATATTTTATCAAACCATCCCTATTATATGATGTTTAATCTTATTATTGGAAAATGATTTAGAGAATACATATTTAATACCGAGGGTAAAACATGAGAATATTAAATATTTTTTAGAATTTAAAAATAAGTGACAAGTAAAAATTAACAAAGAAGAGAGTACTTTATTGATTTTTGTATGAAATATCTTTGAACTTTCTTTTATTTATTTAATAATTATCTATTTTATGGAAATTTAAATTTATCTTCTATGTTCTCAATTCCTTGTTTGAGATTCTAACATACACTATAAATAAAATTTATCCATTAGGATCTTGACACAAGTCTTCTAAAGGGCTATTTCTTTGGTCCCATCAAATTGTCATTTTCTAAGCTTCTTTCTTTTATTTATTTATTTATTATAGAAACGTAATTATCAAAAGATTCGATTTAGAGGTTGATTTCAACATGTCTAATCACTTTTGTCTCTCTTTTGAGTAATCATTTTTTTTAAGAAAAAAATTAACAGAATTAACTGCTGTCTGTCTCCCCTTTGTCCTCACAATTATCTACTTCATTTTTCGCTAATTATTTGTCTTACTTTTAAATATTCACATTTATTATTAAAATAATGATTAATATAGTGAGATTATTATTTTATCTTTATTAATTTTTAAGTGTATAAATTAAAAATTTAAGATTTTCAAAATAATTTATATTTTTCAAAGTAATTAATTGAAAGTACAATATATTAAAAAATAGTTTTCTTTTTATTGATTTGATAAAATGGACATGTTGAAAGTGAGTTATTGTATAAAAAAAACTAATAAAAATTGTAATTAATTGAGGGTATAATTAATATGTAAAAGTGATAATTTTCTTTCTTGATTTGTTAAAATAGGACATGTTGAAACAAAGTTATTGTATAAAAAATTAATAAAAATTATAACTAATTGAGGGTATAATTAATATGTACAAACAATAATTTTCTTTCTTGATTTGTTTAAATACACATGTTGAAACTGAGTTATTGTATAAAAAACTAATAAAAATTGTCTTTAAACGATTAAAAGATTGAGTTCCCATAAATTCAAATTTCATAAGAACTCAAGTACACAAATAAACTCTTTAGAACCTGAAAGTTATAGCACCAAAACATCTACAATCTAAAATATAGATGAAACCCGAAAATAAAAATGAAAAATGCAAGTCCAGATCGATGTCTGAGTCCAAATAATGGACCAAGAAGATGATGAAGAATTCATAACAACCCGAAGGAAATGACTCACCCTCGAATTTAGAGTTAAAAAATTGTTCTCCAATGAATAACCTACATTCTAAAGTTTAAGGATCAAATTACAAGTTGGTGAAGTAATTAACTTACCTTTGCGAAGAATTTGGTGGAATTACTAACGGAAGTTATCCAAAATCACTCTTCCAAATCTTGAGAATTAAGTTGCGAAAATTAGGAGTTTTTTTTGCGTTTAATCTTGACTATCTCCACAATAGCGGCCCAACACGGTATAGCAGATGTATGAATTAATTCATCCCGCTATAGCGCCTTGCACAGAGGTAGAACCTCATAAATCCTCCCTTAAATCCTCATTTTACAACACACCTTCGAATATTGACGTTCTAAACCAAGAGCTTCACGATAAATTCGATACAAAAAGTTGTACTCATCCAAATTCAATTCTGAAAGGCCTTATGGATTCATAATGTCTTGGCGACTAGGAAATGTAACCCAAGCCTAGGCATATCACTCAACACATTTTCGAATATCCTACACCTCACCTTGCTCAGATGTCGTTTAACACTAATCTAGTCTAAAAAATTTAAATTACTAATCAAAAAAAATTCTGACTTGATTCTTTCACTATTGACTTACTCATAATAATCGGAGCGAATCATTACACAAACTTAATGTAAAATTTGAAGGACAAATTAAGAAAGAAGAAAAAATGTATGTGGACTTGAATTTGACTTCTTCCAAAAATGAAAGAATTCCGTTGTTGCCTCAAGTTTATTTAGTTATGAAAAATTGTATGGGTTCAATATTTGTTATATAATTATTTTTTACAGTGGTCTTAATGAAACAATTTTAAATTATTTCATTAAGTGCAAAAAAATTTTTAATATAAATATTACTAATATTGATAAATTTAAGTGGTATTGACTAAAAGATTTTTTAATCTTTTTCTAAAATAAATTTGTGTGATAGCAAATCATCTCATCCAATTTTCCCACAAATCTGATTTGAAGAGGTTCATTGAGATGTCTATAATTAAAGTATTTTTCTTCATCGACAATTGATTTTTTTACTCAATTTTTTTTAAAAATTTACGTGAATATTAGCGACATCCAAAATAAGGGATCCTTTTATAAATTTAAAACTAAAGGCCAATTAGGCTAAAGGGCATTCAATAATTTTAAGAAAACTAATTAAATTTCAACCACCTTTTAAGATCTTTTTCTATAATAGTTAAAGAGTAAAAGAATGTTAAACAAATGTTTCTATATCCCAAATTAGTGTTCATGTTCAATTTTTTAAAGGTCAATTTAATTAATCTTTGAAATTAAATTTTAATAAATTAATTTAATATTTTATAATTAGAATTTGAATAGTTAATATTATAATGTTTTAAATTGCGAAGGTGTGAGGCAGTGCATTTTACTTAGTATAGGTGAGGCGTAAGTTCTATGGATCTTTGGATTTTCAATTTAAAATATATAATAATACAAAATTATAAAAATACATCACAGTTTGAAATAATTCCAAACATGATTAATGGAACTCGTAGAAAATAAAACTTTTAAATGATTCTACAAGTATAAATAATCTAATATCTTAAGTGCTTAATATTTTAATAATAAAAGAATCATTATTTCTAAAAATATTTTTTTATTATACTCTACAATTCACCTCCCTAAAAAGAAAATAATCAATAAACTTACTAGTATTATAATAAAAACATCACCCCGTCATGAATAAAAATAAAAATACTTTCAAATAGCTAAATAAAATATGATAACTTTGAGATTTATGACAAAACCATGAAGACCAAAGATAAGTGGAAAAAAAATTTGTTACGTAAATGTTACATAATGTATAATCATATTCATAGTGTTATCAAATAGTAAAAATGTGATACTACAACTTGTTATTTGAGTTATTTCAATCTTCTTATCTCTGTAGATTAAAAATTATAAAGTATCATTCATTTTTTCAAGAATTATGTGGTCAACAATGTTAACTAAAGATTTTAACGCATAATTTGTCTAAGATCTGTTAGGCGAGCCCCGAGCGTTGGGCGTACCGTCGAATGTTTAGCGCGTAAGTCTAATAGAACTAAGCCCCACACTTGAGTTTCGTGGCGTTTTGCTAGAGTTCGCCCTAGGGCGGGCCCTGAGATGAGTCCCAACGGAGTCTTTTAAAACAGTACTTCACAACTATGGAAAAAATAATATAAGTTTTAGTTTTTGCATGTTGGTATAATTAAAATAAAATATCTTTAAAATATTGATAAAATGCGTATAATCTGATTCTCGAAAAGTAAAACATCAATACGACATTAAAACTGGGGGAGTGCGGTTCATTTATTCTATCATTTCTCATCTAGTATTTAATACCTTATTAGAGCTCAAATAATTTAAATTTACGCATTATAAAGTGTCATTCTATCTGAACAGATTTTTTATTTATTTTTTAAAATTTAAACTCAAATATAATTACTTTGTACAATATTTCAAGGATTTAGGGGCCAGGGGGGACAGCTTGATTTCAAGAAAAAGAGGAAGAAAAGAAAAGGTTTGTACTGCATACTTTTTGACAAAAATGTAAAAAGGAAAAGTTGCTTTTTTTTCCTTTAGAAACTTTTCCAAAATTATGATATTGTAATAATAAAGATTGTTGCCTACATACTTTTTTCATGAAGAAGCTTTGTCCAAGATTCTTTTAGGCATGTCCCACTTATGTAGTTTAAGATGATAAGATTTTCTTTTTATATTTATGTTTGTAAATTTGTGACTAATCAAATTAGGACACATTAAAATGATGAGTTAATTATATAAATTACAAGTATAAAAAACCATCTTGTTAGATATACATCAATAGCACATGTACTAATTCTATTTATACTTTAATTAATTATGTATCTTATCACAAATTAAAAAAATTCTAACATCAAGAAAGATACACTTAAATATATAATCTTTTCTATACCAAATACACTAAAATAGGGTGAGAGGCAGGAGCTAGATAGTCATGTATCCAAGATACATGTGAATCACACTTGATACATGTATATATAAGTATCTAGTGTGATTTGCATGCATATGAAATGTCATATACATAGAAGAGTGATGAGCGAGATGAGAGGGAGGTGACTGGAATTTGTTTATATATCCCAAATATTGTGAATCCACTTGGAACACTGTATCTGAAACAATTACACCTAATGTTTACCTCATGTATCATGATATACATATATTTGAATGTATCCGAACGCACAAGAATCTGATAAGATTAATAATATTACAAATTAAAATGTATCTAAGTAATTCACTCCCAAACTAGTAAAATTCTTGTATGCAATTGATCAATCAAAATAAAACATTTGTATCAAATATCAATATCTCTTTCTCGCTTTATACAAACATAAATTATATATTGTATTTTGTATATTCTGTGTTTAAATAAAGCGAGAAAGAGAGAAAGGCAAAAGAGAACTAGGCAGAAAAATATTGTATTGTATAATTATAAGTGTATAGGACGAAGACATATGTATTTTCATGTGTATATACAATTTTCTCCCGTTTTTTACAAACAGAAACACAATTTATACATTTATATTTATATAAAGCTAGAGAGACGAGGGAGAGACTGCCAAGCGAGAGAGGGAGAGTGACGAGCGAGAATTTCATATTCGGGCACAATTAAATCAAATTGTGGTTACTATTTAATTTGAATTAATAGTTTGCCATTATATACAATTTTTTCAATAATAATATCCTATTTACATTGGATCTTTTTAAAATATAATATTTTTAAGAAATTCAACACATATAGTAATATAAATATTTATATTAATATTCTACGTAAATAATTAGATTTTATAAAAAAAAATATTATATATTTTTTAGAAAATGTGAATCATAATCTCACCTCACAATCACATAAAATATCAATCCGTTAAATTTCAAGCTTATATCAGCTAAACTCGAATAGACTGGATCGATCCATATCGACAACTCTAACTTCTAAAAGACATGTGTTGGTTGATAAACTCAAATGATATGACAAAGGGGTAAAAGAATACGTTAGTGTTGCAATTTTTTCAAAAGACAAGATCAGGATGGGGATGGACACACCTAAATTTGTGATGATGACAACCTTTTTTGTTATAAATAATTCGTTCTTATTTTTTAAAAATAATTATTTTAAAATTTTTAAATAAAATCGATAATTTGTTCATTTTATATGTTTTTTAGTTAAAATTATTCTTGAAATTGAAAACTACAAACACTTCAAAAGAGTAAATACTTAATATGTAATGCATAAGCAGATAATTATAACAATTGATCTTAACTGGTAAATAAATACTTAAACTTCAATCAAATGTATATATTTAGACACCTTAACTCCATCTCAACTGCAACTAAACACTCAAATTCGCCCTTATTGTGTCTCCTGGACATCTGATGTTGATACGACACATAAATTTTAAAAATATCTAGCTGATCATTTTGAAAATTAAAGTTCAACTAACACAGTAAGAACGAGTTATAGTGTCTATTATATCCATACTCAAATTTTCTAAGTTCAAGGCTAGTACTCATTTATGTATTATTATGTCTAAATGAGGGTAAAACAGTCCAAAACTCCTCCTATTTAAC
>CM064968.1:3599019-3701019 GCA_032847665.1 Solanum chilense | reverse complement strand
ATAGATTGATCAAACAACATAAGCTACATGCTAGCAAACTAGAAAATCAAAAAATACACAAAATGAACCAATTGCAATTGAACTTAAAAGAAAAATGGTTCAATCTCAATTGTAAATCCATAACAGTGATAATCAACACAACTAAACAGAAATTAAATAAATAAGAAAACTCACAAGGTAAGATAGAGAAACATCAAGGTCAATGGTTGAATCATTCTTCTTATAATTATCATAACTGTAAGCAAAAATTCAAAGATTTTTCACTTTTCACACACCCAAAAACCTCTATAAAACTTCACACGAATTCCCCACCCATTCACCAATGTTCCAAATTTTCTTAACTTCACCAATCGAGATCGCAGAAAAACAGCACAAATTCACTAACATCAGCTGACCTTTATCAACAAAAAATAAATTAAATTAATCAAAATCCAACAACAAAAATGATTAAATCAATAAAAAAAACTGTTACAGATTAAAAAAAATGATAATTCAGATTATTCTGGAATGTTAAAGCTTGGATCGCCCCTACTAAAGCTCAAAACTATGAGCAAAGAGAGAGAAAATAAAAATGAAGAAAGAGATGTTGAAAAAAACAGATTTTAATGAAAGATAAGAGTACTAACCTTATGAAGATGAGCAAACAATGTTTGATTGAGCAAAAGGAAGAAAAATCTACTCTTGAATTTTCATTGACAAAGTACAGAGAAGATGAAAGACAAGATGAGACAAGTACTATGGAAAATGTTTTTTTAAAGGGCTTTGAGGGTATTTTTGTAATTGCATAATCTAATGCAAGTGTAAAAATGCTATGTATTACTAATACCTAAAATTTCTTGGTATTAGTAATACACAACTTAATACACAATATTGTGTATAACTAATGCTTGCATTAGTTATACATGACAAAAAAAAATGTAACAAACATGTATTATTAATACACACACCTAATGCATGTATTATTTTTCCTAATACCCTCTACCAAACGATCCCTAAGTGTATTAAAATGTGTGATAAATGTATTATTCATCATTTAAATTTGTATTATATGTGAATAATAAATTGTTCTTTGTAATATGTATTAAACTTGTATTATAGATGAATTAAAAGTGATCAAGTGGGGAAAAAATATTATTGCTATAAATGGTAAATATTTTTTTATTATAATATATTTATGTAAGTTTCCCTAATTGATAATTACAATATAGATGGTCTGGTTTGGTGGGGTGGGGGACGGGGCGGTGAGTTGGGGTGTCAAATGGGCAAATTGAATTGAAATTGGAGATGTTAAAATGGGTTGAGATAGAATCGGATGGGGTCTTCACCCGCTCAAGTTTACTTTGGGCTCAAATGGATTGGTTCAAATGGGCTAAAAAACGGATTGGGTCTTGACCTAATCCAATTTAATCAGATTAATCTCAATAATTTTAATATAGTGATATTTAACTTTTATGATCACAATTCGAATTTTCGCTCAAGATTTGTTTTTAAAAAAAAGTAACAAATAGATAGACAAGTCTTAAAAATGTTAAATAGACAGTATTTCATACCTTTAATATTGGAACATATATTAGTAAATAATTTTAAAACGGGTTAAAATTGAAGATTGAATTGGCTTAATTGAGAATTATATTAAATCGAGTTAGGCTTGAATCGGTTGAGATTGAACCCAATTCAAATTCTCATGAGCCCAACCCTTAAAATTTTGGATGGATTACTTATGTTTGAGTTAATTTTTGACACCCCTTGCTGTGAATATAGATGATCAATTTTGGGTTCAATATAACTAAGGTTTACAAAAAAAAAATTATAAATTAAGACATATTGAAAATAACTTTCGACATTGTATCCTAAAGTTGAAAAATACTGTGTGAGTGGATTAGGGCAAATAGAAATGATCGATTTTAAGATGATCAAGTATTTAAAGTTGAAAGAAAAATAATTTCAATTTTTATTTGAAGTTTGACATATTATTTTTTACACGAAAACGTTCAATATAAACTTCTTTTTTATTTGCAAACGATGAAATTTTCAATAGTTGATCATGAAGTTTGATTCATCAAGTTTAAGCTTTGATACCTGTCATTATTAAAGTTTAATTTCAAAAATGTATATCATATTCAAATACATATGTTTGAATTAAAAATAATTGTTTTGTTAAATTTGAACTATCTATCCTCATTTTAATCAACATTGTAAAGCATTTTCAATAATATTTACTTAATTTTAACTTGCGTTATATTTCGAATTTCACAATTCACTTCCTCAAATTATAATAACATGATTTCTTTTTAATGTTTTCAAAAGTTTCTAATAATATTTGTTTGATTAAACTTAATTTTCATATTAGAATTACTATAATAACTTCTTTAAATTTGTAGGATAACAATAATATTTTAATAATATTTTCAAACCTTTTTGTTGAAATTCTTCAAGTTATATTCATGTTCTGTATTTATTCTTAACCTATAGAATTATTCATAAGTTTGATCGATGTGACAAAATTAGTTGATATTGCTTAAACTATTTAAAATATTAAATATTATTTGAAAAAATCATATGAAAATTATATTATATCATTGTGTACATTGAAAGGTTTTTTATATTGGGAAAAAATAAATTTGCTTGATTTTTATTTCTTATATAGTACTTTATATTTATAACAAAATCACAACAATTCATTATTTGGTATAAACTATTCAAAATAATCAGATTTGAATAATAATTCAAACTTTTGATTGTCGAGTTTGAATAATAATTCAAAATTTGAACCTTTAAGATTGAAGTAGACTTTGACAATTTCAACTTCTAATATGTTAGTTGAGATTAAAAAATTATTAACTCAATATTTTAAATTTTACTCAGTATAATTTAATTCAATTTTATGATTATAAATTCTTTTTGAATTTTGATTTTTTTAATTATCATGAAGTTCTATTGAAAATAGTTATATCCCCTACTGATAACAATTAATCTATAACAAAAATTAAAACGTATGGGAAAAAAACATAAATTTCTCTAATACAACTTCTTGGTGGATACATTTATCATATGATTTCCACAATTTCGAAATATTTGAGTTATATCAGTGTCTTAAAGCACTTATCATGTTTAATTTTTCAGGGTTAACTTTTCATTAATATTCAAAATTAAATTATATTAGAATTATTTAATATTTTAAAATTAATTTTAAACTATACAAAAGAATATCGTAAGTTATAAAGAAGTAATATATAGAGAATGTACTTTTACAATAAATATCATTGGGTTATGCATAAGTCTATAGAAATATTTGACTATATAACAATAATAACATACTTGGTGAAATTTTAGTAAGTGAGTTTGTGAAGAGTAGAATGTATACACATACTGTATCATTCGTGGAGATAGAAAAATTATTTTTGAAAGACTCTGGACTCAAGTGTATCAAATCCAATTGAAGCAAAATAAAATAACGAATAAGACATATTCATTAATACGAAAAGCAGCGCAAAATCTGGCCGGAAGAAATATTATCAAATATTAAAATAACGAAATAATCGAAAGCACAAAAAATTAAACCATAATTGACAAGAAATTGCGAGGTACAACTAGTACTACAATTATAATCTCTTTATCCTAACACCCGACCTCCACTCCTTATCTAAAACCATGTCCTCAATCATATAAAGTTACGTCAAATCTTATCTAATCATCTCTCCAAAATACTTCTTCGATCTACCTTTATCCCGCGTGCTCTCCACAACCCGCCTCTTGCACCTCATTTAAAGTCTAAACATGCCTAAGCTATTTCAGTTTCGCTTTCTTTATTTTATCCGCTACATAAGCCATTTTCATCTCTCGAGTATTCTCATTTCGAATCTCATCACAACTAACATGCTCATGCGTATATCTAAATCCTCGACCTCCAAACCGTCGTAGTGCACCTAAACAAGGTTAGCTATGCAGGTAATACAGTTGGAAATGCCAACTCGGAAAACAACTACAAAAATTCTCTTCGCTGTTGCCCATTAACCATCAATTCTTAATCATTTTTTCGTATTCATTACTTCATCTCTTTCCACCATCATCTTACTTTGTAAAAATCAATTTGAAAAGTGGTATCTTTTGCTATAACATACTAATTGAATCGTTCTATAGTTGCGAATTTGTCATTATAAGCTCCATCTCGGGATTTTCTGCGATCTGTTTGATAATTTAAACAACCCCAACACATGGGCAACTCAATAATAGCTGCCTGCAAAAATGGTAAG
Organism: Solanum chilense; assembly: GCA_032847665.1. Lineage (NCBI taxonomy): Eukaryota > Viridiplantae > Streptophyta > Magnoliopsida > Solanales > Solanaceae > Solanum > Solanum chilense. The sequence goes on along the minus strand of CM064968.1, from coordinate 3,696,766 downwards.
GGTTTTTGAGCTTTATTGCTGTTTTCTATATTTGGGTTTTGTTGAAATTTGTACGTATTATTGAAATTGGGTAATTGGGATTTTGTCAATTCGTATTCGAATTCAAAGTGTAATGGGTATTTGGGGATTGTCATTGTAAGCTCCCTCTCAGATGGGATTTTGTGCGATTTTTTTGATAATTTGAATAACCCCAGGACATGGGAACTTAATAATAGCTGCCTGCAAGAATGGTAATGGGCTTTTGAGATTGTTGGTGATTTTTTTTTCTGTATTTGGGTTTTATTGGAATTATACTGTAGTTGTATTATTGAAATGGGAATTTGGGGGTTTGTTAATTCGAACTCGAATTGGTATTTTGGGTTTATCATTGTAAGTTCCATCTCGGAATTTTGTGCATTTTTTTAATAATTTAAACAACCCTTAAACATAGCTGCCTGCAAAAAAGTAATGGTTTTTGAGCTTTATTGGTGTTTTCTACTATGAGAAACGGTCTCTCTATTTCCTGAGGTAGAATAAGGTCTGCTTACACATGGGATTACACAGGGTCTGTCATTGTTGTTGGCTTGATTGGAATTATGCTGTAATTGTAATGGGTATTTGAGGGTTGTCAATTCAAACTGTAATGAGTATTTGGGGTTTCATGCTCGTTGCCTGCAAGAATGGTACTAATTGTTACTCTATGCTGACACTTCTCTCTTTTTTTTTCCCGAGATTTAAGCTAAGTAGACTTCGATTGATATTTTGTAAAATATTTTTCATTATATTGACATGATGAAAATTGCAACTTATAGTACTTTTCATATAGACATTGAATATCAAAATTTTAGTTTTGAAATATTGAGTTGATCCAATCCAATTCAGCTTCAAAGATTAGTCAAATTGACTCTTTGGAGCGAAAGGTGCCACATTTATTTGGAAAATGGAGTATGATTTTTACCTATTTCTTCTTCTTCTTGTAGATTTTGAGTGGGTTTTTGGGTTTTGAATTTTTCTATAATTATAATGGGTTGGAATTTATGTTTGAATAACAGGGGATTCTTCATTGGAGGATCTAGACTCTTATTTCCCTGTTAGACCAGAATGCCAAGCTGATGTTCCTAATACTCGATTCAGACCTAGGGTGAGTTGAAACTTCATTCGTTTTCATCATTTTATTTAAGTTCTTCTAAATTTTGCTTATATACACAACTTTGGATAAAAGAGGAGGTTGCGGACTTAGAGGCGGATCCCGAATTTAGATTTGATGAGTTAAGCCTTTTGTTCTTACAATTTCATTCATTACACTTTCAAAATTATGGGTTCAAAATTTAATATTCGTTGAAATTTTACTAATTTAACACATATTGATGCTCTATGTCGAAGATACTCGATTTAGTTGAACCTTATAAATTAGGCTGCAGCAGGATCTGGCTGCTGTAGGTTGATGGTCAGCATTAAAGTAATCAAACCATGTTGATTTCTCCAATACAAATGTATACAGAAGCCATAGTGTCGACCAAAATTAGTGTCGGATTGACACTTCGTTTGGTTTACTAGACAACAAATTTATATGTTACTAGTTAATGGATTCCACCCTTTGTTATTTTAGGTAATTACCCGTGTCCCTTTAAATTCAACTACTTTAGCATTTATTTGGTTGTCTCCTTTTAGCTCTCTCCCCTTTGTTTTAGGGAAGTCTAATTCTAATCTATCAATTAGGTGAATATATACACACTTGATTACATAAATGAGTTAAATGAACTAGAATATCCGTTGTAGTTTTTGTGACGTTTGTCTCGGTTTCCAAGTCCTTCTAAAGAAATGATTTTATAAATTCTGATGGCAGATTTATTCACTATGCTACCTTTGTGCACTTCCTATTTTTGGGGAAGTGCTTGATAGGCAGGAAGAACTCTCAGTGAAAGAAGATGGAAGGCTGCATTCTCTCAAGAGGGTTATTTAGATATAGCAGGTGTTCTTAGACGAATCCAACGAGGGGTACTTTTTTTCTCTCTTGTTCAATGCACATTTTTAATAAATTTACTGTGCCACATTATCATTTGCCTATGAACAGAAACATGATCTTGTCAAGTGGATTGCTTTAAAACTTTAAAGATCTCCAAGTTAATGGTGGTCCTTTCACCTACAACAATATGGCTACATCTATTTCTGTGGTTATGAAAATTAATTGTTACTTGGTAGAAAGTCCAATTTCAGCTGTCTATTCTTCATTTTATCTTGTAATTCCCAGTTTGGAATATTGGACACTTTTATGACTAAACCGTTCATTGTGACAGCCCTTCACCCCCTGGATTTCTCTCTAGTTCATGTTGTCCATTCCTTCTTGTACTCCACCTTTAGCTTTATAGTGATTTCCTAAGATGATAATGCATTTCGCTTTTGGTCTCCTTCTCCTAACTTGCCCTTTTCATGACTTTGACCTAGTTGAACAACGCCGATCCTCATACTACTTGTCATCAAAGATCAAATTGATCTTCTTTTTAGTGAATGTGAACAGTTCATTATTTTTTAGCAAGAGCTTTTGCCACCTGGTGAAGTTTTAACTTGAACTGAAGTTGCTCATTTGGTAGACATTTGGAGCATAATTGATCCTCAATTTGTGCAAGTGGTGAACTGTTGAATGCGAAAAACTTCATGGGACACCAATTTCATCAATTACTCTTGCTCTGTTATCTCCACTAATAATAGATTATTTCATTAACTATAACGAGATAGAAGGTTCATTCCAGTTATGATTTTCCAGCAATGTTATTTCAGTTGGAAGCCTTGATAGGAAAGCATTTAAGATCTCTTTTTGTGTTAATAGTAGAAATTTTTATGATGTAAGAAGTTTTAACTGCTCTGTGAATAATAATAAAGGGGAAACAATCGGTGCGCTTATTCCGGAGCAATAATTGTTTTATCTATGCTACAATAGCTTGTTGGTTTGACTTTGGACATTTTCGGGAAGTCTAAATTATACAAAAGTTTAGCCGGTAAAATTATTCATGATTTGGAATAGCATTTCGGCATGGCGTTGATTACACTTCTATAAACTATATATTAGGCAGAAAATCAGATCCACCATAGCACGCCCATTGAATTCATTATAAGGAGTCATTGTCTATCACAATCTGCTAGCTGTTTAGCTGGAAACTTAAGTCTTAAGAACTCTGATGCTTATTGATTATTTTGTGAATGCTAGGGGATTCATCCATCAATTAAAGGGGCTGTATGGGAGTTCTTGCTGGGTTGTTTTGATCCCAATAGCACATTTGAGGAAAGAAATGAACTTAGACAACAACGGAGGTAATCTAACTCGTTTCAGCTATGGCCTATACAATTACTCAATATAGACTATAAATAGTAGAGGTAATCAACAATCATAACTATAGGGACTCATTATGCATTGAATTTGTTCAATTTGATGCATAAACACATGCAGCTATTGAAGGCCCTCTGTGTAATTTACACAAAAAACTTTTCATGTTCATAGAGTTATTCTTATCAAAGATCAACTTTCGGAATCCTGATCTAGTTAGGACGGAGACGGAGGTGAGCCAATTTGGGTTCAGCTGGGCAAGTCTGGTTTAATCTAACTCTCTATAATGAACAAGCCAAGTTTCAGACAATTTTGTTAGGTTCAGCTTGGTTTAGCTTTTCTTATCATAAGGACCCCTTGGCAAAAGATTGCCTTTGAACTTTGAAATCTTAATGAGTTTATGTATTGAGGTTCAAATCTTTGTGCCTTTAGTCTTAACCACAAAAGCTGGAAATTGTTGTTTTGCAATAGTTGACGACAGACCTATAGTCGAATCCTTGACCAGTAAGTTCTCTGGTATCTTGGTTCTTGAGTCTTGGCGTTCAATTGAAAATGAGTGCTAAAAGATAATTAAACATAGCCAAGAAAAGATTAAATTCATCGGTAAGGGGATTGCCAGAGATTGATCTCATCAGTTGGGGACTTTGATCTCTCATGAGCCTCATAATGTATTGCAGGACCAGAAAGAAGAATGGTCAGTCAAAGGTTGAAATTTAGAAATAAAAGCAGTAAAGACAACGGTAATAATGATACTGTGAACGTACAAAAAAGATAAAGACAACAAAAGTTTTTGTCATGAATGACAGGGCATGTGCAGTATTATATCACTCCTTCCAAGCTTTTATCTTTCTTCTGGTTTCCTTCACAAGTATGTGCACACCTTTGTGGGGAAGTGGTGGTGGGTTTAATAAGTTAACAACCAAAAATGTATTTTTGCCTGGAGAACCAAATTATAAAAGTATACGATCACTATCAGCTGAAAACACAACCGTGCCTTCTTTCATCCTTATAATATTCTTTTTCTTTAATAAATTTCTTATAACTTATTTATGAGTTGCCTAAGAATCTGATTTCTTTTACTCAGAGAGCAATATGCTGTGTGGAAATCTGAATGCCAAAAGCTAGTATCTGTTATTGGCAGTGGAAAATTTACCACAAATGCTATAGTCACGGATGATGGCCAACCTATAGAGCTTGCGAACACTACCAGTAATGGACATGATACTATCAATGGCATGCCAGTCGATGACGGTGTTTATGAGAAGAAAGTGGTCCAGTGGAAGCTTAACTTGTCCCAAATTGGTTAGTACTCATACCACTACTATCTCTCGTTTTAATTTGCAAACTCTATACATTCATATTTGCTGCAGAACTCCATGTATCTCTCTCTATATATCTATTCATAGAAGAAGGGTGGGTGGTTGTTGGAAAAAATTGAATTTCAACAGAAATTCTCTTTCCAGTCTGTCTATCACAATCATTTGTTCATGTTCTCAGGCCAGTAATACACTGTTTTCCAACTTTATGCTTTTTCAACAAAACTTAAATAGTCAACATAGCTATAACTTTGAGGTAGTTCTTAGTTGTGCAGATATAACCAAAGTTTGTTATTCTAAAGATGTTTGCTCCCCCCAACTCCCATTGGTTATGGTATTTGAGATGAAGGGATTGATACATGGAACATTGCTTTTCCAATATAGTTATTATGTTCGAAAAATTTTCTGTGAATTAGTCACTGTGTAGTTCGATGAAATTCAGAGGGGGAGGGAGAAGAGGAATTAAATGTTGGAGGAGTATGTAGATTAAGGATGTGCACACTCCAACTAAAACCCTTTATATAGTCCGTCATCTGGATTAAAAGAAGAAATCGGGTAATTTAATTAATATTGTTTTTTTTTTGTTGATTTGGGATTTTCCATCCAATTGAAGGGTACGGGTGACGTGAGGGTATAAATAACTTGATTTTAACTGTAAGGGTGAAGTAAACTAATAAATCAAAGTTGTGGGGTATTTTTGACCCTTTTCCCTATTTTTTATTCAAATATAGAATATTTACTTGCCTTATTAATAAAGGGATTATCACCTACCATATTATACATAACCTAAGACTCATATAAGGAGCACCGTTTGTACATTGTTAATCAAGTCATTCAGAAGATCCCTTGCATGTTATTTTCTCGTTATGCCCGCCAATGATGCTAGATTTTAGGCTTCAACATTTCACTGAAGTTCCAATTTAAGTAGTTCAACTCCAGACAGATTTTCTTCAACATGATACATATAGTTTATTATGTTGAAGGTTGTTGATACATACGAGTTACGACTGATCATAAGCTATCATCAGTTCGAACAACAGTAAGAAATTTTAAACGAGCTTCGTCAGTTTTCATGTGTCCATTTATAATGGATGAATTGGAAAAATGGAAATGCCATTCATTTTGCCTTCGTAAGGAAGATTGTGCATCAGTTTAGACTGATTTCCTGAAAATATCTAAAACTGTCATGGCTTATGATGTTGTTTAGGTCTGGATGTTGTTCGTACGGATCGTTCTCTTGTATTTTATGAGAATCAAGCTAATCAGGCAAAACTCTGGGATGTGCTAGCTGTCTATGCATGGATAGATAAAGATATTGGTTATGTTCAAGGTATTATAGCAGTACTTAGAAATAAATTTTTTGAAACATCAAGAACATTTGTAAACCTTCTGTCTTATTTTTTGAACAGGAATGACTGATATTTGCTCCCCAATTATTCTTCTTCTTGAGAATGAAGCAGATGCATTCTGGTGCTTTGAACGTGCAATGCGTAGATTGGTATGCCCCTGTTGTTTCGATTCATGCTTGTTGCAGACCTCACATAAATGAATAAATAGACTGACAAATGTTTCTTCTTTAACATCGTAAGGTTTTATATGAGGTAGTCACATAATTCATAAATTTCGAGTTTTAGCACTACCCATTGGCCATTATACAAAGAAATTTCATTTGCTTGACTCAGACAAAAATAGTGAGGTTCGCATGTGAGATGACGTCTTGCCGGCCTAAAATAAATAAATGTGCCCCATATTGGGAACTTAAGATTTTAGATGAGGCACTCGTTCCTTATTGGTGGTGGAAGGGTTTTCAAAGAGGTTCATAGATTCTTGGGCCATTCTACCCACAGGTTTTGGGTTGGATGCTCAGATTCTTTGAAATTGCATTAGATCCAAAGGTTGGTGAGCTTGTTCGTGCCACCGTTTTCTATCTTCATGTTCTATCATTCCGTCTTCTCTCTAAACTAAGCCCATGGCACTGCTCTGGGTCTCTTTCTCTATCTCAATTCAACCCATTGAGCCATTAATTAACATGGCTCCAGACCCATTATTAGCCTGTTGAGCCTACTGTCTCCCTCTACTCTAGACCCTTTACTGTTGAGCCTCCTCCCTTTAGCTTCAAAATAAAAAAATAAACAAACAATAACAACAACAAAAACAACAAAACCCAGTGTAATCTTACAAGTGGGTCTGAGGAGGTTAGAGTGAACAAAAAAATAAAAGAAGGCGACAAAAGAAGAGAAAAATCAAACCCACATTTCAACGATAGAACCCAGGTTACTTGTGCAAGAGGGTGTTTAGAAATGCACTTGTCCATAGTCAGTTTTATAAGCAATTTCCAAAGAGTTTATAATATCCAGGGACACTCCACCCATTGCCTTAGGGTTTGGTCTGGCTGCTCATATTTTTTCAGATTGATAATGCTGATTGGTTGAGTTACCTTAGCTTAACATCCATACACACAAAAGCAAAAGGAGAAGAATAAAGGAAAATCCACATTCTGGTCATACCTTTGGTTGAACTTTTACTGGATGAGTTGCTTTGGGGTTCTCTTGTAATAAACCACTCGCTCCAGCATTAAGATATTGTATACCTATTTCATGTTTCACTTTCTAACTGTATTTATCTTTCATATGGTTATGTTACAACTCACGCAACAACCCTGTCGTCCCCAAGGAAAGGGGAGATAAACTTGTGCATATATTTATGTTCTCTCTAGTAACTTCTTTATTCAAACTTGTGCAACGGTGTGCTAGTTATTTCCTATGTTTATGCCATTACTGCATATATAACTACTCCATATTCGATTCAACAGAGAGAAAATTTCAAGTCCAGCGCAAATTCTATAGGAGTGCAATCTCAGCTGAGAGCCCTTGCACAAATTGTTAAAATTGTTGATCCAAAGCTTCATCGACACCTTGGTAAGGGTTTTCTGTTCTTTGTATAATCTTCAGTAGTTATTCCTATTAAAGAAGTAAAAAATGCAAGATCTTGTCAGTGTTGTTGATTTCCTAACCAGTTATTAATACAAGAATGATTTAGCATCTAAATAGGCCTTATAGAAATTTCTGGGGTATTTTTGTATGGAAGGAAGCTTTTGGACATCTTGGAAACAGAAGACGTGAACTAACAAAGTGTATACATAAAAATTGGAACTTTCTTGACCACTGACTGCAAGCCTGTGACACCTTCTCCCCTCCCCCTCAGAGAAACAAAAAAGAGTCTGGAATTGGGGGGGGTGGGGGTTATAGACAAAGAGCGAAGAGAGTCCTCTAAGGATAAGGGTTTTATTTTTTCTTGAACTAACTTAACATTCTTAATAATTGTAGTTGGAAATAAAGGAACTGGTGACTATATTGGTCTTTTATATGTTACATATTACGTTGGGCTATCATAGTGATTCTAAGTCCTGTAATGTGTTCTGATGATATGTTCCATGAAATCATGATTTATTTTGTGAAACTTTCAATGCACGCAGTCCAAGTTTGTTAGTCACTATCACAAGGTAAATGTTATCTTGTAGCAATGCAGGCAATACATATATGGTATTTAGCACCTATCAAAAAGAAAAAATGCAGATTCTATGATGGATAGCCCGAATGATTGTATATTTTATAAGTGGGGCCAGACTCATAAATCATAAGTTAAACATTGTGAAGCACTAACATCCATTTTGAAAACATCTCTCATATATGTTGTTTGGGACGTTGGTAATACAACAATAAATTTTTTCATGGAGGAGATATATTGGGAATCTGCATTGTTAAGAAAGCCTCAAACTGCACGCTTGACCATCTAAAAACATAGAGGAGAAAGTCTAGATATAGAGTTTACTCTCTCTCTCTCTCTCTCTTCCTCACCAACTTTTTCAATTTAATTGGCAGAGGAGCTAGATGGCGGAGAATATCTGTTCGCATTACGCATGTTGATGGTACTTTTCAGGAGAGAGCTCTCATTTGTCGATGCACTCTATCTCTGGGAGGTGAGAAGCCCAAACCTCTTTTCATATTTATTGTTTGGCAGATAGAAAAAATATTGCACAATAGTTTGTCCCCGTCTTTGGTGTCTCACTTCAGTTAATTACTGTTTTCCTGGCTACATTTGCTTTTAAGAGACATGGTTGTTTTACTTGGCAAATTATTAACTTCATGAAAGAAATGATTGTTCTACTTGGCAATTGATGCTTTTTGTGTTTAAAAGAGCGCATCACCTAAATTAGTTTGACATAAAGGCCGAGTGAAAGGATAAGGATATTTATATTTTCAAATATGAAAGAGGGAAGGATGATGAGCAAATGTAGGTGAGAGTTATTGTAATCTTCTGATTGATGCTACTTTGTACATACTTCATTTAGGTGATGTGGGCCATGGAGTACAACCCAAACATATATTTATTGTATGACAAGACTCTGGAACAACTTCCCGATAAGTTAAATATTACGCAGCTAAAGCAATACGGGAAATTTGAAAGGAGAATATTGAGAACTGGTGCAACAAAACAGCACGACGCACTTGCCATTTTCCTAGTTGCAAGTGTTCTTGAAACGAAGAAAAAACAGCTTATGAAAGAGGCGAAAGGCCTTGATGATGTTGTCCAGGTCTTCATAAAATCTCTCTCCTCGTCTATATATTCCACATTATTGTATTCTTTGGTTCTGAAAATAACATTTATTTTTCCAGATCTTGAGTGAGATAACTGGGAACTTGGATGCAAAGAAAGCACTAAATGAGGCTCTAAAGATTCATAAGAAGTACATGAGCAAGGCAAGTTTTTATGTCCCCTGTTCTCTGCTTTTCCCAACTCCCTCCCAGCACACACATCCCAAAGGATAAAGAAGAAAGGATTTAAGTTATGATTCCCGGTCATTATGAATGGTTATAGTTATCTCATATGCGACTTAAGTAGTTTAAAAAAGCTTTTTTACATTGTCTATTAAACTCAATAAAGAACCCCCCGGTCCCTGTCCCCGTCTCTTTGTTCTGGTATACGAGCAAGGCAAGATGTTTCTTTGTTCCCTGTTCTCTGCTTCTCCCAACCCCCCAACTCACACATCCCAAAAGAAAAAGAGGAAAGGATTTAAGTTATGTAGACTCACAATGTTTTGATCTATTGTAATAGGTTTATTTGTTCTATTTTTCAAGTTATGAATCCCGGTAATCATGAATGGTTACCTATTGTTATCTCTTAGCGACTAACATTGTCCGTTAAACTCAAGAAAGAAACCCACCCACCCCACTCCACCCTTCGACGGGGCCTTTGTTCTGGTACATGAGCATGATATCAAACATTTTTTAGTTGGCTCATAAGATGCTCATCAATGCAGGTGAAAAAGACCTAGATGGAGTTGCTATTCATCACTGCAGCAAGTACCCCTTTTGCTCAATGTTTTGTTTTCTTTTTATGTTCATTCTTTCTTGTGGGAGTGATTTTTCCCTTCTTGCATTTGGTGTATAATTCTTTCTATTCATTATTATTACAAAGAAAAGAACTTGTACATAATAGTCTTGCTATGAGATGTACATGATGTGCTTTGGTTGTAATATTTGAATCACATTCCTCAATCTTAAAAATATTGCAACATCATACCATATGTTTCATTTTTATCTTATTTTTAGATTTTTTTTTTCCTATCTAAGATATTGATCATTCATCACTAGATGGTTATTAAAAGGATTATTAGAAAGATAATCATTAAAAGGATAGTATGATGCACAAAGCATCTCCTTTCACAGAGGGTTCGGGGAAGAGCCACACCATAAGGATGTGATGTAGACTTGTGATCTATAGGTCACACAAGGATAATTTTACGACAAGGATAACTTTACGGTTACTCTGACACTCTTCAAAGATAATAATTTAAAAGGTTCTTTTACCGGTGTATGGTATTGAAGTTGTACAGGGGGATTCAAACACGAATCTTTGGTTCAAACAAAAATTGTTGGGATTCAAACACAAAATCTTTGGTTCAAACAAAAATTGGAGGAAAAAAATAAATTATTTACACTTAGCTACTTAGCTAGTATTGGCTAACACGTTAATCTTTTATATTTAGATCGATCTTTATTAATAGTCAAGATATACTTTTCAAAGATTATTTATATAGTATATCATTGGAAATTTAAAAAAAATAAAAGTTATATTCATTTTATTTTTTCAAATTCCTATAAAATTGTCTTTATGGTTTTAAAATATACGAATTATATCAAGTAAAATTTAATTAACTTGAAAATCTTTTTATTTGTTGAAATAATCTAGTCGTAGTGAAAGCATAACAACACTTGTCACTAGAATAAAAGTTCCAAATAGACAAAATTAACAATTTATTGAAATCGCGATTTAGTCACATGACAATATCTATGTAAAATTTCATGCTTGTTAGAGAATTTGTATACAATTTATCCTAACTATAGAGTATATTCGGATCCAATTAGCAATGCATATGGTCTTGGACACTTAATTAAACTCTTGACGAGTGGTATCTACCTTCACCTTATTCTGCTCTCCTTAGCCTCTGGCTTGAGCGTGATGAAGAAAAGGGTCAGTGAGGTCGACCTCGATCAATGACATACTTAGCATTTTCTTCGATAATTCTAAATATTCGTTGTCACCAACCTTATATATAATTATTTTTAAAATGATTTTTCTTTTTTCATTTGCACATATAAAAAAATGTTTATAACTAAGAAAGTGCTACCATTACATTGTAGTGGCCACCATTAGGCCTCAAAAAATTTGACAACTAATGAAATAAAGTCAGAAGCAAGATTATAAAGAGTAAAATATATAAAAAAGAATCTCTTAAATAATAAAAAATAAACTTAAAAAAATGTTTAAAATAATTTATCATTCCTAATATTATGGGATACTTCTGGTTATGAATGACCATTAATTCATTGCCATTGAATTGATGAAAATGTTGCTTTAACATCTTTTTTCCTTTGTGATGATTAAAGAGGAGTCAAACCTAATTTTCATTTTTAGGGTTTGAATCCATTTAATTTCTTGAAATGTTTTTGTACTTACAAATTCAAGAAAATACATTTGTTCACTTGAAATAAAAAATTCAAAATTTCCCAATTCTTTTATTTTGAGTTTCTACACATAATCAAATGATTGATTTTAGATGAAAATATCATATTCTTGATTATTTTTTTCACCTAAGTTGGGATCATGTCCACAAAGGTGAAAGGCCTTCTTAAAGGCCTTAGGTACATTTCTCAAGTTTTTGGTAAGTAAATTATTTTTCTCAATTATTTCACATTTTCATTTAGGGGTAATTTTTAGATTATTCTTGAAAGTAGTTGTTTTATAACATCGTGAAATAGTTGAATCGACGATATATGAATCTTTCGTATTCATCATTTATGAGTGTTTTTATATTCTTGAAAGGAATGAAGGTCATAAGAGAAGATTGCGTGATTGTTTTGTGACGGTGTGAAATAGTTGAAATAAACTATATGAATCCTTCTAATCACGATTTTGGGGTATTTTTAGATTTTTGAAAGTGATTATTAAATTATAGGAATCCTTGATATTCATCATTAAAGGGTAATTTTATTTTTAAAAAATGATTTTTTTATGACGGTGTGAATAGTTGACTATATGAATCTTTGATATTCATCATTTGTTAGTATTATTATATTTTGTAAAAATAATTTGTGTTTTTAGATACTTGAAAATGAACATAGTATATGACTAGTGAGCTAATGAGAATGTTAATTAGTTCGAAATATTTCAATAATCGAGTATGGCTCGATTTTGAATAAGTTTTGAGATCGTCTATATGAATCATTTATAGTTATTTTATTATTTGGTGCAGACGAGGATAAAGAAAAAGACATACAAATTGGTTTTCCAACAGATGTAAAACATGTTGCACATATAGGATGGGATGGTCCATCAGTTGATAATCCAAGCTGGGTAAATATATACATATTTTTCTATTTGTCCTATTTTTGGTATTTATTGATTTTTATTTTATTTAAATTATTAAATTCACTAAAAGTGATGTATTAAATCGATTCTTTTTTAATGAATAAATCAAATTTTGATTTTTCATTTTATTCTACTATTTGATTCATTATAGTCGCTACAAGAAATATACTGAATCGATTCATTTTTGTTACTTGTTATATTTCTTGTGTAAATTGATATTACTTGATTCACCAGAGTCGCTAAAAAAGTATGTTAAATCGATTCTTTTTTAAAATCAAACATTTATCTTATCTCAATGCTTGATTCACCATAATTATTGTTACAAGAAATATATTGAATCGATTCTTTTTAATAAATAAACTCGATTTTTTTATTGTGTAATCACTAATTTTTTTAATTATTTTTGACAGATGAAAGAATTTAAAGCACCAGGAGCATTTCAATCAGCACCTTTAATGCCTCCTCCTGGAGAACATAAAGAAAATCCTGATATTAAATGGGTTTCTGAAGGTGTGTTACATTTTTTTTCTCCTTTTATGACTCATTTTTTCGATATAAATTTAAATTAATTGAATCAGAATCTATGATGTGTTAATTAGACACACGTCATGAGATCAAATTATATTTTCTTAAAAAACTTATATTAAGTGTAGAAGGATAAAAGGGCGAATTCTTTTATCCACTGAGTTTCGAATCGTATGACTGACCCTTAAGGATATCTTAATTATCAAGAAAATAGTTACAACATGTGCGATCAATTTCATATATATATATATATATATATATATATATATATATATATATGTGCGTGAAAAATATGAATGGGTATATAAAAAGGAACGAAGGGTCAAAAACACACCTAACGTAGATATGTGAGTTTTTTACCTTAACTATCTGTTGTTCACTTTAATTTCCAGCCTAAAATAGCATATAATCGTTCAGGATAGGTAAAGTGAACAACTGATATTTGAGGTATGTTTTTCAATAAATGTTTGGTGATAGTTTAGGTAGGAAACTCACGCACGTGATAGTTCAGGTAGAAAACTAAAAAAAAGACGAGATACTTTAGATGTGTTTTTAACTCTAATTAAACTCTTGAAAGAAAATATATATCATATAAAAGTACACCAACTCAAAACTTTAAATCTTAGATTTACATCGTATTTTTCATCACCTGATAGTTCAGGTAGGAAACTAAAAAAAAAAAAACGAGATACTTTAAATGTGTTTTTAACCTTAATTTAACTCTTGAAAGAAGATATATATCATATAAAAGTACACAAGCTCGAAACTTTAAATCTTAGATTCACGTCGTGTTTTTCATTCTTTTTTTACACAATATGTTTCATGCAAATTGTAGATTCAAATAGAAGGTCAAGAAATGCAAATTCTTCACCACCCAAAGAAAAACAAGAGAAGCCAAGAACATCAAGGAGACATTCCACAACAGAAAATGGAAGCAATGAAAACTCTACAAACAAAGAGCCTGGAACCAAATCAAGGGGTTCAAGGAGACATCATAACAAGGACACGTCCGATGGGACCAAATCGAGCGATTCCTCGAGCAAAAACAACTCCGATATCCCTAAAAGATCGCGAAGAAAGAAGTCAAAGGAGGATGGTGGCTTGAATCGACCATCAAAATCTAAAGGCACAACACAAACCATAGAGTCAGGTCCTGAATCAGAAAGTGAAAATAGTGGAATTTCTAAAGAAAAATAAGAGGAGCGAAAAAAATAACAACAATGTAACGTACTTAAAAAGTTTACATTTTTTTTTTGGGCAGCTTAGTGAATTGCAAAACTATTTTTGAGACCACACAAAAGTTTATCATTCACAATTTGTAGAGTGTGTATTGTTAGAATGTGTACAATCTAACTTTTTTGATACTATGTGTGTTTTCTAGCTTGCATGAGTCGATAGGTCAACGAAGGGAATATATATATATATATATATATATATATATATATATATATATATGAGATAGAAGATAATTTTGGGAGATATCTATGAGTCGATAGGTTAATAAAGAGCATATATAAGAAAAATCACAAACGTCAGGGCATTTTAGTCCTTTTTGTTGAAATATTGTTCAATGGTTTGAAAAGTTATTCATATTTTGGCACATTAGTGAGTTTCACAGCTAAGTTGTATTTGTGTGATCTATAAGTCATGAGTTCGAATCGTAAAAGCAATCAATAATACTTGTACTTAGGTAGACTATATACGTCACAAATTTTGCGAGAACCATGGATGCTTCGTGCACACATCGAGCTTCCTCCTCTTCTTCTTTTTTGAATTAGAATATAAGTAGAGAGTTTTTAAATTGAAAAATCGTTTAAAGCAAATAATATTACTAGAGGATTGTAACGTGTAATGCGTTAATTGACCCTCTAGGATTCTTGACTATCTTTTTCTTCTTTTTTTTTTCTTTCAGAGATCAGATTGGTAAAAATGAGAGCGTCCAAATTGTCGTAACCAGGCTGAGCTGGAACGCTCTTCTTGCATTTTTATTGCGAGTAATGACCACTCATCACATCTCATTAAAACTTGCCTGAAGGATCGTATGATTCTTGACTATCGAAAAAATAAATATATATGATAAGATTGTATGCTCTTAAAATTATAACACTGAATTTTATAATTTTTAAAAATAATTCAATTATAATCACTATCTAGTCAACTGCCACATAAATAAAACTTAATTTTTGTGTCAAATCAAATAATCACATATATTATAAAAAATAAAAATGTGTAAGATGTCAACTTCTGAAAGTCAGATTGATATTAATATGATATTTTGGCTTTCTTGAAAACTCCCATATTTAATTATTAAACATTCCTTATTTTTGTTTATATATATGCTGAAGACAAAACAATGTCAGTTTAGGTTTATACATTATAATTTATAAGAAATATGAATTAGTTGATATTTAGGGTGGAAAAAACTCGAAGTTACTTTTTTCATATTTGACATTTTCTAAATTTTGAGATTCAAACAATATCTTTGATTATAAATTTTGTATGTAATTAATATATTTTATAAATACAATAATTACATACAAAATCAGTATTTTCTCTATTTCACAAAGAATTATTTGGTTTGAATTGGGACGGAGTTTAAGAGTATAAAGAAGACTTTTGTATCTATTGGTCCTAAATTAAAATTAGGTTAAATGTAGAAAATTGTCCTTTGATCTTGTGGCCTTAAATATATAGCATAAAAATTATTTAAAAATATTAACAAAAAAAAGAAATAAGTCATTTTTTTTAAACAGAGTAAAAAGGAAAAAAAATTGTTCTTTCTGCTACGAAGAAAGTATATTGTATATTACTAGGTATAGAGTAAGACTTGGATTACTGGTAAACGCTTATATTTGCAACAAAATTTTAAATATATGAAAAATAAACAAACCATACAAATAAAATATGAGAAAACATAATTTTATTGATCAAGATAAATTGAGGGTACAATTCTGTTGAACTCTTGATTCTACTCTCTTAAGATTTATCCATGATTCGAGGGCCGTTAGTGGCGTATTTCTCGAACTAGGATGATTTATATTTGACCTCTTTTAAGATTTAAGCATAAACTAGGGTTTAGGGTTGAGTAGCCTTCAAAAAATTTTATCTGAGTTGAACACAATTTGTAGAGTCCCAACTCAAATTGAACGCATCTTGTAGAGTCCCACAAAATTTCAATTCAAAAATGACCTTTTTGAGATTTCAACTATTTCCAATCATTAAAATAGCCTTTTATCGTTCTACCGAATAAAAGAAATTACTATCGAACGGCTTACGATACAAAATAATAGTTGTAATGAAAAAACAATTCCACTATTACAAGTGGCAAAAACTTGGTAATTTTAGAAAGTTTATTAAATTACACATTGGTCCCTTTGTAAAATCTTTTTTTCAAATCACACCCACTACTTTTTCCTTTATTCGATTTCTTTCCTCATAGTAGTAGAATCTTCTTCTTCACAATTTCATGCCATTTGCGATATTCTAGTTTTTTCTACGCAAAACCCATTTCAAATATCGCTACAAAATACCCAAATCACAATTCAAATTAACAAAAATTGAAAGATTTTGTGGGATTCTTGATTTTGATTAAGAATCAAAATCATTGAATTTTCAGATTTTGTGAATCATGGAGTTTGAGAAATTTGTTCGGAAAAGAAGAGAAAAAGGGAATTAATTTGATGTTTTGTTGGATTATTGATTGATTGATAATTGAGTTGTAACATAAACCCATATTACCAAAGTTGAGAATTTTACTATAACAAGAAAAAAAGTGAGAAAAAGGGTGTGTTTGGTTTGATGTTTTATTGGATTATTGGTTGATCATTGAGACTCATATTTTGCGAAGTTGATA
Source organism: Solanum chilense (assembly GCA_032847665.1). Classification (NCBI taxonomy): domain Eukaryota; kingdom Viridiplantae; phylum Streptophyta; class Magnoliopsida; order Solanales; family Solanaceae; genus Solanum; species Solanum chilense. The sequence goes on along the minus strand of CM064968.1, from coordinate 3,679,839 downwards.
ATTTTACTATTAAGAAGAAGAAAGTGAGAAAAAGGGTGTGTTTTGTTGGATTATTGGTTGATTATTTTGAGACTCATGTTTTGCAAAGTTGAGAATTTTACTATTAAGAAGAAGAAACTGAGAAAAAGGGTGTGTTTTGTTGGATTATTGGTTGATCATTGAGACTCATATTTTGCAAAGTTGAGAATTTTACTATTAAGAAGAAGAAACTGAGAAAAAGGGTGTTTTTGGTTTGATGTTTTGTTGAATTATTTGTTGATTAGAGAATCCACAGAGACCCAAATCACTATTTTAATCTAGGGACTCTGTGAGTTTAGCAAAGTTGCCTAAAAGAGAGAAGAAAGTGAGATAAGGAGTAGGGATTTTGTTTGAAGATTTTGGTGATTGTTAGTTGATCAAAGAATACCCTTTTGATCAAAATGGAATTTTGATTTTTGCAAATAAAAAATATGGGGAGTGCTCATCACCGTTTCCATTATTCTTCAAATAGTGAAAAGTAAGATTCCTTAAGCACTTCTTTCTTTGCTTGTGCATTGTTAGTTGGTATATAATGATGGGTCCTGAGTTTGTTGATCCTTATTTTAGGCTTCTAATTAACACGTAATAGTTGATTATACTTGAATCTTTTTGGTTATGAGTTCCTTCGCTTTCATCCTTATTGTGTTGTTTGGAGTTCAAGTTCATGCCCTGTAGGAATGGGAACAGATTTAACAACAACATACCCTGCTTAATTCCACAGAAGGAGGTGCAAAAGAGAAGGAATTGAGAAGAGTAGTAGGGGTTTTATTGTTTTTTTTTTTGAGTTATTGGTTGATCATAGACTACCCTTTTGATCGAAATGGAATTTTGATTGCAAATAAAAATATGGGAACTGATCTGGCTGTGTTATGTTGTTTTCACAACTATATCCTTCATTCTTAAACAGTGAAAAGAAAGATTCCTCAACCCCTTCTTTCTTTACTTGTCCATTGTTGGTTGGTATATGATGTCCTGAGTTTGTGTATCCTAACTTTAGGTTTGTGATTATTGCATAAAAGTTGGTTCTGGTTGAATTTTCTTAGTTATGATTTCCTTGGGCAAACGAGTTAAACTCATTGTTGTTGGTGTTGCTTGCTGTTAAAGCATCGTGAGGGAGTTGGTACAATATGGAGAATGATAATTGGGTCAATAAGCCGGGGAAGGCACAGAAAGGTTTGAAGTTGAGGAAGATGATGAAGTGCTTCTGCTCGGGCGAACAATTACAGATAGGTGACATGGTTCCATTGCCTGATTCCCCTGCGACTAAGGATTACAGAGCAAGTGTCCGCTCATTAAGAGCCGGAGATACTGGCAATATTGAAGAGGCTGAATCATCTTTGCGCGAGAGTGGTGCTTTGAATTATGAGGTATCATATTAAGTTTGTCTTTTGTGTAGTGTCCCATCTCATCCTAAACCCTTTTAAGTTTCAATGGGCATGAATTACGATTATTATTATTCATCTGACTCATCTAATTTCTAGGAAGCAAGTGCATTGCTTGGAAGATTTGAGTACCAAAAGGGCAACATAGAGGCTGCTCTACATGTGTTTGAAGGGATAGATATTGCCTCAGTGACTACTAAAATGAAACTCACCCTTGCTAATAGAGCTCAAATTCAAAAGAGACGTTCCCAGAAGTATGATACACCACCAATGTCCATACATGCTGTGAGTTTGCTCCTGGAAGCAGTCTTTCTTAAAGCAAAATCATTGCAGGCTCTTGGGAGGTTTAAAGGTTAGACTATATATGGTAGTTTTTCAGTTCACTTTTTGTAATAAACATTATTTCATATATGGGTTCATAAATAGCAAAATGAATTAAAACAATTCATACAGCTAAAACTGACAAGCTTTGCATTGAGGCGTAGTAGTTATTGTGCTAATATCTATGTTTACGTGTTCCAATATGATGACCATTTTCAGTTAGGATATCTTTGTTCAGTATGCTAAAGTTATTGTGTAATGTTATCAATCGTGTTTCCTTGCAAATGTTTTTATATGTAACAGTTTAGTTCAACTATTTTGAAGTTTGCACTGGCTCTCTTACATTACTGTATCCATCCTCAGGGCCTTCCAACGGACAATGTGAATTATTATCTATTTTTGTTGATTGCTGGTGCTTGTTTAATTCATATTTTGGTCTTATTTATTCTTTTGAATCACATGTTAATTTCTCCAAAATGATCTGGTTAAATTCATAATTTGGCCTTTTAGCTAGATATCTCACTTGTAGCCAGGGTAGTATGAGAATAGCATATGTTACTTCTAAGAAACCTTATAAGCAGACATCTCTCCTGCAGCATTTTTTTTTTACATTCTAACGATGCCCTGTTTATATGTGATTGTGAACACAGCGTGATTAGGATTTACATGAACCCGAAAGCTCATAAAGTGCAAGTTTTCGACATCTTCATCTGATGCATTCTCCAAATATTTTTGCAGAAGCTGCTCAATCATGCACTGTTATTCTGGACATTGTTGACTCTTCATTACCAGAAGGCTTGCCTGAAAACTTTGGTGCTGATTGTAAATTGCAGGAGACTCTCAGCAATGCTGTCGAGCTGCTTCCTCAATTATGGATACTTGCAGATGCTCCGAAGGAAGCAATTATGTCATACCGCCGAGCTCTTCTTCGTCAGTGGAATCTTGATGTTCAAACTAATGCAAAGATTAAAAAAGAATTCGCGATTTTTCTTCTATACAGCGGATATGAATACAATCCCCCTAGTCTCAGATTCCAAATGGACAGTTCATTTGTTCCCCGAACCAATATAGAAGAGGCCATCCTTCTCTTAATGATTTTATTGAGAAAGGTTACTCTACAAATTATAGAGTGGGATCCTTCGATTATTGACCATCTCTCTTACGCATTATCTATCTCAGGTGGCCTATGGGCTCTGGCAAACCAAGTAGAAGAGTTGCTTCCTAGGAATATAGATCTGTGTGAAAGGCATCATATCTTAGCTCTCTGTTATTACGGAGAAGGAGATAATTTCACTGCCTTGAACTTGTTGCGGAAACTATTGAGTAGTGCCGAGGATCCCACTTGTGTTCCAGGTTTGTTACTGGCTTCAAGAATCTGTGCTGAAAGCTTAGAAAGTGCAGAAGATGGCATAAATTTTGCTCGTAGAGCCATTGAAAGCTTGCAAGGTAGATGCAATGACCTGATGGGTGTTGCAAACTATGTATTAGGTCTTTCACTTTCAGCACAGTCTAGAGCAGCGATGACAGATTCTGAGAGGTTTAGGATGCAATCAGAGGCACTTCAATCCTTGGAATCTGCTGGGAGACTGACGAGGATGAATGACTCCAATGTCATTTACCATCTTTGTGTAGAAAATGCGGAGAAAAGGAAGTTGGATACTGCACTCCATTATGCAAGGTGCTTTGTTGAATTGGAAGGTGAGTCTACTCTGAAGGGGTGGATGCTGTTGGCTCGGGTGTTATCAGCTCAAAAAAAGTTTCCAGAAGCTGAAACTATCATTGATGCAGCTCTAGATCAGAGTGGAAAGTGGGATCAGGGAGCTTTGTTGAGAACCAAAGCTAAGCTCCAAGTTGCACAAGGCCAAGTGAAAAAAGCTATAGGAACATATGTTCAGCTTCTTGCTGATCTTCAGATCCAGAGAAAAAGCTTTGCATTGGAGGAAAATCTCAAGGTAAGTCAATTGTCCTTATGAGGTGAATGGACCATTTTCTAGAATGCATCATTTCCATGTTGGGTGCTTAAATAGCCTGTAACAGGGTTACAAATGAAATAACCATACCAATGTCAGATTAATTGAGTAGAATTCAAGCTGCTTCTAAGGAGCATTTGTTGATGAGGCAGCTGTCAAGCTAGAAATGAGTCCAGAATGGTATAGGTTAGTACCATGTCTATGGGAAAAGCTATAGAGTTAACCTTACTTCACAGATCAAAAGTCCCTTTATGGAAAATTTGAATGTATGCAATGGATTTATTCCAGAGAACTGACCTGTGGCTGAACATATATACATGTGTTGTAGCTTCCAGGAACATATTTCCTTGAGATGACTTTAAGATTTAAGTCTACATTGAACTAATTTTGCTCTTGCAAACATTTTGAATCGGGGATAAGGGGTAGTCAAAAGCATAACCGTTTCTATTGAAGCCCAACTGTCTGATAGGACCTTCAAAGTTTTACGTATGGTTCAAATAGAACGGTCACTTTTGGGGTTTGGGGAAGGAAAGTGGGGGTAGTTCGCTTTATAAGATTCTTTATGTCTTTTACCGGTAGAGGCAATTTTTATGTGTTGGCTGTATTCTCCCATGCTGCTAACAAGTTTTCATTGTATGGAAGGATTCAAATTAACTCTTTAGTTTCTTATAGACTTGGTGATAGGTGGAAAGTATCTGTCGATCCCTAGAATAGAGTTGTATCAAGTTAAAAAATTAATTTGAAGTTGGTACATTAACTTGAACATTTGACTGATTAGTCCTTGCTTGCCATTTATTTCATCCACCATCGTGGAGTTCTTTATAGTTTATTAACCCAGTCGTTGACGATGAGGTTTGCAAAGAGATTGATAACAAAGAGACCATTCTACCTGAACCACACATGCTTAAAGTAATGTTTTTAAGCAAGCAGATCTTAATCCGCTGTTTCCGCGCTCTTCTTTTGCTCTTTAATCTGCAACAAAGCTTGCAATTTCGACTCTATCCTTCTTTCTTACGAATCTCTTTGTTATCTTGTGTGCTACCCCTTTCTACCCCCTTATGCAAGTATGATCATTGTTGTATTTTATTTTGAAAAAGAAAGAAGATATGGTGTTTGATGATCATTTATGTAACAGAAGGAGAAAGACTTCAATAGAACCATGGAGCTGGAAACCTGGCATGATCTTGCTTCCATCTACATTAAATCATCCCGGTGGCAAGATGCAGAGTTCTGTCTTTCCAAATCTGACGCCATTAGTTGTTATTCGGCTTCTAGATTGTATATTGCTGGTAGATATGTTTCACACTCATTTTCTCCTCATGCATTGCTTAGCGCTTACTATCCTAACATATCCACGTGTCACAGATGCTACATTTTTATTGTTATAATATTCATGAGAAAGCAATAAAAGGTTATTACAGTCTGTATGCAGTATAGAGTCATTTGGCTATTTCTTATATATGAAAGCCAAGGAAGAAAACAGATGTGGCAGATATGTTAATTTTAGCTTTGTGATCCCATAGGCTTTGCATTTTATTACTGGTATCCTGGGAAATTTTAAACGTCCCAAGAGTTCTGCAATAGCTCTACCAGTATTGTATTCCTGTTTGATACAGACATATATTTTGCAATGTCTTCAGAGGTCTATTCTTTCCTCTTAAATTAACATAATCTGGTAATATGGAAGTGATAGTAATACCTATATTCCATGGGACTTTGTCAGACCCCAGGGAGTGACTCTTTCTATTGGCTCAATTTTTTCTTTGTGGCTAATCTGTCGATTAGCTATGATCAGTTTTTCGTCGTTAGTATCAGATAATCTACACCAGATATCTGATTTCTCAGAGAAATGTGAGTAGAATGTCGATTGGTTCTTCCATGTCACCCGTCACCCCTGGTTGTGCATGTATGGATATTGGAGGATGAACCTACTTCTTTTCCACCAGTTTCTTCTACGTAATTAGTTTTTGCTTCAGACATCAGGAGTCATCTTTGAAGTTACAAGGTTTTGTTTATGTAGTCATCACATATTTCTTATGTGGGCTAGCTACCAGCTTTATAGTGTACTTACTCCCTCCTTAGCATCTAGATGGTCAGGCTGCTTTTAATTCTAGTTCCCATCATGTACTCAGAACTTCTACGATGTTTCTCGGGCTACAAATGATAATGTTTACTCTATGTTGTAGCATGATGAACATGCTTCTGCTTTTGCCATTTTGATGATGTATTGTATTATGCAGGCTTGCTTCATCAGTCAAAGGGCCTTCACAAAGCTGCATTAACCGAATACACAAACGCTCTTGCTGTTGATCCGTCTCACGTGCCAAGCCTAATATCAACTGCAGTGGTGCTTAGGCAGCTTGGTAACCATTGTCCTGCAACTCTTGTGAGTTATCTGAGAGCAGCACTGCGACTTGATCAGACGAACGTTGCTGCTTGGCATAATCTTGGCCTGATTTACAAAGAGGAAGAAGGTTCAGCAATTAAAGCAACTGAGTGCTTTGAAGCAGCTTGGTTTCTGGAAGAGAGTGAGCCTATTGAACCCTTCAGATGACTACCTGTTTGTACATATACAACATTTGAACAGATTGCTCAAATCCAGGTGATTCCAAATTATTCAGAATAGAGAAATTTTTGTCAAAGAGAGGAAGTTTACTCTTTCGTGGGAAGAATTTTCGGCAAAAGTTAGATTACGGTTTTTACCCCTACATCAAATATAAATGTTATAAATTATTTAATAAATTGAATATGAAATAGCAAATCGACATATTAGTACATGAATTAACCATCATAAAATCTCTTGAATGTGCATTTGTATTGTATGTTGTTGGATTATGTATAAGTTTTTTTTTCATGTTCTGTATTGATCAAGGAAACAAACTTAAATCAATTGTGTGAGAATCACAAAGTTACTAATTCATTCTTGACTATCCAAAAAGTGTAGCAATGTGTGTGTATATATTATAGACAGATATGATGATATGATGTGCTGGATAGAGCTACGCATACTTTTGACTATTTCACTACTTGGATGATACGTCACAATTGAATTTACTCAAAGATTTAAAAGAGCAGAAAGAGTAGAACAAACAAAGAAAACTAATTACTTTACATATCAATGAACTTGCATGACTATCAAGTACCTAATTTTTGAAGATTTCAAACAAAATCATCAAGCGTTCCATTAGCACAGAACAACCGATAAATCATCTTTCCACAATCAAGATCTTTTTCCCAACTTGTTTTGGGATTGGGATTGAGGCACAGTTGTTGCAATACTATCTTCACCGTGTGTTCTCACGGCGTCTCACATAACGTGTTCGGTCGTTATATCTGGGTCTGTCTTGAGCTCTCTGGGGTACTGGCTCCACTCTCTTTTGTCTTTCAGGTGATCTTTGAACTATCTCGCCGTTCACAAATAGCTCAGCTGACAGAGAGTCATCAGATTAGAAAAGATGTTAGGGATATCAGGACATGTTTAATATTTTCAAATTCCTTGTTTCAATTACAATAAACTATGTCTAGTACTCTTAATTGCTAGGCCATACACCACAACACTCGAGGAAAAAACCAAATGTGCAACAAATATTTGAGCATGAAGTATGAGATGCTGGTGTTTACTTCTATTTTTTTAGATGAAGTAAGTTTTTTCATTACCGGCATCAAGAAGATGCAAAGAGTACAAAAGTAGATATGCTGGTGTTTACTTCACTTCCTATCAGAGAAAAATAAGGTTGAAGCATCGTTGATTGATTGATTAAGCATAAACAATAGGATCTCCTAAACACATATGTGACAAGGAAGCTGAACGTGCACATAAGTAGGACTAGGGCTGGGGGTGGGAAAGCCAATTAGATCAAAGCGGTTAAAATACTTCCTTCTTATTATCGCTATAAAACACTGATTAAACCCTCCAGTAGTTCCGATATAAAAGGAGATCATCTCTTTTTAAAGAACCTTGTCTGCGATAGACCTTTAGTTGGATGGAACTACTTGAGGGTTTAGTCAGTGTTTTATAGCGATAATAAGAAGGAAATCTGATACTTCCATACAGGAGGGGTTTCTTCTCTTATATGACAAGGAAATCTGATACTTACGAGCTTGCTTTAGTTTCAGAAACACAATACACCATCAGTAAGCAGCCTAGAATAATTATTGACCAAATCCCAACAGAGACGAAAAACACTAGGTGATATCTTCCTAACTGCCTAAGCCTTGGTAGGCAAACTACCCGATAGAGGGAGGTAGCAGGTAAACTTTAGAATAGTTGAAGAGCACGCAATGGTCTGGAAGGGTTATAGATTGGAGAAAAGAGAAATAAGGATCATAGCTTGGAGACGCATTGTGAACAATTGGGATAGCTTAAACAATGACACATCGCGGCTAGTTTTTGACCCATGATAGCATACAGGGTAAAAGGAAACATCTAGCCGTGTAGGATTTACCACAAATGTATATAGACCAGAATTCGGCAATTTAACTGAGAGGTGTCAAAATATATTTTGAAAAATAAATAGGCACGTGTAAAAAATAAGGGGAGCCAACATATAGTATTTATACGTAAAACTAAAACTAAACCTAGCTACAATGTAATTTTCTGACGAATTGACACCCCTTAGCATAAAAGTGCCTCCGCCAGCATAAAAGTGCCTCCGCCATTAGACCAGATACAAAACAAAGAAAAGCTTATATTTTGCTTCTAAAACAGGAATGTCAGCAGACGGAAAAGATGTACCTCCATAATCCTTGTTCTCAGGATCGACATATGAATCTGGTAGTACAAAGAGAACACCAGGCAAACCTGTACAGATTTCAAAGAATACAGTCTTTAAGAAACATGGTGACTGGCATAATTAAATTCTCGCTTACAGAATCAGTAAATTGATACACACACTAACCTTCAAGCTTATTCGATGTCTCCTCATCAATCTCACATCCAAAACCGAAGTATCTTTCGCATGAAACATTGTATATCTTCTTCTTGGCCTCTTCTTCACTATTTAAACAAGAGACAAACTAATAAATTAGAATTTGCTATCTCCAGGAAATATTTCTTTCATTTTCAGAAACAGAGCAGCTAAGACCCAAGTGGGATAGCATAGTGCAGATCCAAGATTACAACTAAATAGTTGCAGATTATTATTGCTACTAAACTATCCATCTGTTTAGCTGTTTTATTATTTCTGTGTAACCGATAATGGCCCATGGCGTACGGTTCGAAACTCGGTGGATAATAGGCCTGTCCCACTACCCCTCTCTACTTTTTTCTATATAACCAAGGAATCCCCAAGGGCCAAATATGCACTGTTCGAAATTTTGTGGATAATGAACCTCTCCTTCTACCCTTCTCCACTTTAATACCAGATTTCTGTCCACTATGCCACAAGGTTCGAACCCATAACATGCACCTTAGCTCACACATCACAAGCTTAGCTCTTACCACCGAAGCCTTGAGGGCAATCCATTTGCTTCATTTCATATGGTGGTGTTGACTAAGTATGGAGTTTGAGATGTTAATTTGACTTATATAGTTCATATATAATGACAAAACATCCCTTTGACAATAACTACAACAAAATAGCACAATAATTTGAGATAACAGAAATCAATTAACAATAAACTACAAGCCTAATACTATAACTATCAGTGTGAAAAGATAAGCAAGGCAACAATCAACTAGATAGTGACTTTCTACCAACAAAATTATTGAATTAAGCACTTGAAAAAAAGGTAGGAGAAGCAAAAACTACCTCCCAACTACTTTAGCCAATGTTTGTATGTAACAATCAATCATCTGCTGTTTAGTAGCACCTTCACCTCCAGGCTTATCCATAACTATAAGCCAGTGTTCGTAATCACACCCGGGGAAAAGCGGAGCCATCTCAGTCGGTGGACGGTCGCCGTAGTTCGACCCGGAGTTCAGTGGCGAGTATGCGGACCGGTTAGCTTTGCACACGATAGTATTGACCCGAGCCGAATTTGGATTCTCGACCCGGATGGAATGGAGGATGGAGTTGCGGCGGAAAGTGGATGAACGGCCGGCGAGATTTGTTGATTTAGGTACTGGGATTGATAAGGACAGTTCGCCGGCGGCGAGATATACGGAGGTCGACGGGAAGGGATTGGCTGAGCCGGCCATCATAGCTGCTGCTGTAGTGAGCATTGTGGTGAGAGAGAGAGGATAAGGGGAGGGTTTAGTGGGTTTAAGAAATGATAAAGGAAAACAAAAGGATAATATTAAGGTGAAAAAATATACTTATAACAAAACAAATAATACGATAATCGAATTGCGATAAAAAATGTCTAATAACATAAATTGAACAATAAAAAATTATGAGAATAATTCTAATATTATTGATAGGAAAGGAGAACAAAGTATGATGCTTTAAACTACCATCAAATCTATCCTTCACTTAAATAAGATAATGTTTAACTAATTATTAATATTTTTAATTTACTTTGCGATCTCACGTTGTTCTATCTATCATCATGTCCTCGTTAAGTTTAGAATGTAACTGACTTACTATATCTCTCCGATATTTTTTGGGCTATTTTTACATTTTCTTTTGAACCTTGACAAATCTCTCACTTCGTTTACTCGTCTCACATAGACATTTGTGTATCTCTACTTTATTTGTTCTCAACGCTATTTTTCTTATCTTGTCTATTCTGCAAATGTCCCCCTTATTTTGTCCTGGATATCTCCATTTTCAATTTTATTTGGTCTAATATATTTACAACACACTTATATTATCATTTTCTCGGTATATATTTGTTTTAGAATAATTTCTAAAATATACCTTTGAACAACTTTGATTGGGGCACCACCATAGGTGGACGTCTGGTAGTTAAGTTGTAACTAAATCTTCTCTCTTGAATGTATGTTTGATTTTCGTCGAATCTTTCTGTCACCTGTAAAAATTGGAATTCTGTCTCGACATGATAATTATTGATACCCACTGTGCAGAGCGTAGTCCTCCTTACAACCTTGAAGTTGAGTATTTCTCGAGTCTGACCAACACCAACACTTCTTCTTTGAAAAGTAATGTTGAACACATAAAAATCAGTGCATAATGTTAAATACAAATTAAATGAGAAAAAAATACCACAACTCCCTGTGCAATGTAGTGATCTTGAATCTCACTTTATAGACGAAAAATGTCAAATACAACTTCAACAAAACACATTCAAATCCAAGTCACTTCACTGACACAAAAAACCTTTGATGAATTATGGACTAATCCATCGAAACAAACCTCATGTTTCAAATTGTATGATGAAACATATAGTCCTTATTCGAGTACATAATTTATTCCGAAAATTAACCAATACATGTACACCTCTATCTTTTTACGTGGGTCCGCCTCCGACTTCAAAAGATAAAATGACCATTTTTGTCATTTCACTCATCCAAGATATATTATTTGGGCCAACCCTAAAACAACTCCAAATTGGCTAATGTAAAAAAAAAATTCGCGGGAGAAAATCCCCCCCAATATCAAACATAGCGCCAAAGTTCGAATTTTTATACCGCCAAAAATCAAGAAAACTACAAAATTAGTTACATATTTATACATACATATATACTATAGTGTAATTTTCTCCCAAATTTTCATTTTCATCAGCATTCAGCTGAAAAATCTGCAATTTTGAAGCTTTGGGTAACTTCAAGAATGGCGGCGGAGGCTCAAAGCATTGCTCGGTTTCTCAACCCATTGGCTTTTCATATTCAGAAATTGGGTCTTGAGCTCAAATGCCCTCTTTGGTATTTTCTCTCTTAAATCAATGGTTATTTTTTTTTTTTGTTAGAGTCTCATAGAACCTCGCGGGATTATAGTGGGTATGTTGTTGTTTTGGTAGAACCTTTAGTTTTGAAGAACTAATTTGCTGAAAGATGTAAGGTTTTGGACTTATTAGAGGAAATGAATGTAGAAGATTGATTGATTTAGGGTTTTCATTTGGTTTTCCTGATTTGGGGTTTCTTCGGATTTTGCAGCTTAAACTTGCTGACTAAACCTATGTTGCTTCCCTGTGACCATATTTTTTGCAAGTAAGTTATCATTTTGGATACTTTGAATTGGATTTTTTGTGAGATATTTTGTATTTTTTCTTGAATGTTGAAATCTGGGTTTCAGTTTTAGTTGCCAAAAGATTTTAATTCAATGGTTTTTTGCAGCTTTTGTGTTCCGATCTCGACCCAAGTTCAATGTGAATGCCCTTTATGCAAACATCAATATGTTGATCAAGGTACTGTTATGTGGTTTGAAAATCACAACTCATTTGATTTATTGGTTCAAAATCAATTATTTATACTTGTGTTATAAATTTCTGTATAAATATATATAGAGTTTGAGCCAAAGCTACTTTTTTTTTTTGTATGAACTATACCTTGCCCAAACAAACCCCTATTTGGTCATGAAGTGTTTGCCCATTTTGGGTTTTCAAGTTCTTCCGGGACATGCCCATTTGGAAAGACATTAATCCCCTCAATGCAAATACATAAATGGTAGCAAACCAAAAATTGATTTTATAACTATATGTTTTCAGTTTAATTGCTTTAAGGTTTAGGTGAGGTGGTTCATCCTCATCAACACAAGAAAATCTGTATAAATTTTACATCTTATGTTTTTTTCCATGAATGAATCATTCGTATAAATTTAACATCCTATGTTTTTCATGAATCAATCATATGATTTTACCATGTGAAAAGAAGAGATGACTTTCTGTTTGCAAGTTCCTTAGATTTTGTGAAGGAAATGGTTTATGTTTTGAGTTTGTTGGATGATGCAGAAATTAGGGCAGTGCCTCATATGGAGAGTATGATATCCATATTTAGAAGCTTAGATGCTACTTGCAATGCTAAAGTCTTTCAATTCCAATCTCCTGGTAAACCTATCTTAATCCCTACATCAGTTCTTTTGTCCATTTTGTTATTGCTAGTAAAAGTATAGTACTACTCACACACAAGAATTGGTTTAATGCTCCAGATGCTGGAAGATCACTAGAGCAGTCTCCCGTCTCTGTTAATGCTGACAAATCAAGAAATGAGCAATCTGTCAAAGCCACAAAAAGAAGCAATGATCCAAGCAAGGAGATTCAAAGGCACAATGAACATGGAATGCCATGGAATGTTGTGAATCATTTGAGTGTCTTGCCTTCTTCTGACAGGAAGAAAGACTCGAAAAATGATGGGTATAATGCAGAGGAAATAGATTTGATTCAATTTCAACAGCAGTCACCAGGCAGTGCTCATTCATCAGACAGCAACAAAGATATTGTTAAAGAGACCAATGAACTGAGAGTAAGAAATACTACAAGTTTCATAAATTGCTGTAATTTAGTATTGTATCAATGATTTTCTTTTACCTTTTTTTTTCTCACGGGGTTAAATTATTTGCAAATGGAATATTAAGAGCCTGCTAACTATAGGTTTGTTGATACTTGTGGTTGTGCATTACTTGCTAGAGGTTAGACTTCAATTAGAAATGATTTCTGGTAAAAAGGATGCACATTCTTCCTATTAAAGTGCTTATTCCATCTGCAATTTGTATGTTTGATTTTGATTTGGTGTGGAGATTTATAAAATAAAGAAGTTTGTGGTCTCAAACTAAAGATACGTGGAAGGTACCAAAATGCCCTTTAATTTTATGGTCTTAGAAATGCCATGAAGAAAGTCACAATCAAAGAGTTGCCTAAAAGTGAAAGAAACATGTTTTTTGAAATGGGATAAAAAGTAAATTAGGACAAATAAATTGAAATGGAGTAGTAGTAAACAACTCTCCAGCTATTAAGCAATATTTTTTCTTGAATAAATCCTGGGAAGTAGAGTAGCTCGTTATCTATGATACCACGGTGACAGCCTATGGAGATGAACTTGTCTAAGGATTAGCACAACCAAAAAATTGTTACCTTGACACTTCTTCTTATTGAATTAAATGAATCTGCTTGTTTTCAGGTTATGAAAATCAATGCTGCAAAGAGGCTTGTAGAAGATAGCTCGGATGTGGTTCCATTTCTGAAAAAAGAAGATAGCGTTGAAGGTTTAATGCACCACACAGCTATGCATGAAAATGTGCTTCATGAAAGGGATGTGAAGAGACAAAAGAAACTAAGCTATGGATTGCCAGAGATGGCCTTGCAGAGTCATGATCATAATCAACAAAGAGAGTCTTGTTCAAGAATAATTGCCAACTCTGACTGCAACTTGACATGCAAATTGAGTGAATCTTCTTTTGTTGCTCATCCACAAGAAGTTTCAGATCAACATCTTCTGGAAGGCAGTGCTTGTGCTTTCTGCCTCAAATCTAAGATAACAGAGGTCAGATGTCTGCTTTATATTCTTAAGGACAAACTGAAAATAGAAATCGTAGATAGTTTGCAATATTTGGTTTTAATTGAAAGAAAAAAAGTATTTGAAGTAGAAAAAGAGTGTTTGAAGTTAAAAAATATATTTCAAAGTTGATTTTATTGTGTTTGTATGTGAATTTCACTTGAAAAATAAAGTCGCAAAAACTATTACTATTTCATTTGAAATACTGATCAAACTTTATTTCAATATCTGATTAGTAATGACCAAACCATGATTTATAAATACTAAAGTATCAAGTATCAACATACCTAGTATACTCCCATAAGTTGGATTTGGGGAGGGTAGTGTGTATGTAGACCTTACCCCTACCTTATTTGTTGCCAAACATCAAAATTTAGTTTTTATTATACCATGTTTATTCTTTTGATATAATCATTTCATGCTATCTTCTATTGTTATCATATAGTAGATTATCCATTCATATGCACTATATATTTGTCTTCCATTTATATATATGGATGTCATATTTGGCTACTATTACCATTCTGTAAACTAACTTGTCTATATTTTATTAATACTTGCAGGGAACTGGACCAATGCTGCACTATGCAAATGGCAGGGAGGTGGTGGGAGATGCCACTTCACTTTCAAAAGCCATACCTGTGCATATGAAATGTATTGACTGGTATGCATTTCTCAATTTGGCTCTGATATTCCATTATCAGTTATGTTTATGGCACTGCTGGTCATAGAGAAAGCTCTAATTATGTGATTTGACTTCAGATCCATTCTTGAGTTTCATCTCTTTTTTGTTTATAGAATAGTTCTAGCCATGTTGATGGTTATTGACATTGAATGGGGGATTTTTATCCTTGCCAGCTTACAACTGTTAAATTAGAACCTATAACTATATTGCCTCTATTTGTAATGATCAAGCACAATTCTATAGTGCTTATGGAGCTAGTTCTTTGGAATGGAAGTAGTATTTAAGTAATCCAAAGTTTTCCAATTAAGCTACTTGTATATCTATCAGTATACTAGTTGATTTTTGTAAGTATTCACCTTAGGTGCATCCTATAAGTTTCTGCTATATTTACTTGGTGCTGCCTTAATTGTATTGCCTTCCAAAATTTATAACTAGACATTTTTGCATTAATTGTTTGGAATTATACATATTTAGTGCTCTACACTAGTCTCTTACTTAAACAATTCTAATGGTATATTGAATTTCATTTTGTAGGGCGCCTCAAGTATATTATGATGGAGAGATCATAAAAAATTTGGAGGCTGAATTGGCAAGAGCTTCAAAACTCAAGTGTAGTGGTTGTGGCCTAAAGGGTGCTGCTCTTGGCTGCCTTGTGAAGTCTTGTCGGAGGAGTTACCATATGCCCTGTGCATTTGAAATGCAGAACTGCCGTTGGGATACTGTAAGTAGAGCAACATGACATAGCTAGTTAATGATTTTATCAAATTGAACATTGTAAATATTGTTTTTCCTGTTCTCTCCTCAAAGTTACCTCTTTGACTGCAGGACAACTTCGTCATGCTGTGTCCGAGTCACAAATCAGTTAAATTTCCTAGTGAAAAGTCAAAGTCTAGGAAGCGTGCCAATATTGAAGCACGTCCAGAACCTGCTTCCATGTAAGAATATTTGATATCAAATTTTGCCACCTAGCTTTAGTTGTAGCACTTTAAAAGAATTATAAAACATCATCTTGAATCATTTAAAGATATCTAATTACAATAACATAGAAGACACAAGTCCCTCCCTGTCCCAGCCCCTTTATTTAAAGCTTATATGATAAACACATGCGTATCCCCCTTTGGAATATAATGTTGAATGTGCATGCAGAACATCCGAGCGATTGAATTTTTGGGCAACATCGTCAGATGGACCAAAAGAATGGGTTCTATGCGGATCTGCTCTATCCTCAGAAGAGAAGGTTGGTCTCCTTCATATACTTGGGATGTTTTATGCTAGTTTCTTTCCTATGCACAGTGCATGCAAAGTACAATGCATCTATTTTGATTGTTTGATCAATTTTCTTATATTCATAGATCAAATTACTAGCATAATGACAATGGGCCAATAAATGTCATTATGCTAGTTATCATATTGATACTAGCATATTATCATGCATAAGCAACTTATCAATACCAGTTTTTTGTTGTTGCTTATGTATAAGCACACAGCTTTATTTTGATGATCTTCAGATGGTGTTGGACTTGATTTCTATCAGTATTAGCTCATTCTTCAGCTTTCTGTTAACATTCACCCCTTCCATTTGCTGAATTAATTATCTATTTATTTCTCACAATTTGGCTTTGGTTATTTGTCTCTTAATGCCCCCTTCCATTTGCTGAATTAATTATCTATTTATTTCTCACAATTTGGCTTTGGTTATTTGTCTCTTAATGCCCCCTTCCATTTGCTGAATTAATTATCTATTTATTTCTCACAATTTGGCTTTGGTTATTTGTCTCTTAATGTCTTCCATCTGGACTTATACATGTGGTGGAGACAGTGGAGTAAAATAACCGATAAGTTAGCGCTTTTAGTTTGGTAATCTGTTGTTTGAACACTTGAACTATTGCACTTCCATCAATATTATTTACTAACATATTTCTTTTAGTTTGGGGCTGGGAATTTGTTGGTTTCAATATTATTTACTAACATATAAGATCTTTTGGTTTGGGAAATTGTGGACTGAAAAAACAAGAATAGAGTCGTTTACACATCAATATTGGTTTATCCTAATTGCTTTTTTAATCTTATTTCAGTATATGTTGGTCAAGTTTGCTAATGTGTGTGGCGCAACTGTGTGCAAGTCTTGGAACCCAAGTGTCACACATGTCATTGCAGCAACAGATGAAAAGGGTGCATGCACCAGAACACTGAAAGTTCTCATGGCAATTTTGGGTGGAAAATGGATCCTAACAATTGATTGTAAGCTCTCTGTCCTTTTTGTTTTGCATGGTTTAGTAGCTTTTTTGTTTGTTTGATTCTCTGTTGGGGAGAATCTTAATAGCTTATTCGGTTGGCTACCTACTTGAACTTTCACCTTGTTGGTGAGGTTTCAATTTCCCACCTTGTAATTCTCTCCCCCATTTTCCTGTCTCATAACCCCCTATTTTTTGAAAAAGGAAAAAAGATTCTTCATTGTGGGAGAGGCATGGTGAATGATCATAGAAGCATGATATGCAAAAAGTAAAACGAAGTGACAAACTAAACAATGAGATAAATAAGTAAATTAAGACATCATAAAAACAGAAGTATATGTATTTAGAGGGATTGCAAAGTACCAAGTTATTGAAATGCTGCTCTACTTCAAGATATAGTTCTTTTGCACAAGTAAGAAGCCAATGTATATATATAGGTTACCCCTCCCAGTTTGGTGTCTGTTCATCCTTGAATGTGATTGGGTACTGTACATGAGCTGAATTATACTTTTTGGGAGAACTGCTATGCGGCTTGGAGTAATTTGTTAGTTCACATGCTTTGCACGATAAATAATAAGCATAAGTAATTCTGTATCATTCTGTTATGTAACAAGCACATCTTTGTCAACAATCACCCTACATGAACAGAATCGAGACGAAGACAGTATACTTCAACAATTGACCACTAGCTCAACTTTTATGATACTAACACAACTTTGCTTAATTTGCAGGGATAAAAGCCTGTGTTCAAGAAAATTATCCTGTCAATGAAGAGGCTTATGAATTAAGCCTGGACAATCATGGCTGTTTTGGAGGTCCCAAAATTGGTAGACTAAGGGCTTCATCCAATGTAAGTATTTATCTTTCTGCTGGTGATCGGAAATGCATTTACACTGCTGCCTGTGCACATGCTTTTGGCTGAAACATCTTTGCTGATTTTCTAAGTAACGAGGCATACTCAATGTAAACCCACAAATAGGGTTTAAGGAGAGTAGTGTATAAGCTAACTTTACTCCTACCTTTTAGAGATAAAGAGGATGTTTTGATTCTAAATTCAAATTCATTATACCTTTTATACCCCAAGCTTAACTAAAGCATGTCATGATTCTGAATTCATTACGGGATAGTAAAAAGGTTCCTTATTTCTTATGCAGGCACCTAAGCTATTTGATAGTTTGAAGTTTTATCTGAGTGGCGATTATGTCCCAGCTTACCGAACTGACCTATTAGATCTAGTTGAAAATGCTGGAGGTTCCATAATCCACACTAAGGAACAGTTGATTTCCCAGACTGTTGCTACACAAACAGCTAGCTCAGCTTGTCTAGTTGTTTATAGCAGTGATCCTCCACGTGGTTGTGAATTCGGGGAAGAAAGAAACATATTGCTTCAACGACAAGCAAATGCTGAGGAACTGGCCAAGCCACTTGGTTGTCAGGTCATTCAGCATACATGGATTCTAGAGTCTATTGCTACATGTAAATTAGTGCCTTTCTGCTGATAAATGGGATTTAACCTACAAAGGTTTAGTTATATGTTATGAATAGTCCTGCTAATCAAGTCTTATTTGTTTGATAGATGAGAACAAATAATCTTGTTTGTCTATGGCTGTTGTACACAACACTTTCTACATCTAAGCAATATAGTGAATTTTTTGCTACAAAGTGTCACAACCAAAAGTGGTACTGTTTGAAGTAAATACTTGTGTTTATGTTCCATCTTAGAAAGCAGAATATTGTATACCCAGGATTTTTCATGTCTTTTTCATAATCACAGAAAAATTCAAGTTTTGCAATAACAATGCGTTGGTCCAAATAAGTTGTAGTTGATTGTATGAATCTTTTTGTTGGTCCATATAAATGCATTTCATGACAATATTATGAAATTTCTAATGGAAAAGGCCTTAAATATATTTTTAAACTATATTTTGGCTTAAAAATATCCTTCTTGTTAAAATATTGAGCCACACTTACCCTTTTAATTAACGGAAGTATCAACGTGTGTTAAATGACACATGGACTCCACATGGCATGCCAAATAGACCCCACCAATTCCACATCTTCTCCCTCATTTCATTACTTTCCCCATCAAAAGACCTAGGAACTTGATTCACCACATAGATTTCGAAACAATGTTAAAATCTTCTATTAATTCACTTGAAATATCACTTTTATTATGTTTTTTTTCTTTAAAAGAAAACCTTTTTTCTTTTCCGTTAGGTGTTCAATAATCCACATCGGAGTTCAACTAATCTGAATTAATGCTAGATCGGACTTTTATTTAGAAGGAAGCGCTCCATACCAAGAATTTTTCATACCAGTGCTCGTTTGCTTATCGTTTTTGCCAATAGTTCAAAGAATATTGGCTGACGAAATAAAGTTTCTTTTGAAAAATATTTTTCAAGAGATTTCATCAATACATATATTGAATAACTCCCAAAACAAGTAATCTTTACTAGATCAAACATTAATTAACAAGAATTAGACATCAGGAGTGCTAAAAATGCAGCTTCAAAGTCTATCTGTAGTTCTCTAAATAGTCATATGTATTAACAATACTAAGGGAATAATGTTGACATTTCTTTATCATGTATGTTGAAAATAAAGGACAATCCATTGTCCATCTGAATAATCTATGGAAGGAATACCAAAAATGTTAAAAACTGGTTTACTCAAAAGGTTTGTTGTTCCCAGTAACCAATAAAATCTAATATCCTATCAAAAGGTTTGTGAATTGCAGAAGCTTATTCATCAAACCTTAGCACGTTTCGTTGGTGGCGAATTTGATGAGCTAGTAATATCTTCTCTTTCATGCTCTTTCTGCTTCTCCCTCACCACTTGTTGAGTTGTATGACTTCCTGCTTCGTGATGATCGACCAGTGACGCTCCTGGATCATTTTTGTTTGAGGAACTTTGAACTGCATCGTTCAGCTGTGCGGAGGCATCCTCTGCCATGGATGATGAGCCCTTTGCCAAGTCAATACCAGGCATCGACTTGCATTGCTTCTCAAACATCAGTTGGAGGCATCTTCCTTGTTCTTCTATTCGCAGCTGCAGATTTCTTTGGATCTGTAAAAGGTTGCCATCACATAAGTACACATTAGATACAGTACCATGCACGTTTCCATAAGATGGAGAAGCTGTTGAATCATTTATCTGTCGGCATTTGAGAGCTGCATAATGTTCTTATATACGATAGAGGGATAACAAGCATAACTAAACAGTGAGGAACTCAGATTGATGATATCTCAATGATAATCAAAGAGGGAAATCCAGACTGCTTAGCCGTGAATTATCCAAGAATTACATAGAGATTCCAAAGCATAAAACGTTTAACTTCAGATTTATTTACGATGACCAGAAGATCAGAAAGGGAAAAATAACCACATGCCCGGTGTATCATAGAAGTAGGGTCTGGGAAGGGTAGTGTGTATACTACCCCTAGCTCGTTGAGGTGGAGAGGGACAACCAGAAAGGGCCAAAAAAGAAGTGGCCATGCCATGCAACCATTTTATACCAAAAAGGCTGCAGTCATAAGCAATCTCCAACAAAATAATGCATATGATGCAAGCAGTGATGACCTGTCAAACTGAAGCTAGAATCACAAGAACCTGATGCTAAGAACAAGAATTCATACCTCAAGCTGTTCATGCAGCTGTTTCTGAACTTCCATCTGTAACCGCAATGCTTCAGTGATCTCAATACCCCTGCATCGAAACCCAAACACGTCATATAACAAAGATAAGATGAGTAAACAGATTACACTAAGTTACGACAGGAAAATTTAACAGCGCCTTTAATATAGCCCTCCAAGCCACCATGTCATTATATAAAAAATTCCTGTCTACATAAGCCTCTTAAATATTCTAATATTTTCTTTTTCTTATCTTCCAGTTTGGTTGACAACTTGACCCCACACACACAAAAAAGAAGGGCCCCACCATCATTGTCATCCTTTTCTTTTTGGAATCCCTTACACATACCTGAGAAAATGAAGGTTAAATCTCATGGCACAAATCTAGGGTATTATAACTACTGAAGTCAATATCTGGGTATCTCATTTATGTTTTCAGTCTACAGCATAGGGCAAAAACACCTACACTGTAAAAAAGTCCATTATCAAGTAACATTTATAAGCAAATCATACCCTAAAATATGCCATTCAAGTTGGTTAATCCACTCATTAATGAATGCACAAGTAAATTAAGAAATGCTATCCAGATTCCAAATGATGATACAATTAAGCAAGAAAACAGAAGCAATGGGCCCAGCTACTAACGTTTTTAAGTCCAGAGCTGACAAATCGCCAATGGATGACTCTTTCTTCTCAGAGGAACCTATAATAAGAAGGAAAATAAATAGAAGGGCCTCAGCAAGCAGAAAATCATCAGAAGACAATAATGGGTCAGGAGCAGCTATATTTGAATAAAAAGAAAGATGAAATCAACAATATAAAGGATTCCACAGTAGCATTCTCCAAGCACCAAACATCTCATATCACAATGTCAAAATAGAAAATTAGTATCCTACCGACAAATCTATTTGGCTATTAAAAAGAACTCAGAAAATTGTGAGATTTGGCAGTGGTGTATGAAGTTAACTTGTTCCAGTTAAATAGGGCAACCTTTTTACCAGTCTTCTATGATCTTGGCAATCATGTATGAAGTTTGATAATTTCAATTAAAATTCCAAAATTACCAGTTTGTTAGGTTATACCTTTCAGACAAGCTTGATTTCATGTCCATGACACGTCTCAAAAAAGTAATTTCCTGAGGTACGGTGAAATGCCACATAAGATTAATGTTACATATTTCTTAATGGACAGATTTATCCATAGACTGATCTCCACAAGGCTGGAATCTAGTATTAGAAGGTTGTTCAATGACTGGGAGATTGATAGAGTGGTGGAGCTCTTGAATTTGATTGGTGGATTTCCTCGTACTACTCTAGAGCCAGACAGATTAGCATGGGGACATCACAAAGATGGGGATATTTTCTGTGAACAGACTTTACAACAGGGGGCTCAGAGGAAGTGCAGGAAGATCTACAGGATCTTGGAGCACAATAAGGGAAGTGTGGCACCTAGCAAGGTGAAATGCTTCACTTGGTTGATTGCTAGGAAGAGCTGTCTGTCAAGCACTGCAGAAGAGGAGCGTCAAGATGCATGCATTGTATGGTAACTGCACAGATGTGGTCCTTGTTCACTAGCATAGCCAATGAGTATTGAACTACGCTAGAAGCCCAGAACACACTTCTGACCTCTTAAGTTGTTGGATCAAAAGGGAGGCCGAAATAGTCAAGAGAGATGGTGGTAAACAGTTCTAGGACGTATATAGTGGACCATATGGAAAGGAAGGTATCAAAGAATTTTTGAGGGAAAGGAGCGTACAATACATAAATGGGAAGTAATTACTACTCTGGGTTTTTGGTGTAAAGAACAGAATATAGAAGAAGAGATCCGATTAGTGGACTTCATAGGCTCTTTGTAAGTAATTTTTTCTCCCTTTTACCCTTTCTTGTAACATCTTTTGGAGGTGGCCAGCATAGCCCTTAGTGCTGACGATTAGAAACAGTTACCAGTTTCAAAAAATAAAGAAAAGATTTATCCGTAGACTAGAGGACTTGACTTAAGAAAACAGTAACACACTGCTTAGAACCTAGTCCGGAATTCGTACGCGTACATACTTTAGCACCAAATGAAGACAAAACATCTTAAAGATCATCACTAACAGGCCCTTGCAAATGCAAGTATACTATAGTTTCTATGTCCCAATTTATGTGGCACACTTTTTTTTAGTCTGTCCCCGAAAGAATGTTACCTTTCCTTATTTGACAACTATTTAATGACATCATCTTCATTTTATCCATATTGGGTCCCACTTAACACTTCATAGGGAAGAAAAGTCAATTAAAAGCAAGCACTAAAAAGAGACTTTAATAAGGGCAATTTGGTATACACAACAAAGTCTTCTCTTATTCCTTAAACTTCATGCCCGGTCAAACGGTGCCACATAAATTAAGATACACAAAACTCTACTTTTTCAAAAGATAAAAACCGATTGTTGAAGATGGAGACAAAATTAAGACATACATAAGAAAGCAGACAAGGGAAAAGGAAATTGATGCGTACCCTCTGATGCTTCTGGTTTATATCTAGCAGTTCGATATTTCTGCATTATAAGAAATTGTATCACAGTACCATCAGGTAATAATACAGTATGTCTATATGTGAAAATATCGAACTTTGAGAATGCGAAGAGAAGAACAAACCTGCAAGTGACTTTTTACATGATAGATGGTCAAACCGTCAACTTTCATTAACTTAAGCACACCCTTGGGAGTAGCTCCTGTATTTGAAAATAGAATTATTAAGTTAGACAAAAATACAATACTTATTTAAGATTCAAAGTAAGGAGAGCAAATTACTTTCACTTCCACCAAGCTTGTTGACTGCTTCTACAAAGGCTTCATGAAGTTCTGGTGTCCAACGCATCCGTTGTTTCGATGAAGAACCACTCCCAGTGGATGATGCAGGAACAACAGCAGATGTTTCCACAGATGCAGGAACAACAGCAGATGTTTCTACAGATGCAGTAGGAATTTGCTGGAATGGTTGAACTTGGTGTACTGGGAAATTAGAAGGTTGATTTTGTTCCTGATATTGCATCTTTGCACGCAACAAAGAAATGTAAGAGCCATCTCCTTTTTAGTTATTGAAAGGAGAGTAAGAAATGAAAATTAAATTAAGATGAATATATATACAACAGTTGGGTATATAACAGAACTGACCTTTGGTTCTGCATCAGCAATGCTAGTATCAACCATCCAGCTAGAAGTCAAAGCATCATCATCACTCATTACAAGGTCAGCCCATTCCGGCCAATCACTTTGTTTACTAGGATCCTCAGGTGGGATCTGACAATCACCTGAATTTCTACAATCAAGCTGAGTGTTCTGGACAGGGGCATTTACCGAGTAATCAAGGTAATCAGGCAATAACTCTGTACACCAGGATTCACTATTTACATTGACATACTGGCTTGATGCAGAACCTTGAAGAACTCCAGAATTAGCTAATGGAATTGATGCCTCATTAATTGTTGGCTGAGAAATGAAAGTTGCAGGTGCCAAATGCTCATCATAAGGCAAAACAGATGAAAAGTCAAGATTGGTCGAGAACTCCGATGGTGAGGAAAACAAATGACCGACAGCCCCACTGTTTGAAGGAAACGAAGAAAGGGAAGCTCCTGACAACTTAGGATATTTCTCTTCCAGGCTTGTTTGAAGCACAGGTAATGAAGAATGAGCTCCTGATGCTCCAAAATTACTGAGTTGATGTGCACCCGTCCTCTGGACAGATAAAGCAGGACGCGCCTCCATAACCTTTATTAAAAATATTAAATACTACTATATTCACCTCAAAAAAGAATCTTCTAGTATTTCATTTGCTTACGGAAAGGGCTTATTCCTGCATTAAGAAGATAGGAAATAAAAATCTTAGAGAGCTAGTAAGCACAAAACCAAACAGCATGTTAACAAGTTTCTTCAAAGATTGTTGGTGGTGCTTAGAACTAGACTAAATCTTTAAGGAAAAACAAAATGTTACTACACTAAATATTAGCAAAACCAAATAAATGATAGAGTGGAACTAAAATACATGAACACAAATTAGTGAAACTGAAAAAGATTTTACACGAAAAGATCAGTATTCCCCTACTAGAATCAAATTTGATGGTGAAAAGTAGTTATCAGTAGGAAACATAAGCAAATGGTTGCATGATACTACAGGCTAAAACCAATAAAATAATGTTTCAACCATATGATAGCTAACTTCACAAACAAGTGTAAAATCAAGCATAGTTTATTGCTACACAACTGGTACCAACATGTAGAATATCTAACACAGCTGTAAAGTCCTTCTGTGAGCATGATACTCTTAATGAAACTTGAAGCTAATATGCATTACAGGCTTCTAACCAATCAAGAGAAACTCATTATTGTCCTAATTTTAAGACGGCGCATGTCTGAAAAAATAACTTTAAATGCAGCATCATAGCCAATACAATGATCTGCCAACAAAAAAGTATTATGAATCGTATGTGGAAACTCTATCATTTCATAATATATGAAGGGTTCATAACAGACAGGCGCAAAGCTATTTGTAACGAGGTTATAACTTAAAAAGGAGGACGATATCAACTTGAAGCATGTGTATAGCTTGCGGTTTGGTAGGAAAAGGACTCGTGCAAGACAGTACCAAAATAGTAGCGCATGTACTACTGCTGTTACATCTCAACACTTGCTGTAAGATTTAGACAAGTCTGTCTTCAGTTATTTTAGACTTCAGTTTTGTATTAGTTATATTTTATCATTCAGTTAGATAGTTTTCTATACTATACTGGTTACCTCTCCTACTTTCTGGGATTTAGCTTTGCAAAAGTTGATAATTTCCATTGCCATAAGCTCCATTGGAGGCCCTTCAAATACAGATCTTTGTATTTATATGGTCTCAGATTCTTTTTTTCTCTGCACAGTGGCCTCCTTTACCCAGTACACCACCATTATCCTCAAACACCTGATCCAATTCAATCCAGCATATCAGTTGCCCATCAAACTATCTAGCAGCCACAAGTTCACCACCTGGAAGGCCCAGATTTCCCTGCTGCTCCATGGCATTGGCCTCTATGGTCCCTCTTGATGGCTCTACGCAGTCCCCTCCTGAAACAGTCTCCATCAACTATCCAAGAGTTGATAAGGATTGGTTTGGTCTAGACAATTACCATTGCATCCACTATCTCCTCACACCTCTTTGTCGAAAAAATTGCGAACCTGCATCTTCAGTCTCAATCACCATCTCAGTCAGGTCTCCAAAGACACAAAATCATTGCTGAATAGCCGCGACAGATTCAATCTCCCTCTGATGAACTTGTATTAGCAGGTTTTACCATCATTAATGAAGAAGTTGTGGTGAAATTACTCTGCAACCTTGGTCAAGAGTTTCCTGAGATCTCAAAAGCCATACGGG
Organism: Solanum chilense; assembly: GCA_032847665.1. Taxonomy (NCBI): domain Eukaryota; kingdom Viridiplantae; phylum Streptophyta; class Magnoliopsida; order Solanales; family Solanaceae; genus Solanum; species Solanum chilense. Next base: position 3,653,877 of record CM064968.1, on the reverse strand, counting down.
ATGAGACTATCCAATTATTTATGAGGAAATTTTTTATAAGCTACTTGATCATAAACTATTCCTCAAGCATGAGAATCTTAAGAAAATAACCACACAGGTCACAACAGCTGTTGCTCCACAGGGCCGCACGCAACACTTGACACCCACCCAACACCAACAACAATTGACATCCACCAAACAGGATGTTCAGTCAACCCTAATGCAACTTCTCCAACTAAACTGCTGTCAACTCTGTGACTGCTCTAAACACAGCAAATGTCTGTTGGCATACGGTCCCATAACCACTTTGCAGCAAAAGCAAATTTAGTTGAACAAACAACAGCAAATGACCACAATGCTTTTCTTTCGGAGAAGATTCATGAAGACGTCTATATATCTCAACCTCCCGACAATGAGAAGGTGAATCATCCTGAATTTCTCTGCCATCTCCAAAAGGCTTTTTACGAACTCCGATGAGCTCCCAAATCTGGGTAGGAAGCATTCACTAATTCTTAAATTCAAATGAGGTTCTAGATGTCTGAGTGTGATGCTCTCTTTTTGTCCCGCACAATATGAGAGTTACTATTTATATTCTGATCTATGTGGATGATCTCATACTCCTGGGTAATAATGAAACAGTCATTCGACATGTCATTACTCTCTTTTGAAAAAAGACTTCTCTAAAGTATCTTGGCTTACTGCACTCTTTCTTGGGCATTGAGCTTGAGGTACATTGGGATGCCTATGGTTTGTTTCTGAGTCAATCTAAGTACATACAAGAAGTTGTAATGGCAATCAGATGCATAACTGCAGAGGTTTTGTGAACCTACTGGTTGAATGACAGAGCACCCAAAATCAATGGCAAAGAGTACATGAGTAAGCTAGGTGAGCTTCAGTACGTTCATATAAAGCCGGACTTGATATTACATAATCAGTAAACAAGTTTACTCAGTTCAACACCACTCCCATGGTTCATGGAAGGAAGTTAAGTCTATCCTTCAGTATATTAAGAAGGCATCCCAATTCAGTAATCGTATTTCCCCATAGCAATCTCTCTATACCTATGTAATATGTTGATGCTGATTGGGCAGGTGATCTGTCGCTCGTTCTCCGGTTACATTGTTTATCTATACACAACACCTATATCCTGGTATTTCATAAGCCACCACCTTCTCTTGTTTCTCAACTGAGATAGAGTATTGTTTTTTGCTTCTGCCTTGTTGGAAGTGAACAGGTTCAGCCATATGCTCAATGATTATCAAGTGATGCTCTGCTGCGCCTATGATAATTTATGATAACAGTACATCGTACCAAAATGAAGTACCTTAAAGTTAATCTTCACTTTGTTTAGAATCAAGTCAGAAATGGCCCACTCTGAGTATTCGCACATCCACACTGCTGATAGATGGGGAGATTCGGTGAGATCAAACTTTTGATTCATCAACTTGTAGAACCACTCATCATATGCTGTTCAAACCGGCCTTCCAGTGTACCAATGTGAGCTTAGAGAATCTATTTCCGATAGACCCTTGGCTCAAAAGAATAACCCAACACTAAAAAAAGAATATCTACAATAACCTAAAGCTCCTGCCTTTACTTCAATACCACAACCAAATAAACTCAATACATAACTTCACATGATTTCAGACCTCAGAGCCAAAAATCAAAACTTTCAACTTTCAATTCAACAATTTTACAAAATAATCCAACAACAACAACCCGCATACCCAGTGTAACCCCAGGGTCTGAGGAGACCAACAGACCTTACCCTGCTCCGTTTCCAATAGACCCTCGGCTCAAAAGAATAATCCATTACTAATAATCATAGTATGCAATTGAATCAGATAATCAGAAACCCTTTAAGCTTTTCAAATCAAATAAGAGTAACAACTCAAAAAAAAAAAAACTACAGTTATGCATGGAAACATTAAAATTCCTACCTCGCATCAAAAAATATAATTCTGGAACAACTAATTAGAACTCCGATTATACACCAATTCAATCAAAATTCGATAAAAATAACCAAAAGGGTATAAGAAATAAATACCTAAAAAAAATTCAAAATCCAATGAATTCAGAAACGATACAGCTCCACATGATTCGAACTCATAAAAGAGATGAAATCAGAGTTCAGAGAATTCATCGGCGCCGTCGCCGGCGAATCGGAGATGATCAATGAACGGTGTACGGTCGCAACTTTATCTGTTGGCTGCTTAATTTTGTAGTACAAAAAAAAAGTGCATCAGATTATAACAATCTGTTATAATTAGGATTCTTATTCAACCAAAATAAAAACAAATTGAAAATAAAAAGAGTTAATCGTTAAAAATATATTTGAAATATTATTTTTTCGTAAATTTCATAATTTAACTATTCATTATTTTAACCTGCATAAATTATAATATATCTGAAATATTGAGTTAATTTATACGCGCGTCTATCGTCAAATGGGAATAATTTGGTCAACTCAGTGTTACAATACTTAGATAGGGGTTTAGATAATTTTAAATAGTTAAAATAAGAAACTCGTAAAAATTGACAATTAAGATATAATTTTAAATATTAATTCAAATTAAAATCAAATAAGGAAAAAAAATAAAGAAAAGTTCTTTGACTTTAGTTTAGAAAGGTATATATATTAAATAAATTTAAATAAAAATAGATATTAGATGTTGTTTAGTTTGATACAACATTTTTTTAAAGTTTATTTTATTAAATATTAAGCTATATTAAATTAAAGTTAAATATTTTGTATTTTTATCAAACCAAAATAAATATAAACAAATTAACAAAAAGTCAGAATTATGAAAGTTAATTTATTTTGTTTGATTTTGTATCAGAATTCATTATTTAGGATCCATTAACACCATAGAACCTAATAATAAATTTGTTTTTATTAAAAATGTAATTTTTTTATTTTTTTTATTTGTATTGCTTGAATTATTAGGATGTTAGTTAAAGGTGTCTTTGTCGTGGAAAATAATATTTTTTTTATAAATGTTTGGTTGACATGTTTTTTCTTAAGAAAAATAAAATTTTATTTTTTTGTAAATAAAAAGATTTTCTTAGTGAAACTATAATAACAGTATTATTATATTCAACGTAACTACACAAAATAAGATTAGAAAAATAAAATATATCAAAACTATCTTAGATTGAAATGTTGTTTCCGATAGATTCTCGACGACAACTTCTTGATATTTCAAATTTATTATCTCCTTTTATTTTCTAATAACCCCAATTCCCCACCTTCTCCATCCTCGAATCTTATTAGTGTTACCCTAAAAATAAATAATTTTAAATAATATTATTTTACTTATTTATTTACTTTTACTACATCAATAAATACATAAAAAAATAATAATATTTTATAGAAAATATTGTTTTTATACCAAACAAGTGCTTAAAAGTGAAAAAAAAAAGTAAGAAAAAAGCAAAGTGGGAATATGACTGTGAACTGTGAAGGATCCCACTTTATAAAAAGGCAATGCAATTTGATGGTGAATGAACGACTTTTATTTTTTATTAAAAGAACGATATCGATATATATTTATTTAAATGCGATTTTCATTATATTTCATCGAAATAATAATGCTCTCATATGAGATAGATAAGATCAATACAAATACTTAACAATCTAGTTGACGTTGTTCAATATAGCTCGATTCACTAGAGCCTGTGGGCATAACGTTTTATCTAACTCAAAGGAATTAACGAGGATCCACATAAATGGTGGAAGATGATTATCATCAATCTGTGTTGTAAGGTGTTGAGTTACGTCCCACAACGAACACAACTCTCATATTTAATTATCATTATTATAACTCTAAATAAACAGACCGTTGATAATAAGCCCACTCGAATTAGATCAACAAATCGAATGGCGATATTTAATAAATAAGATATTTACGAAAAAGATAAATGACAAATTTACAATACTTTAAAGACATAAATTATTTCTATAGGCATTTTTGCAGGGAACAATTCGATTCGAATAATTAAATAGACAAAGACAAGTCACTACTAAAGCAAATGTCCATATACCAACAACAACAAAAAAAAAAATCCCAAAGGCATCATATTGAGATCCCTCCTGTTTATTAGAAGTTTCAAGTTCGACCCCTTGAATGAACGACTACTTTAACAGGTCTTTCGATGTGAATCTGAATTAGTCGAACCAGTAAATTTTTCAGACTGATGAAATTAAAGGGAAACTATTACCCCTTTTCTAACCTCAGGTTCATGTGATCTTTTAGCTTCTAATTTTCATTTCTTTGTCGTTGTCGTAGCATCTTACTCTGCTGTTTCCTCTGCAACCACCTCCTTCGCGGTCAAAAGGTTTCACACAGCTACTTTCGAGATCAATTGCTCTATCAGCAGTTGATTTTTCTGTTACTATCTGCCGTTTTTTGTACCTTGACAATCGAATTATTCTGTCGTAGTTACTGTTCCGAATGCTTTGTCATGCTCTCTATAGTATTTTGTCATTGCTTCTTCATTTCCAGCAATTGAAAAGGCTATCACAGGCAAAGAGTTCAGATTTGAGAACCAATGATCAAAATATTACTCACACCAATTCTCCATAAATAGAGAGGGTCAATATCTAGCTCTACTTCAATCTGAACTGGACAGGAAGTATATGATAAGTCAAAATCGCTTACTTGAGCACGTAAAATTTTCTCGTCTACTCCAATTTGTTTTTTCACCAATACCCTTGACCTGTCCTTCAGCTTGACGCTCAAGGTGAGTCCACATACGGGTTTGCCCAGTTGTGCCAATGATATCTGAAAAAATTCAATTGGTTATGCGGAAGTGCAAAAACTACCTTCAGGATGCAACAACCGATAATTAAAGTAGACTTGCCTGTAAGGATGCTTTCACAGGTTTCCCCTTGGTGAAAATATCCAGTGCGGTACCGGTGAGATCATGCATGCGCTCTAGCATATCCACCAAAAGTTTTCTCCAAATTACACAACTGTCTAAAAAGAGAACCATTAAACAATCCGCCTACGGATTACCTCCAGTTGAATTTACCCTTCTTTCAAGTATAGAATTAGATTAAGTACTACAACAATTAAAACAAAAGAAAATCAAATACAAGTAACTAGGTGGACAAAAATCTGTAGAAGACTGAAAGCATTGCAACAACAACAGCAGCAAAACACAGTGTAATACAACGAGCAGGGTCTAGAGAGGATCGAGTGTATGCAGACCTTAACCGTATCTTCAAAGGTAGAGAGGCTGTTACCAATAGACCCTCAGCCAGAACAAAAGCATTGTAGGGACAGAACTAACTTAAAACTAAAGTAAGGATGCAAGAAAAGTATTCATAAAATGAGCACAAAATTGCTGAGAATACATTGTCTTGGGTCATCTTTCACCATAAAAAATAAGTTCATTAACAGTATTCACCTACGAGGAAAAGTGCCTTTGCATTTACAAATTACTTACCAACACTATAAAACGAGATGAATAAATAGGATGCCAAATGAATGGAGAGAACATGAGATCCATGGGTATTACAATTTAAAGGAGACTCACTTCTAGCTTCAGATAATTCAAGCTTTCTCCTCCTATGTAACTTGTTGAGTAACCCCAAGAAAATCATTGAAACTACGAACCTAAGCATGAAGAGCATCTGAGCTGGAGAGTTTGTACTTCTAGTTCAAATTTAACCAATTATTAGAACACTCCTACCCAATTTTTCTCAAACTATTCTAGCTAATTATGCTCGTCTATGCAGAGCGCTACTCCAACAGAGGCTAGTAGGCAAAAATAGAAAAAACATCAAAAGAATTGGTCCAAAAAGAGGGGGATTCAGTAATTTGACAAACAATACATGACTGTCCTCAATGATTGTTCAACTCTTAAATAATATCATTTATTTTATGCTTTCATTGGGGAGAAAGTAAGGCCAGTCTATTAAAGAATTCAGACCACTATTTCAGGACATTATTGAAGTTCAATTTATGGAAATTGCAATGAAATGAGTATAACTTTCAATAACAAAGCCGCGATATTTATACAAAAGTAAGTTCATCCTAAGAAATGAAGACATTCCAACAAAACATAAAAATATGCATCTATAGATTGATGCAATTAGAAATTTCTATTGGTCAATATGTATGTGCGAGTTACATTTTAAAAAGTCAAAGCTCAATATCATTGTGTAATTTGTCCAACCATTGACGAAATTGAGAGTTAGAGAAAAACGATACCTTCAGGCAACTATAGTATTTCCTTTCTTCTTCCTAAAAATAGTTTCATCAACTTATGTAGAAATTGCTCAAATCGTCTCATGAGTAAGCAAATTCAGAAAAAGCTGCAAATCTGCAACAGAAATATACACAGGTAAGAAAAGTGGGAAGAAACATCTTTTGAATGTTTCTTTTCTTATCTTCTTTCATATTTACAAATCGTTTTGTATTTAGACAAAGAAGAGAAAAAACTATAATCTAAAGAGATCAGAATATGATGTAGATAAACAACACTGTCAGATTTTCCTCTATTTTAATGGACTAGTGGTAATTCACTGTAACCAAACTAACCTTTCCTGGCTAGCTCTTTTCATGAAACTTAACCACATGCAAGACACATGGTTCTATATTGTACATCAGCATAGAGAAATCTGAGAAGGAAGAGGGAAGATGTAGTATGTGCACCTAACTTCACTATCATAGATTCCAGTATCACTGACATGGTTCAACTGCAAGCATTTCTAAGTGATACCTCTTCTTGTGGTCATTCACTACATCATACAAAGAAACATATATCAGTAACCAAAATTTCTCTTTATTCTTGTAGGTAAAATGTCAAGAGTGAATACTCTATATTACACAACAGCAGTGTATTTTTTAAATTTGGGTGCCCCTAAAAGTAAAATCAACTCAATATTGCACTTCACTTCAACTGCTCACAAGTTCCTAGAAGTTTAACCATCAAGGCAGCTGATGTTAAATCATCAAAACAATCATAGTACAGATCCATACTGAGTAAAAAAGCATTGCCTTCAAAAATCAGTTTGAATTTCTTAAGATTATACCTCTGGAACTTTCAGTCCAGAGCAGCCAGATGAATGTTCATCTTGGGTTAAACAACTTGAAATCTCAGTGATATTGGCATTTCATTGAATATAACAGGCCTAAAGTATTGAGTTCCGAGAGCTGCAAATCCCATAGAATTCCAACTTATAATAAAACCATCTTAAAATAAAAAATATTTTAGAAGGCAATCATAAGTTCCATGATATCTGTTTGTTTGAAGCAGAAATATTAATTTTCTCCAGGACAAATCTTTCAATCTCAACTAGTCAATCTAAAGTTTGATGATCCAAAAATATATAGAATAGTATTTATTGGACAAATAAGCCATAACAATAACATACCCAGTGTAGTTACACAAGTTGGGGTATGGGGAGGTTAGGGCGTACACAGACCTTAACTATATGGAGGTAGAGAGGTTGTTTCCGAAAGACTCCCAGCTCAGGTAATGCAAATCAAAGAACATATCAAAGGAAAGAAATAAACCATGCACTAAGGAAGCATCACGTAGCATATAGGGAAGGAAAACAGTAACATCAGAAAAATCATGTGATAACCAAAACAGGAGACACAAACAGTAGTTGCAAGACAGGAAACTTTTGCAAAGACTGTTGATTGTAAAGCAGAAACAGGTACGGGCGATATTTGACAAACGCATACAGAAGATGTAACCACATAGGTGTTCCACCAGAAAATGCAAAAAGATATAACTAGATGGGTGTTCATAGATACAAACCATTCAGGATACTGTGCAACCTATGGGTTGATTGCATTAATAAGAGTCTGAGATAAATCTCGGTCAAGAGTAAAACCCTTTTCCATCATCTGATCCCAGATTGCACAAGCCACTGAGAGGTTCTTCCCCTGTATGAGACCTCCAATAATCAATTTGAAGGTGATTTCATCAGGATTTAAACCTCTGGTTTGCATATCTTCATAAAGACTCAGTGCTTCTGTTACTCTAGAAGCCTTGCAAAATCCACTGATTAGTGCATTATACGAAATAACATCAGGAGCAACACCATGTTCCACCATATCACGGAAAATGCTCTCAGCCACCCCTAATTTACCTGTCTTGCACAAGTTATCTATAATAGAAGTGTACAGTACACGATCAGGAAAAAGGCCCATGCTGGTCATCTGATCAACAAGTGCCTTAGCTACACTAGAATTGCCTTCTTTTAGAGAAGCTTCTATAAGAATCGTAAAAGTTACAACGTCAGGGAGAATTTTTTTTTGCTCCATCTCCTTGAAGAGATTGTATGCCTTCTTACTTTGGTCTGTCTTGCAGAGTGCTCTAATAATAGTATTGTAAGATACAACATCTACTAATCCTTTGGTTTCCATCTTGTCAACCATTAACTTATAAGCCTTATCTAATCTATTCGCTTTGCAGAAACCTCTGAGAAGCTGGTTATAGCTGTAACCATCAGGTTCCAACCCATTTCCTTCCATCTTCTCGATCAACTTCATCGCCTCTTCCAACATAAGCTCGTTACAACAATAATTCAAGAACACATTATAAGTAACCAAATCTGGTTCACACCCGTTTCTCTTCATGAATGTCTTAATTGCTTGTGCTTTGTCAATCCTACCAGCTCGACAAAATCCATTTATCAGCGTATTGTATATCTCCGTGTTGAATTTGACTTGACCCCTTAGAATACCCAAAGTCAGCTCATAAGCCAAATCAACCTTACCACTCCCACACAGCCCAAAAACAAGAGCTTTACAAGCCTTATTGTCCGGTCTTAAACCTTTCCTAATCATCGTATGCCACATTTCAACAGCATTATCGAAACGTCCAATCCTACACAACCCACTAATAACAATAGTATAACTCACTACATCTGGCTCTCTCCCTTTCTCTCCCATTACTCTAATCAACTCCAAAGCAATATCCACCAAATTTTCACTACACAAAAGATTTAAGTACATATTATATGCCCAAAAGTTGGGTACAATCCCAACCCTATCCATATCATTTAATAACCTACTAATAAGATCAAAGTTCTTAACTTTACACAACCCACAAATAAATTTTGAATATGTCAATGAATTTAAAGAAAACCCAACTGGTTTCATCTCATTATAATACCCTTCCGCTAAATCAAAATGCGAAGTACGAATCAAAACACCAATAATTCTATTGTAATCAATGCTGAAAACTCTACAATCTGATTGAGCCATTTCGTCAAACACTTGGAGTGCTTCGTTTACCAAACCAGTTTTCACGTAACTTGAAATGCGAGTACGATATATGAGTCTATGCTTACCAAGAGCTTTATACATATCAATCAATATACACTCTTCAAAACCCAAAGCATACTATTATTTTTTCAACAACAGTATAACAGTAGAATTTGTGGGATTTGCAATGAGATTGGTAAGGAGAAACTGGTTTTGGCAATGGAGAAAAATGGCAGAAAAATTAGAGATTTGGGGGCTGAAATCAATGGAGAAATCCAATTTTCAAATGAAATTTTAGGGCAAAAAGGATCAATTTGATAGTCACCATGTTAGAGTTTTTTGAGTTTTATATTATGAGTTACTAAAAATTTAATGGAGTAATTATTTAAATCAATAAATATTATTTTGAAATTTTATAAAATTAGAATAAAGTAATGTTTTTATATAAAAATAAATGTTTGATGAGTAAAGAGCATAAAATGTTACTATTAAATACATTTTATTAATTCATTACTCAAAAAAAAGTTTGGACAATTGTTTGCTGAAAATTTGAAATCTAATCATTATAGTGACAAGCATTATAGTTGTAATATTTTAAGATTAAGTATTAGATTTATTGTATTTTTAAAATTATAAATTCAGATATAGTATAACCTAAAAATTTGTAAATTTTTAACTTATATAAGCAATATTATTAAAATATTCATTTTTTTTTTTAAAGAAGTTTTGTTATGGTTAAACAAAATTGATATATGTTTTATGCCTTCTTTTTCCTAACTCAATTAATATTGAGTATAAAATGAAAAAAAAAAATCTTAATATGACAAAGGTAATAAATAAAAGAAATAAATATATTCAAAAAATATTGGACAAATAAAATTAAACTGAAGGGGTGATATCATAATTTTAACAATAAATTGAAAAAGATTGAAACTTACACATAAATAGCAATAGTTGAATGCGTTTTATACATTTCTTAACAAAAGGGGTAATAACGTAATTTCATTAATAAAAAACCAAGACACTGAAACTTACTCATAAATCGCATTTGTCGAATGGATTTTATGCAATTTTTTCTCAGCTCAATTAATATTGAGTATAAAATAAAAAATAATTATCAAAGATAATAAATAATTATTATCTTTCTCGAAATGATAAAAGTAATAAATAAAAGGAATAATAATATTAAAAAAAATTAGATTAATAAAATTAAACGGAAGAGATAATATCGTAATTTTAACAACAAAAGAGAAAAGACTGAAACTAACACATAAATCGCATTTGTTGAATATCTTTTATGTCTTTCTTAAAGAAAAGGGGTAATAACATAATTTCATCAATAAAAATAAAGACACTAAAACTTACTTATAAATCACATTTATTATTTAAAATCACAAATTTAAAAATCTATTTAACTTTTTTAAATTTTATATCAAATCAAAATAAATTAAAAGGGTGAGTGTATCACTTTACATCTCATCTCATGTCTAAGTCAAACTAAAGTAACAACTACTTGTTAATTTCCTTTTTTATTACTTAATAAATATGTTAGTCTTTTTTCATTGTTTAGCTTTAAAATTTGTGTTAGATTTTTAATTAATATTTAAAACTTTGAAACCAATTGAATATTGTGTATCAATCACTTGGAAAAACAAAGGAATGAAGTTGGGTATTATTTAGACACACCATAACTATTTTTATTTAGCTTTGTAATCTTTTTTTCTTTTATTATATTCTCAAGTGTTATTGGTATTATTCCTATATAATCATTGATATATATAATTGTGTAGGTTAACTATCTAAAAAAAATTATTTTTAGACCAAATAAAATATTTTTATTTTATTTAATGAGTTGGGACAGTTGGTGGGACATGCAATAAAGCTTTTGAGATTTGTTACCTTACATGGAAATGAAATTGATAGAATATGATAGAATCGATAATTCATGTTTTGATGATAGACAAGAAGCGCAAAGAACAGTAGCAAATGTACGCAGCAAGAGAAGCCAAGCTCGAGTCCAAGATCGAGTAAAATGGGTCAGCCAAGTAATCAAGAAAATAGAGTTATTTGTCAAAAGCCAAAAATAATATATTAAAGGTATAAGTTGATACAAATAAAGAAAACCTTAAATATATTATTAAGGAAGGAAGTTGTATATAATAAGGATTGTACTTTAAAAGGGAATCCTTGTTTAACAATAACTTCCTTACCTTATCTGATAAGGATTGTACAAGGCAAAAGAAACTCTATAAGAAGAGGACGATGCAGATGAAGAAACTCACGACTTCACATAGAGAGAAAAGGGAGAATTATTCATCAAACTGAAGTCTTCAAGATTGATAGGTTTGCTACGTTTAAAACGTTCTTGAGTGAGAAGGTTTTTAACGTGTAGAACTGTTTTCTTGTTTTGTTCTTGATTGTAATTTACAATTTATTGTACAAAGGATGGGTTTGGCTCTTTGTAGGGTTGAGTGTTAGTGAGAGTTGTAACAAAAGGTGGGTTTGGCCTTTTTGGAGAGATCGATTGGAGTCAATCGAGAGAGGTAGTAGAGATAAGACTTTTGATTATTGAGTTGTAATTACAAAATCTTATAGTTGAATTAATAAAACAAGGGTTTTCCTTCCTTGAGTGAGGAATGTTTTTAATTCAATAAGTGTTTGTGTCTTACTTAAAAGCAACTTACAAGAACCTGGTTCTTGTTCTGGGGTAAGGTTTATTCAGAAATAATTAATTTGTTTCCTTATTATATTATGGAAACAAATAATATGAGTTGATATTATTATTTATCTTACTTCTTAGTTTCACTTTTTTTAATATATTTTTGTCCATTTTTAATTGTAATAGTTTTTTTTTTAGAGTCAAACAATAATAACTTTGACTGATATTATTAGTTACCTTACTTCTTAGTTTCACCTTTTTTTATATAATTTCTATTCATTTTTAATTATTATAGTTTTTTTTAGAGTCAAATAATAATAACTTTGACTGATATTGTTAGTTACCTTACTTTTTAGTTTCACCTTTTTTATACTATCTTTGTCCATTTTTAGTTGTTATAGTTTCCTTTTTAAGAGTCCAACAATAATAACTTTGACTGGTATATTTACAATGTCTTTTTAGTCATATTGATATGCAAATAATTAAAATTTATAGTACTTTTGTATATCTTAATTTTTTGGTTTAAAATGTCAATTAATGGAATCTAATTTAACTTTTAAAATTAGTCAAATTGACTTTCAAAAAGTACAATATACCAAATAAAAATGGATAGATGAAATATTCAAATTACTTACCTTTACCTTAATTCTTGGATTTACTTTCTTTATATGAAATTACTTACCTTACTTCTAAGATTTTTTCCCCTATAAATACAACTGTTAAGTTATTTGTTGCTTACAAGTTACAAAGCAACTATTGAGTTGAAGTAGTGTATTTTGAGCTATCTTTGGGGAAGAGTCACATCAGGGAGGATGACTATTGTTTGAGCTAGGTATAATTAATATTCTACTTTTGTTTTGTGTTTTTTTTTTCTTTTACATTGTTCTTGTTGATATATAAGATTTTATCGCTATCTGTACATTTTAATATTGATATATAAGATTTTATCGCTATCTGTACATTTTAATATTGAGAATCAACATTACAATTTTTTAGTTCCTTAAATTAAGTTTAATCATGGTAAGGTCTGTCAGCAAAAATAATTGTATTGAGAAGATTTAAAAGAAAAAACAAAAAGCAATGTGAAATTCTCTAAAAGATGTACTGGTCTTTTTAAGAAAGAAAGTGAGTTATGGACGCTTTGTAGTAGTGTAAGTGCTATGATTTGTTGGAGGATTCACAATCATGATAGCACTTAGACTATCACAAAGTGTTGAGAGCTCACTTTCTTTCTTAAAAAGGCTCATACGCCTTTTAGCAAATTTCACATCCCTTTGCCTTTTATTTTGTATCTTCTCAATAAAAAAAATTGTACTCAGACCTTGCCATGATTAAACCTGATATAAGAAAGTAAAAAATTATAAGGTGGTTCTCAATTTCAAAATCTATAAATAGTGATAAAATATCAACAATAATAATATGGAATTACTTACCTTACTTCTAAGATTTTTTCTCCTATAAATTCAATTGTTAAGTTATTGTTGCTTACAAGTTACAAAGCAACTATTGTATTGAAGGGGGGGGGGGGTTATTTTGAGCTAGGTATAATTAATATTCTACTTTTGTTTTGTGTATTTTTTTTTTCTTTTACATTGTTATTGTTGATATTTAAGATTTTATCACTATTTATACATTTCATATTGAGAACCAACGTTACAATTTTTTACTTTCTTAAATCAGGTTTAACATGGTAAGGTCTAGCCGCAAAAATAATTGTATTGAAGATACAAAATAAAAAGCAATGGGATGAAAAATTCTCTAAAAGACGTTTTGGTCTTTTAAGAAGGATAGTAAACTATCAAGACTTTGTGATAGTCTAAGTGTTGTGGTGATTGTGAATCCTTCAACATATGCGACTCTGATTTATTGGAAGATTCACAATTACGATAGCACTTGGACTATCACAAAGTATTTAGAGCTCACTTTCTTTTTTAAAAAAGTCTCATACGCCTTTTAGCGAATTTTACATTCCTTTGAGTTTTATTTAATGTGTGTGACAGTTGGTGGGACATGGAATAAAGTTTTGAGATTTGTTACCTTAAATGGAAATGAAAAAATTAATTTGTTTCCTTATTATATTATGGAAACAAATAATATGAGCTGATATTATTAAGTAGTTACCTTACTTCTTAATTTCACATTTTTTATATTATTTCTTTCCATTTTTAATTATCAGATTTTTCTTTTTTAGAGTCAAATAATAATAATTTTGATTGACAATTTATGATATATTTTTCATCATATTAATATGCGAAAAATTAGAATTTATAGTATTTTCGTATAGTTTTTGTATATCTAAATGTTCTGTTTAAAATATCAAATTAATAAAATCTAATATAACTTTAAAAATTAGTCGAATTGATTTTCAAAAAGCACAATATACCAAATAAAAGTCGACAGAGGAAGTATTCAAATTACTACCTTTACCTTAATTCTTCGATTTATTTTCTTTATATGAAATTGCTTACCTTACTTTTAAGATTCTTTTATCCCTATATAGACCATATAGTATCTATATTCATTGTAAATAAAATAATTGTTATACTCGGTTTTATGAATTCGTATTTTGATATTCTATATTAAATTCTCTTACTTAAAAGTACTATATATAAGCTTACATATTATCTATTTTTATATAGATATGAAATTTCCACTTATCAATTGAAGAAATTTATTATACAAGTTCAAAAAGTTATGCTAATTATCATAATTATATAATCTATGCAACTTAAATGTTTCTTTTTTTATTACGAAATGCGTTTGTATAATTATTCTTATTTTCTTCTTTGTTTTCCTTTTAAGTCTGATTAAAGAACTAATGATTTATTTTTCTTGAATAAATCATTCATTAGAAGTTACTGACTTATGTGATAATGACAAATAATCAAATTCATGTTGAAATATTGCTAATATTTTTTAAGAAATTATTTTCCCATTATTTTTAATGTATAAATATTACTAAAAAATTATTTATGTGCTCACTTTACCATTGAAATTAGAATTGATTTTTTTCTATCAAACTACAAATTGTATTTCGGTGATGAAAATTGTATTACTTGATTGCCAAATCTATATACACGTATCTCAATATATATGAATATGATTTATGAAAGGGTGCAATATTTGGGGGGAGGAGGAAATAACATACTTGGTGAAAATAATAAATCTGTTGAGGAATGATATAATATTCTAAAAAAATAAATACAAATTGACTATAAAAGAAATAATAATACAAGATTCTGGGAAACAGATAACATACATGATAAAATAATGTAATCAAGAAACAATATTCTAAAAAAAAATAGAAATTAACTGTTGAAGAACAGGATACATATATGTTTAAGAAATACAAATTCATATGAGATAGCATACATAGTGAAAATGATATTAATCAGAATACAATGTTCTAAAAAAAATACAAATTGACTGTTAAAAAATAGAATACATCTATGCTTAAGAAATACAATTCATATGAGATACGTATTTGAAATACAATGTTCTTACTAAAAATACAAATGATGAGTAAAAGAAAAGTAATTGACAAACAAAAATTAATATGAATATTATCCTGAACCTTCTTCTTCGGCTCTCTCCTTCTTCTTCGTTTGTTATGTTTCTTTTTTCCAATTTTTTTCACCAAATTCAAATATGAATCTGTGTTTATTTGTGAATTAATAACCCATAAGCAAAATTCTAAATTATTAAATATAAATAAACAAAAAAAATCAAACAATATAGTATGTATGAATGCGTATGTGGATTACTACAAATTACAATATACCAAATTCCAAATATGAAAACAAAATCATATAAAATAGTGTTTCAAATACTAAATTCCAAAATGCATAAATTTTTGATGAGTATGTTAACAAACTCATATAAAAATTGAAAAAATTGATGAAAAATCTGTAATACATACAATCCAAAATTCAACATAATTTTTTATTTCGCAAATAAAATCTCATGAAATCTCGCAAAATAAATGATGATTTCGAAAATACCTTTATGTATTGAGAGATTTCTTGAATTAATCGATAGATCTGAACAAATTGGTATGAACTTGAATAACTAGTTCTTCTTCAACAATGAGAGAGAGAATAATGATGAAAATGGTAAAAGAGAAAAAAAAAAATTAAAAATCTTAAAGATGAAAATAAATTCGATGGCATTAATGTCTAGAAGAAATCTAAATGGGTAGTGAATATATTTAATGCTGGACTGTTTTGAGAAATAAAAAGAAAGACAAGTAATAGTATTTGAATACAAATTATTTTTAAAATATTGACATATTGACATTTTGAATAAATATTTTAAAATATAGATATTTTTACTAATTAAGTTTTGAATTGTGACTAGTTCACTAATTTTTCCATTAAAATTCAATCCATTCCAAGGACAAAAACTTGAAACAAATCAGTGTGGGCCTAAGGCCCAAAGATACTATTAGTTTGAGGCCCAATAAAACTCTTAATGGGCTTTGGTTTCACTGTCAGAGAGACCAAAAAAAAAACAAAAAAACAGAGAGGATAAGAAAGAAGAACAAAAAAAAATACCGGCAGCTCTGTTGCTCTCTTCTTCTTCTTCTCCTCCGAGTAAGCTTACTTTTTCATCTTTTTGCTTACTAATAATCTTCATATAGATAAACACAACAACTATTTTACACTTCTGCAGTAGAAAAAGAGTTTTTTTTTTTTGCCCATATAGTGTAGAATGACCGGTATTTAGTGAATACTGTTACTAGTTTTTTGTTGTTGTTGTAAACTTGTTCTTATGGAGTTAATAGTACCAACGAAGCAAACCCATGAAGGGTTTTGCTCATTTCACTCTACTCGTAAGGATATCACTGTTAATTGCTGTAATAATAGGAGTTTCAAGAACAGTTCTTTACTTGTGGGTCAGTTGAGAAAACAGAGACAAGATAAGGTTTTTCCTGTTTCAAAAATTGAAACTTTATCTAGTGTTGAGAAAAGGGGATTTGGGAGTAGTAGTAATAGGAGGTGCAAGAACAGTTTGCTTGTGGGTCAGCTGAGGAAGCAGAGACAAAATAAGGTTTTTGCTATTTTAGGAGGGACGACGAATGGTAGGTTATCAAGTGTTGAGAAAAGGACAAATGGGAGCGTATCTGAAAATATTGAAGAATTTGAGAGTAATAATTATCTTCGTAGGTTGGTTAGGAATGGAGAATTAGAAGAAAGTTTTAAGCATCTTGAGAGTATGGTGTATCGTGGGGATATACCTGATATTATACCATGTACAAGTTTGATTCGTGGGTTTTGTAGAATCGGGCAAACGAAGAAGGCTACGAGAGTTTTAGAGATTCTTGAGGATTCTGGGGCTGTTCCTGATGTTATCACTTACAATGTGTTGATTAGTGGTTATTGTAAGTCGGGTGAAATTGATAATGCGTTGAAGGTATTGGATCGAATGAGTGTTGCACCTGATGTTGTCACGTACAATACTATTTTGCGTAGCTTATGTGACAGTGGGAAACTGAAACAAGCTATGCATGTTCTTGACCGTATGTTGCAGAAAGAGTGTTACCCTGATGTGATTACCTATACAATTTTGATCGAAGCAACGTGTAAGGAAAGTGGTGTTGGGCAGGCGATGAAGCTTTTGGATGAAATGAGGAGTAAAGGATGTGTACCTGATGTAGTAACTTATAATGTTCTTATAAATGGGATTTGTAAGGAAGGGAGATTGAACGAAGCAATCAAATTTCTGAATAGCATGCCATCTTATGGTTGCCAGCCTAATGTGATTACCCACAATATAATTTTGCGTAGTATGTGTAGTACGGGTAGATGGATGGATGCTGAGAAGCTTTTGGCTGATATGGTTAGAAAAGGCTGTTCTCCTAGTGTTGTCACGTTTAACATCTTGATCAATTTCTTATGTCGAAAGGGACTGTTGGGACGGGCAATTGATTTATTGGAGAAGATGCCTAAGTATGGATGTACTCCAAACTCCTTGAGTTATAATCCATTGCTTCATGCATTCTGCAAAGAGAAGAAAATGGATAGAGCGATTCAGTATTTGGAAGTTATGGTGAGTAGGGGTTGTTACCCTGATATTGTGACTTATAATACATTGCTCACGGCTTTGTGCAAAGACGGTAAGGTTGATGTTGCAGTTGAAATCCTCAATCAACTTAGTGACAAAGGTTGTTCTCCAGTTCTAATCACTTACAATACAGTGATTGATGGATTATCCAAAGTTGGGAAAACTGAACTTGCCATTGAACTTCTGAATGAAATGCGAGTGAAAGGTCTCCAACCTGATATCATTACCTATTCCTCATTTGTGGCAGGTCTTAGTAGGGAAGGAAAAGTTGATGAAGCCATTAAATTCTTTCACGACATAGAAGGATTGGATGTCCGGCCCAATGCTATAACCTACAATGCCATTATGTTGGGGCTGTGTAAAGCTCGTCAAACAGATCGTGCAATTGACTTCTTGGCTTATATGATTTCAAAGGGATGCAAACCTACCGAATCTACATACACTATTCTAATTGAAGGTATTGCTTATGAAGGCTTAGCAGAGGAGGCTTTGGAGTTATTGAATGAGTTGTGCTCTAGAGGAGTTGTGAAGAAGAGTTCTGCTGAACAGGTGGTGGTTAAGATGTAGTTTCTAAGCATACTTTCACTTCCAACATCAACCTCTTTAGTGTCAGTTTTTTTTTTTTTTTTTTTGGATGTATTCTGTTAATTGCTCACAAAAGCATTTGTGTTCGCATCAATATGTAACAATTCCCCTCTGTTGGCTAGATATATGAAGTGAAAGTTAATTTTGTTTGATAATGATCATTATACTTTGTTTTCAACTAGTGTACTTCTATACCCCATGATTGTTGACGCGTACATCTTTTATTATTTCTTTTGGAGAAAATTGATGAAAAATGAAAGTTATGCAGAACTTAAGTTATTGGCCGAGGGTCTTTCAGAAATGGCCTCTCTACCTCCATGAGGTAGGGGTAAGGTTGCGTACACTCTATACTCCCCATACCCCTCTCTATGGGATTTCACAGGGTATGTTGTTCTAATATTTTAGCTTATTGCTCATAAAGGTATAAAGTTTATATGATGATGGTTTAAAAGAACTACAATTGAATTTTCATGTACATTTCTGTGTCATTTGCATTTTTAAGGATCATTGATTGTTATATGGTTTCCATTTCTCTCTGGGAATATCGTAGTTTCAAGTCCAGAAATTTATGGCATTCTGGAAGTAAGGGAATTCTTGGTAAACGAAGTGTGCTTTGTGTAGTGGAAAGCTAATATGATTGTTGGAGGGTTCATAGAATTATCTGCTTTTTTTGGTTAATTGTATACCCTAGGCCAAGCGGCTTGATCTCGGAGTAGTTACATATACTAGTTAGTTAATAGCTGGCACCATACAATATTCAGAGGTAGTCATGCCAATTGCTTCGCTCTGCATATTTTCCTAGGAAATGTAGTTCCTGAAATATCTGCCCGCATTGCTTCTGTTGCAATCATTGGAGGAACAACCAAATCATAAATACAGCACTTCGCTTCCTCCTTTGTCAGCTTGTCCAGCCCCCTATTCTGTTCCCTACATACATCTGTTGGCACTGGAGCTCCCATATAATGTTTTTGTATGGCAAGTGTCCATGTGTAAGCATTTGGATGGCTTTGGTTGAGTCAATATTACTTTCTAGCTGTAATAACTCATGTACTGCTGCTAGTTGGAGGCCCTGGATAAGTGCATGGAGGTCAACTCAGATAGCGGATGTATGAGAATCCCCTTCATGTAGCCTAATATCCAGTCGCCTGTATGTTTCCTAAAGACTCCTCCTAATCTTCCTATTCCAGGGTTGCATTTTGTGGATCCATTGGTGTTGAGCTTGTAGTTACCTGTCCTTCAAGAAGATGTAATCCCTCTGCCACTGATTCACCCCCCTCTGCTTTGGTTTCTCCAGACGAGAAAAATGTCGCCTTTGGCTGTTTCATAGAACTGCATCAACAGAGAGGACTTAACCACTACTTAAAAGATTCTTTTACCTGTACTTTTTTCTGCTGTAGAGTACTGATCACCAATCATATATCTCAGAAGGTACTTGTGATCACAGACAGAATCACCTGTATGTATCGACATGCATTTTCAGAATCCTCAGAGCTCTTGATGAAACTCGAAGGACTTACAAGAAGGAACGTGGCAAGCCATCTCCAGGTATTAGTTAGTCATCGCGTTTCAATCTGCTTTTGAATTAGGGATTTTCTAGGTAGATCTGTTTTGTAATGTGGAAATAAGTTGCAAGTTGATACTCTGTATCACAAGATGAATTGTGTCCCTTTTTTCCTTTGTATATTGGATATTTCATATATGTATGCAATCCATGTACAGTGTTTATGAATTTAGTTGACTCTTGAACTAAGCATGGTAAGAATTAGATATCCTTTGCTCTCATTATTCACTTTTCGTCACACGAGCCGAGTGTCTTTTGGAAACATCTCTACCTCCACGAGCTAGAAATAAGATGTGTCTATACTCTAAGATGAGTGGATATCGTTAGGATTCAGATTACTTTAATTCGATGAGTTCAATCTTCATATTTTTTTAACTGAATGGCTGAACAAATTCAAATTATTGATTCTAAATTGAATGAATATGTATACGTAAGCTTCGTAATGAAATTTCTGAAGTTGAACTATAGTTTATCATCCACAAAATTATACTAAGAAATTTTACACTTGCTCAATTTCATATCAAGAGAATAATATCTATTCTGTTGAATCGAGATTTGAAATTTATAGATTACGAATTACTTGGTATTTATTTTTGGTTGGGGATGGCCTGTATATTTGAAATTAGTTGAAGTGTGCAAAAGTTAGCTCAGATTTCCAAGGTCATTAAATTTTCTTCGTTATAATTTGACTCAAAAATGTTTTTACAATCAATGTTTTGGTTCAAAAAAGTACAAAAGGAACAAATATGCCATCAATAGTTTGGTCAAAAAATGTCCTGCGAATTCTAATGGTAGTTTGCTTATTTTTTTAATCCTATTTTTGTAAGTTTTTTGCTTCAATTCGAAATCATTGAACAAAAAACTAACACCATGGTATGAGTGATCGATCAAGTCTTGATTTGCTCACCTAAACTTCGAAAAAAGAATACCATTCAAACAAGTTTTACAAAACAATTCGACAAAAATAGAAAATGCAAGTAACACATCACATCACAACTCCTCAGCGCAATTATACCCACCACAATCTCGACTGATCAACCAACAACGCGTAGTTCTCATACTAACGAACCTCCCAGACTAACGCGTAGTTCTCGTAGAACCTGAGAATTATCATAGGATTTATGTCATAACTCATAGAAACATAAATTGAATGCACACAAGCTGACACAAACAAAACAGAAAATTTGCGAAATTCTCATTAGCCAGCTGCAGTAACAGTTCTTTACCCAAGACAAAAATCCCTCAAATATCCAAAAAGTTAAAATAAAACACTATCAGAAAATCACAAATTTAAGACTAGCAGTGTTGGCAATCCTGGAAAACACTCAATTTAAAACTACACGATAGCGTTGGCAGCGCTTGCAATCCTGGGCCAAAGATCAGCACACTCTTTTCCGATAGGACCAGTAATAGCAGAACCTATATAACAGAGAAAAGTGTGGATTAACATTCTGAAAGGGAAGGAGGACAAGGAACAGTAACTGCAAAATTTGCGATAATCGAACAACAAGAGACAGTAACATAAATAGCAATGAACTCTACTCAATGTAAAATAACATACCCTTCATTTCACCCTTGGGATTCACAATTACACCAGCATTATCTGTACAAACAAAGAAGAGCATCAGATGACATGTTTTCATATACTGTGCAGATACCACTTACAGCTGCTGCACACACACTTTGCTATCCCTCAACTTCATGACTTTATTATATCATGAAACACTATCATATTAAATAATTTTATGTGTTTTTAAAAAGTGATTTACTGTCACAACAAAAACAATTAAGGGTATCTAGATATACCTTCAAAGTACATGAAAACACCATCCTTTCGGCGCCATGGCTTGCGCTGACGAACAATGACAGCAGGCATAACCTTCTTCCTCAGATCAGGCTTACCCTTCTTGACAGTGGCCATGACCATGTCACCCACGCAAGCTGAAGGCAACCTGTTAAGCCTTCCCTTGATACCCTTCACTGAAATGATGTAAAGGTTCTTTGCACCAGTGTTATCGGCACAGTTAACTGTGGCCGCCACTGGCAAACCCAGTGACATCCTGAACTTGTTCCCAGCGGAACCTCCGCGTCCTTAAATAACATTATAAAATAGTCAATTAGTCAATCAATCAGCTACATTTCAAATTCAAAACAGTGAGGTTTAACGATATGAAATGTCCATACAAGTTGACACTCCTATTAGGCTCATTTTAGTCTAATACTGGTAAAAATAAATTTGTTTACTATGGTTATATTAATTAAAAGCTCCCTAAATAGCTAAACCTCACACTGATGCCACATCAAATGTAACATTTTAAAAAAATTCAAAGAATACATCAGATCAAACAACAAGAGAACGGCGGGAATTACCATACAACAAGCAGAAAATTGAATTGTATATATGTTAAAATAACTAATTAAATCAATCGTGTTTCAATCTGAACCTAGTTCGAGGACAAGTAAATGAAACATATTCACACTTTCCACTCTATTAGGCACATTTCATTATAATACAGTCAACTAAGTCACAATGCTAAACTAGCCAGGTCTCGGGACAACTACATGAAGCATTTGTACATTTTAACCACACAGGCTCCTCATTCCACTCTAATTACAGTAAAACAGCTCCACTGGCAAACTCAGCCACATCCTAAACTTGTTCCTAGTGGAACCTTTTCCGCCACGCCGGTAACATTCACATCAGCTCAAGTCACAGTTAAAAGCAACCACGAGGAAGAGAAGATATCATTGATCAAATTGGTATTATTCTCGTGCTCTCTTCTCTCTCTTCTAAAAGACTCTCTTCTCTTCTTCCTTTTAACCTAAACCTTCTGTCTGCAGGATTGGAGCTCTGTCCATGGAGGCTTACTATCTTAGTTTCTAGTTTCCTTTATCTACTTGCATTTCTGTACAATTTCGTTTGAATGAATGCGTACTTAATTACATTTTTAAACCTAATTAATCAATCAAGTTTCAGTCTCAACCTAATCGACGCAAACTATATGACACATTTTCACATCTTCCACTCTATTAAGCTCATTTCATTATAACGCATTCAACTAAGTCACACTCCTAAACTACCCGGGAGATTGACTACATGAAAATCTTGTACCGCTTCCACTATACACTACTCATTTCAATGTAATAACTACACATAATTTGTCTTTCTAAGGTATGTTAACAGCTACATGACTTAACAAATTCTCTAAATTGAAAAATACATGAAACCAAACTACGCAGTTCATTTCACTATACTATGGTTAACAAATCAAGCAAGCAACAAACTAATCTACATCACAACTACATGAAATATTAGAAAATGTTAAATTCAAGGTATATTATGAATTATATGACTTAAATAACTTGGTTTCTCAGGTAATAATGAGTCATATGACATGAAAGTTCTCTAAAATCTCAAATTTTGAATCAAATTGAGATCAAACAATGAAAATACGATAGAAATCGAACTGTACCTCGCTTCGACATTGTTGCTCTTCTCTCTACCTGAGAATGATTGAAGAGGAGGCGTTAGGGTTTTATTATATGAAGTTTTAGGGTTTTGCTGTAGAGTAATGGGCTGCTGGTCCAGTTCCAGTTGGGCTTGGTAGGCCCATTGATAGGTTTAATTTTGAGGCCCATTGTTGATTGGCCCATTGAACTTTTGATTCCGTTTGTATTGTGGGAAAAAAAACTCGAGATTAACAAGTTTTGATTTTTGACCTTGGTGGTTTTTTCATGATCATCAAGCGTAGGAAAAACGTTTAAGATCACTCCTTCGGAAACAATTCGATGTTCTTTCCGAAAAGCATAAGTTTATCTCAGTTTATGTGATACATTTTTTTTAATTCAAATCCAAAAAAGATATATGATACATTCTCTTATTGGGTAAACTTTTAATAATATTATCAATATTTTATTCAAATTATATTTTGTTACTAAGCAAAAAAAGGACTATAAAGCTGTACTATATATGTACTACTAATTTATACTCAAGCGTCTAATATTTTGTTTTAGCATATTCTTTAAAATTTTCTTCCATTTGAAAAAATTATAAAAAATTCTACTCTTCTCTATTTTGAATACATTATTTTATGCGATATATCGAAATATTGAGTGATATATTCAAAATTAAACCATAATGTATTAAAATGTTGAGTGATGTATTCAAAATCGAAATATGATAAATCGAGACGTTTTGAGATGTATTCAAATTTTACCAATTTTAAGAAAATTTTGTAATTTGAAATAGATTAAGAATAAGAAATAATTTGCTATGTTCTTGACTGGCCCATTGAACTTTTGATTCTCGTTTATATCATAGTATAAAAAAAATCAAAGTTAAATAAAGCTTTGATTTTTGACCTTGAAAGTTTTTTCATAGTTAAGTAAAATGTCAAAAATTCAACATCACCGCATCGAAGTCATTGATTGTAATTTTTTGATACTTTGGTGTTTTATGCTAAAGCATATGTTTGTTATGTGACACATTTTTTTCAATCGATCTCAAATAAAATGATACATTATCTTGTTTGATAAATATAAGGGATCGTTTGGTTAAAAACGAGTTATCTCAAGATAAATTATAACCATGTATAATAATGTTAAAATTATCTAATATCTCGAACTAAATATAGAGTAAAATATATTATTTCTCAAATTATTATAATTTCTACCTCACACCAAACGAATATCCCATTCAACTCTCCCTCGACTTATAATAATTTTATTTCATGTTCTAATTTTCTTTTAAAATAAATATGTGCATTTTTTTTCATATTAATAATGTATGACATTATTTAATAAATAAAATAATATTCAATAAAATTCCAATTACAAGCTTCAAGTCCCACAGCTTATTCTGTACAGGAAGAATGTTATCTTGAATTCTTTGAGACAAACAGAAAAAAAAATCATCCAAAGTGAAGAAGAAAAATGGCAATCATGATGAAGCAAGGGCTTCTTTGGAGTCCTTGCCCTCATTCTATCTCACCCAAAATTCAATCTTTTAAACAACCCATTTTTCAGCTCACTAGCAAATGGAGAAAAGAAGGAGAAGCTATGTTAAAGAACTCTGTTACCCAGGAAAAATCCAAAAAGAAAGGCATTGCCATTGATTTCAAGGTAAAGTTTAACTTTTTTGGCTTATGGGTTTTGCTTATTTCTAGTTTTTGCGTATTGGGTATGCTGCAAAATTGCTTCTTTTTGTTACTTATGATACTTTTGGTGGAGAGCAATGTCATGAACACATGATCGTGGTTTTTTATTTGTTTCTTGCACTTAGAGATGGAGTCGGTATTTTAAGCTCCTGTTTGGCTATAGATTATGAAGTTGAAACTTGAAAGATTGAGTTTTGGAAAGTTGTGATTGTTGGAATTTAAAGTTGTTGTTTGTAGAGTAGGAGTAGCATAAGGGGTAAAGTTGCTGTGATGTGACCGAAAGGTCACGGGTTTAAGCCGTGGAAATAGTATGTAGTAGAAATGCAGGGAAAGACGGTGTACAATAGAGCCAAGGTTCTTTTTCGGACCTCTCGTATTGCGGAAGTATTAGTGCACTAGGGTGCTCTTTAAAGTTGTGTTTAGACATGTATTTTACTTGAAGTCACAAAAATAAAATAAAGAACTTGTCTGGGTCGTTTTTTGGGAACTTGAAAATGTTTGAAGATAAAACTTGATCAAATATCATTGTCAATCAGATATTCGAGGACAAGTTTATGGAAGCTACTCCAAAAATCTATGGCCAAATGCTAGTTTAGTTTATGGGTTTCGATCACAATTTTTTTCTTCTTATTGGGTTCTCGATAGATTATTTAAACATATTAAACAAGATTTTAATACAAATACATGGTTTGAGCCTAAGCTCTTGAGTTCTGTCGAATTCGGAACTACAAAGATGGTTACGCTCCTGCTTGCACTGTTCCTTGATGTCAATTAGTGAAGCTGTCATTTCAGTCCAATTTTATATAATGCTATTTGACTAAACATAAAAGTTTTAGGACGTTAATTTGACTTATTAAGTAAAAGTAACAGTCCATAAAAAAGGTAGCCCAGTGTGCTAAGGTCACGCTATAGGCTGGGTCTGAAAAAGGTCGGATCACTAGGGTCTATTGTACACACCTTACCCAACATTTTTGCAAGAGGCTGTTTTCACAACTTGAGCTCATAACCTGGTCACATGACAGAAACATTTAAAAGTCCATAATAAATAGAATTAGAAACTTGGAATATAAAGCAAGCAACCTGCTGCAATGGGCGAAATTACGCTGATAGTGTAAAGATTCTTTGTGCCGTCTACCTACACAAGTTAAATCCTCATAGTAATAGTGAAATAATGTTAAAATAAGGTTGAAAAGTTAGTCTCAAAGTTTAAACTTTGGATTGCTTAATTAGTTTGATAAATTTGAATTCTTAAAAGGTTTGAAAGTTATGTAGAAACCGAATAGTGTTATATATGTTAGATATCCGAAGTATAAAGAGTGACGTATAAATTGGGACAGAGAAGAGAGTTCTTTATTCAAGTGGGATTCTTGTAAACAGAAGCTGTTCATATCCGATCGAAGTGATGCTCTTTCAACATTTACGTTACAGGAGAAAGTGAAAAACTAGCTTCATTTTGTAATATACTTCAGAAATTCTGAATTTTGATCTGATCTGTTGTATATGTTTAAAACCAGGCCTTGACTACACCTGTGAAAAGAAAAAGAAAAGGGGCTCGACATGTTCAATAGGCAATATAATGGATGAGTCTTGTTGTCGCCACAGTAATTTTAGAAGAAACATTAGAGTTTGTGTTAGGTTAGTGTCTGTTTTTCTATGTTTGGAATTGAGGCGTAATTGTTAGTGTTCAAGGTCTAGCCTTGGTGGACATCGTAACATGGTGCCTCTTGTTATTGGGAGGTGACAGGCATCTCGTGGAAATAGTCGTGGTGCGCATAAGCTGGCCCGGACACCGCAGTTGTAAAAGAGAAAAAGATTCTATTGATTTACTAGTTGAAGAGTACAAGAGTAGCACTGATCTCCACTGCTATAAAGCTATGATATAAAGATTGTTATTTCGTAACTTTCTATCCGGTATTATATGACACTGGCTTATTCCCACTGTGTTCAGAATCATTAACCAAGCTGTGAAATTTGAAATTTTCGGTAGCCTGCTCTGCACCAATGTACTTATGGTGTTTGAAAAGATAAAGACTCAATTAATCTAGTTTCCAGAAACGCTTCATAGGAAGAATCATATAATAATCTGGTTTCTGGAAAATGAAAATGTCTGATCCAAATTCATTCAGATTTTCAATCCGGTAACTACGGCTAAAGAGTTACTTGTTGATCAGACTTCCTGGCTAGTATTTTCGGTGTTTGGACAGAAAGAAACCGCAGGTGTTCTGATGGTGTATCAACTGTAGCACATTCAATTAACGCTAAATGTATTTTGAGCCAATTCAGTTGGCACACTTATCCTTGGTAAATTCCCATGACAATCATTTGGACTTCGTTAGCTCACTATTTTTAGTATAGTTTTTTTGTTGTACTAGAGCTGACAATTACTAGTATATCCTTCCCGAGTCGTCGTAGTAGCTTTTCTCCTGCAGTTTTTGTCTGTCGATTTCTGTTGCTATCCAGCATCTCTTGTACTTCGACCATCATAATTTTTGGTGTAGTTACTGTTCTGTTTTTTCTGAATGTTTTGTCACACTTTCTATAGTTTTTTTTACCATGACTCCTTCACTTCAGTTTTCTTCTTTTTTTCTTTTTGATCTGCTTGTCCTTGATCCGAGGGTCTATTGAAAACAACCTCTTTACCTCCCAAGATACGGGTAAGGTTTGCGTACACTCTGCCCTCCTCAGACCCCTTTTTGTGGGATTACACCGGGTATGATGTTGGAGCTGACAATTACTCTAACATGCTAAATAGGCTTTTGTATTTTTGCGTCTTCTGGGTGCAAGTAATGAAATTTTTACTTCATAAATTAAAAAGACCCTGGCTCATTTTCATGTTGAACTTCAATTATGCGTATGGCATTGGCAGGAAATATTGCAGTTTAGGAACTCTGCAGCGACAATTATCGTGACTAATGCATTGATGATGACTTCACCCTTAGATGCCTTGGCTGAAACATGTGAAGTTGATAATTCTCCCTTCAACATGCTCTTCAACATGCCCATACTGCTGCTTGTTGCGCTTATTGGGGCCACTGTTGGAGGTAAGGTGCTTAAATTATGTGTCGAGCCCTTGAGCCCATCATTTTTCCTTTTTGGCCTATCAACTTTGAATAGAAATACCATTGTGCATACTGTTGGGGATTGCCGTTACTCTTTTAGTCATAGACCCAGAAAATTGTAAAGTATGAATGAATATAAACATTATTATACATGATAAAATGTACATAAAAAATTATTTTCTTGAGCCGAGGGTTTATCAGAAACAGCCTCTCTGTATCCTACCCTCCCTGGACCCCATGTTGCTGTATACATGAGAGAATGTTACATATGATGTACAAACTACTCATTTCCAGAAAGGCATTCGTAAGATTCATTGGGGATTCAAAATTCATTATTACTCATTTCCAGAAAGGCATTCGTAAGAAGTTAGAAGTTTTTCATATCTAGCATGATACATTTTGGATATCTGCTTAGAACCTTGGAGTTCACCCGGACACTTATTCATCAGTTCACTGCCAAAACATGATGAACTTCCTACTTACAAGTTGTGTTAATGAGATTTATGACTACGGTAAAAAAATTCTATATTTGTTCATGGCGCTGACCTCCAAAGGTAAAAGGTTGATGCCATTTTGCAGAAACTTGTGCCTCTTCAGGTGGTCATTCAAAAATAAAAGAGAAATGCGCCTACGGGATGAAACTTTGAGTAGTTAACAGAACAGAAAATTGCATAGGTGCTATAGTTGTGCTCTTTTGTAAAAAAATACTTCTGTTTTAATTTTGACAGGAAGTATAAGATATTCAAAGGTTGTACATTGCAATCGCCAATCATCAAGATCTTCAGCCTATTCTGCAAACACTAGCATCATATTTCAACCACAACAAACCCAATATAATTCCATAGGTGGGTTTCGGAAGGGTAGAGTGTACACATACCTTACCCCCTAACCTTGTGAGGGTTGGAAGGCTGTTTCTGATAGACCCTCAACTCAAGGAGAGATGAAAAGGAAGCAGTAACAAGATAATAAGATAAACAGAGTGAAAGAAACAATCAGGTAGTACTAGGGGTCTAAGAATAAGCAACGTTTAAAAGATACTAATACCATGATATGAAAAAACAAAATATGCTCAACCTACTAACCCTCCTCTGATACTCGACCTCCACAGCTTCCTAACAAGGGTCATGTCCTCAATAAGCTAAAGATGTGTCACCTCTTCCCATGGCTTCGACGAGATCCCTTTGTGTATCCTTTCCCCAGCAATTAACCTTATCTAGTCTCACTTCACCATTCTCTTTTTCTCCACTTACATATATCATATCGGTACCAGCATCATCTCTTTGTGACCCATACATTAACACTGATATCTATTCCTTTTCTGTCAATCATCCACACTAGATCATACCATTATACAAAAATGTCTAAAACAAGCTAGCAGTTGTGCTTTGCCAATGACAATGTTGCACTCTTTAATATTATAATTGAAAAGGTTAAAAGACTTTTAGATGAGTGACCAGAATTCACTCATAGAGGATTTTCCAGATTTATTGTCTTACTGTTACAACTCTGAAGATCTATTGCTGAGACTTGGACTCACCAAGGATGAAATATCATCTTTAGGAGGCTTCTAAATGACTGCGAGGTTGAGAGAGTGGACAGCTTACTGCAAAGATTGGATGGTTTCTCTGGTTTAAATACCAGCCTGATACAATCAGATGGAGGCATGATATGGATGAGAAATTTTCAGCTGGAAGATTGTACCAAGAAGAAATCTGTCCTCACAACGTGGGAGCATCTCTGGACCTTGGAAACAAGTATGAAAATCTAATATCCCTACCAAGATCAAGTGTTTCACATGACTGGTATGCAGAAGAGCGTGACCGACTTAGGAAAACTGAAAAAGAGAGGTTTTCAGATTGTCTCTAGGTGTTTCTTTTGCAATGAAAGGAAAGAAACAAACTAGTCGTCTGTTTCTTCATATGCTCAGGTTTGGCATATGTTTCTCAATCTTATTCAAGAACCATGGGTGATGCCTGAGTATACTGCAGATCTTCTAAGCTGTTGGATGAGGAGAGGTGCGAGTAAAAAGCAGAGAAAATGGTGGAGCTTAATTCCTTCTTGCCATATGGTGGTCAGTTTGGAAGGAAAGAAATAATAGATGTTTTCAGAATATTTCTAAACCAATGCAGAAAGTAATAGAAAACTGCATTAGTACTGTATATTTTTGGTGTAAAGAAAAGGGTATAGATGAGGTAGAACAGCTAGTAGATTTCCTACACTCTCTGTAATTAGGATTACTTGCCTTGTAGTTTCTTGATGGTTGCCAGCATACCCTCATTGCTGAGGAATACAACTTAACCTTTCTCAAAAGAAAAAAGAGACTTAGATGAGTGCAATAACAATAGTCAATCGTACTATATACTGAACGCAAACTGGAGGAAATAACAGTGCGATTCACGTTTACCACAGAAAATTAAGCTTATTCTGCTGTTTTTCCTGGAGATGAGAAGGCTATCCTTTGGCATCAGAAACTAATACACAAGCCTTGTAGAAATATGAAACTACAATTGGTAGATGGGCACCAGTGACTTTCTGTCCATGACAAAAGGCTTTTCAGAGTATTTTCTTTGAGGCTTTCTTTGTAGTTTCAGTGTTTTCTCTCTGTCATTTGGTTCATGAGGTGTCACAAATCATGTGTGGGCTGACATCTTGTCTTAGCCAGAGCATGGTTTTCCTTGTTCCTATTTTGTGAGTCCCTAGTTTTAGATTGTTGTTAGTTGCCTCATGCCTGTGTATTCTACATATTTACTACATTTGTATTTGCAGGACTAGTTGCGCGTCAGCGAAAAGCAGAATTGCAGCGGTTGAATGAACAGCTCCGCCAGATCAATGCCGCTCTACGAAGGCAAGCCAAGATTGAGTCTTATGCACCTAACTTAAGTTACGCTCCTGCTGGTGGCAGGGTTGCAGAAACTGAAGTGATTGTCGATCCAAGAAAGGAAGAATTAATATCTCGTTTGAAAAATGGGAAGAAATTTCTTAGAAACCAAGCGCCAGATAAGGCGCAATTGGAGTTTAAAGCTGCTCTCGACCTTGCACAAAATTTAAAGGAACCTTTAAGAGAAAAGAAAGCAGCTCGAGGCTTAGGTATGTCCATCTTCTTGTTCTGTTTTAAGCCTTCTATTTCTTCATTACACTTGGCCATGGAGAGAAGGTCTAGAATTTGATTACAACAACAACGTACCCTTATCTTTGTGGGGGTAGAGAGAGAGACTGTTTCCAACAGAACCTCAGTTCAAAAAGAGGTGTACTCAAAGAAAGGCAAAAAAGAAAATTACGACAACAAATAGCAATAATAAGCAAAGCAAACTAGGTAACACATAGTAGTAAAATGGAAGGATAAGATACCACAAATCAATTACTGCATAGTGCATTAGTATATTTGTAAGTTTCAGTATGGCAGCATTTTTATGAATTAGCCGTGCAGCCATTCTCTTCTGTGCTCTCACTAGAACTTACCCCCTCCGATCACTTTTACTTGTCGATTGTACCAAAAATAATTTGTCACTTTTACTTGTCCACTTTAGCATATCGAGAGAAAAACAAATTTTCTCCTGTTTTACGCTTAACTACTCATTCTGCAAATCATTT
The DNA here is from genome assembly GCA_032847665.1 of Solanum chilense. Taxonomy (NCBI): domain Eukaryota; kingdom Viridiplantae; phylum Streptophyta; class Magnoliopsida; order Solanales; family Solanaceae; genus Solanum; species Solanum chilense. The sequence continues at coordinate 3,621,994 of CM064968.1, read as the reverse complement.
CCCAAGAACTTTTGAAATACTACTAATCATGGATATTATGGTAAAATATGCACTTTCATTTATTGTTTCTTATAGGGGATGCAAAGTCCATTGCGGACAAGTAAAAGTGAACAAACAGAGTAGTAGAAATGATTAATATAGTTTGAAGAATAATCAATTCAAAGGAACGAGCTCTTCACCTGCATATGTTTTGTTCATCGGTGTTATTGTCACTATTTGGTTCGTATTGATAGTACATGTTGTCAGATAGTTTGTACACCTCCAACTCAATTTATGTGACACTTTGTCCGTTTTAGTTAGTACCAAAAAGAATGTCATCTTTCGATATCCAGTAACAATTAACTACAGCTTCCCATTTTACTGTTGATGAAATGATTTATAGCCATAGAAATTATTAGCTGCTTATCTTAGACCACAAGTTTCAAAAGCCTTCCTTTCTTCTTAAACTACGTGCCTAGTTAAACACCTTCATATTAATTGGGACGGGGGAGTGATATATATGAAGTAGAATTATACAACATCGTAAGGCTATTTATATTAAGAGACTTGGAGAGAGAATTTATTCATTGACACACAAACAAGACCACATCCACAATGATGTTCATTCCCTTGTGTAACACATTCATATTGTATACTTGAGTCGATGGTATTTCATAAACGACCTCTCTACTTTCACAAGATAGGGGTAAGGTCTGCGTACACTCTGGCATCACCCTCCCTAGACTGCACTTGTGGGATTACAATGGGTATGTGTTGTTTCTTTTGTGTAACACGATTTACGAGTGTCAAATTTTTTATGTTGGATTTTCCAGGGGCATCTTTACAACGGCAGGGCAATTACCGGGAAGCTATTAAGTACCACTCGCTGGTTCTTGAATTATCGGCAAGACATGGAGAGGATTCAGGTAGCACAGAAGCTTATGGAGCAATAGCTGATTGCTACACTGAGCTTGGGGATTTGGAACAAGCTGCAAAATACTATGACCAATATATTGCAAGATTAGAAACTGATTGAGCTACTAGCTTGATGATATTTTTTTTGTACCTATAAGTTATCTATTATGACTATCAATCTTAGAGGAGACAATTCGAATAGTTGAATTGATGACTTCGTTTCGATCTCTTTGACTGAACTTAAAATATTTTGTTTATTTCATGCATTCAAAGTAGAATGCTTAGAGCCTGAGGCTACTCACTGATTCTGAGGAATTTCTTTAGGCTCTGCAATTATTCCTCAATTATTCACCTCCAGTTTCTGCAAAAGGCTAATGTGTATAAGTAAAAAGATGAACTTTATTAATTTTCTTACATAATGGATGCTTTGAGAACAAGTGCAATTTTTTTTTTAAAAATATAAGTCGGAAGTGTATAGAAACACTACATTGTTTGTTTAGGTACTCATTTGGAATACATCATAGTTTTGAACGTTTAAATAAAATTTAATGATAAATTTAGGGGGCGTAAATTTATTCCACTTGAATAGAATTGTATAACAAACAAAGTCGAGAGAATGATTAGAAAAGAAAAAAAGGACGAGCAACATGACAATTTCACTATAAGTATGTGGCTCAGCCACCCGTCTTGCTTATTTTATTCATACTTCAGACGATTTGGCTAATTCTATATACATATATCTAAGTTTTTTGTTATGATATCTAAAAGTGTAAAGGTGAAACTCGATTTGGTGTCTATTCAAAGGTAACCAAATAGCTTGACTTTGATCTTATAAATGAGTGAAAAATGGTTTGTTCTATTGCTTGCTATCATTGTTCTCGAAATAAGAAGGCACATATGAAGGAAAGGTATTAGAGAAAAACAAAGATTATCCCGCAAGTGAAGTATGGAAAGGTAACAACAACGTCATACTCAGTGTAATTCTTCAAGTGAAATACGGAAAGAGTAGGATGTATGTTGATCATACCCGACCTTTGAGGATAGAGAGAAGTTGTTTCCCATAAAAAGAAACAAAGATTTCTCAAAGCAAATTACGAGGCTTAAATCATGCAGAAAATAATAAGAAAAAACTACAAACTCAACTGGACTTCAATCACAAATGAAGCTAATACAGGAAGAACCTTTGTCAAGGAGGGAAATGGTACCTCTACTAATATGTCAAAACCAGATTATCCACACAGGTTCACCAACATAATACACTTTTTCCAACCTTTGTTCTTCCTACGATAAAGCAAAGAGCGTTTTTAACGGTGTTTAAGGTAGCATAAATAAAAACACAACAGGAGAAAAGCAAACGCAAAAGTCGTTTGCTCAATGTAAAACAGCTAACTGAACCAGTCTAATTCTTTCCTCTCTATGCTAAACTGAAACAATCATCTTTACTTGCTTTGTTTCTTCATTCCTTCACCAGCAACCCACTTATCAAACTCAGTCAACAGACCATAATCAGCATTATCAACAACATCACTCGACTTCTTGGAAGAACCTTCAACGCCAGTGTCATCTTGGTTCACCTGTGGTGACTCAAGAACTGGTGCGGGATGGCTTGGTTGTGCCAGCTGTTCTGGTGTGATGTGATCTGAAACCGCATTACCTGGAGGAATCTGAGACTCAGATACGTCCATCTTTTCAACCTCTTCCACAGGATCTTCAAGTTCCTTCCCATCCTTAACATCACCAATAGCAGCTTTCACTTTCTCATTATTGTCCTTTTCACCAATAGAGTCCTTACCAAGCTCTTGCCCTTCACCACCATTGTCTTCGCTATTACTAAACTCACTAGAATTGCTGTCGCCATGTCTGTCATGGGGGTCGTTTCCTCCATCAAGCTGTTCAAAAAAAAGAGAAACATTGTTATTTTCAAGTATATGCCAAAAAAAAAAAAAAAGGAAGAGCATATAATGTAAGTGCAATCCAGTAACAATAAAAGTATATTCTTCTTTTCCCATTACCTCAGAAGCAGTCCTTTTTCCTAGTATCTTCGACAGAGACTTGATGGCTTTAGAAACATTTTTGAAGGATGACTTCATGCAGTCATTGAGCGATAATACCTCCTTGTTGAGCTAGTGAAACATAAAAACAAGGTTAAACGACCGTTTATGTATGAAAATTCAAATGTTAAAAGTAGAAAAGCGCTAAAAATCCATACCATCTGAAGCTCACTCTTCAACTCCAACTGTCCGTCAGACAGTCTTTTCAACTCGGTGCTCCAGTCATCATTGTTCAAAGGGGGTTTACGTTTAATTTTAAGCTGCTTCCTACGTGCTTGAGGAGGTGGATTGCTAGTGTCTTCATCGCTAAGATGAACATCTCCAGATGCCACCTTATTAACCCTTTCATTTTCAGTTAATTCAGGTAAGCCAAGTGTTGTTTTCTCAAATTCTGTCGGAGATATATTCCTCAGCTTCAACTACATAAAAACCGTTTACATCAATAGACAATAAATGTACATCCGTTCAAAATTAATAATGTGTAATAAACTTTGAATACACCACAGATATACCCACCTATAATCGTGTATGACAAAATGTTATACATATTATACTAGAAAAATAACCTAAACAAGAAAACATTAGCACAAGAAGAGACTAAAATGATTCATAATTAACATTGTTTAATAAACTTTGAATATACCATAGATATTCCATTCTTAGCTGGTATATTAATGGTAACTACATGTATAAACATTATCACATACTAGAAATATACCATTAGTACATATTTTTGAGCTGAAAAGTAATCCTACATTAGTGAGTGCATGAATGGTATATCAAGTGTATATGTAAATACAATAAAAAAGTAAATGACTGTACTTTCCAATTACCTGATCCTGACTCAGACTGAAAATTCCATCCAACAACTCCTTAAAACTTGGCTGCTTTGTAACTTTCCAGCTAAGTATGCGGGGCACTTTGTCATCAACTCGGAAAGCAATCTTATTATTAACATAAGGGCAGCACTCATAAAACCAACACTGGAATGCCAATGGTAATCCACCAAGCCTGTACATCGAAGGCTTCCCCTGCAACTTCCCCTTCACAGACTTCAGTGTGGCTTTAAAGACAGCTTTCCCCCAAGGATATGTTGCATATGCACCACTGTCAACGAGCTCAAAATCATCCCTTGAGATATGTTTACGACTCACAGTGGAGAACAGAAATGTGTGAATGAAATACAGGACAGCAATCTTGACTGCATCCTCGTCGGATTTCCATCTCTTATTATGGAAGCATTCAATTAAGGATTGCTTAGGCACCCTGGTAAGTTCAGCAAAGTATGTATTCATTAACTGGCCCGTTCCATCGGAATCACTGCATTTATAAGCATCACCAGTACACTTTAACCCGGTGATAATCCCAAACTCGACAAGCCCAAATCGCAGACTGATATCTTTCATTGATATCCATAGCGCATCCTCTTCCTCCTCAACCACCTCCCTCAACAGTAGGGAGTGTGCCAACTGATGTTGTACCACTACTGGGGGCAAATCAAGAAAATGCCCGAAACAGGTTTCCCTGAACATCTGAATCTGCTTAGCATCCAACTTTTCATTCAACAACTTAACAGCATCAACATTAGTTTGTGCCCCAACCCTTGGGTGGTAGCGCCTGACTGGTCGAGCACAAAACTCCCCGGGCTACATGACAATGATACAAATACATGTTAATATACAAGAAAGTTGTAAAAATATATTGTACTGTTCATGTACAATTCAAAAGTACATATAAGGATGCCTTCATGTCTAATAGGTAACATTTGTTTAGATTGAAGTTTGTGTATTCAAATCTTTCTGATTTCTGAGTATATGATATGCACAGAATTCAGAAAGATGAAAAAACACAAACTTCAACCTAAACAAACGTATACCTATTAGACACACACACATCATATACACATATACACACACAAACAACAACATACCAGTGTAATCCCACTACAAGGGGAACTAGGGAGGGTAGAGTTTCCGATCGAAGAAAAGATACACACATCATATACACAAATATATCATCTATACACAAATCATATACACAAATACACACACAAATAAATATACTCATCATATACATCATATATATACACATGATACACAACAAAAACAATACAAAAAACAGAAGAGTACCTCCAAATCCACGACCAAAGCTTTATCCATCGCTTCTCCAGCATTCCCCTTTCTCCTTTTGGGTAAAGCAACAACACCCGCATCAGCATTCTTCAACCGCTTCCTCTTTTTCGACTTTTTCACCTGATTCTTCCCATACACCCTCGATTTCTTACTAACGAAATTTAGGGCTTTTTTCAGAGGCTCCCTACGAACAGCACCCGTTTGAGATCGAGTTCTTCTTTCACTGGAAACTTGACCCTGTTTCACCACCGGCGATTTGGATTCCGGCAAATTCAAATTCTGTGAAGAATTCTCCACTTCCATATCGACTTTTTGAGGAGTTTGCATACTCAAAAGAGTCCAAACCGCTGAATTTAACCCTTGACTTGCCACTTTTTCTTCGATTACACAACTCACTCAAAGCTTTTTTCGTGCAAATTCTCACAAAAAAACACAAAAAGATTGAATTTTTCGCCAATTTTCAGAGCCAATTTGAGAACAACAACATGAAGAATAACAATGGAGGAGGAAAGAGAGGGTTTTTGTAGGAAAACCTGATTTTTGAGGGCTTTTTTTCAGGGATGAAAGTCCAGTAAAAAATAGAAATAAGACGAAAAAAAATAAAAAAAAATTAGCCCACGAAAATATGATTAGTAAATTATTACAAATTACAAATATTGTCCAGACAAAAAAATTTGCATAGCCCAATAAAATTTTAAATCTAAAATTGTTATAATATATTTATATTGAATTTCGTGAAGTTATTTTCTTATTTATCTTCTTTTTCGAACTAGAATTTTTTTATTTTCTGTTAAAATCTATATTATATGATGTAAAAATTGTACATATATTATTATATATATATGTATACATACACATATTATATATATTGTATAAAAAGTATATACATATAGTTAACTAGTGAAATTGATGATTGATACAAATTTTGTATTTGAAGAAATTCCATTTAGGTTTATTCTTTAACCTGATTAAGGATAATAAGAGACAAGCATGATAGAAAAATGAATATATAAATAGAAGATATTTTAGTGATTGTATAATATACATAGTTGCGTTTATAGGATTAGATGTTGTTAGAATTTATTTAGCGATCTAAAAAAGAAAAGAAAGATAACGAGTTAAATGATACTTACAGCCGCATATGAAAAATGAGAAAAGGGCATCGAAAATTCAAAGATCTGGAGACAGAGATTGATTCTAATTCTTCTTCAAAGAATGTGATGTAACAGTTGATTGCCAGAGTTCCATACTGAAATCGATGTCAAATGATAGATCCATTCAAGAAGATCTATTTATTTATGTAATTTTTATGCGATCGAAATGAGCGCAACTTCATGATTTGAGAACAAAATGAGTTTTGGAGATTTTGAATATTCACAGATGAGAAGAGGTGATTCAATAGATGTGGTATGAAAATGAATGAAGGTTGTCGGTCGACCACGATGATTTTCAATCAGTGGTGATAGAAAAATGGATATATAAATTGAAAAATTTATAGTGATTGTATAATGTACATAGTTGAGTTTATAGGTTTGAATGTTAGTTAGATTTTATTCGGCAATCTAAATAGAAAAGAAAGATAACGAATTAAATGTTACATACCGCAGCATATGAAAAATGAGAAAAGTCATCAAAAATTCAAAGATCTGAAGACAGAGATTGATTTTTATCAAATTCTTCTTCAAGGAATGCGATGTAAAAGTTGATTGCCGGAGTTCCATACTGAAACTGATGTCAAATGATAGATCCATTCTAGATCTATTTATTTAAGTAACTTTTATGCGTCGGAGATGAGCGCAGCTTTACGAATTTGTGAATGGAATGAGTTTTGGGGATTTTGAATCTTGATAGATGGAAAGAGGCGATTCAATTGGTGCAATCTGAAAGTGAATGAAGGTTGTCGGCCGACCACGCTGATTTTCAATCAGTGCTGATAGAAAAGTTTACAGCGGCGCATACCTTGATAGATGAGAAGAGGCGATTCAATAGGTGTAATCTGAAAGTGAATGAACTATGAAGGTTGTTGACCGACCACACTGATTTTCAATCAGTGGTGGTAGAAAAATCTACAGCGGCGCCAATTTAGAACAGAAAAGAAATGAGGAGAAGGGATAGGGCTTTGAGACTCTCTGAATGGTAATAAGCAATTGAGTTAAACCTAGTAAACTAGATGCTCGGATGAATATGAGTCTAAATTATCTCTTATTTATATTGTTGAAGCTCGGCAGATTGATCTCTTACTCTATTCATTATTTAACTTATTTTGATTTATTTAAGTCATTTTATTTATAAGTTGGATTAATTTGATTAAATATCTCAAATACTATAATTGAAAAAAAAATATTTAATATTAGATAAATTACAAGAAAATAATTATTTTTTTAAAAAGAAATTGATATGAGTTAGATGAATCTAGATATTGTTTGACGTATAAAATTTTGACTTAAAAGCCGCATAAAATCTCAAAAAAAAAAGAGAAAATTAAAAGTTGAACGTAAAATGTCATATAAATACTCTTTTATCCTATTTGTAATTATAGTTGGTATTAATTAGTTGGAAAAATCTCCTATCCACCGGTGCTTGAACTAGCAACTACAATTTTACTTAGATAGAGCTTTCAACTAGTTTGTATAAGTATGGTATAAAATGCATATAAACATAGGAAAAAAGAAGAATAACAAATGAATAGATCAAATCGAATATGGAAGGATTAGAAATTAGATGAAACTCCCTTCGTCCAATAAAAGTTCTCCACTATACTATTTTAGGATGTCCAACAATACTTATCCATTTTATAAAATAAAGGGGAACTTTCACATATTGTTACTTAAAAATAGCCTAATTACTCTCCAATAATTATAGTTTGATGATTACAATTCGTAGCTACACGTTATATGGAGGAGAGATGCGAGCAAGGCTGGGAGAGAGAGAGGAGGGAGGGGTAAAAAAGTGAGAGAAAGGTGAAACGTATATGTATATCGGTTAGATTGTATATTATACATATGTGTTTGTACATATGAAAAGCGAGATTAGGAGAGGGAGGAGCGAGACAAACGAGATTGAGAGATGGAGGAGAGATGCGAGCGATATTAGGATAGGGAGGAGAGAGGCTAGTGAGAGAGGGCATAGAGTGGAGAGAGGTGAATTGTATTGTATATAATTGTATATTATACGTATACATTTGTATATATGGCAAGCGAGATTGGGAGAGGGAGGAGAGAGGCAAGTGAGAGAGAGATTAGTTGTATACGTATATAGGTTAAATGATTGTATATTATACATATATATTAGTATGTTCTAGCGATTATACATATACAAACATGACTAATTATACAAATTTTAAGTCAGCCCACGTAATTAATGTATAATATTAGTCGCGAGTGGTAATTATAGCAAACTATAGTTATGATGAGTAATTAAATAGTATAAACTTGCTTAACCACACAATTTTCCCTAAATCAACGGAAAACCTTTTAGAGTTAGTTCTTAATTTATCCTTATCATTAATTATAATTATTTTCTCTATAACATTTTTCAAGATATTGTATTACTTCAAAGACCCATCTATTTATAGTTTCTTAAGAAATATGCAAAGTCAATAATGAACAAGTATTATTGGACAAAGGAAGTAACAAATAAAATATTGAAAAAATTATGCAGAATAACAAACATTTAGCATATATTATGTACAATAGCTAAAGTTTAAGAAAATATAAGTCGCGGTTACAATTTTCCAAATTCTTAGTATTCGTCTGATTTGTACGAATCCAGAATTTGTATAATTCGATTACTGATTGTATAACTCTGAATTTTATATATGCTTATCTAGCTATTTGTATAAGATTTATGGAAAATTCATAATAAATTATCTTATTTGTATATTGACAAGCGCAATATACAAACAAAATTCTAAAAAAAATTAATAATACTTACCATATTTGTATATTCGATATCAAAATATATAAACGGACAGAAATATACAAACTGCGACCTCCATAACAACTATGAAGCACAATTTATCAAAATTATAGCAATAGAGCTTTATTATATCTATTATATTTGTTATTTCTGGAAATTTTTATAAAATATTTAAGCCGCTCATATTTGATAATTGATAAAAAAAATGAGTTCGTCAACGAATAATATGGATAAACTCCTTGTAAAATAAGATACAAGTATTTTTTCTACAATTTGTCTTCTCTTCTCTATTTTTTTTCATTTCTTCCAATCAATTAGTATGATTGTTAAAAAATATTTAGTAGTATCTTAATTAATTGACTATATGAACTTTCATTTTCTTTCGATTTTAAAAAATAATAATTTTAGCTTTTGTTTTTATATTATTTTAGTTACTTTCATTGAGATATTTTATGAAAAATAATGTTATTTTACATATTTGTATAAAAAAGACATTATCAAATAAATCAAGACCTCACAAGTTAGCACTTTCTTTTTTACCAGATTTGAATAAGAGCATGAAATAAATAAATTTATTTAAATATAAAATATTAAAAAATATAGCAAACTAAATCTTAGTTGTTTTTAAAAAATAAAATAAAATCGGCGGCTCATTTATTCATAACACCCTAGGCTAATGAGCTTTTAGATAACAAAATGTTAATAGTTCAAAATGTGATAATTCACTATTAAATTGACAAAATGTGAATAGTTTAAGTGATGATTAACTTATATTCATTGACAGTGACAAAAAGAATTATACCATCAGTTTATTTTTAGAAATACTTATTTTTTTAATTCAATTATCATATTGTTATATTTAAAAATTAATGATTCTAATAGTTTTTTTTAAAAGACATTCTATAAATTTAAAATTGTTATGAAATAACGTTTAAATATTTTTTATACCATCAACTTTGAATATTACTTAAATAAATTGGAATTCGTATGAATGTATATGGATCAAAGTTTATTTTCAATTAATTTTGATATTGTGGAGAGAAAAGTTGAAGTAATTGAAGCATCTATCCAAAAACTTTTTCATGTTACAAAGAAAGACTTAATAAGTTATGAATAATTTTTTTTATGAAATCAAGTAGTCTAGATTTAAAAAAAAAAAAAAAAAAAAAGTTACCATTAATGATTGTCTCAAATTGCTTCAATGGTATTGATGGGGAATCAGGTAAAAATAATGAGTACAAGAAAAAATTGCAAAAAATCTTTTTATCTTTGACAACCAAGAAGAATCCTAAACAAACTCATACAATTAATTTAGATTTCAAGTTATCATATAATACTTTTATTACTATTATTATTTAAATATTAATAATAAATAATATATTTTAAAAAATAAGTATTTCTAAAAATGAGGTGATGGTATAATTTGTTTTGTCCACTTAATCTCAAGAGATGATTAACTTATATCCACTGACGTGGACAAAAAGAATTATACCATAGCTCATTTGATTTATTTATTTTTTATTTTATTATTATATTTTCATATTTAAAGATTAATAATTTTTTAGCTTCTTTTTTTTTTAAAGACGCTCTATAAATTTAAAATTGTTTTAAAATAACGTTCAAATATTTTTTATACTATCGACTTTGAGTATTACTTAAATAAATTGAAATACATATGAATGTATATGGATCAAAGTTTATTTTTAATTAATTTTGATATTGTCGATAAAATGAACTAAGAAGAGAAAAGTTGAAGTAATGGAAGCATCTATCCAAAAACTTTTTCATGTTACAAAGAAAGACTTAATAAGTTATGAATTTTTTTTATGAAATCAAATAGTCTTGATTTTTTTTTAAAAAAGTAAAAAGTTATCATTGATGATTGTCTCAAAATTGCTTCAATGGTGTTGATGGGGAATGAGGTAAAAATAATGAGTACAACAAAATATTGCAAAAAATCTTCTTATCTTTGGTAACCAAGGAGAATCCTAAATAAACTCGTACAATTAATTTAGAGTTCAAGTTATCATATAATACTTTTATTATTATTATTGTTTAAATATTAATAATAAATAATATATTTTAAAAAATAAGTATTTCTAAAAATGAGCTGATGGTATAATTTGTTTTGTCCAATGTCAATGGATATAAGTTAATCTCAAGAGATGATTAAGGGAACCTTTGATTAGGAAAAAACTTATCACATAATTATAATCCTTATACTAATTCATCTCACATTTTAGGTATGATAAAATCAAATCAAATTTGAGATATAAATTCTTAATAAAGTAACAAATTTAATTTCAAAATTAATCCTAAAATATCCCACCTTATTCCATGAACCAAAGTGTGTTGCAAACAGGGCAATATACAATTTGGTTTTGGAAGATATGACACAAAAAGTTGTAGAATTGATCGTTTTTCATATCAAACAGCACATCGTGCTATAATCGGACACTTTCATCGTACTACGAGCAGACAATTTTGAAAAAATGGTAAGATATGTGTAAGAGTTCTCGTAGATATCCCTATTACAGGAAGACCTAATGAGGTAAAAATGGAAAAAGGAAAAGAAAATCCTACGGATTGGATTGCTCGTGTGTTCAAGAAACAAATCCTATTTAAAATGAATTGTGTGAGTATGTGATGTTCGACGAGAAAAAAAAAAAGCAGACAGAAGTCTCAATCTCTAATCTCTAACCAAACTGCTTGAATAAAGCAAAGAAAATATCAAAGCAATATACTAAACTGCTCTCATTCACCAACATGAGGTCTGGTGAACTGACTAGAATCCCTGCCCTCATTCACCAACATGAGTTCTGGTGAAATAACTAGAATCCCGCCGACCTCAATCAGAACCTCAGAGATCTCGAGTCAAGCCCCAAGAATGGAACAAATCTTAGTCAGACTCAGAGGTATCGAGTCGAGCCCTAATAATGGAACTAATCTTAGTCAGACCTCAATCAGAACCTCAGAGGTCTCGAGTCAAGCCCCAAGAATAAAACAAATCTTAGTCAGACTCAGAGGTATCGAGTCGAGCCCCAATAATGGAACTAATCTTAGTCAGACTCGAATGCAGGGATATTGAGTGAACAACCAAACAGAAGGAAAAAAACATAGTTGAACCATTTGTAAAGGAAGGAAATATGTCTTCATTTTCAAGAACACAGGTTCTTCACCAACACATTCACACATTTTCCTCCTCCCTGAAAAGGGAACTTCTTAACGTCGAAAACAGCGAATTCTAATACCAAATGCATACATAAAAGAACACAGAAAAGAGAAACAGCAGAATTCTAGGAAAGATGTTATTAAGCTCAATTTTGAGCTTAACACAGAATGTTGTTAGCTCAATGTAAGTTTTGCAAAGTTAACTCGTCTCGTTCCTTCCTTCTTCATGCTTTCATAGGACATATTTCGTTCACTCGTCAGATGATTTATTAGTTGATCCACCGCTCATCTCCAAGAAGCACTGACAAATGTCTGTCATGACCTTCATCACGGAAAAATTAGGATCGAGCTCTTTGTACTCTTTCTGACATTTATCGTCCATTAACTTCACCACTGCATCAAGAGTAGGCATCTGGAAATCTGGTCTTCCAAGGACCGAGCCATACGTCAAGATCATTTTCACCTCTCCAGATTGTGAGGAAGCCATCTCTAGGGCGGAAGAAGATTTAACTGTACTTGTTTCAGGCTTTCCATTAGCTACAACTGGACTGGGTGGATTTCCATCATTTGTATCTGCTTCAACTACAGTGGCTGATGCGTTACTATCACCTTGTCTACCTTCTGAACCACTTGCAACTGAAGACTTCCCTTTACTTGATGAACCTGCAAATGCAGATCACATGCTCTCAGAAAAGCAAAAGACGCACCATGTAGGCCTTGTATCGAAGTTAAAACACCAACAAAAAGTATTACTACTAGTGATCAAGCATACGATGTTCATAATGTCCTTGGGGGCACATCTAGGGGAGACCAAAAACACATGAAAACATGACCCGCCCAAGTTTGTTAGCTCAGCCCATTTAAAAAATGGGTTGACATGCAGGTCAAATTGACACATGACTCATGAGGAACCTTGTCAAAATATTTTCAAGAATTTTTTTTATTATTTTATGTTATATATAACCATAGTAAAGAAGGAAATAGTTTTTCCGTGCTTAGAGAATATTATAAAAGAGCAAAGAAATTAAAATTAATTAAACTGTGACCCGTCAGAAAAGATTAGCATGGCCAGTGCGCAAGGATACAACAAATGCCCAGTGTAATCCCACAACTAGGGTATGGGGAGGGTAAGCTACTAAGATGTATCCTTGCGCAAGGATAACATGCACAAAAACATACCGCCTTCATAATAAAAAAATAGCGACTTTCCACATTTCTTTAGCATTCCTGAATAGCTTTGAATACTTTCTGTAAAGTTGGTGACAAGGACACATGGAAATAGCCAACCCAACCAATTCTTGAAGTTGGACAGGCAAATAGAAAATTTGAAATTCAGTGGAAGAATTGGGGAATTTTGGAAGCACTCAAGGCTTAGGAGCGATCCTGAAATACTGCTCTGTTGAAGTCAATTTTGACTTTGACATCATATAGTATGAAGCTGGTGCCTGAAAACAAAATTTGCAGAGCAAAGCAATCTTGTTCTAGAATTTGCCAACCACAAGAGCACACATAAAACTAAAAGAGTCCCTCCTTCCAACGCTTATTTTACCATCACAAGACTGAATCATAAGAATGAAAATGAGATAAAAGTCTACCTGGGCGGATGATGGCAACAGGAACTTCAAGACTTGGCAGGTCATCAGTGATTGGCTCATCCTTAGGTTTGAGAAGAGTGTGATTAGCAATGGCATTCTTCGTAGGTGACACTGGGATGCCAGAACCAGAAGTAGATCCAGCTCTCCTGGGAACTGGAAGGCTCTTGTCCGCCTCAGAAGGCTGAGATGAAGGCAGCTCTTCCTGTGGTACTAATGAATCGGCAAACATGGGCTGCTTTCCTTTGTTTCTATCAAGTGATGGGTGTGATCCAGGTTGTGATTCATTGCCCATGGACTGAGGGGAATCAAAATCACCAGGTGACTGGTTTGGCAATTGAGATTCAAGAGACTCATTTGGTTGACTTGATTGACTTTTTAAGCGCTGCCTTTTCAGAGGTGGTTCAGGCTCATCTTGCACCAGAGCCTCTAGCTGAACGAAACCGGAAAATGCAAGGAAGTAAAGGTGAGTGAGTAAAGAGACTTAAGAAAAATGTCATATCATAAAATACAGCAAGAAAAAATTAGTCCAAACTTCGGTATCCTCAGTTGACTTTTTAATTTCTGCATCCTGAAAGCAAAGAAAGCATGTCAGCAAATTAGCTCAAATGAAAGATAAAGCAGAAAATTGAAAACAAAGTACTCCCTCTGTTCCATTTTATGTCACACTCTTTCCTCTTTAGTGTGTTCCAAAAAGAATTGACATATTTCTGTATTTGGCAACAGTTTTAACTACAAACTTCTCATTTTTAACCTTGATCGCATGATTTTATAGCCACAGAAATGTCATGCCATGTTTAAGACGGCATATTCCAAAAGTCCTCCTTCCTTTCTTAAACTCCATGCCTACTGAAACACCCCATAAAAATGAAACGGAGGGAGCGCTCACTAAAAGGGAAGAGAAACAGAAGGTTAGGAAATGAAGGAAACGAGCACCTTTGCTTCATCATCATCAAATATTGCATCGGCAAGGACCCTATAGTTCTCAGCTTCTATAAGGTCCCAGTTTTTGTTATACAATCTTAAAAGATTCTTCAACACTGGCTTCACCTTCTCTCCAGAAATACCAAGAGCTTTCATAGAACGAAAAGCACGATCGACCCTAGGATTTGGAGGCATTGCTAATCCAAACTGATTTAAGATAGCAGCTTTCAAATAAGTCAAGGATCCTGCATTGACATCATCTGCTTGAGAAGGGCACAGGAATACAAAATGCAAGATAGCCAACAAAATTACACAGCCGTAACACCAAAGATACATGAATGAGGCCATGAATACCCAAATATAATAGCTAATCCAAACATTCACA
Source organism: Solanum chilense (assembly GCA_032847665.1). Classification (NCBI taxonomy): domain Eukaryota; kingdom Viridiplantae; phylum Streptophyta; class Magnoliopsida; order Solanales; family Solanaceae; genus Solanum; species Solanum chilense. Next base: position 3,606,927 of record CM064968.1, on the reverse strand, counting down.
CCATGATTGTGATGAAAAATCATATTACTTCCAAGGTAAGTCAGTAAAAAAGTCACATAAAGCTGATGGTATAGTATCAAACATGAAAGGAAGTCCTTCAAGAGGAAAATGAACAACATGTATAAATTTATAAGCAAAACTTCAAAAATGGTACGTACAACTTTAAAGGAACTTATCATCCAGTGCACTAGTAATATGGGTGACAAATCTTCAACAATAACAAGAACAACAGCTATGCCTCAAATCTCAAGCAAGTTGGGGTCGGTTAATCAATCCTCATGGACCATGTCGCTCCATTTAAGCTCATCCCAAACCAACTTATACAAAATAAGAAGGAAAAAAGTACTAAGAACTTACAAGAAGTTCCTACTGGCATATAAAGATGGCTGAAGATTCCAAGTTAATGAAATAATACTGCAAGCTTCTCTTACCTTCTAAAGAAAGTGGCTAGGAGCACAAGCAGACAAGAAAAAAATTCTAAACAAATCTACTATCTAATTTCATTCTCTTCTAACAATGCTGAACCTAGTCTAAACTTTATTCATCCAACAAGGAGTATATACACGTCAAAGGAAAGGTACTTTTAAAGAAGGTTTAGGTTGTAATCCAGTTACGGACAAATATCCTGCTAGATGTCTTTGCTCCTCCATTAGCTAAAAGTTAATTCTGGATTGTCCACTAACTTGAAATGCAAACAAGATGTTTACGCATAGATACACATGTTCGAATATCATTTAAATACTCGAGTGCTCATATAGCTGTCATGCGGCACTTAAGTTACATGTAATTGCTATTGCATTTACGATGAAAAAACATGTCTGTCTAGGGCAGTAAGATCCCCAGAGTTTAGCCAAGCGAGATATGACACCAGGGCGATGCTACTGGAGAGTTTTATTTTACATGTAAAACCTACGCATGCTTGATAATAGCATTCAATCAGCCAAATGGTTCTTTTCTAAAACAGGAGCTATTTCCCAGTAAGTCCCACCAAGGATTTAGGCAGCCTAATTAGGGATAGAAGATGAAAACATAGGATAGCAACTAATAAGTAGATTTGATTGTGGACAATAAGTATGCATGTCAAAGGACTCTTAGCCTTAAAAAGAGTAAAGAGTTACAACCTAGGCAAACGCAAATTCGCAATTAATTGTAAAAGAGAGATGCAAAGTTTGTGATGAAACTACCAACTAACACCACCGTATTATCGCTAAATTATTGTTAAGCATAAACAATACGAACATGCTCTGAATCTAAACATATTACCAACATGGAAGGACATAAGAAAAAACATAAAGATTTTTACGAGCATCTCTCATAACTAAAACTAAAATTTCATCCACACACAGCAGAAAGCAATTTCAAGGAATTTAACTTTTAAGATGAACAATCAAATTGATATAACTGAAAATACTGCACTACATTAAAGAAGAATAACCTAGACAGCAAGTGATCTAAGAGCTAGCGTAACAACCTCGATTGCACAAATTCCCGCAGAGTCGGGGTGAATTCCTTTAATCTGCGTAAGTCTTGGCAAGCAAGGTTACCTTTACCTCTCTTGACGGGAGGCAGCAGGTAACCTGTGGGATTTGCCGTGGTGGACTCAAGTTGGCTCCAACATCACCTTTGTTTAACAAAAAAAGGTTCTATTGAGGGAAACAAAAACATGGTAAATTATGCACAACAATACTCTTATAGATCCACAGCAAATAGACACACAATGCAGCCACAAAATCACTCGACACTTCTGGGAAAATAAAATCCAAATTCCAAAGCTATTTATTATAATTGTTAAACATGGCAAATTCACCCAAACTGTAAAACTGTAGGAGAATTGAAGAATAGCAAGTCATTCATTTCTATCTAAATAAATGATAAAAGTACTACCAAAGGAGAATAAAACATGGAAATTCATGTACAAGAGTACTCCTAAAGCACCACAACAGATACCCGTGTAGTCATAAAAACATTCACTTTCTTCCGGAATAGTTTCTCACTACATTTGAAATCAGTACATTTAAATTCCAAAACCAACTGGACGTTGTATGTAAAATTTGGAAAACAATTAATAATCCGTTTTCCAATTCACTTTTCACTTTTGAAGTTGTATTTAACTACATCTAAGCATGAAAATTCTTCCAAATACTCTTAGCAAAAAGTATAGCCAAAAACAACTCCATAAACTCCAAATAAAGTGAAAAATATTAGGAATCTACGGCCAAACGCCAATTAAAATTCAAAGCAACTCTCATAGTTGCTACACCAGTAAAATTCACCCAAAACTGCAAGCTAATAAAATTCTACCTAACATCAATCCAAAGGCAACCAACCCTAAAGAAAACAAATACCCACAATCCAAAAACAAGAAATAAACATGTTCGAAATGAAAATCGACATCACAGGATATAAAAAACTTCATTTAATTTTTACACTTACAAATTAAAGAAAAATAAAACCACATACTCAAACAGAGTGGTGTCGATACAGTCTACAACACACACAAACACACACACTCAAATGAAACTTTTCTCAGTTACAAAATTAAACAAAACAGTGAGTACAATAGCCAATCTTAAAAGCTCATTTGTTCAACTACCTAAATTTTCACCTCAATCCTCTCCCATTTCCCATAGCCCATTTCGAACCAAAAAAAAAAACTGAGCAGTGAGATATACGTAATCACAAGATAAGAAAACGTAAACAAAACATCTTTCAGAAAACATAAACAAAACATTTATTTTTTTTCAAAAAATTGGGGCAAATGAGATGTAAAATTACAAGACGAGCAATCGAACCCTCATTAACAACATAAAAGTTCAGATATACAACCAACTGCGCTACTAAGATTTTCCACATAAACCAAAAATTTACATATAAACTAAAAAATTTCGATGCTGATTCTGAATAATGTATCTAAAACTTGAGAATGAGTAATTCGTTACCATGTAAAATGAGCTTCGGTTCCAAAAACTGCAATGGCGGAGAGAGAAGTTAGATTTGCAGAGAGAAAGTGAAAGGCAGGGCGGAGAATTTCATTATATAGAAAAGGAGAAAGAGAACACGAGACAAATATTTCTTCTTGAGAGTTTGACGCGTGGACTAGGGTCTAGAGAGCGTAGAGTATTCTCGAGAGTATAATTAGGTTCTAGAAAGTGTAGAGTATTCTCGAAAGTATAATTAGAGTCTAGAAAGTGTAGAGTATTCTCGAGATCATAGATTATAAGCAAGTTTTATTATTTTTTTCGTTTTAATTTTGTGTGAAGTTTCACGTTAGATATATGTTTTTTTGCTATCAAATATACTGAAACACAGAGAGGAAGACAAAGGGATTCGTATGAATTTATCTATATATCTCATGAATATATGTTAATCACACTTAATATATGTATGTCTATGTATTTCGTGTGATAGTGACGAATCCAGAATTTCTGTTGAGGGGTTAAAATAAAGAATCAACTTACAGAGAAATCACGAGATAAAAAAAATGGAGCGAGATGGAGAACGAAGATGTTAATAATAACCTGCTAAATTTAACTTGCCTTCTCATGTCGCATTTAAATATGTATGTCTATGTATTTCGTGTGATAGTGACGAATCCAAAATCTCTGTTGAGGGAGTTGAGAAAATAAGAATCAAACACAGGAAAATCACGAGATAAAAAGATGGAGCGAGATGGAGAACGAAGATGTTAATCTTAACATGCTAAATTTAACTTGTCTTTTCATGTTGCGTTTAAGTTCTGCTTCATCGAGCCTTTTTAAAGTTTCTGGTGTTTTTTCTTATAATTTATCGTGTTTTACTTTTTTTTTTAAAGATTGAAAAAATTTAAATAGTATCGATTCAATTATATGTTACTTTGACGATTTAAAAATGTGTAAAAGTGACATTACTGATATTATAATGTATATTCAAAAGATAATCAAATGAATATCGATTTTATAATTTGTTTAATTTAATTTATTAGGTTAGTCATTTATTAAGAAAAAAAATGATAAATATATTAAATAAGTTTAGCTTAATTTTAGAATTGAAAAAAAGTTAGAAGAAGAAAATACTATGAGATTAAAAAAAGAAATTTTGATTAAAAAGATATTGCTAAAAGAAATTGATGACTTATAAATTACTTCATTCCATTAAATTTTATTTACCTTATTATGTGTTCATGTTTTTTCTTTCTAATTCAATTTTAAGTTTAATTACAACTCAATAATTTTTTAAAAAGTATTTTCGAGTTAAATCATGAAAAGAAAGTTATGTGAAATAAAACGAGCAATAGAAATAAGAATAATAAAAAATATGCCTATTCTCGATAGATTAAGTAAATTTTATTATTTTCTTCCTTTTAATTTATGTGATATTTTAATAATGTCAACTAATAATTTTATGTTAGATATATGTTTTTTACTTTTAGATATACTGAAATAGAGAGATAGACGGATGAGAATAAAAAGAAGGCGAGCGAAATATATCTATAAATATTATGAGTATATACGAATCACACTGATATATATATTTATATGTAATTCGTGTGGTTACATGTATCTGGCTAATGAAACAGCGGCAAAAACATCATTCTATTCGATCGAAGAAGTACATTTGCTATAATAAGCCCCTTGTATTAGAATTGAGAAATTTTATTGCTCGAATCTTTAGTATTCTCTTATTTATTATTTGTGTATACTATTTATGTCACGACCCAAAACGAGCCGCGAGTGGCACCCACACTTATCCTACTATGTGAGCGAACCAACCATAATGAACAAAATACAATGCGGAAGACTTAAAACTCATTAACGAAATCAATTAAATAACTTCTAAAATTTATCAATTATTATCCCCAAAATCTGGAAGTCATCACCACAAGAACATCTATCCTCAAATTTACTAAATCTAAGAGTATCTAAGAAGCTAACATAAATAAATAGCTAGTCCATGCCGGAATTTCAAGGCATCAAGACATGAAGAGGAAGATCCAGTCCAAGCTAGAAGCAATAGCTCACCCTGAAATCTGGCGTGATGAAGACTGGCTAGAGTTGCGGTTGAGTTGAAGACGATGGCACGTTTGCTGCACTCCACAATTAACAAAGAAAAACAAATACATGTAGGGGTCAGTACAAGGCACAAGTACTGAGTAGGTATCATCGGCCAACTCAAAATAGAAAGCAATATATGTCAGATAATAACATAAAATCAACTAATATTCTTAACAGGCGACAACAACAATTACCATAACCCTTGGTCACAACGCCAAGCACATCTATGAGGACTCAAGCCTCCACACCATACTCATTTGGGAAACAGGTTCTTTAGATTGAGTATATTAACATATTTCAAGATTCATTCTCTTTACTATCCATATACTATCCTGGTGTCGGAACGTGACACTCCGATCCATATACTATCCTGGTGTCGGAACGTGACACTCCGATCCATATACTATCCTGGTGTCGGAACGTGACACTCCGATCCATATACTATCCTGTTGTCGGAACGTGACACTCCGATCCATATACTATCCTGGTGTCGGAACGTGACACCCGATCCTCTAATTCTATCCTGGTGTCGGAACGTGACACCCGATCCTCTAATCTCATTACTTTAGTTCATCAAGCCTCCTTTTATACCAAGGCATCATCATTAACAAAGTAAAGTTAAGATTTAAGATTCACAGCCTCATCTTCCCAACCCATTACAATTACATCATCACATCATGCAAGCACACAATTAAGCATATAGAAGACTTTACAATACTACCCAAACATATCATTCGCTATTAAGAGTTTACTATGAAATAGCATAAACCATAATCTACCTCCACCGAAAAATCGCGATCAAACAAGCTATCTTCCCAAAACCTTTGCTTTCCTTGCGTTCTTCTCTTCCTCTCGATCGTTTCTCTCTTTTCTCTCTGTTCTTTCTATTTTTCCTTATTCAAACCCTTTTTCTTTTACCCTAATTGTCATATAATTAAGTATAAAAGATGGTAAAAATAACCCACTTTTTATTTCAAGGTTATCTCCTTTAACCCCCAAGTAATTGAATTATTAACATTAATCCACTAACTTTATAATTATAAGCATGAATAATCCAAAACGCCCCTTAAAAACTTTTAATAGAAATCCGACCCAGTCAGGGTTACGTAGCCTGTGACGGTCCGTCATGACTGTGACGGTCCGTCCTGCAGGTCCGTCACAAAGTTCAGAGAGTTAATTCTTGTGGAAAGATTTGTGACGGTCCGTCGTGCCAACGACGGTCCGTCCTGCCATTCCGTCACGAAGTTCAAAGAGTCGATCTCAATACCCAAATTTTAGAATTCTAAGTGTTTTGGAACGAGACCCCCTCGACGGTCCGTCGTGCCCATGACGGTCCGTCGTGGGATCCGTCGACCCAGACAGTGATTTCCAGAAATAAACTCTACTGCTCAAAACGACTAAACAGGTCGTTACAACAGGCAGAATATTTCTTCTCGAACGATCACAAGAAGAAAAACAAGGGCGAAAAGGAGTACCTGAATCTGTAAACAGGTGTGGGTATCTTTCTTGCATATCAGCCTCCTTCTCCCAAGTGGACCCTTCAACTGGTCGATTCTTCCATTGAACTTTGATGGATGCAATCTCCCTTTATCTCAACTTGCGAATTTCTCTATCTAGAATGGCAACAGGCTCCTCCTCATAAGACAAATTCTCATCAAGCAGAACCGAATCACAACTAATAATGTAGTTTCCATCCCCATGGTATCTTTTCAGCATAGACACATGAAATACCGGGTGCACTCCTGAGAGTCCTGGAGGCAAGGCTAATTCATAAGCCACCTCCCCGACTCGCTTAAGTACTTCAAATGGTCCAATATACCTTGGGCTTAGCTTACCTCTTTTACCAAACCGCATCACCCCTTTCATGGGTGAAACCTTCAGCAAAACTTGTTCACCCTCCATGAACTCCAAGTCTCTAACCTTTCGATCTGCATATTCCTTTTTGCCTACTTTGCGCCGCTAAAAGCTTTTCTTGAATAGATTTCACTTTCTCTAATGAATCCCTCAAAAGATTAGTACCCCAAGGTCTAACCTCAAATGCATCGAACCAACCAATGGAAGACCTACATCTCCTCCCATACAATGCTTCGAATGGGGCCATGTCAATACTGGAGTGATAGCTATTATTGTATGAGAACTCTGCTAAGGGTAGGAAGTTATCCCAATGACCACCAAATTCTATCACACATGCACGAAGCATATCCTCCAATACCTGAATCGTTCGCTCCGACTGACCATCGGTCTGAGGGTGAAATGCAGTACTAAGATCCAACTTAGTACCTAATTCAGCATGAAATGTTCTCCAAAACTTAGAAGTAAACTGCGTACCTCTATCTGATATGATGGAAAGTGGAACTCCATGCAATCGAACAATTTCTGAGATATAGAGTTTGGCTAACTTCTCTGCATTGTAGGTCACCTTGACCGGAATGAAGTGAGTAGACTTAGTTAATCTGTCCACAATTACCCAAATAGAATCAAACTTTCCCAATGTCTTTGGAAGACCAACCACGAAGTCCATTGCAATTCTCTCCCACTTCCATTCAGGAATGGGCATTCTCTGAAGTGTTCCTCCGGGCCTCTGATGTCATACTTTACTTGCTGACAATTTGGACATTTGGCAACAAAATCAACAATGTCACGCTTTATTTTACTCCACCAAAAGTGTTGCTTAAGGTCACGGTACATCTTGGTTGTACCAGGATGTATAGAATATCCGAAACTATGAGCCTCTGTAAGAATAGTGTGGATCAAATCATCAACACGGGGCACACATACCCTTCCCTTAATTCTCAAAACACCTTCCTCATCAATTATTGCTTCTTTAGCCTCTCCTCGCAACACCATATCCCGAATTCGGCTTAGTTTCTCATCATCA
>CM064968.1:3525043-3598919 GCA_032847665.1 Solanum chilense | reverse complement strand
GTCCTCCAACATATGCAACTCTGATTTGTTGGAAGATTCACAATCACGATAGCACTTGGACTATCACAAAGTATTAAGAGCTCGCTTTCTTTCTTAAAAGTCTCATACGCCTTTTAGCGAATTTCACATTCTTTTGACTTTTATTTTGTATCTTCTCAATACGATTTTTTTGTAGCTAGACTTTACCATGATTAAACCAAATTTAAGAGAGCAAAAAATTGTAAGGTGGTTCTCAATTTCAAAAATTATAATTTTTTAAAAAAATTATGAATTTCGATATATCATTTTGGATGTATATCTGGAAAAAAAATTATGTTGAGAGCAAATACAATTTTTTTTTTAATTTAATGTGTGTGACAGTTAGTGGGACATGGAATAAAGTTTTGAGATTTGTTACCTTCAATGGAAATGAAAAAATTAATTTGTTTCTTTATTATATTATGGAAACAAATAATATGAGCTGATATTATCAAGTAGTTACCTTACTTCTTAATTTCACCTTTTTTATACTATTTCTTTCTGTTAGCGGAAACGTGAAACTAAAGAACAAGGAAGAACAACAATATTTAACGTGGTTCGGATCAAAATGATCCTACGTCCACCAAAGAACAACTGCACCAATATTTATTTTCACTATACAAAGAATATAAGTGAAATACTACAAGAGAGAGAACACAATGCCTTAGAAGGTGAGAAGGCAAGTGAAAGGATGATTTGAAAATGAATTAAGAGCTACCTATTTATAGGAATAAATTCATCCTATTGATGTCATCCATGACATCACTATGTGTCAAAATTGTCAAGGTTAAGATAGCAAACCATTTTATGGTTTGCCTAACTTTCACCTACAAAGATACAATCTTTGACTTGTATTTTGTACTAATTATCTTCCTACCAAATATTCATATTAATTCATCTTCCATTTAGTTTGATTCCACAAGAACCAAAACCAACTCTATCAATCTCCACCTTGGTTTGTGTTCCAAGCATGCGTATAAACAACTCCGGCCAAAACTTCTAAGCTTACTGGGCAATCCCATTGTAAGAAACAAGAAGAATCAAACCTTTGTTGAACATACCAGCTCCACCTAGCAGTTGTTCTCTTAGAGTTGCATCAATTGATGCATACTCCCGCCAAGTCCTTGCAGTGTGCAAACTTGGCAAGCGGGACTTTTTTTTGGTCAACATGTCTGCAGCGTTATCGTCTGTGATAACCTTCTCAACCTTGATAGCTCCCTTTTCTACGACATCTCGAATAAAATGAAATCTGACATCAATGTGTTTGGTGCGCTCATGAAATCTTTGATTTTTAATCAAATGAATAGCACTTTGACTATCACATTTTAGAATTGATTTAAGCTGAGCTGAACTCAATTCTGCCACCAAACCTTTCAACCAGATAGCTTCTTTCACTGCCTCCGTTGCTGCCATATATTCTGCCTCTGTTGTAGACAAAGCGACAATCGACTGTAAAGTCGATTTCCAACTAACGGCACTGCCAACGAGAGTAAAGATGTATCCAGTTGTGGACCTCCTTCGATCAAGATCGCCTGCATAGTCAGAATCAACATAACCGAGAATTGAAATACCTTCACTTTTCCGAAAGGTTAGGCCAACATCAGGAGCTCCTTTGAGATATCTCAATATCCACTTGACAGCTTCCCAATGCCTTTTTCCTGGATTTGCCATGTACTTGCTTACTACACTTACAGATTGGGCAATATCTGGACGTGTGCATACCATAGCATACATAATGCTACCAACTGCACTCGCATAAGGAACCTTTGACATATGCTCCACCTCATCCATAGATTGAGGCATTTGTAACTCTGAAAGCTTGAAATGAGAAGCTAAAGGTGTACTTACAGGCTTGCTCATATCCATATTGAATCTTTCAAGAACTTTTCGGATGTACCTCTTCTGAGAAAGATGTACAACACCATTTTCTCTTGAAATTTCCATTCCAAGGATTTTCTTTGCAACTCCTAGATCCTTCATGTCAAATTCCTTGCTCAACAGTTTCTTCAAAATATTTATCTCAGACATCTTCTTGTGATACACACAACTATCAAATGCACTCCTCGAAAATCCATGTGTAGTCATGAATGCATCAAACCTCTTGTACCACTGTCTAGGGTATTGCTTCAAACCATACAAAGACTTCTTCAGTTGGCATACATGGTCTTCTTTTCCTTCAGCTAGGAAACCTTCAGGCTGATCCATATAGATTGTCTCTTCTAGATCACCATGTAAAAAAACAATTTTGACATCAAGCTGTTGAAGCTCTAAATCAAATTGTGCAACCAATGCTAGCAGCACGCGAATTGAGCTATGTTTCACGACTGGAGAAAATATCTCATTGTAGTCAATTCCCTCCTACTGACTGAAACCCTTTGCAACCAATCTCGCCTTGAACCTAGCAGCTTCCACTTCTGGAATACCTTCTTTCTTTCTGTAGACCCATTTGCATCCAACTGTCCTCATCCCCTTTGGCCTTTTAACTAAGACCCATGTCTCATTTCTGTGAAGAGACTCCATCTCTTCCATCATGGCCAACTGCCATTGTGCAGCATCTTTGCAAGAAGTTGCTTCAATATACGAAGAGGGCTCGAGATCCTTAATCTCTTCTTCTGCAGCTACGAACGCTTGTGCAATCAGATTTTCTTGCTCTATAAGACGTTCCGGTTTCCGTATCCGCCTTTTGTCCCTTCCCTTCGCAATTGTGTATGGTTCATTGGAAGCAAGTTCTTCTGCATCTTTTGACTCATCACTTTGAGTCTCTTGATCCCGTTTCTTGGTAAGCTCCACCGGTAGCTCCACCTGCTCGTTGTTCTCGTTTCTAGATAACTCCACAGAAACTTTACGAGGATCAAGTATAGAGGATTCATCAAAGGTAACATCTCTACTAACTACAAATTTGAGTAAAGACAAACACCATAGTTTGTACCCTTTTACTCCATCAACATACCCTACGAATATGGCCTTTTTAGCCCTTGGTTCAAGCTTACCTTCATTAACATGATAATAAGTTGGACACCCAAATATTCGCAAGTATGAATAGTTAGAGGGTTCACCTGACCAGACCTCATTCGGAGTCTTAAAGTCAATCGCTGATGCTGGAGACCGATTGACAATATGAGAAGCAGTATGAACTGCTTCAGCCCAAAATACTTTGGACATCTTAGCTTGTAACAGCATACAACGAGCCTTCTCAAGAAGAGTTCTGTTCATTCTCTCGGCAACTCCATTCTGCTGTGGTGTGTGCCTGACCGTCTTATGCCTTGCGATCCCATGAACCTTGCAGAAATCATTGAACTCTTCACTGCAAAACTCCAAGCCATTGTCCGTGCGAAGATACTTGATTTTCCTCTCCATTTGATTTTCAACCAAAATCTTCCACTCTTTAAATGCTTCAAAAGCATCACCTTTTGTCTTCAGGAAACGCACCCAAACCTTTCGTGAAAAATCATCAATGAATGTAAGAAGATACCTCTTTCCTCCCTTTGATGGAAGCTTAGAGGGACCCCATAAATCTGAATGGATGTAGTCTAGCACCCCTCCCGTCTTGTGCTTGCCAGTGCTGAAGCTGACCTTTTTCTGCTTCCCTAAGACGCAGTGCTCACAAAATTCAAGTGTGCTGATTTTCTCACCATTCAAAAGGTTGCGGTTGCTCAACATCTCCAATCCTCGTGCGGTCATATGGCCTAGTCTCATGTGCCATAATTTTGCCTTGTCATCATTAGATAACTGCACTGTAGATGCATATACAGAGCCAATAATGGTGCTTCCCGCAAGTGTGTAGAGGCCATCCTCCAGCTTGGCCTTCAACATGACTAAAGACCCTTTAGTCACTTTCATAGTTCCTCCTTCACTCATGTACTTATAGCCTTGTTTATCTAAAGTACCCAGGGAGATCAAATTCTTCTTTAGATCAGGAACATGACGGACTTCTGTAATAGTCCTCATGATTCCATCATGACAGCGAACATGAACTGAACCAATGCCAACTATTTTACAAGTTGCATTATTGCCCATTAATACAGTTCCTCTGCTTATTTCATAGCTGCTAAACCAATCTTTTCGGAATGTCATATGCAGAGTACAACCAGAGTCTAAGATCCATTTGTTGTCATAGACTCCATTATTGCATGATGTTGTTAGTACATAATCATCATCATTATCATGTACTTTTCTCAACAATGGATGCACTCGCCTTTTCTTTGGACTTCGACATAGGGCAATCTCGTTCAAAGTGCCCCTTCTTGTGACAGCCCCAACACTCCGCATTCTTTTTGTTCACATGAGACTTTGATCTGTACTTCGATTTGCTCCTTCCCTTTTGGCTAGTACGACCTCTTACAAAGAGTCCACTAGCTTCGTCACTTTTGTCTCCTTTAAAATGCATCCGCACATCACAAGAGTTTAGTGCTTGCCGCACTTGCTCAAGTTTAATAGGTTGTTTGCTATACATCATTGAATTCTCAATATCACGATATTTTGAAGTCAATGAAAATAGTAAAGAACATGCAAGTGTCTCATCGTCCTTTTTAATTCCAGCAGTTTGTAAGTCCATCACAAGTTTATTGAACGCATCTATGGTCTTGCAACAAAGTACCTGAATCCATCTTAAATGTATGAAGACGCCGTTGTAACAACATCCTTGTTGTCACTGACTGGTCCTGGTAAAGCCCTTCCAGCTTTTCCCATAACTCTTTGGCCGTCTCTTCGGTACTTGTACTCACTTCACAAAGTACGTTAGGTGCAAGGGACAGTTGGATTGCACTCAATGCATCTCCTTCAATCTTTTCCTTGTCGGAATCCGATATCTTATCGGGGTACTTTCCGTCAATAGCATGGATTGAACCTTCCCTCCGCAGTAACGCTATCATCTGGATTTTCCAGATATTGAAGTTGTTGCGCCCACTAAATCTATCAATTTCAAACTTCATGGAACTCATTNCTGTATTTACACTTGTTTGGCTTCCAATTGCAGCATATGTACAATCTGACGTTGCATCATTTTCAGCAGTTGCAACACTTGCAACACTTGTTCCAGCAACAACATTTTTCTACAAACATATAATAAAGTCAAAAGAATAACAAGAGTAATGTCAGTAACAAAGAGACATTAAAGCACAACTTACTAGAGTCGGACATCCTTTCTTGTTATTTACAAAAGTCTTACACATTGAACATTTCATTTATCTTTCCTTCCTTGTGGCCTTTCCAAACTTCTTCTTAATTGACTCATCACTATCTTTTCTCCAGTTTTTTCCTAGTCTTCCTAGTATGACTGTAATTTCAGGTGGTTCAATGGTTGGTCTATCACTTGTTGGTCATATCTTCATGTTTGTCATAGGTTAAATAAACCTATTATATGCTTTCAGGTATGTTTTCTTCTTATACCGGTGATCAACAAATGACTCAACAATCCAATCCTTATAATGACTTGTTGTAAGTGCATGGACACAAAGAATTCCCTTTAATTGCCATGACCTATAACTACACACCTTCTTTCTTAGGTCAACAACATATTTATATGGTGGATCATGAATCTCAAAGCCAAAATCAACATTAAACTGTACCTCTCAATTATCAGCAATTTCAACATTTTTTAAGAATATCCATAGACATTAGTGATACATCAGTAATATATTTTTCTAAAAATTCTCTCATTTGATGCATTCTTTCCATAACTTTGACTGTTATTTCCTCTAGAATAAAGATTAGTGATTTGAACCTAGCACCTAAAATTTACTAGTTGAAAGTCTCACACATGTTGTTCTCAACCACATCACACTTGCTATGTTCTTTAAAATATGCCTTACACCATGCTTTTTTGTTATACTTTAACAAAGCTTCTACAATGCCTACTCCTAATTCACTCAAGTCATCAACTTTAGACTGTAAAAATACCTCAAATGGTGCCTTGGCAACCTGTCAGAATTTTCTTCTCCTTTCTTCACCCCTCTAGTCTTTCTTCCAGTTTGCCCATATATGCTTAGCACACCATCTAATTTCATCTAATTTCAGTATCAGACAATACATCAATAAGTGCAAGATCAAGACCCTGTCAATATTTGACACACAACAATGTTAATATCAATTACTCCAAAAATAAAAGAATAAATTTAACAAATAATATAGTAATACCTTCTCTGTGTCAGACATAACTATTAGTCCTTCACCTTTTGTAAGCTCCAAATCGTGTTTGATGCACTTGATAAATCAAGACCATGCCTCCTTGATTTTTTTATCAACTACTGTCCATGCTATAGGGTACATCTGATTATTTTCATCTTTGGAAATGTAAGATAATAATTCACCTTTACATACACTTTTAAAAAATGCACCATCTAAGCCAATAATCCTTCTACACCCTTCTTTTCATCCACTTTTTAAGGAACCAAGACAAATATAGATGCTCATAAACACATTTTCCCCCCTGAAATTGCGTTCTTTAATTCCATATATATACAGTAGTTTCAGGATTTGTGGTCTTTGATTGCTCAACATAATCATACAACCTAGTAAACTTCTTTCTGAAATCTCCCATATGTTCAGTCATAACTATCAATTTAGCCTTTCTACAAACTTGTCTTACTAACATATAAATCATACTCTTTTTGTATCAAAGACTAAATTTGATGAAGTTTGATGGTAGGCTCACTCATAATCCTCTCCTTGTAATGTTTAATAATCCAAATGGGGGTACACAATTTGTTTCTTGTTCTTTTGAAACACTTGTGGACAGGAAAATACGTTTTAAAACAGAAGTTTCCAGTGTTACAATCAATACTTTCAAGAATATGCCAAGGACAACCCTTTTTCTTACAATGTGCCCTTATCTTTTCCTTCTCAGATGGACCACTAACACTATCAATACCCAAGACAATTAACCAGAAATAAAATATTAACTTTAGTCGAAATTGAGATTTTACGAAAAAAAATCCTAGAATCTAATTAATTCACGATATATATGTCACTGAAGTCACTCGAAGTCATTAATAAACTGAGAAAATATATTACACTAACATTACACCCAAACCAAAATAAAATCCCCCAAAAAATTAAATGACAATTGATCGTATAATCAAACTGACGCACAAGAAAATGAAAAAAATTGAAAACTAACACAAAAGGCAAGAACTTAAAACGATAATCAGAGTGGAACTAAGGTTCAATTGATTTAAGGTATGGAAAATCACATATGAACGTGTTAGTGGAGAAATCGTGGAGAGGAGAAGTAGAAAAATTGCGAAGGTTTTGAAATTTTCGCAGAGGTTGGACTTTTCTTAGTTTTACACGAGTGTTTTACCACGTGGATTCTAATATCACATGTGGATATTTTTTTCTTTTTGGCCAACGTGTACGTGTTTGTGCAACACGCACCATAACACAACCAAAAAGTGTTTAAAATGTTGAGTTTGGATGGATTCAGGCGTCATGATGATAAAAGGATAAGTAAGAGCGCCAGAATACAATCTTATACAAGTACAAAGCTCCACTAGACCATTCTGCCAAAAATAGGGACATAGGAAAAATAAATTCAACTGAAAAAATGACATAGGTACAACATAATGGCTAGAGTTTGATAATATATTGCGCCTATTGTCCAATTTATGCTTTGTGTAAGTACTGCTAAAAATTATTTATTTATACTGTTGTTATATGTCTTTTATTGTATTGTATTGTTAGTTTATATATCATGTTTATTTTAATTGTTATTTAAATTTTATTGCATTGTTAATTTAAATCGTTTGTTTAAACTCATCGTTAATTTAACAATGAAAAGACTCATTGCATGTAAGTGTGACATATAGTTACCTTAATATTTCTTCTTATTTGGTTTTTTATTATTTAATAATCATTTTAAATCTTTTTATTCGACCTTTGTATAGTAGTTCTACCTTGTATCCTATCTTTTTGTAGATCTATCATTTAAATTATGAATTTTTGTATATTCTGTAACGATGGAAAATGACACAATCTATCCAAATATTATAGATATTCATTATAACAATATAATATGAAACAATTTGATATATTTTGAAATAATAAGTATCAATCATCCCAACAAAACTGTAACCAATTTTAATTTAAAGTGAAACTCTTTCGCATAATTACATCTTAAAAAAGTCCACTCCAAGCATATCCCATGAAAACCTCAGTTCAGTTGTGAATTAAAAAAAAAGAAGTAACTGCTCAATAACATCCACTTAAATTAATAGTCAAATAAAAAAGTAAACTGCCAAATAATGTCCACAAAATTTGATGGTCGTATCACTTTTAACCAACCATAGTTGAGAAAAAAAGTACCTATAAAATCCCCATAATTTCATCACAATACTTTCAATCCAAACACAAAAAACTTTTGGTCTTTCTGGCAAAAGATTTGGATTGTTTGGATTCATTTCCAACAATCCAAATCTTTTGATCTTTCTTAGTAACAATTCATCAAAAATAATGGCAGAACCACAAACCATGATTTTTGCCCTTGATGACACTGACCACAGCTTCTACGCCTTAGAATGGACACTTGATCATTTTTTTGGTGAATCCGATTCTCTTTTTAAGCTCATCATTGTTCACGTTAAAATCACTCCAACTTCCGTTGTAGGTCTAGCTGGACCAGGTATAGATTCGAGATTTAAATTTGATTACTTTAAAACTTTGAGTTTAATTTTCACATTACACTTTACAAAACTAGGTGTAACATGTACCAATTTTTAATTTTTTTTTGGAAATATTAGTGTTTTTTCATATTTATGTATGTATATACTCTTGATTGATATTAGGATATCTCTTGATTAATATTCCATATCTTAGTATCTTATTAGTGATTTAGTTTCTATTATAATTAGGGGAAGATCACAATCCATTAGTAGTTGGTTCTTTCATTATTTGTAGTTCGCTTTCTTGTATAAATACACATACATACTAATAAAATTACATACTTCTCTCCAACAATAAAACTAACATGATAGAATAACAAGGCCCGTCTCACCCGATGTTGGGGCCCTCAAAATCAAAAAATTGCCCACGCACCAAATGCTAAGCACTGGCGTGACGTGGGGTGTTAAAGAATGACAAAAGTCCCACATTGATGGTTAATGAGATAGATGGACTCCTTATAATGCTTGAGCAATCCTTCTCCCTTTGAGCTAGCTTTTGGGATATAAGTTAGGCCTAAGACCTGACTTTTGGGTTATGAGTTAGGTCATTAAGGCCTAAGACCTGGCTTTTGGGGTATGAGTTAGGCTAGTTACACCTAAGACCTAAAACCTAATTTCACATATAATACGATTTTTTTTTCAGGAGATAGGGTATGAGTTAGGCCAGTTAGGCCATATATAGCCTAAGACCTAATTTCACAGATAATACGATTTTTTTCAGGAGATAAGAACTCATAGTTGAGTGAATTTTATACTATAATCGAGTGATGATTTGAGATATTTTTGATGTTGTTTAGGAACAAGTGACGTGCTCGCAGTGGTGGAAAATGATATTAAAAAGACAGCTCAAAGAGTTTGCGAGAAGTCAAAACAATTATGCGAAGCTAAAGGGGTGATGAGTGGTGTAGAATTTGATGTTGTTGAAGGAGATGCTAGAAATGTGTTGTGTGATGTTGTTGACAAGCATCACGCCTCTGTTTTGGTCATGGGAAGCCATGGTTACGGAACTTTCAAAAGGTAATTGATTTTGACTTTACACAGAATTTAAGGAAAAAAAAAAGAAATTGAATTTTATGATCTAAGTATACG
Source organism: Solanum chilense (assembly GCA_032847665.1). Classification (NCBI taxonomy): domain Eukaryota; kingdom Viridiplantae; phylum Streptophyta; class Magnoliopsida; order Solanales; family Solanaceae; genus Solanum; species Solanum chilense. The sequence goes on along the minus strand of CM064968.1, from coordinate 3,589,155 downwards.
AAAATATTGATCTGAATTTTTTACTTACATTTTCGACAGGGCTGTTTTGGGTAGCGTAAGTGACTATTGCTCCCATCATGCTCGTTGCTCCGTGATGATTGTGAAGAAGCCAAAGGCAAAGAAATGAAAATTTTGATTAATAAATTAAAGGAAATTTTGGAGGGAGATTAATTAGACCAAATCAGAGAAAGGGACATATATCCAATTCTCTATAGCTATATACTATAAATTTGTAATCAATAGAATATGTAGCTAGCAAGTAATTGAAACAAAAATAATAATCATATCTTACTAGCTTCATAAAATTAGTCATTAGCAATTTATAGGCATACCCTCTTTTTAGTTTAATTTCTCCCTGTTTTTCTTTACTTACACCACATGCATGGTGATTTTTGTTGATCCTTTTTGCAATTTTGACGCAATTGAAATGAAATTCTCCATTCAAATTGATATGGATTGATTGATTCTTCCTACATTCTTGAAAATTATGTGTATGTTCAAAAATGCCCTTAACGTATTAAAAATGTTTCTTCTTTCCACGTATTGAGTTAAAAATGCATGTCCTTAACATATAGAAATAGTTCAAAAATGTCCTCGTTTTCATCTATTTGATCAAAAATATCCTTGATTTATTAAAAATGGCTCAGACAGACAAGAGTTTTAAAACTATTCGAATTAGTGTTAAAGACATTTTTGATCCGATAGGGGGAAGAAAAAACAAATTTTATTCAATAAGTGGAAGGACATTTCTAAACTATTTCTGATACGGGCATTTTTGAACCTTTTCCCATATATTTTTTGTTTCTATAATTCTTCAAACATTATGACTTGTTCATTCTTGAATCAAGTGGGGCTATGACATTAAAATTGACGAATTAAAAGGTGATGGCAAACGAGATCGCCAGCTACATTGCATCAACCAATTCACCTAAAGTAAATCGGAGGGGGCCGTGTATAGGGCTTGGGCATTTCGTTGGATTTAGAAAATTTGATTATTTTTTTTTTTGGTAAAAATGATAATTCAAACTAAATTGAAATAAACTTTATTTGGTTTGATGTTTTTAATTTCGGTTTGATTATTCAATTCAATTTTTTAATTTTTGAGATTGTGTTGGCTATATTGTTGTTGTTGAAATAAATTCACCTCCTTCATATGAAAATGAGATTACACTTGGACAGTTCAATGTAGGGCTGAGCATAAAATACCGAAAATTGAATTATCAAATGAATCAAAAATTTTGGTAATTTGAGATTCAAGTCAACATTGAATTCGTCTCGATAAAGGTCTGTCTGATTGTCAACGGAATTTGATTCGTCTCCGTTTCACTTGAATTTGTGCGCTTGTTTATTCTTAGCTAAATTTTGGGCTTTTGAGTTTTAGATTGGGTATGATGATTTCATGTGGTTTTACTTTGATGCAAATATTGTTGAATTCAATCTCGTCGAAAATTTCAAAAATCGGGTATGGAAAGGGTAGAGTGTAGGCAGACATTATTGGTGCAGAGAGATTCCGTTGCCCTGAAGTCTATTTCAACCATCATTGTGTGGAATGGAACCGGCAGGAATTCATGACAAGGCCTACAACTCAATCATGAGATGCGATATTTATATTAGGAAAGTTTTATTTGCAAACATTGTGCTTAGTGGTGGCTCAACTATGTTCCCTCGCGTAGCAGAACGTATGAGCAAGGAAATCAATGCACTTTCTCCTAGCCACATGAAGATTGAGGTGGTTGCACCACCTGAAAGGAAGTACAACACCTAGATAGGATGATCAATTCTAGCTTCCTCCAGTACTTCCAAAAAAGTAAGTTTCTTTTTTTCTTTCTTTTACTAATCGATCAGTTGTCATTCAATTGATAAATAATTTGTTATAATTGTGAGTGTCTTGTTGAATACCTTCTACTTGTTGTGCAGATGTGGATACCCAAGGCCGAGTATGATAAATGTGGTCATGTGTTAGTTCACAGGATAGGCATTGTGGTTTGATAACTTGAATACTTTGTTATAAAATTATTGGAAATCACGGAAATTTTGTAGCTTGAGGCGTGCCTATTATTTCACCAATTAAGGTGTATCCTCAAAATTGAACAAGCTATTCTAGTACTAAAACTAGGAGCCAGAATCTAACAAAGAATAAATTTTACTTAACAAAACCCATCAAAATAAATTAAGAAGAAAAGTTTTTCCCCCTATAATTAGTCTTTCTTCCCTTTCTTTTAACACATAAACGTACTATATATAAATATATCTTTATGCATGGTAAATCTCATACCAACAGCCATGCATATAATCAAGACCAAATAATTTCTATAAAAACTATATATTGTTACCAAATATATTATGGATCATTTGTAACATCCAAATCAATATTTCTTGATTAATGTCATAAAGACAATTAACAATTGCCATAGTAAGAAACAAATGACAACACGTTTCAAAACCTTAAAATAACATTAATAAGATAAGTTATTAAGATAATAATCTAATCATTTAAAATTTATTAAATATAAATTTATAAAATTATTCGAATTATATTAAATTCGTAAATATATTAATCCAAGTAAATATTGTGGATTGATATAATTGAGTTAAATATTTAAGTCCAATAAATATGAATTTAATTAAAGTCTAAATTAATTGATTTGGGCTACAATGGATGAACCCAATTCGTTAAGCCTAATTTCATCTCATTCTAGAGCCCATCTTAGCGCCACGTGTGCAAATGATGTGGCATGCCAAGTCAAATAAGAAAAAACAATAGAATCATGACATGTGTTTTCATAACAAGCCCGCTCCATAAAACCCATATGCCATTTTACTTAAATCTGATTAGCCAAACGGAATCATATTCCAATCGCAACTCTTATATTGTAAAACTATAAATAGGGGTCCTCATAATTCAGAAAAGAGACAGAAAATTCTAAACAAGAAGCTAGAAAAAATTTGTGGTACAAACGCCATTTAACTCTCTACAAAGCTACAAGTTTAAGAATTCAAACATTCAAGTTTAAAAACGATCAAGATCAAAACCATCGAATTCAAGAACAAGCTTGAAGCCCTTGAATTCAGATAAAAGTCAAGATCAAGATAAAGTTCAAATTCAAGTTTATCAGAGATTCAAGAACAAGCCTTAAAGCCCTTGAATTTATATTTGAAAAGGCGAATTCAGAGGAATCATAGAGAATGCAACACTGTCACTTGAAATAATAAAATTAATTTTTGCTATAATTTTCTGTTCTTGATTATTGTTTTCTCGACGCAAATTTTGTTGTATACAAATTCTGGCACGCCCAGTGGCACAATCTACCTCTCATCTCAACTTTTCAAGAGTCAAAGAATATCGAGATGACTTCTATGAACAACAACTCTCGATTAACTGTCTCTAAGGCCACTAGCTCCAAGTTCTCTACTGAAGTTGAAGGCATCCTTGGTGTTACCTTTCCGGTACGAGAAGCAAGGCTGTTACACTAGGACAACAAACACTTCAGGTGTCGTACGCATCAACTCCTGTTTTTGGGTCTTCGACTCCAAAAGGAGCAAGTTCCTCTACAAATGCTCTAGAAGGAAGAAGTAGTGTTGCTGAAAAGATCAAGAAGACATTGGCTCTACTTGAGCAATCTGGTTCCAAGAACTCTACCACAAAGGAGAGCTGTGATTCAACTTATGAATCATCTCCACGTACATCGCGTAACGTGAGTCCTCTAAAAATTAACTTACGCGACAATCTATGCTACTCTCCAGCATCTCCAATGATCATGCAAACGATGGTGACTACTGCTTCTTCTCCTGAGCAACAACTCGCAAATCTGATGAAGTTAGTGGAAGGATTGACAAAGCATGTGCAAAACCAAGAATCTCGAATTGATAAGTTGACGGATAAAATGGAAGGACTTTTAGATAGAGATGTTAGTCATGCGCTTGGAAAGGGTATTGGAGTTCAAGAAATCGAAGATCCTGTGAAAAAAGCCCCGCTTGTTAAAGAGATGTCAGTTTCTTCTGAAGGAATGATCCCACTCAGTCGCTTGAAGGAGTTTATTGAAGGCACTATCAAAGATAAGTATGAAGTCTCCACAAAGTCTTCTCATATGTATGCTAAGTCGTACACTGCTAGGATTGATAACTTTAAAATGCCTGCTGGTTGACAACCTCCCAAATTTGAACAATTTGAGGGAAAAGGAAATCCAAAACAACATGTTGCACGCTTCGTCGAGACATGTAATAATGCTGGAACTTATGGAGACCATCTTGTCAAACAGTTTGTCCGCTCTCTAAAAGGAAATTCCTTTGATTGGTACACGAATCTTGAACCTAATTCTATTGATAGTTGGAAGCAACTAGAGCACGAGTTTCTCAATCGCTTCTATAGCACAAGGCATACAGTGAGCATGGTAGAACTCACGAATACTCGCCAAAGGAAGGATAAACCGGTTATAGATTTCATAATCGATGGAGGAACGCGAGCCTAAATTGCAAGGACAGGCTTAGTGAAGCTCTTGCAATTGAAATGTGTATTCAAGGTATGTACTGGAAGCTTCTTTACATCTTGCAAGGAATAAAACCAAAATTCTTTTGAAGATTTAGCTACTCGTGCTCATGATATGGAGTTGAGCATGTCCTCTGCTGAAAAAGATATGACTATTGTCCATGATCCTTGCCAAGGAATAGACAAGCAAGAACCCAAGAGATGGAGTAAATTTGTGACTGGAAATGACAACAAAGAATCCATGAGTGTATATATGTCTCTTGCAAAGTTCACCACGACTGAGGTCCTAAAGCAAAATGTGAGAACGACTTTCCAAGCACGTTCAAATCAAAAGTCGACACTAAGGGAGATGCACGGAAAAAGTATCCCTTCTTGGATTCTGATGTTTCTGAATTTTTTGATGAATTGCTCGAGTTAAAGCTCATTGACTTTCCAGAGATGAAGCGACCTGATGAAGCCGGAAAAGCTGATGACCCAAATTATTTCAAGTATCATAGACTCATTTGTATTTTTTAAAAATTTGTGTGAAAAATTTGAAAGGTCAAAATTTTGAAATGAGAATAAGAAGATTAAGTGTGTGTGTGTGTGTGTGTGTATATATATATATGTTAGCGGAAACGTGAAACTAAAGAACAAGGAAGAACAACAATATTTAACGTGGTTCGGATCAAAATGATCCTACGTCCACCAAAGAACAACTGCACCAATATTTATTTCACTATACAAAGAATATAAGTGAAATACTACAAGAGAGAGAACACAATGCCTTAGAAGGTGAGAAGGCAAGTGAAAGGATGATTTGAAAATGAATTAAAAGCTACCTATTTATAGGAATAAATTCATCCTATTGATGTCATCCATGACATCACTATGTGTCAAAATTGTCAAGGTTAAGATAGCAAACCATAATATGGTTTGCCTAACTTTCACCTACCAAGATACAATCTTTGACTTGTATTTTGTACTAATTATCTTCCTACCAAATATTCATATTAATTCATCTTCCATTTAGTTTGATTCCACAAGAACCAAAACCAACTCTTTCAATCTCCACCTTGGTTTGTGTTCCAAGCATGCGTATAAACAACTCCGGCCAAAACTTCTAAGCTTACTGGGCAATCCCATTGTAAGAAACAAGAAGAATCAAACCTTTGTTGAACATACCAGCTCCACCTAGCAGTTGTTCTCTTAGAGTTGCATCAATTGATGCATACTCCCGCCAAGTCCTTGCAGTGTGCAAACTTGGCAAGCGGGACTATTTTGGTCAACATGTCTGCAGCGTTATCGTCTGTGATAACCTTCTCAACCTTGATAGCTCCCTTTTCTACGACATCTCGAATAAAATGAAATCTGACATCAATGTGTTTGGTGCGCTTATGAAATCTTTGATTTTTAATTAAATGAATAGCACTTTGACTATCACATTTTAGAATTGATTTAAGCTGAGCTGAACTCAATTCTGCCACCAAACCTTTCAACCAGATAGCTTCTTTCACTGCCTCCGTTGCTGCCATATATTCTGCCTCTGTTGTAGACAAAGCGACAATCGACTGTAAAGTCGATTTCCAACTAACGGCACTGCCAACGAGAGTAAAGATGTATCCAGTTGTGGACCTCCTTCGATCAAGATCCCCTGCATAGTCAGAATCAACATAACCGAGAATTGAAATACCTTCACTTTTTCGAAAGGTTAAGCCAACATCAGGAGCTCCTTTGAGATATCTCAATATCCACTTGACAGCTTCCCAATGCCTTTTTCCTGGATTTGCCATGTACTTGCTTACTACACTTACAGATTGGGCAATATCTGGACGTGTGCATACCATAGCATACATAATGCTACCAACTGCACTCGCATAAGGAACCTTTGACATATGCTCCACCTCATCCATAGATTGAGGCATTTGTAATTCTGAAAGCTTGAAATGAGAAGCTAAAGGTGTACTTACAGGCTTGCTCATATCCATATTGAATCTTTCAAGAACTTTTCGGATGTCCCTCTTCTGAGAAAGATGTACAACACCATTTTCTCTTGAAATTTCCATTCCAAGGATTTTCTTTGCAACTCCTAGATCCTTCATGTCAAATTCCTTGCTCAACAGTTTCTTCAAAATATTTATCTCAGACATCTTCTTGTGATACACACAACTATCAAATGCACTCCTCGAAAATCCATGTGTAGTCATGAATGCATCAAACCTCTTGTACCACTGTCTAGGGTATTGCTTCAAACCATACAAAGACTTCTTCAGTTGGCATACATGGTCTTCTTTTCCTTCAGCTAGGAAACCTTCAGGCTGATCCATATAGATTGTCTCTTCTAGATCACCATGTAAAAAAACAATTTTGACATCAAGCTGTTGAAGCTCTAAATCAAATTGTGCAACCAATGCTAGCAGCACGCGAATTGAGCTATGTTTCACGACTGGAGAAAATATCTCATTGTAGTCAATTCCCTCCTACTGACTGAAACCCTTTGCAACCAATCTCGCCTTGAACCTAGCAGCTTCCACTTCTGGAATACCTTCTTTCTTTCTGTAGACCCATTTGCATCCAACTGTCCTCATCCCCTTTGGCCTTTTAACTAAGACCCATGTCTCATTTCTGTGAAGAGAATCCATCTCTTCCATCATGGCCAACTGCCATTGTGCAGCATCTTTGCAAGAAGTTGCTTCAATATACGAAGAGGGCTCGAGATCCTTAATCTCTTCTTCTGCAGCTACGAACGCTTGTACAATCAGATTTTCTTGCTCTATAAGACGTTCCGGTTTCCGTATCCGCCTTTTGTCCCTTCCCTTCGCAATTGTGTATGGTTCATTGGAAGCAAGTTCTTCTGCATCTTTTGACTCATCACTTTGAGTCTCTTGATCCCGTTTCTTGGTAAGCTCCAACGGTAGCTCCACCTGCTTGTTGTTCTCGTTTCTAGATAACTCCACAGAAACTTTACGAGGATCAAGTATAGAGGATTCATCAAAGGTAACATCTCTACTAGCTACAGATTTGAGTAAAGACAAACACCATAGTTTGTACCCTTTTACTCCATCAACATACCCTACGAATATGGCCTTTTTAGCCCTTGGTTCAAGCTTACCTTCATTAACATGATAATAAGTTGGACACCCAAATATTCGCAAGTATGAATAGTTAGAGGGTTCACCTGACCAGACCTCATTCGGAGTCTTAAAGTCAATCGCTGATGCTGGAGACCGATTGACAATATGAGAAGCAGTATGAACTGCTTCAGCCCAAAATACTTTGGACATCTTAGCTTGTAAGAGCATACAACGAGCCTTCTCAAGAAGAGTTCTATTCATTCTCTCGGCAACTCCATTCTGCTGTGGTGTGTGCCTGACCGTCTTATGCCTTGCGATCCCATGAACCTTGCAGAAATCATTGAACTCTTCACTGCAAAACTCCAAGCCATTGTCCGTGCGAAGATACTTGATTTTCCTCTCCATTTGATTTTCAACCAAAATCTTCCACTCTTTAAATGCTTCAAAAGCATCACCTTTTGTCTTCAGGAAACGCACCCAAACCTTTCGTGAAAAATCATCAATGAATGTGAGAAGATACCTCTTTCCTCCCTTTGATGGAAGCTTAGAGGGACCCCATAAATCTGAATGGATGTAGTCTAGCACCCCTCCCGTCTTGTGCTTGCCAGTGCTGAAGCTGACCTTTTTCTGCTTCCCTAAGACGCAGTGCTCACAAAATTCAAGTGTGCTGATCTTCTCACCATTCAAAAGGTTGCGGTTGCTCAACATCTCCAATCCTCGTGCGCTCATATGGCCTAGTCTCATGTGCCATAATTTTGCCTTGTCATCATTAGATAACTGCACTGTAGATGCATTTACAGAGCCAATAATGGTGCTTCCCGCAAGTGTGTAGAGGCCATCCTCCAGCTTGGCCTTCAACATGACTAAAGACCCTTTAGTCACTTTCATAGTTCCTCCTTCACTCATGTACTTATAGCCTTGTTTATCTAAAGTACCCAGGGAGATCAAATTCTTCTTTAGATCAGGAACATGATGGACTTCTGTAATAGTCCTCATGATTCCATCATGGCAGCGAACATGAACTGAACCAATGCCAACTATTTTACAAGTTGCATTATTGCCCATTAATACAGTTCCTCTGCTTGTTTCATAGCTGCTGAACCAATCTTTTCGGAATGTCATATGCAGAGTACAACCAGAGTCTAAGATCCATTTGTTGTCATAGACTCCATTATTGCATGATGTTGTTAGTACATAATCATCATCATTATCATGTACTTTCTCAACAATGGATGCACTCGCCTTTTCTTTGGACTTCGACATAGGGCAATCTCGTTCAAAGTGCCCCTTCTTGTGACAGCCCCAACACTCCGCATTCTTTTTGTTCACACGAGATTTTATTCTGTACTTCGATTTGCTCCTTCCCTTTTGGCTAGTACGACCTCTTACAAAGAGTCCACTAGCTTCGTCACTTTTGTCTCCTTCAAAATGCATCCGCACATCACAAGAGTTTAGTGCTTGCCGCACTTGCTCAAGTTTAATAGGTTGTTTGCTATACATCATTGAATTCTCAATATCACGATATTTTGAAGTCAATGAAAATAGTAAAGAACATGCAAGTGTCTCATCGTCCTTTTTAATTCCAACAGTTTGTAAGTCTATCACAAGTTTATTGAACGCATCTAGATGGTCTTGCAACAAAGTACCTGAATCCATCTTAAATGTATGAAGACGCCATTGTAACAACATCCTTGTTGTCACTGACTGGTCCTGGTAAAGCCCTTCCAGCTTTTCCCATAACTCTTTGGCCGTCTCTTCGGTACTTTGTACTCACTTTACAAAGTACGTTAGGTGCAAGGGACAGTTGGATTGCACTCAATGCATCTCCTTCAATCTTTTCCTTGTCGGAATCCGATATCTTATCGGGGTACTTTCCGTCAATAGCATGGATTGAACCTTCCCTCCGCAGTAACGCTATCATCTGGATTTTCCAGATATTGAAGTTGTTGCGCCCACTAAATCTATCAATTTCAAACTTCATGGAACTCATTTTTTTTTTACTTGTTCTTCCTTTTCTACTACAATGTATTTGGAACTACAGAAAACCAAAGTAATCCTTTTCTGATGTGGAAGTTCAGACTGTGCTGCAACCACAGAGCATACTCAGACAGAACCTTGCTCTGATACCAATTGTTAGCGGAAACGTGAAACTAAAGAACAAGGAAGAACAACAATATTTAACGTGGTTCGGATCAAAATGATCCTACGTCCACCAAAGAACAACTGCACCAATATTTATTTTCACTATACAAAGAATATAAGTGAAATACTACAAGAGAGAGAACACAATGCCTTAGAAGGTGAGAAGGCAAGTGAAAGGATGATTTGAAAATGAATTAAGAGCTACCTATTTATAGGAATAAATTCATCCTACTGATGTCATCCATGACATCACTATGTGTCAAAATTGTCAAGGTTAAGATAGCAAACCATTTTATGGTTTGCCTAACTTTCACCACCAAGATACAATCTTTGACTTGTATTTTGTACTAATTATCTTCCTACCAAATATTATATTAATTCATCTTCCATTTAGTTTGATTCCACAAGAACCAAAACCAACTCTTTCACTTTCCATTTTTAATTATCAGATTTTCCTTTTTTAGAGTCAAATAATAATAATTTTAACTGACAATTTATGATATATTTTTTATTGATATGGAAAAAATTAGAATTTATAGTACTTTTGTGTATAGTTTTTGTATATCTAAATATTTTGTTTAAAATATTAAATTAATGAAATCTAATTTAAAACTTTAAAAAATTAGTCAAATTGATTTTTAAAAAACATAATATACCAAATAAAAGTGGACAAAGTATTCAAATTACTACCTTTACCTTAATTCTTGGATTTATTTTCATTATATGAAATAACTTACCTTACTTTTAAGATTTTTTATCCCTATATATACCATATAGTACCTATATTCATTATAAATAAAATAATTATTATACTCAGTTTTAAGAATTCGTATTTTGATATTCTATATTAACTTTTCTTACTTAAAAGTACTATATATAAGGTTACATATTATCTATTTTTACATAGATATGAAATTTCCACTTATCAATTGAAGAAATTTATCATACAAGTTCAAAAGTTATGCTAATTTCATGTTCAAATTACTTTCTTTTTTGGATATGTTAACAATTTTTTAAATTTTCTACTTAGAAACATATCATAATTGTATAATCTATGCAACTTAAATGTTTCTTTTTTATTACGAAATGCCTTTGTATAATTATTCTTATTTTCTTCTTTGTTTTTCTTTTAATGTTGATTAAAGAACTAATGATTTATTTTTCTTGAATAATTCATTCATTAGAGGTCACTAACTTATATGATAATGACAAATAATCAAATTCATGTTGAAATATTGCTAATATTTTTTAAGAAACTATTTTTTCATTATTTTTAATGAATAAATATTACTAAAAAATTATTTACAAGTTTAATGCAATTTCAGGCTGACAAATTACCTAGTTTAGTATAAATAAAAATAGAAATAATATAGCCATTTAGATGAAAATTGTTTATTGACAAACATAATAATTTGCTTACAAGGAAAATGGAATAATTCATTTGTTTCCTCATTATAATATAGAAACAAATATATGAGCTGAAATTATTTACCTTTACATTAATTCTTAGATTTACTTTTCTTATATTAAATCACTTACCTTACTTCATAGATTTACCTTACTTTTTAATCTAAGAAGTAATGTAAAGATAAGTAATTTCCATATTATAATGAGGAAACAAATTAAATATTCTATTTTCCTTTTAAGAAAATTATTATGTTTGTCAATAAACAATTGTCAGCTATATTATTTCTATTTTATTTATATTAAACTAGGTAATTTGTTTGCGTAAAATTACATTAAACTTGTAAATAATTTTTTAGTAATATTCATACATTAAAAATAATGGGAAAATTTATTCTTAAAAAATATTAGTAATATTCCAACATAAATTTGATTATTTGTCATTATTACATAACTCAATAACCTCTAATGAATGAATTATTTAAGAAAAATAAATCATTGGTTCTTTAATCAACATTAAAAGGAAAATAAAGAAGAAAATAACAATAATTATACAAAAGCTTTTCGTAATTAAAAAAAATATTTAAGTTGCATAAATTATATAATTATGATATGTGTCTTAGGAGAAAATTCAAAAAAATTGTTAACATAACCAAAAAAGAAATTACGCTTGAACATGAAAATAATTAGCATAACTTTTGAACTTGCTTAATGAATTTCTTCAATTGATAAGTGAAAAATTTTATATCTATGTAAAAATAGATAATATGTAAGCTTATATATAGTACTTTTAAGTAAGAGAATTTAATATAGAATATCAAAACACGAATTCTTAAAATTGAGTATAATAATTATTTTTTAACGATGAATATACGTATTATATGTGTATATGTTTAATATAACCGAAAATAATAACCTTGCAGAAACATAACAACAGAGTTTAAAACATCTATTCAAAAACAACAATTAATATCATATGCATAAATTATTGAATGTAAAAAAAACATACTAGGATATGTAAAATAAAATGAAATAGAAAGAAAAACATTGAGTTCACTAAATGCACATTGTCCCTTAAGAAAACTATTCTCCTCCAATACCAGAGGTTTAATGAATTGCATCCTCTCAAGATGGAGCAATTTTATTCACCAACTTGTTGATACAAAAAATAATGATGTCAGTAAGTCACTCAGCAGGAGCAAAATACGCGAATATTTAATTTTGTGTAAGTAAAAGAAGAAGATAAGAATTTTTGTTGTTTTAAATGAGAGGAAATTCTTTTATTTATAGACAACAAATGATAGTGTGAACAAATGTTTATTATGCCTTATCAAAAACGTTACAACCATTTGAAAAAGTTGCAACCCTTCGTAAAGTTCACAACCTTTTACAAAATTCACAACTCTTCATTATAATCACAACTTTTGAAAGAAGTAGCAACTCTTCATTTAAGTCACAATTTTTCGTAAAAATCTTATCTCTTCATTAAAGTCACGATTATCCCATAAAAGTCACATATTTTCATGAAAAATGAAGGCTAGTTTTGAAAATAAATAAATTTAAAAGGAAATTTTTGCTTGTGATAGCGCCAAGTAGGTAGACCTAAGGTTCTCTTTTATATAAATATATGATATGATAGGAAAGCGTGTTAATAAAAATAAAGGTTAACTAAATAATTTTCATGCATATACGGAAGGCAATAGAACATCTGACTTTTAGTATCAAATTTTTTAATTTACTAAAATTCATCAGTTCATTTTTGTTTGTTATGGTTTGATTTGACACTACCAATAATTATATGTTAGGGGAGGCGAGATGCAAGTAAGAATTGGAAGAGAGAGGTGAATACATCTCGTATTGGTTCATTCGTTGTATCCGATTATATTATGAATGCAATTGATACAACTAATTTATATCAAAATGAGTACAATTATATAAAAAAAACTATTGTGTTTAGTTGCATATTAGGAAGAGAGAGGCGAACTGAATTTAGAGAGGCGGATGAGATCTGAAAGAAAGAGGAGAGAGGCAACATAGGTTGAATACATGTTGTATTCTTTCATTCATTATATCAAGTTGTATCGTGAATATAATTTATACAAATGAGTTGTATCAAAATGAACACAATTGCATCAATAACTATTGTATTTACCTACATATTAGGAGAAGAGAGTCGAGCTGGAGGAAAGAGGCGAACAAGATCGAGAGAAGGAGAAGTGAGGTTGAATACATATTGCATTCATTGTGTCACGGATACAACAGATACAAAATACAAGTACAACGGATACAAAAAGGCAAATATAACATTCCAAATACAATAAATACGATTAATTTATCTCTTGCTAATACATCCATATCCCCTCTCAAATACATCCCCCCTATATATTCAGATTTCCTATCCCTTCTCTAATACATCTCTATCCCCTCTCACATACATCATTCCCTTATATATTCGGATGTCTGCTAATATATCCAGAATGATATACCAGAAATTCATAAATTTTAAGATTTTTTTATAATTTGAAAAAAATAATATAATTAAATCTTAACATTATAAATTTATGTAAATTATACCAAATTAAAAGGATAAATTAGGAACCGCAAATTTCTCAATGGAGTATGAGGAACCACAAATAGATACTACTCTCACAATGATTAGCATTTAGTATCCACTTAATCAAAAAACTTTTGAATTATCTGATCTATTTAGTTGCTCCAAAATATCAATTTCAAAAGTAGAGATTTCTTGGATGGAATCGGAAAGACCCTTACTGCCACCTTTTGCAATCTCAAGCAAAGGTCGATCAGAATCATTATTTGGCTCTCTGTCAATTTCTTGACATGAGAGTTGCTTCATAATTTTGAAGGTTCTTCAATGAAAAGGGGGAAGAAATTTAAATTTTTTGGTTCCTTTACGCTATATGACAGAATTGTTGACGATAATCTAGAATGAAATAACACAATTTAAAGAATCTTAATTTGATTTCAGTTTTTTCCCTTAATTAGCGGAACAGATGGATATTCTTGAACTTAATTTAATTTTCAATTTTATTTCCCCTTAATAAGTGTCTTAATTATGTATCCAGAATGTATAAAAAAATATGGAATTTATGTAATTAGAAAAAATAAATAAGGAACAAAAGGTAATTTCACTCTTAAGTTATCGGATTCTTAAAATTTATACAAATTATTAAAAATCAATCCATTTGAAGGACAAAAACTTTGAAACAAATCATCTTTCATTCTTCACTTATTGAAAAATCAGTGTGGGCCTAAGGCCCAAAGATACTATTAGTTTGAGGCCCAATAAAACTCTTATTGGGCTTTGGTTTCACTGTCAAAGAGACCAAAAAAAAACAAAAAAACAGAGAGGATAAGAAAGAAGAACAAAAAAAAATACCGGCAGCTCTGTTGCTCTCTTCTTCTTCTCCCCGAGTAAGCTTACTTTTTCATCTTTTTGCTTACTAATAATCTTCATAAAGATAAACACAACAACTATTTTACATTTCTGCAGTAGAAAAAGATTTATTTTTTGCCCATATAGTGTAGAATGACCGGTATTTAGGGAATACTGTTACTAGTTTTTTGGTGTTGTTGTTGTAAACTTGTTCTTATGGAGTTAATAGTACCAACGAAGCAAACCCATGAAGGGTTTTGCTCATTTCACTCTACTCGTAAGGATATCACTGTTAATTGCTGTAATAATAGGAGTTTCAAGAACAGTTCTTTACTTGTGGGTCAGTTGAGAAAACAGAGACAAGATAAGGTTTTTCCTGTTTCAAAAATTGAAACTTTATCGAGTGTTGAGAAAAGGGGATTTGGGAGTAGTAGTAATAGAAGGTGCAAGAACAGTTTGCTTGTGGGTCAGTTGAGGAAACAGAGACAAACTAAGGTTTTTGCTATTTTAGGAGGGACGACGAATGGTAGGTTATCAAGTGTTGAGAAAAGGACAAATGGGAGCGTATCTGAAAATATTGAAGAATTTGAGAGTAATAATTATCTTCGTAGGTTGGTTAGGAATGGGGAATTAGAAGAAAGTTTTAAGCATCTTGAGAGTATGGTGTATCGTGGGGATATACCTGATATTATACCATGTACAAGTTTGATTCGTGGGTTTTGTAGAATCGGGCAAACGAAGAAGGCTACGAGAATTTTAGAGATTCTTGAGGATTCTGGGGCTGTTCCTGATGTTATCACTTACAATGTGTTGATTAGTGGTTATTGTAAGTCGGGTGAAATTGATAATGCATTGAAGGTATTGGATCGAATGAGTGTTGCACCTGATGTTGTCACGTACAATACTATTTTGCGTAGCTTATGTGACAGTGGGAAACTGAAACAAGCTATGCATGTTCTTGACCGTATGTTGCAGAAAGAGTGTTACCCTGATGTGATTACCTATACAATTTTGATCGAAGCAACGTGTAAGGAAAGTGGTGTTGGGCAGGCGATGAAGCTTTTGGATGAAATGAGGAGTAAAGGATGTGTACCTGATGTAGTAACTTATAATGTTCTTATAAATGGGATTTGTAAGGAAGGGAGATTGAACGAAGCAATCAAATTTCTGAATAGCATGCCATCTTATGGTTGCCAGCCTAATGTGATTACCCACAATATAATTTTGCGTAGTATGTGTAGTACAGGTAGATGGATGGATGCTGAGAAGCTTTTGGCTGATATGGTTAGAAAAGGCTGTTCTCCTAGTGTTGTCACGTTTAACATCTTGATCAATTTCTTATGTCGAAAGGGACTGTTGGGACGGGCAATTGATTTATTGGAGAAGATGCCTAAGTATGGATGTACTCCAAACTCCTTGAGTTATAATCCATTGCTTCATGCATTCTGCAAAGAGAAGAAAATGGATAGAGCGATTCAGTATTTGGAAGTTATGGTGAGTAGGGGTTGTTACCCTGATATCGTGACTTATAATACATTGCTCACGGCTTTGTGCAAAGACGGTAAGGTTGATGTTGCAGTTGAAATCCTCAATCAACTTAGTGACAAAGGTTGTTCTCCAGTTCTAATCACTTACAATACAGTGATTGATGGATTATCCAAAGTTGGGAAAACTGAACTTGCCATTGAACTTCTGAATGAAATGCGAGAGAAAGGTCTCCAACCTGATATCATTACCTATTCCTCATTTGTGGCAGGTCTTAGTAGGGAAGGAAAAGTTGATGAAGCCATTAAATTCTTTCACGACATAGAAGGATTGGATGTCCGGCCCAATGCTATAACCTACAATGCCATTATGTTGGGGCTGTGTAAAGCTCGTCAAACAGATCGTGCAATTGACTTCTTGGCTTATATGATTTCAAAGGGATGCAAACCTACCGAATCTACATACACTATTCTAATTGAAGGTATTGCTTATGAAGGCTTAGCAGAGGAGGCTTTGGAGTTATTGAATGAGTTGTGCACTAGAGGAGTTGTGAAGAAGAGTTCTGCTGAACAGGTGGTGGTTAAGATGTAGTTTCTAAGCATACTTTCACTTCCAACATCAACCTCTTTAGTGTCAGTTTTTTTTTTTGGATGTATTCTGTTAATTGCTCACAAAAGCATTTGTGTTCGCATCAATATGTAACAATTCCCCTCTTGGCTAGATATATGAAGTGAAAGTTAATTTTGTTTGATAATGATCATTATACTTTGTTTTCAACTGGTGTACTTCTATACCCCATGATTGTTGACGCGTACATCTTTATTCTTTCTTTTGGAGAAAATATATGAATAATGAAAGTTATGCAGAACTGGAGACATATTTTTTGAGATATTTTAGTGAATGTAGTTAAAGTTATTGGCCGAGGGTCTTTCAGAAATGACCTCTCTACCTCCACGAGGTAGGGGTAAGGTTGCGTACACTCTATACTCCCCATACCCCTCTCTATGGGATTTCGCAGGGTATGTTGTTCTAATAGTTTAGCTTATTGCTCATAAAGGTATAAAGTTTATATGATGATGGCTTAAAAGAACTACAATTGAATTTTCATGTACATTTCTGTGTCATTTGCATTTTTAGGGATCATTGGTTATATGGTTTCCATTTCTCTCTGGGAATATCGTAGTTTCAAGTCCAGAAATTTATGGCATTTTGGAAGTAATGAATTCTTGGTAAACGAAGTGTGCTTTGTGTAGTGGAAAGCTAATGTGATTGTTGGAGGGTTCATAGAATTATCTGCTTTTTTTGGTTAATTGTATACCCTAGGCCAAGGGGCTTGATCTCGGAGTAGTTACATATACTAGTTAGTTAATAGCTGGCACCATACAATATTCAGAGGTAAGCCATGCCAGCTTCGCTCTGCATATTTTCCTAGGAAATGTAGTTCCTGAAATATCTGCCCGCATTGCTTCTGTTGCAGTCATTGGAGGAACAACCAAATCATAAACACAGCACCTCGCTTCCTCCTTTGTCAGCATGTCCAGCCCCCTATTCTGTTCCCTACATACATCTGTTGGCACTGGAGCTCCCATATAATGTTATTGTGTGGCAAGTGTCCATGTGTGAGCATGTGGATGGCTTTGGTTGAGTCAATATTACTTTCTAGCTGTAATAACTCATGTTCTGCTGCTAGTTGGAGGCCCTGGATAAGTGCATGGAGGTCAACTAAGATAGTGGTGGTGTGAGAATCCCCTTCATGTAGTGTAATATCCAGTCGCCTGTATGGTTCCTAAAGACCCCTCCGAACCTTCCTATTCCAAGGTTGCATTTTGTGGATCCATTGGTGTTGAGCTTGTAGTTACCCGTCCTTCAAGAAGATGTAATCCCTCTGCCACTGATTCACCCCCCTCTGCTTTGGTTTCTCCAGACGAGAAAAATGTCGCCTTGGCTGTTTCATAAAACTGCATCAACAGAGAGGACTTAAACCACTTTACCTGTACTTTTTTCTGCTGTAGAGTACTGATCACCAATCATATATCTCACGAGAGTCTGACAATTCGGAGAAGGTACTTGTGATCACACACAGAATCACCTGTATGTATTGACATGCATTTTCAGAATCCTCAGCTTTAGAGTTCAACTACTGAGCTCTTGATGAAACTCGAAGGACTTACAAGAAGGAACGTGGCAAGCCATCTCCAGGTATTAGTTAGTCATCGCGTTTCAATCTGCTTTCGAATTAGGGATTTTCTAGGTAGATTTGGTTTGTAATGTGGAAATAAGTTGCAAGTTGATACTCTGTATCACAAGATGAATTGTGTCCCTTTTTTCCTTTGTAGACTGGATATTTCATATATGTATGCAATCCATGTACAGTGTTTATGAATTTAGTTGACTCTTGAACTAAGCATGGTAAGAATTAGATATCCTTTGCTCTCTCTATTCACTTTTCGTCACACGAGCCGAGTGTCTTTTTGAAACATCTCTACCTTTACAAGCTAGAAATAAGATGCGTCTATACTCTAAGATGAGTGGATATCGTTAGGATTCAGGATTACTTTAATTTGATGAGTTCAATCTTCATATTTTTTTAACTGAATGGCTGAACAAATTCAAATTATTGATTCAAAATTGAATGAATATGTATACATAAGCTTCGTAATGAAATTTCTGAAGTTGAACTAAATTATACAAGAAATTTTACACTTGCTCAATTTCGTATCAAGAGAATAATGTGTTGAATCGAGATTTGAAATTTATAGATTATGAATTATTTGGTATTTATTATTGGTTGGGGGTGGCTGGTATCAGACTCCAAGGTCATTAAAAAAAAAAGGAAAAAGGAACAAAAATTGCCTTCGTTATAGTTTGACTCAAAAATGATCTTACAATCAATGTTTTGGTTCAAAAAAGTGCAAAAGAAACAAATATGCCATCGATAGTTTGGTCAAAAAATGTCCTCCTATGACTCGTAATGGTAGTTTGCTTATTTTTTTAATCCTTTTCTCAAATTTTTGTAAATTTTTTGCTTCAATTCGAAATCATTGAACAAAAAACTAACACCATGGTATGAGTGATCTATCAAGTCTTGATTTGCTCACCTAAACTTGGAAAAAGGATACCATTCAAATAAGTTTTACAAAACAATGCGACAAAAATAGAAAATGCAACAAACACATCACATCGCAACTCCTCAGCGCAATTATATTCACCACAATCAATCGATTGATCAACCAAGCTCCTGAGAAATATAAATTGAATGCAATCAAGCTGACACAAACAAAACAGAAAATTTGCGAAATTCTCATTAGCCAGCTGCAGTAATAGTTCTTTACCCAAGACAAAAATCCCTCAAATATCCAAAAAGTTAAAATAAAATACTATCACAAAAACACAAATTTAAGACTAGCAGTGTTGGCAATCCTGGAAAACACCCAATTTAAAACTACACGATAGCGTTGGCAGCGCTTGCAATCCTGGGCCAAAGATCAGCACACTCTTTTCCGATAGGACCAGTAATAGCAGAACCTACATAACAGAGAAAAGTGTGGATTAACATTCTGAAAGGGAAGGAATAGGAACAGTAACTGCAAAATTTGCGATAATCGAACAACAAGAGACAGTAACATAAATAGCAATGAACTCTACTCAATGTAAAATAACATACCCTTCATTTCACCCTTGGGATTCACAATTACACCAGCATTATCTGTACAAACAAAGAGAAGCATCAGATGACTGGTTTTCATATACCCTTCAATTCACCCTCAACTTCATGACTTTATTATATCATGAAACAATATCGATATTAAATAATTTTTGCCTCAAAAGAAAATGTGTTTTTAAAAAGTGATATACTGTCACAACAAAAACAATTAAGGGTATCTAGATATACCTTCAAAGTACATGAAAACACCATCCTTTCGACGCCATGGCTTGCGCTGACGAACAATGACAGCAGGCATAACCTTCTTCCTCAGATCAGGCTTACCCTTCTTGACAGTGGCCATGACCATGTCACCCACACAAGCTGAAGGCAACCTGTTAAGCCTTCCCTTGATACCCTTCACTGAAATGATGTAAAGGTTCTTGGCACCAGTGTTATCGGCACAGTTAACTGTGGCCGCCACTGGCAAACCCAGTGACATCCTGAACTTGTTCCCAGCGGAACCTCCGCGTCCTTAAATAACATTATAAAATAGTCAATTAGTCAATCAATCAGCTACATTTCAAATTCAAAACAGTGAGGTTTAACGATATGAAATGTCCATACAAGTTGACACTCCTATTAGGCTCATTTTAGTCTAATACTGGTAAAAATAAATTTGTTTACTATGGTTATATTAATTAAAAGCTCCCTAAATAGCTAAACCTCACACTGATGCCACATCAAATGTAACATTTTAAAAAAATTCAAAGAATACATCAGATCAAACAACAAGAGAACGGCGGGAATTACCATACAAGAAGCAGAAAATTGAATTGTATATATGTTAAAATAACTAATTAAATCAATCGTGTTTCAATCTGAACCTAGTTCGAGGACAAGTAAATGAAACATATTCACACTTTCCACTCTATTAGGCACATTTCATTATAATACAGTCAACTAAGTCACAATGCTAAACTAGCCAGGACTCGGGACAACTATATGAAACATTTGTACATTTTAACCACACAGGCTCCTCATTTCATTCTGATTACAGTAAAACAGCTACCACTGGCAAACTCAGCCACATCCTAAACTTGTTCCTAGTGGAACCTTTGCGCCACGCCGGTAACATTCACATCAGCTCAAGTCACAGTTAAAAGCAACCACCAGGAAGAGAAGATATCATTGATCAAATTGGTATTGTTCTCGTGCTCTCTTCTCTCTCTTCTCTTCTTCCTTCTAACCTAAACCTTCTGTCTGCAGGATTGGAGCTCTGTCCATGGAGGCTTACTATCTTAGTTTCTAGTTTCCTTTATCTCCTTGCATTTCTGTACAATTTCGTTTGAATGATTGCGTACTTAATTACATTTTTAAACCTATTTAACCAATCAATCAAGTTTCAGTCTCAACCTAATTGAGGCAAACTAAGTGACACTTTTTACATCTTCCACTCTATTAAGCTCATTTCATTATAATACATTCAACTAAGTCACACTCCTAAACTACCCGCAAGATTGACTACATGAAAAACTTGTATCGCTTCCACTATAGACTACTCATTTCAATCTAATAACTACACATAATTTGTCTTTCTAAGGTATGTTAACAATTATATGACTTAAAAAAAATCTCTAAATTGAAAAATACATGAAACCAAACTACTCAGCTCATTTCACTATACTATGGTTAACAAATCAAGCAAGCAATAGACTAATCTACATCACAACTACATGAAATATTAGAATACGTTAAATTCAAGGTATATTATGAATTATATGACTTAAATAACTTGGTTTCTCAGGTAATAATGAATTATATGACATGAAAGTTCTCTAAAATCTCAAATTTTGAATCAAATTGAGATCAAACAATGAAAATACGATAGAAATCGAACTGTACCTCGCTTCGACATTGTTGCTCTTCTCTCTACCTGAGAATGATTGAAGAGGAGGCGTTAGGGTTTTATTATATGAAGTTTTAGGGTTTTGCTGTAGAGTAATGGGCTGCTGGTCCAGTTTCAGTTGGGCTTTGTAGGCCCATTGATAGTTTTAATTTTGAGGCCTATTGTTGATTGGCCCATTGAACTTTTGATTCCGTTTTGTATCGCGGGAAAAAAACTCGAGATTAACAAGTTTTGATTTTTGACCTTGGTAGTTTTTTCATGATCATCAAGCGTAGGAAAAACGTTTAAGATCACTCCTTCGGAAACAATTCGATGTTCTTTCCGAAAAGCATAAGTTTATCTCAGTTTATGTGATACATTTTTTTTAATTCAAATCCAAAAAAGATATATGATACATTCTCTTATTGGGTAAACTTTTAATAATATTATCAATATTTTATTCAAATTATATTTTGTTACTAAGCAAAAAAAGGACTATAAAGCTGTACTATTCTATTTAACATAATAATATATGTACTACTAATTTATACTCAAGTGTCTAATATTTTGTTTTAGCATGTTCTGTAAAAAATTTCTCCATTTCAAAAAATTATAAAAAATTTTACTCTTTTTTATTTTCGAATACATTATTTTATGCGATATATTAAAAAGTTGAGTGATGTATTTAAAACTAAAACGTAATGTATTAAAATGTTAAATAATGTATTCAAATTTGAAATATGATGTATCGAGACGTTTTGGGATGTATTCGAATTTCACCAATTTTAAGATTTTTTTGTAATTTGAAATAGATTAAGAGTAAGAAGTAATTTGCTATGTTCTTGACTTGGCACATTGAACTTTTGATTCTCGTTTATATCATAGTATAAAAAAATCAAAGTTAAATAAAGCTTTAATTTTGACCTTGAAAGTTTTTCCGTAGTTAAGTAAAATGTCAAAAATTCAAGATCATCGCTTCAAAGTCATTGATTGTAATTTTCTGATTCTTTGGTGTTTTTTGTTAAAACATATGTTCGTTTCAATTGATGTGACATATTTTTTTCAATTGATCTCAAATAAAATGATACATTATCTTGTTTGGTAAATATAAGGGGTCGTTTGATTAGGAACGAGTTATCTCAAGATAAATTATTCTACCACGTATAATAATAACCAAATACAGAGTAAAATATATTATTCTTGAAATATTATAATATTTACCTCACACCAACGAAACGAATATCACATTCAACTCTCCCTCCACTTATAATAATTTTATTTCATATTCTAATTTTCTTTTTAAATAAATAATGCATTTAATTTTTTTTAATATTAATAATGTATGACATTATTTAATAAATAAAATAATATTCAATAAAATTTTAAATTACAAGCTTCAAGTCCCACAGCTTATTCTGTACAGGAAGAATGTTATCTTGAATTCTTTGAGACAAACAAACAAAAAAAAAATCATCCAAAGTGAAGAAGAAAAATGGCAATAATGATGAAGCAAGGGCTTCTTTGGAGTCCTTGCCCTCATTCTATCTCACCCAAAATTCAATCTCTTAAACAACCCATTTTTCAGCTCACAAACAAATGGAGAAAAGAAGGAGAAGCTATGTTAAAGAACCCTGTTACCCAGGAAAAATCCAAAAAGAAAGGCATTGCCATAGAGTTCAAGGTAAAGTTTAACTTTTTTGGCTTATGGGTTTTGCTTATTTCTAGTTTTTGCTTATTGGGTATGCTGCAAAATTGCTTCTTTTTGTTACTTATGATACTTTTGTTGGAGAGCAATGTCATGAACTCATGATTATGGCTTTTTATTTGTTTCTTGCACTTAGAGATGGAGTTGGTATTTTAAGCTCCTGTTTGGCTATAGATTATGAAGTTGAAACTTGAAAGATTGAGTTTTGGAAAGTTGTGATTGTTGGAATTTAAAGTTGTTGTTTGTAGAGTAGGCGTAGCATAAGGGGTAAAGTTGCTGTGATGTGACCGAAAGGTCACGGGTTTAAGCCGTGGAAATAGTATGTAGTAGAAATGCAGGGAAAGACGGTGTACAATAGAGCCAAGGTTCTTTTTCGGACCTCTCGTATTGCGGAAGTATTAGTGCACTAGGCTGCTCTTTAAAGTTGTGTTTAGACATGTATTTTACTTGAAGTCACAAAAATAAAATAAAGAACTTGTCTGAGTCGTTTTTTGGGAACTTGAAAATGTTTGAAGATAAAACTTGATCAAATATCATTGTCAATCAGATATTCGAGGACAAGTTTATGGAAGCTACTCCAAAAATCTATGGCCAAATGCTAGTTTAGTTTATGGGGTTCGATCACAATTTTTTTCTTCTTATTGGGTTCTAGATCGATTATTTATACATATTAAACAAGATTTTAATACAAATACATGGTTTGAGCCTAAGCTCTTGAGTTCTGTCGAATTCGGAACTACAAAGATGGTTACGCTCCTGCTTGCACTGTTCCTTGATGTCAATTAGTGAAGCTGTCATTTCAGTCCAATTTTATATAATGCTATTTGACTAAACATAAAAGTTTTAGGACGTTAATTTGACTTATTAAGTAAAAGTAACAGTCCATAAAAAAGGTAGCCCAGTGTGCTAAGGTCACGCTATAGGCTGGGTCTGAAAAAGGTCGGATCACTAGGGTCTATTGTACACACCTTACCCAACATTTTTGCAAGAGGCTGTTTTCACAACTTGAGCTCATAACCTGGTCACATGACAGAAACATTTAAAAGTCCATAATAAATAGAATTAGAAACTTGGAATATAAAGCAAGCAACCTGCTGCAATGGGCGAAATTACGCTGATAGTGTAAAGATTCTTTGTGCCGTCTACCTACACAAGTTAAATCCTCATAGTAATAGTGAAATAATGTTAAAATAAGGTTGAAAAGTTAGTCTCAAAGTTTAAACTTTGGATTGCTTAATTAGTTTGATAAATTTGAATTCTTAAAAGGTTTGAAAGTTATGTAGAAACCGAATAGTGTTATATATGTTAGATATCCGAAGTATAAAGAGTGACGTATAAATTGGGACAGAGAAGAGAGTTCTTTATTCAAGTGGGATTCTTGTAAACAGAAGCTGTTCATATCCGATCGAAGTGATGCTCTTTCAACATTTATGTTACAGGAGAAAGTGAAAAACTAGCTTCATTTTGTAATATACTTCAGAAATTCTGAATTTTGATCTGATCTGTTGTATATGTTTAAAACCAGGCCTTGACTACACCTGTGAAAAGAAAAAGAAAAGGGGCTCGACATGTTCAATAGGCAATATAATGGATGAGTCTTGTTGTCGCCACAGTAATTTTAGAAGAAATATTAGAGTTTGTGTTAGGTTAGTGTCTGTTTTTCTATGTTTGGAATTGAGGCGTAATTGTTAGTGTTCAAGGTCTAGCCTTGGTGGACATCGTAACATGGTGCCTCTTTTTATTGGGAGGTGACAGGCATCTCGTGGAAATAGTCGTGGTGCGCATAAGCTGGCCCGGACACCGCAGTTGTAAAAGAGAAAAAGATTCTATTGATTTACTAGTTGAAGAGTACAAGAGTAGCACTGATCTCCACTGCTATAAAGCTATGATATAAAGATTGTTATTTCGTAACTTTCTATCCGGTATTATATGACACTGGCTTATTCCCACTGTGTTCAGAATCATTAACCAAGCTGTGAAATTTGAAATTTTCGGTAGCCTGCTCTGCACCAATGTACTTATGGTGTTTGAAAAGATAAAGACTCAATTAATCTAGTTTCCAGAAATGCTTCATAGGAAGAATCATATAATAATCTGGTTTCTGGAAAATGAAAATGTCTGATCCAAATTCATTCAGATTTTCAATCCGGTAACTACGGCTAAAGAGTTACTTGTTGATCAGACTTCCTGGCTAGTATTTTCGGTGTTTGGACAGAAAGAAACCGCAGGTGTTCTGATGGTGTATCAACTGTAGCACATTCAATTAACGGTAAATGTATTTTGAGCCAATTCAGTTGGCACACTTATCCTTGGTAAATTCCCATGACAATCATTTGGACTTCGTTAGCTCACTATTTTTAGTATAGTTTTTTTGTTGTACTAGAGCTGACAATTACTAGTATATCCTTCCCGAGTCGTCGTAGTAGCTTTTCTCCTGCAGTTTTTGTCTGTCGATTTCTGTTGCTATCCAGCATCTCTTGTACTTCGACCATCATAATTTTTGGTGTAGTTACTGTTCTGTTTTTTCTGAATGTTTTGTCACACTTTCTATAGTTTTTTTTACCATGACTCCTTCACTTCAGTTTTCTTCTTTTTTTCTTTTTGATCTGCTTGTCCTTGATCCGAGGGTCTATTGGAAACAACCTCTTTACCTCCCAAGATACGGGTAAGGTCTGCGTACACTCTGCCCTTCTCAGACCCCTTTTTGTGGATTACACCGGGTATGTTGTTGTTGGAGCTGACAATTACTCTAACATGCTAAAGAGGCTTTTGTATTTTTGCGTCTTCTGGATGCCAGTAATGAAATTTTTACTTCATAAATTAAAAAAGACCTTGGCTCATTTTCATGTTAAACTTCAATTATGCGTATGGCATTGGCAGGAAATATTGCAGTTTAGGAACTCTGCAGCGACAATTATCGTGACTAATGCATTGAAGATGACTTCACCCTTAGATGCCTTGGCTGAAACATGTGAAGTTGATAATTCTCCCTTCAACATGCTCTTCAACATGCCCATACTGCTGCTTGTTGCGCTTATTGGGGCCACTGTTGGAGGTAAGGTGCTTAAATTATGAGTCGTGCCCTTGAGCCCATCATTTTTCCTTTTTGGCCTATCAACTTTGAATAGAAATACCATTGTGCATACTGTTGGGGATTGCCGTAACTCTTTTAGTCATAGACCCAGAAAATTGTTAAGTATGAATGAATATAAACATTATTATACATGATAAAATGTACATAAAAAATTATTTTCTTGAGCTGAGGGTTTATCAGAAACAGCCTCTCTGTATCCTACCCTCCCTGGACCCCATTTGGTGTATACATGAGAGCATATTACATATGATGTACAAACTACTCATTATCAGAAAGGCATTCGTAAGATTGCTTGGGGATTCAAAATTCATTCTTAAGAAGTTAGAAGTTTTTCATATCTAGCATGATACATTTTGGATATCTGCTTAGAACCTTGGAGTTCACCCGGACATTTATTCATCAGTTCACTACCAAAACACTTGATGAACTTCCTACTTGCAAGTTGTGTTAATGAGATTTATGACTACGGTAAAAAAATTCTATATCTGTTCATGGCGATGGCCTCCAAAGGTAAAAGATTGATGCCATTTTGCAGAAACTCGTGCGTCTTCAGGTTGTCATTCATAAGAATGCGCCTATGGGATGAACTTTGAGTAGTTAACAGAACAGAAAATTGCATAGGTGCTATAGTTGTGCTCTTTTGTAAAAAAATACTTCTGTTTTAATTTTGACAGGAAGTATAAGATATTCAAAGGTTGTATGTTGCAATCGCCAATCATCAAGATCTTCAGCCTATTCTGCAAACACTAGCATCATATTTCAACCACAACAAACCCAATATAATTCCATAGGTGGGTTTCGGAAGGGTAGAGTGTACACATACCTTACCCCCTACCTTGTGAGGGTTGGAAGGCTGTTTCCGATAGACTCTCAACTCAAGGAGAGATGAAAAGGAAGCAGTAACAAGATAATAAGATAAACAGAGTGAAAGAAACAATCAGGTAGTACTAGGGGTCTAAGAATAAGCAACGTAAAAAAGATACTAATACCATGATACGAAAAAACAAAATATGCTCAACCTACTAACCCTCTACTCTTATACTCGACCTCCACAGCTTCCTAACAAGGGTCATGTCCTCAATAAGCTAAAGATGTGTCATGTCCCGACTAATCACCTCTTCCCATGGCTTCAATGAGATCCCTTTGCGTATCCTTTCCCCAGCAATTAACCTTATTAGTCTCACTTCACCATTCTCTTTTTCTCCACTTATAAATATCACATCGGTACCAGCATCATCTCTTTGTGACCCATACGTTAACACTGATATCTATTCCTTTTCTGTCAATCATCCACACTAGATCATACCATTATACAAAAATGGCTAATACAAGCTAGCAGTTGTGCTTTGCCAATTACAATGTTGCACTCTTTAATATTATAATTGAAAAGGTTAAAAGACTTTTAGATGAGTGACCAGAACTCACTCATGGAGGATTTTCCAGATTTATTGTCTTACTGTTACAACTGTGAAGAATCTATTGCTGAGACTTGGACTCACCAAGGATGAAATATCATCTTTAGGAGGCTTCTAAATGACTGCGAGGTTGAGAGAGTGGCCAGCTTACTGCAAAGATTGGATGGTTTCTCTGGTTTAAATACCAGCCTGATACAATCAGATGGAGGCATGATATGGATGAGAAATTTTCAGCTGGAAGATTGTACAGAAGAAATGTGTCCTCACAACGTGGGAGCATCTCTGGACCTTGGAAACAAGTATGAAATCTAATATCCCTACCAAGATCAAGTGTTTCACATGGCTGGTATGCAGAAGAGCGTGACCGACTTAGAAAAACTGAAAAAGAGAGGTTTTCGGATTGTCTCTAGGTGTTTCTTTTGCAATGAAAGGAAAGAAACAAACTAGTCGTCTGTTTCTTCATATGCTCAGTTTTGGCATATGTTTCTCAATTTTTTTTTAAGAACCATGGGTGATGCCTGAGTATACTGCAGATCTTCTAAGCTGTTGGATGAGGAGAGGTGGGAGTAAAAAGCAGAGAAAATGGTGGAGCTTAATTCCTTCTTGCCATATGGTGGTCACTTTGGAAGGAAAGAAATAATAGATGTTTTCAGAATATTACTAAACCAATGCAGAAAGTAATAGAAAACTGCATTAGTACTGTATATTTTTGGTGTAAAGAAAAGGGTATAGATGAGGTAGAACGGCTAGTAGATTTCCTACGCTCTCTGTAATTAGGATTACTTGCCTTGTAGTTTCTTGATGGTTGCCAGCATACCCTCATTGCTGAGGAATACAACTTAACCTTTCTCAAAAGAAAAAAAAAAGACTTAGATGAGTGCAATAACAATAGTCAACCGTACTATATACTGAACAGCAAATTAGAGGACATAACAGTGCGATTTACGTTTACCACAGAAAATTAAGCTTATTCTGCTGTTTTTCCTGGAGATGAGTAGGCATATCCTTTGGCATCAGAAACTAATACACAAGCCTTGTGAAAATATGAAACTACAATTGGTGGATGGGCACCAGTGACTTTCTGTCCATGACAAAAGGCTTTCAGAGTATTTTCTGTGAGGGTTTCTTTGTAGTTTCAGTGTTTTTTCTGTCATTTGGTTCATGAAGTGTCACAAATCATGTGTGGGCTGACATCTTGTCTTAGCCAGAGCATGGTTTTCCTTGTTTATATTTTGTGATTCCCTAGTTTTAGATTGTTGTTAGTTGCCTGTGTATTCTACATATTTACTACATTTGTATTTGCAGGACTAGTTGCGCGTCAGCGAAAAGCAGAATTGCAGCGGTTGAATGAACAGCTCCGCCAGATCAATGCTGCTTTACGACGGCAAGCCAAGATTGAGTCTTATGCACCTAACTTAAGTTACGCTCCTGCTGGTGGCAGGGTTGCAGAAACTGAAGTAATTGTTGATCCAAGAAAGGAAGAATTAATATCTCGCTTGAAAAATGGGAAGAAATTTCTTAGAAACCAAGCACCAGATAAGGCACAATTGGAGTTTAAAGCTGCTCTCGACCTTGCACAAAATTTAAAAGAACCTTTAAGGGAAAAGAAAGCAGCCAGGGGCTTAGGTATGTCCATCTTCTTATTCTGTTTTAAGCCTTCTATTTCTTCGTTGCACTTGGCCATGGAGAGAAGGTCTAGAATCTGATCAACAACAACGTACCCTTATCTTTGTGGGGGTAGAGAGAGATAGACTGTTTCCAACAGACCCTCAGTTCAAAAGAGGTGTACTGAAAGCAAGGCAAAAAAGAAAATTACGACAACAAATAGCAATAATAAGCAAAGTGAACTAGGTAACAAGTAGTAAAATGGAAGGATAAGATACCAGAAATCAGTTACTGCATATTGCATTAGGATATTTGTAAGTTTCAGTGTGGCAGCATTTTTATGAATTAACCGTACAGCCATTTCTCTTCTGTGCTCTCACTAGAACTTACCCCCTCTGTTCACTTTTACTTGTTGATTGTACCGAAAATAATTTGTCACTTTTACTTGTCCACTTTAGCATATCGAGAGAAAAACAATTATTCTCTTGTTTTACGCTCAACTTAACTACTCATTCTGCAAATCATTTCCCAAGACCTTTTGAAATACTACTAATCATGAATATTATGGTAAAATAGGCACTTTCATTTATTGTTTCTTATAGGGATGCAAAGTCCATTGCGGACAAGTAAGTGAACAAACAGAGTAGTAGTAATGATTAATATAGTTTGAAGTATAATCAATTTAAAGGAACGAGCTCTTCACCTGCATATGTTTTGTTCATCGGTGTTATTGTCACTATTTGGTTCGTATTGATAGTAGATGATGTCAGATAGTTTAAACACCTCCGACTCAATTTATGTGACACTTTGTCCATTTTAGTTAGTACCAAAAAGAATGACATCTTTCGATATCCAGTAACAATTAACTTCAGCTTCCCATTTTACTGTTGATGAAATAATTTATCGCCACAGAAATTATTAGTTGCTTATCTTAGACCACACGTTTCAAAAGCCTTCCTTTTCTTCTTAAACTACGTGCCTAGTTAAACACCTTCATATAAATTGGGACGGGGGAGTAATATATATGAAGTAGAATTATCCAACATCGTAAGGCTATATGTATTAAGAGACTTGGAGAGAGAATTTATTCATTGACACATAAACAAGACCACATCCACAATGATGTTCATTCCCTTGTGTATAACACGTTTATATGCTATACTTGAGTCTAAGGGTATTTCATAAACGACCTCTCTACTTTCACAAGGTAGGGGTAAGGTTGCTGCACTTGTGGTATTACATTGGGTATGTTGTTGTTTCTCTTGTGTAACACGATATACGAGTGTCAAAATTTTATGTTGGATTTTCCAGGGGCATCTTTACAACGGCAGGGCAATTACCGGGAAGCTATTAAGTACCACTCGCTGGTTCTTGAATTATCGGCAAGACATGGAGAGGATTCAGGTAGCACAGAAGCTTATGGAGCAATAGCTGATTGCTACACTGAGCTTGGAGATTTGGAACAAGCTGCAAAATACTATGACCAATATATTGCAAGATTAGAAACTGATTGAGCTTACTAGCATGATGATTTTTTTTGTACCTATAAGTTATCTATTATGACTATCAATCTTAGAGGAGACAATTCGAATGGTTGCATTGATGACTTCGTTTCGATCTCTTTGACTGAACCTAAAATATTTTGTTTATTTCATGCATTCAAAGTAGAATGCTTAGAGCCTGAGGCTACTCACTGATTCTGAGGAATTTCTTTTTTTGTTGTATAAACCATACTTTATATTAATTTGTCCTTATGACTACTTTAGACTCTGCAATTATTCCTCAATCATTCACCTCCAGTTTCTGCAAAAGGCTAATGTGTATAAGTAAAAGAGATGAAATTTATTAATTTTCTTACATAATGGATGCTTGAGAACAAGTGCAAAAGTTTTTTAAAAAATGTAAGTCGGAAGTGTTTAGGTACTCATTTGGAATATATCATAGTTCTGAACGTTTAAATAAAATTTAATGATAAATTTAGGGTTGCGTAAATTTATTCCACAATAGAATTGTATAACAAATAAAGTTGAGAGAGAATGATTAGAAAAAAAAAAGGACGAGCAACATGACAATTTCACTATAAGCATGTGGCTGAGCGACCCGTCTTGTTTATTTTGTTCATACTTTAGACGATTTGGCTAATTCTATATACATACATCTAGGTTTTTTTGTTATGATATCTAAAAGTGTAAAGGTGAAACTCGATTTGGTGTCTATTCAAAGGTAACCAAATAGCTTGACTTTGATCTTATAAATGAGTGAAAAATGGTTTGTTCTATTGCTTGCTATCATTGTTCTTGAAATAAGAAGGCACATATGAAGGAAAGTTATTAGAGAAAAACAAAGATTTAACAAACATACCCCGTGTGATCCCGCAAGTGAAGTATGGAAAGGTAACAACAACATCATACTCAGTGTAATTCTCCAAATGAAATACGGAAAGAGTAGGATGTATGTTGATCATACCCGACCTTTGAGGATAGAGAAGTTGTTTCCCATAAAAAGAAACAAAGATTTCTCAAAGCAAATTACGAGGCTTAAATCATGCAGAAAATAATAAGAAAAAACTACAAACTCAACTGGACTTCAATCACAAATGAAGCTAATACAGGAAGAACCTTTGTCAAGGAGGGAAATGGTACCTCTACTAATATGTCAAAACCAGATTATCCACACAGGTTCACCAACATAATACACTTTTTCCAACCTTTGTTCTTCCTACGATAAAGCAAAGAGCGTTTTTAACGGTGTTTAAGGTAGCATAAATAAAAACACAACAGGAGAAAAGCAAACGCAAAAGTCGTTTGCTCAATGTAAAACAGCTAACTGAACCAGTCTAATTCTTTCCTCTCTATGCTAAACTGAAACAATCATCTTTACTTGCTTTGTTTCTTCATTCCTTCACCAGCAACCCACTTATCAAACTCAGTCAACAGACCATAATCAGCATTATCAACAACATCACTCGACTTCTTGGAAGAACCTTCAACGCCAGTGTCATCTTGGTTCACCTGTGGTGACTCAAGAACTGGTGCGGGATGGCTTGGTTGTGCCAGCTGTTCTGGTGTGATGTGATCTGAAACCGCATTACCTGGAGGAATCTGAGACTCAGATACGTCCATCTTTTCAACCTCTTCCACAGGATCTTCAAGTTCCTTCCCATCCTTGACATCACCAATAGCAGCTTTCACTTTCTCATTATTGTCCTTGTCACCAATAGAGTCCTTACCAAGCTCTTGCCCTTCACCACCATTGTCTTCGCTATTACTAAACTCACTAGAATTGCTGTCGCCGTGTCTGTCATGGGGGTCATTTCCTCCATCAAGCTGTTCAAAAAAAACACAAGAAACATTGTTATTTTCAAGTATATGCCAAAAAAAAAAGGAAGAGCATATAATGTAAGTGCAATCCAGTAACAATAAAAGTATATTCTTCTTTTCCCATTACCTCAGAAGCAGTCCTTTTTCCTAGTATCTTCGACAGAGACTTGATGGCTTTAGAAACATTTTTGAAGGATGACTTCATGCAGTCATTGAGCGATAATACCTCCTTGTTGAGCTAGTGAAACATAAAAACAAGGTTAAACAACCGTTTATGTATGAAAATTCAAATGTTAAAAGTAGAAAAGCGCTAAAAATCCATACCATCTGAAGCTCACTCTTCAACTCCAACTGTCCGTCAGACAGTCTTTTCAACTCGGTGCTCCAGTCATCATTGTTCAAAGGGGGTTTACGTTTGGTTTTAAGCTGCTTCCTACTTGCTTGAGGAGGTGGATTGCTAGTGTCTTCATCGCTAAGATGAACATCTCCAGATGCCACCTTATTAACCCTTTCATTTTCAGTTAATTCAGGTAAGCCAAGTGTTGTTTTCTCAAATTCTGTCGGAGATATATTCCTCAGCTTCAACTACATAAAAACCGTTTACATCAATAGACAATAAATGTACATCCGTTCAAAATTAATAATGTGTAATAAACTTTGAATACACCACAGATATACCCACCTATAATCGTGTATGACAAAATGTTATACATATTATACTAGAAAAATAACCTAAACAAGAAAACATTAGCACAAGAAGAGACTAAAATGATTCATAATTAACATTGTTTAATAAACTTTGAATATACCATAGATATTCCATTCTTAGCTGGTATATTAATGGTAACTACATGTATAAACATTATCACATACTAGAAATATACCATTAGTACATATTTTTGAGCTGAAAAGTAATCCTACATTAGTGAGTGCATGAATGGTATATCAAGTGTATATGTAAATACAATAAAAAAGTAAATGACTGTACTTTCCAATTACCTGATCCTGACTCAGACTGAAAATTCCATCCAACAACTCCTTAAAACTTGGCTGCTTTGTAACTTTCCAGCTAAGTATGCGGGGCACTTTGTCATCAACTCGGAAAGCAATCTTATTATTAACATAAGGGCAGCACTCATAAAACCAACACTGGAATGCCAATGGTAATCCACCAAGCCTGTACATCGAAGGCTTCCCCTGCAACTTCCCCTTCACAGACTTCAGTGTGGCTTTAAAGACAGCTTTCCCCCAAGGATATGTTGCATATGCACCACTGTCAACGAGCTCAAAATCATCCCTTGAGATATGTTTACGACTCACAGTGGAGAACAGAAATGTGTGAATGAAATACAGGACAGCAATCTTGACTGCATCCTCGTCGGATTTCCATCTCTTATTATGGAAGCATTCAATTAAGGATTGCTTAGGCACCCTGGTAAGTTCAGTAAAGTATGTATTCATTAACTGGCCCGTTCCATCGGAATCACTGCATTTATAAGCATCACCAGTACACTTTAACCCGGTGATAATCCCAAACTCGACAAGCCCAAATCGCAGACTGATATCTTTCATTGATATCCATAGCGCATCCTCTTCCTCCTCAACCACCTCCCTCAACAGTAGGGAGTGTGCCAACTGATGTTGTACCACTACTGGGGGCAAATCAAGAAAATGCCCGAAACAGGTTTCCCTGAACATCTGAATCTGCTTAGCATCCAACTTTTCATTCAACAACTTAACAGCATCAACATTAGTTTGTGCCCCAACCCTTGGGTGGTAGCGCCTGACTGGTCGAGCACAAAACTCCCCGGGCTACATGACAATGATACAAATACATGTTAATATACAAGAAAGTTGTAAAAATATATTGTACTGTTCATGTACAATTCAAAAGTACAACAAATAGTACATATAAGGATGCCTTCATGTCTAATAGGTAACATTTGTTTAGATTGAAGTTTGTGTATTCAAATCTTTCTGATTTCTGAGTATATGATATGCACAGAATTCAGAAAGATGAAAAAACACAAACTTCAACCTAAACAAACGTATACCTATTAGACACACACACATCATATACACATATACACACACAAACAACAACATACCAGTGTAATCCCACTACAAGGGGAACTAGGGAGGGTAGAGTTTCCGATCGAAGAAAAGATACACACATCATATACACAAATATATCATCTATACACAAATCATATACACAAATACACACACAAATAAATATACTCATCATATACATCATATATATACACATGATACACAACAAAAACAATACAAAAAACAGAAGAGTACCTCCAAATCCACGACCAAAGCTTTATCCATCGCTTCTCCAGCATTCCCCTTTCTCCTTTTGGGTAAAGCAACAACACCCGCATCAGCATTCTTCAACCGCTTCCTCTTTTTCGACTTTTTCACCTGATTCTTCCCATACACCCTCGATTTCTTACTAACGAAATTTAGGGCTTTTTTCAGAGGCTCCCTACGAACAGCACCCGTTTGAGATCGAGTTCTTCTTTCACTGGAAACTTGACCCTGTTTCACCACCGGCGATTTGGATTCCGGCAAATTCAAATTCTGTGAAGAATTCTCCACTTCCATATCGACTTTTTGAGGAGTTTGCATACTCAAAAGAGTCCAAACCGCTGAATTTAACCCTTGACTTGCCACTTTTTCTTCGATTACACAACTCACTCAAAGCTTTTTTCGTGCAAATTCTCACAAAAAAACACAAAAAGATTGAATTTTTCGCCAATTTTCAGAGCCAATTTGAGAACAACAACATGAAGAATAACAATGGAGGAGGAAAGAGAGGGTTTTTGTAGGAAAACCTGATTTTTGAGGGCTTTTTTTCAGGGATGAAAGTCCAGTAAAAAATAGAAATAAGATGAAAAAAAAATAAAAAAAAATTAGCCCACGAAAATATGATTAGTAAATTATTACAAATTACAAATATTGTCCAGACAAAAAAATTTGCATAGCCCAGTAAAATTTTAAATCTAAAATTGTTATAATATATTTATATTGAATTTCGTGAAGTTATTTTCTTATTTATCTTCTTTTTCGAACTAGAATTTTTTTATTTTCTGTTAAAATCTATATTATATGATGTAAAAATTGTACATATATTATTATATATATATGTATACATACACATATTATATATATTGTATAAAAAGTATATACATATAGTTAACTAGTGAAATTGATGATTGATACAAATTTTGTATTTGAAGAAATTCCATTTAGGTTTATTCTTTAACCTGATTAAGGATAATAAGAGACAAGCATGATAGAAAAATGAATATATAAATAGAAGATATTTTAGTGATTGTATAATATACATAGTTGCGTTTATAGGATTAGATGTTGTTAGAATTTATTTAGCGATCTAAAAAAGAAAAGAAAGATAACGAGTTAAATGATACTTACCGCCGCATATGAAAAATGAGAAAAGGGCATCGAAAATTCAAAGATCTGGAGACAGAGATTAATTCTAATTCTTCTTCAAAGAATGTGATGTAACAGTTGATTGCCAGAGTTCCATACTGAAATCGATGTCAAATGATAGATCCATTCAAGAAGATCTATTTATTTATGTAATTTTTATGCGATCGAAATGAGCGCAACTTCATGATTTGAGAACAAAATGAGTTTTGGAGATTTTGAATATTCACAGATGAGAAGAGGTGATTCAATAGATGTGGTATGAAAATGAATGAAGGTTGTCGGTCGACCACGATGATTTTCAATCAGTGGTGATAGAAAAATGGATATATAAATTGAAAAATTTATAGTGATTGTATAATGTACATAGTTGAGTTTATAGGTTTGAATGTTAGTTAGATTTTATTCGGCAATCTAAATAGAAAAGAAAGATAACGAATTAAATGTTACATACCGCAGCATATGAAAAATGAGAAAAGTCATCGAAAATTCAAAGATCTGAAGACAGAGATTGATTTTTATCAAATTCTTCTTCAAGAAATGCGATGTAAAAGTTGATTGCCGGAGTTCCATACTGAAACTGATGTCAAATGATAGATCCATTCTAGATCTATTTATTTAAGTAACTTTTATGCGTCGGAGATGAGCGCAGCTTTACGAATTTGTGAATGGAATGAGTTTTGGGGATTTTGAATCTTGATAGATGGAAAGAGGCGATTCAATTGGTGCAATCTGAAAGTGAATGAAGGTTGTCGGCCGACCACGCTGATTTTCAATCAGTGCTGATAGAAAAGTTTATAGCGGCGCATACCTTGATAGATGAGAAGAGGCGATTCAATAGGTGTAATCTGAAAGTGAATGAACTATGAAGGTTGTTGACCGACCACACTGATTTTCAATCAGTGGTGGTAGAAAAATCTACAGCGGCGCCAATTTAGAACAGAAAAGAAATGAGGAGAAGGGATAGGGCTTTGAGACTCTCTGAATGGTAATAAGCAATTGAGTTAAACCTAGTAAACTAGATGCTCGGATGAATATGAGTCTAAATTATCTCTTATTTATATTGTTGAAGCTCGGCAGATTGATCTCTTACTCTATTCATTATTTAACTTATTTTGATTTATTTAAGTCATTTTATTTATAAGTTGGATTAATTTGATTAAATATCTCAAATACTATAATTGAAAAAAAAATATTTAATATTAGATAAATTACAAGAAAATAATTATTTTTTTAAAAAGAAATTGATATGAGTTAGATGAATCTAGATATTGTTTGACGTATAAAATTTTGACTTAAAAGCCGCATAAAATCTCAAAAAAAAAAGAGAAAATTAAAAGTTGAACGTAAAATGTCATATAAATACTCTTTTATCCTATTTGTAATTATAGCTGGTATTAATTAGTTGGAAAAATCTCCTATCCACCGGTGCTTGAACTAGCAACTACAATTTTACTTAGATAGAGCTTTCAACTAGTTTGTATAAGTATGGTATAAAATGCATATAAACATAGGAAAAAAGAAGAATAACAAATGAATAGATCAAATCGAATATGGAAGGATTAGAAATTAGATGAAACTCCCTTCGTCCAATAAAAGTTCTCCACTATACTATTTTAGGATGTCCAACAATACTTATCCATTTTATAAAATAAAGGGGAACTTTCACATATTGTTACTTAAAAATAGCCTAATTACTCTCCAATAATTATAGTTTGATGATTACAATTCGTAGCTACACGTTATATGGAGGAGAGATGCGAGCAAGGCTGGGAGAGAGAGAGAGGAGGGAGGGGTAAAAAAGTGAGAGAAAGGTGAAACGTATATGTATATCGGTTAGATTGTATATTATACATATGTGTTTGTACATATGAAAAGCGAGATTAGGAGAGGGAGGAGCGAGACAAACGAGATTGAGAGATGGAGGAGAGATGCGAGCGATATTAGGATAGGGAGGAGAGAGGCTAGTGAGAGAGGGCATAGAGTGGAGAGAGATGAATTGTATTGTATATAATTGTATATTATACGTATACATTTGTATATATGGCAAGCGAGATTGGGAGAGGGAGGAGAGAGGCAAGTGAGAGAGAGATTAGTTGTATACGTATATAGGTTAAATGATTGTATATTATACATATATATTAGTATGTTCTAGCGATTATACATATACAAACATGACTAATTATACAAATTTTAAGTCAGCCCACGTAATTAATGTATAATATTAGTCGCGAGTGGTAATTATAGCAAACTATAGTTATGATGAGTAATTAAATAGTATAAACTTGCTTAACCACACAATTTTCCCTAAATCAACGGAAAACCTTTTAGAGTTAGTTCTTAATTTATCCTTATCATTAATTATAATTATTTTCTCTATAACATTTTTCAAGATATTGTATTACTTCAAAGACCCATCTATTTATAGTTTCTTAAGAAATATGCAAAGTCAATAATGAACAAGTATTATTGGACAAAGGAAGTAACAAATAAAATATTGAAAAAATTATGCAGAATAACAAACATTTAGCATATATTATGTACAATAGCTAAAGTTTAAGAATATATAAGTCGCGGTTACAATTTTCCAAATTCTTAGTATTCGTCTGATTTGTACGAATCTAGAATTTGTATAATTCGATTACTGATTGTATAACTCTGAATTTTATATATGCTTATCTAGCTATTTGTATAAGATTTATGGAAAATTCATAATAAATTATCTTATTTGTATATTGACAAGCGCAATATACAAACAAAATTCTAAAAAAAATTAAATATACTTACCATATTTGTATATTCGATATCAAAATATATAAACGGACAGAAATATACAAACTGCGACCTCCATAACAACTATGAAGCACAATTTATCAAAATTATAGCAATAGAGCTTTATTATATCTATTATATTTGTTATTTCTGGAAATTTTTATAAAATATTTAAGCCGCTCATATTTGATAATTGATAAAAAAAAATGAGTTCGTCAACGAATAATATGGATAAACTCCTTGTAAAATAAGATACAAGTATTTTTTCTACAATTTGTCTTCTCTTCTCTATTTTTTTCATTTCTTCCAATCAATTAGTATGATTGTTAAAAAATATTTAGTAGTATCTTAATTAATTGACTATATGAACTTTCATTTTCTTTCGATTTTAAAAAATAATAATTTTAGCTTTTGTTTTTATATTATTTTAGTTACTTTCATTGAGATATTTTATGAAAAATAATGTTATTTTACATATTTGTATAAAAAAGACATTATCAAATAAATCAAGACCTCACAAGTTAGCACTTTCTTTTTTACCAGATTTGACTAAGAGCATGAAATAAATAAATTTATTTAAATATAAAATATTAAAAAATATAGCAAACTAAATCTTAGTTTTTTTAAAAAAATAAAATAAAATCGGCGGCTCATTTATTCATAACACCCTAGGCTAATGAGCTTTTAGATAACAAAATGTTAATAGTTCAAAATGTGATAATTCACTATTAAATTGACAAAATGTGAATAGTTTAAGTGATGATTAACTTATATTCATTGACAGTGGACAAAAAGAATTATACCATCAGTTTATTTTTAGAAATACTTATTTTTTTAATTCAATTATCATATTGTTATATTTAAAAATTAATGATTCTAATAGTTTTTTTTTAAAAGACATTCTATAAATTTAAAATTGTTATGAAATAACGTTTAAATATTTTTTATACCATCAACTTTGAATATTACTTAAATAAATTGGAATTCGTATGAATGTATATGGATCAAAGTTTATTTTCAATTAATTTTGATATTGTGGAGAGAAAAGTTGAAGTAATTGAAGCATCTATCCAAAAACTTTTTCATGTTACAAAGAAAGACTTAATAAGTTATGAATAATTTTTTTTATGAAATCAAGTA
Source organism: Solanum chilense (assembly GCA_032847665.1). Lineage (NCBI taxonomy): Eukaryota > Viridiplantae > Streptophyta > Magnoliopsida > Solanales > Solanaceae > Solanum > Solanum chilense. The sequence goes on along the minus strand of CM064968.1, from coordinate 3,549,147 downwards.
GTCTAGATTTAAAAAAAAAAAAAAGCAAAAAGTTACCATTAATGATTGTCTCAAATTGCTTCAATGGTATTGATGGGGAATCAGGTAAAAATAATGAGTACAAGAAAAAATTGCAAAAAATCTTTTTATCTTTGACAACCAAGAAGAATCCCAAACAAACTCATACAATTAATTTAGATTTCAAGTTATCATATAATACTTTTATTACTATTATTATTTAAATATTAATAATAAATAATATATTTTAAAAAATAAGTATTTCTAAAAATGAGGTGATGGTATAATTTGTTTTGTCCACTTAATCTCAAGAGATGATTAACTTATATCCACTGACGTGGACAAAAAGAATTATACCATAGCTCATTTGATTTATTTATTTTTTATTTTATTATTATATTTTCATATTTAAAGATTAATAATTTTTTAGCTTCTTTTTTTTTTAAAGACGCTCTATAAATTTAAAATTGTTTTAAAATAACGTTCAAATATTTTTTATACTATCGACTTTGAGTATTACTTAAATAAATTGAAATACATATGAATGTATATGGATCAAAGTTTATTTTTAATTAATTTTGATATTGTCGATAAAATGAACTAAGAAGAGAAAAGTTGAAGTAATGGAAGCATCTATCCAAAAACTTTTTCATGTTACAAAGAAAGACTTAATAAGTTATGAATTTTTTTTATGAAATCAAATAGTCTTGATTTTTTTTTAAAAAAGTAAAAAGTTATCATTGATGATTGTCTCAAAATTGCTTCAATGGTGTTGATGGGGAATGAGGTAAAAATAATGAGTACAACAAAATATTGCAAAAAATCTTCTTATCTTTGGTAACCAAGGAGAATCCTAAATAAACTCGTACAATTAATTTAGAGTTCAAGTTATCATATAATACTTTTATTATTATTATTGTTTAAATATTAATAATAAATAATATATTTTAAAAAATAAGTATTTCTAAAAATGAGCTGATGGTATAATTTGTTTTGTCCAATGTCAATGGATATAAGTTAATCTCAAGAGATGATTAAGGGAACCTTTGATTAGGAAAAAACTTATCACATAATTATAATCCTTATACTAATTCATCTCACATTTTAGGTATGATAAAATCAAATCAAATTTGAGATATAAATTCTTAATAAAGTAACAAATTTAATTTCAAAATTAATCCTAAAATATCCCACCTTATTCCATGAACCAAACTGTGTTGCAAACGGGGCAATATACAATTTGATTTTGGAAGATATGACACAAAAAGTTGTAGAATTGGTCGTTTTTCATATCAAACAGCACATCCTGCTATAATCGGACACTTTCATCGTTCTATGAGCAGACAATTCAGAAAAAATGGTAAGGTATGTGTAAGAGTTCTCGTACATATCCCTATTACAGGGAGACCTACTGAGGTAAAAATGGAAAAAGGAAAAGGAAATCCTACGGGTTGGATTGCTCGTGTGTTCAAGGGACAAATCCTATTTAAAATGAATTCTGTGAGTATGTCAAATGTTCGACGGAAAAAAAAGCAGACAGAAGTCTCAATCTTCTAATCTCTAACCAAACTGCTTCAATAAAGCAAAGAAAATATCAAAGCAATATACTAAACTGCCCTCATTCACCAACATGAGTTCTGGTGAAATGACTAGAATCCCTGCCCTCATTCACCAACATGAGTTCTGGTGAAATAACTAAAATCCCACCGACCTCAATCAGAACCTCAGAGGTCTCGAGTCAAGCCCCAAGAATGGAACAACTCTTAGTCATACTCAGGGGTATCAAGTCGAGCTCCAATAATGGAACTAATCTTAGTCAGACTCGAATGCAAGTACTACACACAAACATCGGGTGAACAACCAACAGAAGAAAAAAAACATAGTTGAACCATTTGTAAAGGAAGGAAATATGTCTTCATTTTCAAGAACACAGGTTCTTCACCAACACATTCACACATTTTCCTCCTCCCTGAAAAGGGAACTTCTTAACGTCGAAAACAGCGAATTCTAATACCAAATGTATACATAAAAGAACACAGAAAAGAGAAACAGCAGAATTCTAGGAAAGATGTTATTAAGCTCAATTTTGAGCTTAACACAGAATGTTGTTAGCTCAATGTAAGTTTTGCAAAGTTAACTCGTCTCGTTCCTTCCCTCTTCATGCTTTCATAGGACATATTTCGTTCACTTGTCAGATGATTTATTAGTTGATTCACCGCTCATCTCCAAGAAGCACTGACAAATGTCTGTCATGACCTTCATCACGGAAAAATTAGGATCGAGCTCTTTGTACTCTTTCTGACATTTATCGTCCATTAACTTCACCACTGCATCAAGAGTAGGCATCTGGAAATCTGATCTTCCAAGGACTGAGCCATAGGTCAAGATCATTTTCACCTCTCCAGATTGTGAGGAAGCCATCTCCAGGGCGGAAGAAGATTTAACTGTACTTGTTTCAGGCTTGCCATTAGCTACAACTGGACTGGGTGGATTTCCATCATTTGTATCTGCTTCAACTACAGTGGCTGATGCGTTACTATCACCTTGTCTACCTTCTGAACCACTTGCAACTGAAGACTTCCCTTTACTTGATGAACCTGCAAATGCAGATCACATGCTCTCAGAAAAGCAAAAGACGCACCATGTAGGCCTTGTATCGAAGTTAAAACACCAACAAAAAGTATTACTACTAGTGATCAAGCATACGATGTTCATAATGTCCTTGGGGGCACATCTAGGGGAGACCAAAAACACATGAAAACATGACCCGCCGTTTGTTAGCTCAACCCATTTAAAAACTGGGTTGATATGCAGGTCAAATTGTCACATGACTCATGAGGAACCTTGTCAAAATATTTTCAAGAATTTTTTTTTTAATGTTATATATAACCATAGTAAAGAAGGAAATAGTTTTTCCGTGCTTAGAGAATATTATAAAAGAGAAAAGAAATTAAAATTAGTTAAACTGTGACCCGTCAGAAAAGATTAGCATGGCCAGTGCGCAAGGATACAACAAATGCCCAGTGTAATCCCACAACTGGGTTATGAGGAGGGTAAGCTACTAAGATGTATCCTTGCGCAAGGATAATATGCACAAAAACATACCGCCTTCATAATAAAAAATAGCGACTTTCCACGTTTCTTTAGCATTCCTGAATAGCTTTGAATACTTTCTGTAAAGTGGGTGACAAGGACACATGGAAATAGACAACCCAACCAATTCTTGAAGTTGGACAGGCAAATAGAAAATTTGAAATTCAGTGGAAGAATTGGGGAATTTCGGAAGCACTCAAGGCTTAGGAGCGATCCTGAAATACTGCTTTGTTGAAGTCAATTTTGACTTTGACATCATATAGTATGAAGCTGGTGCCTGAAAACAAAATTTGCAGAGCAAAGCAATCTTGTTCTAGAATTTGCCAACCACAAGAGCACACATAAAACTAAAAGAGTCCCTCCTTCCAACGCTTATTTTACCATCACAAGACTGAATCATAAGAATGAAAATGAGATAAAAGTCTACCTGGGCGGATGATGGCAACAGGAACTTCAAGACTTGGCAGGTCATCAGTGATTGGCTCATCCTTAGGTTTGATAAGAGTGTGATTAGCAATGGCATTCTTCGTAGGTGACACTGGGATGCCAGAACCAGAAGTAGATCCAGCTCTCCTGGGAACTGGAAGGCTCTTGTCTGCCTCAGAAGGCTGAGATGAAGGCAGCTCTTCCTGTGGTACTAATGAATCGGCAAACATGGGCTGCTTTCCTTTGTTTCTATCAAGTGATGGGTGTGACCCAGGTTGTGATTCATTGCCCATGGACTGAGGGGAATCAAAATCACCAGGTGACTGGTTTGGCAATTGAGATTCAAGAGACTCATTTGGTTGACTTGATTGACTTTTTAAGCGCTGCCTTTTCAGAGGTGGTTGAGGCTCATCTTGCACCAGAGCCTCTAGCTGAACGAAACCGGAAAATGCAAGGAAGTAAAGGTGAGTGAGTAAAGAGACTTAAGAAAAATGTCATATCATAAAATACAGCAAGAAAAAATTAGTCCAAACTTCGGTATCCTCAGTTGACTTTTTAATTTCTGCATCCTGAAAGCAAAGAAAGCATGTCAGCAAATTAGCTCAAATGAAAGATAAAGCAGAAAACTGAAAACAAAGTACTCCCTCTGTTCCATTTTATGTCACACTCTTTCCTCTTTAGTGTGTTCCAAAAAGAATTGACATATTTCTATATTTGGCAACAGTTTTAACTACAAACTTCTCATTTTTAACCTTGATCGCATGATTTTATAGCCACAGAAATGTCATGCCATGTTTAAGACGGCATATTCCAAAAGTCCTCCTTCTTTCTTAAACTCCATGCCTACTGAAACACCCCATAAAAATGAAACGGAGGGAGCACTCACTAAAAGGGAAGAGAAACAGAAAGTTAGGAAATGAAGGAAACGAGCACCTTTGCTTCATCATCATCAAATATTGCATCGGCAAGGACCCTATAGTTCTCAGCTTCTATAAGGTCCCAGTTTTTGTTATACAATCTTAAAAGATTCTTCAACACTGGCTTCACCTTCTCTCCAGAAATACCAAGAGCTTTCATAGAACGAAAAGCACGATCGACCCTAGGATTTGGAGGCATTGCTAATCCAAACTGATTTAAGATAGCAGCTTTCAAATAAGTCAAGGATCCTGCATTGACATCATCTGCTTGAGAAGGGCACAGGAATACAAAATGCAAGATAGCCAACAAAATTACACAGCCGTAACACCAAAGATACATGAATGAGGCCATGAATACCCAAATATAATAGCTAATCCAAACATTCACACCATGATTGTGATAAAAAATCATATTACTTCCAAGGTAAGTCAGTAAAAAAGTCACATAAAGCTGATGGTATAGTATCAAACATGAAAGGAAGTCCTTCAAGAGAGAAAATGAACATGTATAAATTTATAAGCAAAACTTCAACAATGGTACGTACAACTTTAAAGGAACTTATCATCCAGTGCACTAGTAATATGGGTGACAAATCTTCAACAATAACAAGAACAACAGCTATGCCTCAATCTCAAGCAAGTTGGGGTCGGTTAATCAATCCTCATTGACCATGTCGCTCCATTTAAGCTCATCCCAGACCAACTTATACAAAATAAGAAGGAAAAAAGTACTAAGAACTTACAAGAAGTTCCTACTGGCATATAAAGACGGCTGAAGATTCCAAGTTAATGAAATAATACTGCAAGCTTCTCTTACCTTCTAAAGAAAGTGGTTAGGAGCACAAGCAGACAAGAAAAAAATTCTAAACAAATCTACTATCTAGTTTCATTCTCTTCTAACAATGCTGAACCTAGTCTAAACTTTATTCATCCAACAAAGAGTATATACATGTCAAAGGACAGGTACTTTTAAAGAAGGTTTAGGTTGTAATCCAGTTACGGACAAATTCGCTAAGTATGTAGATTTGATTGTGGACAATAAGTATGCATGTCAAAGGACTCTTAGCCTTAAGAAGAGTAAAGAGTTACAACCTAGGCAAACGCAAATTCGCAATTCATTGTAAAAGAGAGATGCAAAGTTTGTGATGAAACTACCAACTAACACCACCATATTATCGCTAAATTATTGTTAAGCATAAACAATACGAACATGCTCTGAATCTAAACATATTACCAACATGGAAGGACATAAGAAAAACATAAAGATTTTTACGAGCATCTCTCATAACTAAAACTAAAATTTCATCCACACACAGCAGAAAGCAATTTCAAGGAATTTAACTTTTAAGATGAACAATCAAATTGATATAACTGAAAATACTGCACTACATTAAAGAAGAATAACCTAGACAGCAAGTGATCTAAGAGCTAGCGTAACAACCTCGATTGCACAGATTCCCGCAGAGTCGGGGTGAATTCCTTTAATCTGCGTAATTCTTGGCAAGCAAGGTTACCTTTACCTCTCTTGACGGGAGGCAGCGGGTAACCTGTGGGATTAGCCGTGGTGCACTCAAGTTGGCTCCAACATCACCTTTGTTTAACAAAAAAAGGTTCTATTGAGGGAAACAAAAACATGGTAAATTATGCACAACAATACTCTTATAGCTCCACAGCAAATAGACACACAATGCAGCCACAAAATCACTCGACACTTCTGGGAAAATAAAATCCAAATTCCAAAGCTATTCTTATAATTGTTAAACATGGCAAATTCACTCAAACTGTAAAACTGTAGGAGAATTGAAGAATAGCAGGTCAGCGAAATTCATTTCTATCTAAATAAATGATAAAAGTACTACCAAAGGAGAATAAAACATGGAAATTCATGTACAAGAGTAGTCCTAAAGCACCACAACAGATACCCGTGTAGTCATAAAAACATTCACTTTCTTCCGGAATAGTTTCTCACTACATTTGAAAATCAGTACATTTTTAAATTCCAAAACCAACTTGACGTTGTATGTCAAATTTGGAAAACAATTAATAATCCGTTTTGCAATTCACTATTCACTTTTGAAGTTGAATTTAACTACATCTAAGCATGAAAATTCTTCCAATTATTCTTAGCAAAAAGTATAGCCAAAAACAACTCCATAAACTCCAAATAAAGTGAAAAAATATTAGGAATCTACGGCCAAACGCCAATTAAAATTCAAACCAACTCTCATAGTTGCTACACCAGTAAAATTCACCCAAAACTGCAAGCTAATAAAATTCTACCTAACATCAATCCAAAGGCAACCAACCCTAAAGAAAATAAATACCCACAATCCAAAAACAAGAAATAAACATGTTCGAAATGAAAATCGACATCACAGGATATAAAAAACTTCATTTAATTTTTACACTTACTAATTAAAGAAAAATAAAACCACACAACTCAAACAGAGTGGTGTCGATACAGTCTACAACACACACACACACACACACACTCAAATGAAACTTTTCTCAGTTACAAAATTAAACAAAACAGTGAGTACAATCGCCAATCTTAAAAGCTCATTTGTTCAACTACCTAAATTTTCACCTCAATCCTCTCCCATTTCCCATAGCCCATTTCGAACCAAAAAAAAAAAAACTGAGCAGTGAGATATACGCAATCACAAGATAAGAAAACGTAAACAAAACATCTTTCAGAAAACATAAACAAAACATTTATTTTTTTTTCAAAAAATTGGGGCAAATGAGATGTAAAATTACAAGACGAGCAATCGAACCCTCATTAACAACATAAAAGTTCAGATATACAGTCAACCAACTGCGCTACTAAGATTTTCCACATAAACCAAAAATTTACATATAAACTAAAAATTTTCGATGCTGATTCTGAATAATGTATCTAAAACTTGAGAATGAGTAATTCGTTACCATGTAAAATGAGCTTCGGTTCCAAAAACAGCAATGGCGGAGAGAGAAGTTAGATTTGCATAGAGAGAGTGAAAGGCAGGGCGGAGAATTTCATTATATAGAAAAGGAGAAAGAGAACACGAGACAAATATTTCTTCTTGAGAGTTTGACGCGTGGACTAGGGTCTAGAGAGCGTAGAGTATTCTCGAGAGCATAATTAGGATCTAGAAAGTGTAGAGTATTCTCGAAAGTATAATTCCAGAAAGTGTAGAGTATTCTCGAGATCATAGATTATAAGCAAGTTTTATTATTTTTTTCGTTTTAATTTTGTATGAAGTTTTCACGTTAGATATATGTTTTTTGCTATTAAATATACTGAAACACAGAGAGGAAGACGAAGCGATACGTATGAAATTTATCTATATATCTCATGAATATATGTTAATCACACTTAATATATGTATGTCTATGTATTTCGTGTGATAGTGACGAACTCAGAATTTCTGTTGAAGGGTTAAAATATAAAGAATCAAATACACGGAAATCACGAGATAAAAAAATGGAGCGAGATGGAGAACGAAGATGTTAATAATAACCTACTAAATTTAACTTGCCTTCTCATGTCGCATTTAAGTATGTATGTCTATGTATATCATGTGATAGTGACGAACCCAAAATCTCTGTTTAGGGAGTTGAGAATATAAGAATCAAACACAGGAAAATCGCGAGATAAAAAAGATGGAGCGAGATGGAGAACGAAGATGTTAATCTTAACATGCTAAATTTAACTTGTCTTCTCATGTTGAGTTTAAGTTCTGCTTCATCGAGCCTTCTTAAAGTTTTTGGTGTTTTTTCTTATAATTTATCATATTTTACTTTATTTTTTAAAAATTAAAAAAAATTAAATTGTGTTGATTCAATTATATGTTACTTTGAAAATTGTCGAGATGATTTAAAAATGCGTAAAAGTGAGATTAGTGATATTATAATGTATATTCAAAAGATAATCAAATGAATGGCGATTTTATAATTTGTTTAATTTAATTTAGGGAAAATTGTACATAATAGCAAACATTTAAATTAAAATAAATCCTATAGCTACTGTTTCAAACATTTGTACTCCGTAGCAAATTTGCACAAATTTTGCCATTTGGTTCGGACCCACTCATCAAGCAGAAGACTTATTTTTATTCAAACTCATTCCATATCTTTTCTCTCCCATTTTCTTTAGTTATCCCTAAAATTTCTTCCCAAAATCAATTATTTTTAATTGGTTGTGGCCCACCCTCCATCTTAATACAAATCTGTTAGCTATTTTTACTCTTCCAATTTCTTTCAATTTTTCCTAAAATCTCTCTCCAAATTCGATTTTTCTTAAATAATTATATATCCTTATACAAACACAAAAGTATAAATACATATATTTTTGGTTAGCTTTTGTCTTTCTCTCTTTCTTGTTTTATACAAATAAATTGTATATAGTTTCTCTCTTTTTCGTTTTATACAATTCGATTCAATTGTATATTTTCTGCCCAAATCTCTTTTGTCTCTCTCTTCCTCATTTTATACAAATTCAAATTGCATATAATCGTTATATACACTTATAATTACACATACAATTCATCTTATACACTTCGTTTTATACAATTCTCTGCCCAAGTCTCTTTCTCTTTCTCGTTTTATATACTTCATTTTATACAATTCGCTTTAATTGTATATGTATAGCAAATTATACATTTATATGTTTGCTATGGAGTGCAATTATGCAAACTTTGCTATAGCATACAAATATGAATTTTATGTTTGCTATATGTGAAAGTTGCCCTTTAATTTATTAGGTTAGTCATTTATTAAGAAAAACAAATGATAAATATATTAAATAAGTTTAGCTTAGTTTTAGAATTGAAAAAAAAGTTAGAAGAAGAAAATATTAAGAAATTAAAGAAAGAAAGTTTGATTAAAAAGATATTGTTAAAAGAAATTGATGACTTATAAATTACTTCATTCCATTAAATTTTAATTACCTTATTAAGAGTTCATGTTTTTTCTTTCTAATTCAATTTTAAGTTTAATTACAACTCATTATTTTTTAAAAAATAATTTTTGAATTAAATCATGAAAAGAAAGTTATGTAGAAACAAAACGAGCAATAGAAATAAGAATAATAAAAAATATGCCTATTCTCGAGAGCATAAATTAAGTAAATTTCTGTTTCAATTTATGTGAAATTTTAATAGTGTCAACTAATAATTTCATGTTAGATATATATTTTTTGATATTAGATATACTGAAATAGAGAGAAAGACGGGTGAGGATAAAAAGGAGGCGAGCGAAATTTGTCTACAAGTATCATGAATATATATGAATCACACTGATATATGTATTTACATGTAATTCGTGTGATTTACATGTATCTGGTTAATGAAACAGCGGCAAAAACATCATTCTATTTGATTGAAGAAGTACATTTGATATAATAAGTCCCTTGTATTAGAATTGAGAAATTTTATTGCTCGAATCTTTAGTATTCTCTTATTTATTATTTGTGTATACTATTTAGGCAGAATATTTCACCCATTCTTACTAAGAAACTGAAAAAACATATATATAAAAAAAAGAGAAAGTGAAGGAAAAAACGATGTAGAAATATTTCGAAATGAAGGGGACTAAACAGGAACAAGAGGGGTCCACTGTAAAAAAACAGAGCGAAACAGAAAACGAAGATATTAATTTTTACGTACTAAATTTAACCTCTCTTGTTATGTCGCATTTAAGTTCTTCCTACGTTTACTTGCTTCATCGAGCCATCTTTAGATTTTACTATTACTAATATTATTAATATTATAATATGCATATATAGAAGATAAATAAATGAATCATCAATTCTATAATTTAATTTATTAGATTATATTAGTTACTTTTTTTAAAAAAAAAAAATGATACTTATAGTAAATAAGTTTAGCTTAATTTTCATCTACCATATAGGATAGAATTGAAAAAGAAAGGTAGAAAATACTAAGAAATTAAAGAAAGAAAGTTTGATTAAATAGATATTGTTAAAAGAAATTGGTGACTTTTAAATTTCTTCATTCCATTAAATTTTATTTACCTTCTTTTAAAATTAATATTTTTTCAAACTCAATTTCAAATTTAACTATAATTCATTAATTTTTTTTAAAGAGCTTCTTCAAGTTAAATCATTATAAGAAAGTTATGTAGAAACAAAAAGAACAATAGAAATAAGAAGAATAAAAAAGGGAAATTTACATAAATATATCATATTAAGAAAATATTTATTTTTATAATAATAATATTTTTTTCACTTTATTACTTTAAATGTATTTATGATACATTTTTAATACATATTACAATGAACAATTTATTATTCACATATAATACAAGTATTATTGATGATTAATACATTTATCACACATTTTAATATAATTATAATACAATGTGTCAATTTCTTACAAAATAAGCATAATATATATTTAAAACTAGCTATAATACATATTTATTGCATACATAATTCACTTTTAATAAATATTGCATATTTAATGTAATATTGCTATAAATGGTGATAAATAAAAAAAATCGCTAAAATCAGTAACTATTTATTAAAATCTATCATTCCAAGTAATTTTTCCAATAAAAAAATATGCCTAATAAAGTTAAACAAAAAATAAATTGAAAAAATAAAATAAAATAGCAAAAAATAATGAAAATAAAATAAATAAATAAATAAAGTCTCACACTGCGTCCTAAAATAATAAGACGTTTTTATTGGGTTGGAAAATTAGAATTATGAGCTCAAATTTGAGCCCGAAAATATTACATATTCTACACAAAGTTTAAAATAATCAAAAAACAATTAGTCACTTTTTTTAAATTTGCCCTTAATGATAATGTAATTTAATTGAAAAGTTAGATAGACTTTTGATATTCTTGATAGGGTTATATTAGTCTAATTACACATTGTATTAAATTTTCCTTGAGGGGTGTACATGAACTTAACATGACAAACAATTTTGGACGGATAGAGTAGTATCAAATAGGTTCATTATAATGTATATATATATCATAAAATTAATATTTGACCTTGTATGTAAAATGTGTTTTTTTTTATAAAGCATTTTCAGGTGAAAACTGAGTTCCACGTAGCTCATCTTTTGATACTAAATACATGAAAGAGTGAAGAATAAGATGCACGGGGTGAGAGGAGACGAACAAGATGTGTTATGTATCTTAGATACATTATCTAATTGGATACAATGTATCTAAAAAAAATTACACATAATTTTGACTCTATATATCCCGAGATACATATATTTGGATGTATTTGGACGCACTAAATTTAGTAAGATTCATAATATTGCAAACTAGAGTGTTTTTGAGTAATTAGTCTTAAATTAGTGGAATTTTATAAGTTTACCAACTTTTTTACTTTCTTTTAATTTATGGGATATAGTTTAAAGAGTTTACGAAATAAATATTTTTGAAATTTATGATATAGAATAGATTATAGGTATTTATGTAGCTATCAATTACTTTCTCTATTTCATTTTAAGTGAATTTGTAAGCAATACACTTCTATTAAGAAAAACATTTTTATGTTGTTATTTCACAAATCAATGCATAAATGACATTATTTCTTCTATTTATTATTTCTCTCAAGAGTATTAGCTTTGAAAATATAAACCTGACCAACATAGGAAAACTAGATGATTAACTCGTGTTTATTGGCCTATTTAATTAATCAAAATAAATTAATTTATGTTCAGTTATTGAAAACTTGAATTCAAGAAAATACTAAATAAGAGTACTAATTTACATATTTTTAAGGGACGTGAAATCTAAAATGGTAACATATAAATAGGAACGCAGGTAGTATAATTTTCCATGATTGTTGTTTCATGAAATCTTGAATATAACTTCGTAAGTAATGCAACTCATCACCTAAAAATATAAATTTATTAAAGAAAAAGACAAATATGAAGAGAGAAAAAACGTCAAACATCTATCTCGAACTTAGAACAATTCAATTGTTTTGAACAACGAAAAAGTTTCAAAAAAATCACTTAATATGAAATATAAGGAGTATTTCATAAAGATAAAATAGGCATTTAAAGATAATCACTTTTAAATACCGACAAAAAAAGGAAATGTGAATTGTATAAATTGAGATAGAAAAAAATATTAAATTGTGGAGATAGAAAGTTTATTTTCGATGAACCTCTTACTGAATGCAACAAATTTAAAGTATAAAAAAACTAAAAATAGAATATTAGGTTTGATAATTAATTCAAAAAATAGTCTCTTAAGTATCACTTGACCATTTTTATCTTGTTAAATTATATTTAAAAAATGTAAAAACAGAACATATATAATGGAACTCACATTTGCTAAGGTTTGATTTTGTCATTTTGGGACTACTTTATTAAGAGTGGTAATTTTTTAACATTCAATTTGTTATTATTTTTTTTTGTGTTTAATATAATATTTATATTGTGTTTCTGAAATTTTCGTTGAAAAATTGTTATAGTCTATTCTTTATTAGTATTTATTCAGCACGATTTTGATTAAATTTAATAATCAAAGTTTAATAAATATTTATCAAAAATCAAATGTATTTTTTCTTTACAAACTCAATAAATCAAAGAAAATGGATCATTTTTTGTCAATTTTTCGACACCATATTCACATTTTAACCTATTTTTATTTTATATGGTTCATGTTGACACGGCATAATTCTTGAAAAACTTTATAAGGATTTTTTATTCATTAAACTAATTGAATAAGTATCAAGTAATACGAAACAAGGGAGTATGAATATACCATAGACATGAGTCCAATATTTTTTTTTGTATTAGTATAGCAACTCTTGTAAAATGTTATTTATATAATTTTAAAAACAAACTTATATTCATAAATATTTCAGTTATAATTTTTATATTAATCCAGTGCAAAGAGTTAACTTCAGAGAAACGATCAGAGTGTTAGTGTGAATATAGAAGTCTTTATGACACAATTAACAATCATTTCATTTTCAACTAGACCTTACTCTGGCTTCTCTACATCAGAAAAATTCTTAAATTTTAAATGAAGAATGTAATCTAGGAGACAATACCACTTATTTTCTTGATTTTCGTTAAGTTAAACTTTCACAAAGAAATGTTTTCTAAATAAAATATTCTCTAAATTTTTTAACCTATCAAACTTGAGAAAATAAGAAAATATATTTGTATCAAACTTGAGAAAATAAGAAAACATACCAAATATAGTCATAATCTCACATAACTAAATACTTCAACTTAGAGAATACACATCTAAACCACATCTTCAATGAATCAAGACAATTAACTGGATCAAGAGAACTTAACTTTATTTTTTTTACAAATTTAAGAAACGTTATTGAGATAATATGATGGTCGATAATTCCCTTCAACTAACAATTTAAGTCAAACACTCAATAAAAAGAAATTAGGAACCAATGACTATGACCTAATTTATTAACTTGTTATTCTCAACGTCTTCAATGACTAGCTTTTCATTTGCTCTATCATCTTTCTTCACATACTTCAGCAAATGCACCATTGTAGATAGGTGGAGAAACAATCATGATGACCGTCTTGCCATCTTCATCAACGCTTTCGTGAGAAAAACGGTTATCTTAAATGTCCCGTCATATTATACGATTCAATTAATTTGTTGTTAGAAATATTGGAATAAATAATTAGGAAAAGATTTTTTTTTAAAAAAATTTACACTTTACAGATACACAAAGCAGTAAGCACTTAGTGCCTGACTGCTGTAAAGTGTAAACAAAAAAACAGTAATTGAAAAAAAAAATGAAGAAGAAGAACAGAAAAGAATTTTTTAAAAAAAATTTACACTTTACAGATACACAAAGCAGTAAGCACTTAGTGCCTGACTGCTGTAAAGTGTAAACAAAAAAACAGTAATTGAAAAAAAAAATGAAGAAGAACATAAAAGAATTTTTTTAAAAAAATTTACACTTTACAGATACACAAAGCAGTAAGCACTTAGTGCCTGACTACTGTAAAGTGTAAAAAAAAAACAGTAATTGAAAAAAAAAATGAAGAAGAAGAACAGAAAAAATGAAGAAGAAGAACAGAAAAAATGGAGAAGAAGAACAGAAAAATTTGAAGAAGAACAGAAATCAGAAAACATTACCTGAAAACAGAGAGTGAGAGTCGCGAGGGTCGGACGTCGGAGGGAACTACAGTCGCGACCCACGAGGGTCGTCGGCGAGGGAGAAGGAGAAGCTGAAGGCGACAGCGAGGCTGCGAGGGAGAAGGAGAAGCTGGCGACAGCGAGGCAGAAGAGATCAGATGGAGGAGAAGAGAGAGTCAATCGATCGATCGAGAGAGAGTAAAAAAAAAAACCCTAATTTTGACTAATATTATTAAGTCAAAATTTTTTAATCAAAAAGGCGGCGCCTTTTCTCTCGCCTTTTCAGCGCCACAGCTCGCCACGGGTCGCCTTATTATCCTCGCCTCGCCTCGCCTGAGAATGGCTATGAAGCTTCGCCTCGCCTCGCCTCTCGCCTTTGGCGAGGAGGCGAGCGCCTTTCGTAATGTTGACATCCTTTGAATGGGAGCAACGTCGCGACGACTCAAAAAAAAAGAATTTGTTAAAAAGAATTTTTAAAACGGGTAAAGGGGTTAAAAGGATTAAAGGGGGTTAAAAGGAAAAGGGAGTCCCCACCTAATTTTAGGAAAACTAGGAAACCGATTAACTAATTAACTTAAAAGAGATGTCTACGAAATCAATTTGATTCTAGGTAAGGGGTTCAAGTTATTCCGAAGGGAAGGGGTTAGGCACCCTTCGAAATCCACAACTGTGGTTCCCGACTGAGTTCATTTTTTGAAATTGAGGAGATAACAATAATATACCAGTAATATAATATACAATAAACAATAATAATAAAATAAAACAACAAAATGAGAAACGGCCTAAGGTTTGTCTAGCATCAATATATACAAAATAATGAATTGTAAAATATAATTCGAACTCCTTTCGAATAACTTCAATGAAACAAGTCTTGGGTACCTGTAAACACACTTAGTAAAAGTGTTAGTAATAAATAAAAATGAATAAAATCGAATATATGAAATGATAATTTAAAAAACAAAAATCCGTCTTACTAACATGGGAGGCCTTGGAAATCGACGGTAATTTCTTCATCGGCCCTTCAACATACAAAATATATAAATTTTAATTAAAATTTCCGTCTTTTAGAAATGAGGAGGCCTCTAAACCCGACGGATAGATTTTTCATCGACCCCATTTAACAATAAAAATATTAACTTTAATTAAATTTCCGTCTTTTAATATTGGGGAGGCCTCCAAAACCGACGGAGAGTTTTTTCATCGGCCACATAAATGTTTCCATTAATCGCTACACAACTTCAACTATAAGAGATTAACAACATGGATTAACTTCAAGCCACATAAATAAATATATGTCCATCAACCAAGATTTTAAAGGGATAGAATTAAAGAAAAATTGAAAGAAAAATTTATCCATACTACTATCATTATTCGACTTCCAACAATATAGACAGACCAAAAATAAGAACTAATTTTGGAAAACAGAGACTGCATTCAGCAACACCAACACCAACACAATTTATACAAAAAGACAATTCCTATGTTCAAGGCTATAATCGGATATATATATATAAAGAAAAACTAGCTCAATAAATCCTAATTTATTAACTAAACAGCCTACATTTTAGTCAAGAAACACATGAGTGAAACATGAAGAAACAAAGACATGAAATTGGGAGATTATTGGAAAAACATCTCGGAAAATAAGCAAAACAGTAGGAACAAAATAAACATTATTAACTACTAAAAGATCAAACCAAAATCTAACACATGACTACTAAAACAAAGCTAGACATATATATAATAAACAAAAAGCATAAAAGAGTTAGAAATTAAATAAAACAAGGCTAAGAAAAAAAAATAAAATTTACCTGGTTCTGGACAGCAAACCGGAAATACGAGTTTGAACGAGACGACTCCACCTCCTCAACTCGAAAAACCAACAAAACACTTTTAAAATTTTTAAACTATGGGAACCAAGAATTCTCAAGATTTTATGAGTATTCTTTTTCTTCCCCCCTCCCTAAAATATTGAATGAAGTGGTTTATATAGAGACCCAAAAATCCTCAAAAGGGATAAAATGCCGATGTGGGACAATTGAAAAAATTGAAAATTGTTTGAGAAATCATGTGGGATAGGAAGATTTTTTTTTTGTTGTATTTGACTAAAAAATGTATTAATTTCAAAACCATCAGACCAAAATTTGGTGTCAACAACTTGCCCCTTTGTTTGATTAGGATCGATGAAAGAGGTCCTGGTCAAACAAAGTTGACGAACCAAATTTGATTTGATAAACATTGAACAAAACAATTGAGACGTTGGTAGAACTTTTGAGCAAGACTCCACATTGATCGACTGGGATGAAAACAATAAACAAAAGACGGCGATTGATTGCAAACTGAGAAAATTCACATACCTTTGATGTTACTTGCAAAATTGCACAATGAAGGTGGTGTACCTTTTTGAAAGAAGGATGATGCGAATAACATGTTACTTTGAATAATGTGACAACCCAGCGTGTCTCGTTGAAAGGTGGACGACCAACTTGAACTTAATATGTCATTTGGAGGGAGATGACAACCCAATCTTGTCTCTTTGAAAGGCGGACGACCAACTTGAACTTAACATGTCATTTGAAGGGAGATGACGACCCAATCTTGTCTCTTTGAAAGGCGGACGACCAACTTGAATTTAACATGTCATTTGGAGGGAGATGACAACCCAATCTTGTCTCTTTGAAAGGCGGATGACCCAACTTGAACTTAACATGTCATTTGGAGGGAGATAACAACCCAATCTTGTCTCTTTGAAAGGCGGACGACCCAACTTGAACTTAACATGTCATTTGAAGGGAGATGACAACCCAATCTTGTCTCTTTGAAAGGCGGACGACCCAACTTGAACTTAACATGTCATTTGAAGGGGGATGACAACCCAATCTTAAAAGATGTCATTTTGAAGGGTATGACTACCAAAAAATAAAAGATGTCATTTTGAAGGGTATGACTACCAAAAATGCAATTAAAACTTTGAAACGGTCCACAAAGTTGTTTGGACAAATATCAACAATGAAATGGTCCACAAAGTTGGTATGGACAAATATGGGGCACAAAAATAAAATGATGTCAGTTTGAAAGGTATGACGACCCAAATTTAAAAGATGTCATTTTGAAGGGTATGACTACCAAAAAATAAAAGATGTCATTTTGAAGGGTATGACTACCAAAAATGCAATTAAAACTTTGAAACGGTCCACAAAGTTGTTTGGACAAATATCAACAATGAAACGGTCCACAAAGTTGGTATGGACAAATATGGGGCAGAAAAATAAAATGATGTCAGTTTGAAAGGTATGACGACCCAAATTAAAAAGATGTCATTTTGAAGGGTATGACTACCGAAAAATAAAAGATGTCATTTTGAAGGGTATGACTACCAAAAATGCAATTTAAACTTTGAAACGGTCCACAAAGTTGTTTGGACAAATATGGGGCATAAAAATAAAATGATGTCAGTTTGAAAGGTATGACGACCCAAATTAAAAAGATGTCATTTTGAAGGGTATGACTACCGAAAAATAAAAGATGTCATTTTGAAGGGTATGACTACCAAAAATGCAATTAAAACTTTGAAACGGTCCACAAAGTTGTTTGGACAAATATCAACAATGAAACGGTCCACAAAGTTGGTATGGACAAATATCAACAATGAAACGGTCCACAAAGTTGGTATGGACAAATCAACAATGAAACGGTCCACAAAGTTGTTTGGACAAATATCAACAATGAAACAGTCCACAAAGTTGGTATGGACAAATATGAACAATGAAACATATTTTAACTTGGTTAGCGCCAACAGTAGTATTGTACAAAAATTTCTCACAATTTTTTTCTTTCAACTGAAATTGACATCGAGGTAATTCCTATGGATTCAAGTGGTACCTCAATTGTACTTAAGTAATGACAAGATTTGTTCATCTTGCTACAAGCAAAATCTTTGAACTAGACCTAACATCATGTTTCAAGTGCCCTCACAAGAAAGAAACTTTCAATTTGTGCACATTTAAAGTGTTTTGATTTGGGAATATCTGGAAAAGCACACTCACACTCAACAAAAAATTTCAATGCATGCAATTGTGATACCATAGGCTTGACCTTCATGTAAATCTCCACTAATCTGGAATATTTGAATTGAAATCATGTAGGGCTTGTTAATAGCTTGTAATGTTGGATGAGGAACGGGTAGGATAGTCATTTGGGATTAAAGTGACTTATTCTTTCTTGAGCATTGCACTAAATAGATGCTTTTAACATTTATTACGCTTTTAGCGTTTGATTTTCTTTGTTGTCCCTTCCTTTTGCACTTTTGACTTCTTTGAAACTTTGTTTGTCTGAGTTTTCCCCCCTTTTGAATTTTCTCCTTTTTTGTTTAGAGTGTTTTTGAAACTTTGCTTTCTTAAATTGGTGGGGAATTTTGAACCTTTTTTTTTCTTCTGAAGTCATTTTTGTTTTCTTGACATTCAAGAACTTTGATAACTTTTGTCTTTGACAAATTTGAACTTTGTATCTTCTCTTATAACTTGCATGTCTTCAGTGCGCTCAAGAAAGTCTGGTCAAAAGAGAGATAGTGCGTAAAAGCACTCAGAAAGGTATAGGCTAAGATGTGGTTGTCCAAATAAAAGGCTTAAGGCTCAAAGTGGGGACATCTAAGGATTAACATCATTTGGTAGGCTTTGAAAGGCTCAAACGGATCAAAGAAGGCCTACAATCATTTTTCAAATCAAACATTACTCAGAATTTTGCCTGAATAACATTTAGGTCAAGTTCTAGATCAACAATGCAAAATAATTGAATTTGATTCAAAACTCACCACACAATGCACATGAAACAATGAATCTGATTTTGTTCTAATCTTGAATTTATACAAGACAACATTTGCAAGTGTAACAAAGTATGAATGAGAGGTACCAAAAGAATCCATGGTTTAACAAGAAGTCAATCGTCATTACAAAATTATTTTTCACATGCACACTTGAACTGTGTTGGCACCAACCCAGTTAAAAATAATTTCGCAAATATAAACATTCAAAGAATAAAAAATAAATAAATAAAAAATCTTTTGAAAAAAGAATACCGAACCCAATAAGGGCTGCCTACGTATCTCATTGATGAGAATCAGGTTTGCGTAGTTCTTCCAAATATGACATAAAATTCATAAACAACAAATTACTTTTTGAAAGATAAAATAATGAGAATAAAAACTAATGAGCCACATTGAAAGGCGGGCAGCCCGAATTGAACAAAATATTTTTTATTTACTATTTAAAAAAAATTTACAAGGACGAATGAATCAGTGAGTCACATTGAAGGGCGGACCACCTAAATTTAACAAAAGTAACAAAAATAATGTAATGAAATAATGAGTCGCGTTGAAGGACGGACTAACCAAACTTAAAAAATGTCAATTAAACTAATTTTTTCAATGGAATATAATAAAAACAAAAATATACAATGAATGTGACATCATGTACAAAAAATTAATGCAAAATATACAAATCAACTCGGAGTGAAGCCTCCTAAATACTGGAGTCTGCGTACAATCTTGGTGAAAATTTTGAGGGCATTCCTAAAAATTTTTGCCCCTGTTTCAGCTTCGACAAACCTCCGGTATTTAATATTGTAACAACTATCTCCATTATAAAATTTTGGAGACTTCCCCAAAATTTGCCCCAGTTTCTGTTCTTAAAATTTGGAAAACTTACGGGGAAGATGACCGAGCCTTAATGGCGCTTACGTATCCCGTTGAAGTAGGAATCAGGTCAAACATAGTTCCAACAAATTATAACTTGAATAAAAACTGTACTTGAATTATGAATATTCTAAAAACTAGGTTAACAAAAGTGATTTCAAAATAATGAACTATTATACAACATATTTACGTACAATAAGTATATCACATAACATACAAACAATTGTGTCATGCTTAACATGATGTTTTGGCTTCCCTCTATACAAGATAATTAAGAGTGGGCTTTGTATATTGTGGATAGGTGACCCAAGCGGACTACTTAGGTTGAGACAGTTAACGACTGTTGACTATCCAGTAGTCAACTACATTCGTCAGGGTGCCCCGAGAAAAGCTTGGTTAACGAACGATTGCGAACCCGCATAATCGCCCTTTAAGTAAAAAAGCAAAATTAGGTGTCGTTTGACGGAATAAATGTTGTGCATGCAATGATAATATACAAAAAATAATAAATCAATATTGAGTACAATATGCAAACAATCAACAAAATATACAAGATATAATGAATAACACAATAAAAGAATAGTATCCTCAATTTGAAAAAATAAACCCATAATGGATAGAACCTCTGTTCCCCAGCGGAGTCGCCATTCTGTTGACATCCTTTGAATGGGAGCAACGTCGCGACGACTCAAAAAAAAAGAATTTGTTAAAAAGAATTTTTAAAACGGGTAAAGGGGTTAAAAGGATTAAAGGGGGTTAAAAGGAAAAGGGAGTCGCCACCTAATTTTAGGAAAACTAGGAAACCGATTAACTAATTAACTTAAAAGAGATGTCTACGAAATCAATTTGATTCTAGGTAAGGGGTTCAAGTTATTCCGAAGGGAAGGGGTTAGGCACCCTTCGAAATCCACAACTGTGGTTCCCGACTGAGTTCATTTTTTGAAATTGAGGAGATAACAATAATATACCAGTAATATAATATACAATAAACAATAATAATAAAATAAAACAACAAAATGAGAAACGGCCTAAGGTTTGTCTAGCATCAATATATACAAAATAATGAATTGTAAAATATAATTCGAACTCCTTTCGAATAACTTCAATGAAACAAGTCTTGGGTACCTGTAAACACACTTAGTAAAAGTGTTAGTAATAAATAAAAATGAATAAAATCGAATATATGAAATGATAATTTAAAAAACAAAAATCCGTCTTACTAACATGGGAGGCCTTGGAAATCGACGGTAATTTCTTCATCGGCCCTTCAACATACAAAATATATAAATTTTAATTAAAATTTCCGTCTTTTAGAAATGAGGAGGCCTCTAAACCCGACGGATAAATTTTTCATCGACCCCATTTAACAATAAAAATATTAACTTTAATTAAATTTCCGTCTTTTAATATTGGGGAGGCCTCCAAAACCGACGGAGAGTTTTTTCATCGGCCACATAAATGTTTCCATTAATCGCTACACAACTTCAACTATAAGAGATTAACAACATGGATTAACTTCAAGCCACATAAATAAATATATGTCCATCAACCAAGATTTTAAAGGGATAGAATTAAAGAAAATTTGAAAGAAAAATTTATCCATACTACTATCATTATTCGACTTCCAACAATATAGACAGACCAAAAATAAGAACTAATTTTGGAAAACAGAGACTGCATTCAGCAACACCAACACCAACACAATTTATACAAAAAGACAATTCCTATGTTCAAGGCTATAATCGGATATATATATATATACAAAGAAAAACTAGCTCAATAAATCCTAATTTATTACTAACTAAACAGCCTACATTTTAGTCAAGAAACACATGAGTGAAACATGAAGAAACAAAGACATGAAATTGGGAGATTATTGGAAAAACATCTCGGAAAATAAGCAAAACAGTAGGAACAAAATAAACATTATTAACTACTAAAAGATCAAACCAAAATCTAACACATGACTACTAAAACAAAGCTAGACATATATATAATAAACAAAAGCATAAAAGAGCTAGAAATTAAATAAAACAAGGCTAAGAAAAAAATAATAAAAAAAATTTACCTGGTTCTGGACAGCAAACCGGAACTACGAGTTTGAACGAGACGACTCCACCTCCTCAACTCGAAAAACCAACAAAACACTTTAAAAATTTTTAAACTATGGGAACCAAGAATTCTCAAGATTTTATGAGTATTCTTTTTCTTCCCCCTCCCTAAAATATTGAATGAAGTGGTTTATATAGAGACCCAAAAATCCTCAAAAGGGATAAAATGCCGATGTGGGACAATTGAAAAAATTGAAAATTGTTTGAGAAATCATGTGGGATAGGAAGATTTTTTTTTGTTGTATTTGACTAAAAAATGTATTAATTTCAAAACCATCAGACCAAAATTTGGTGTCAACACGTAACACTGCTTACGCCTAAATAAAAAGATCACTTGTACATCTAATCAAACTTTAATGATTCATCTTTGTAGGTACACACAATATATCTTCAATCATCTTGACCTCGACAAATAAGTCTTTCACGTGCCGAGAGGACAAGTTTTCAATGAACTGATTAAGAAAAAATGTAGCACACTGATAACAATAATTTCACATATCCAATTGTTTCAGAAAGTTTAGAAAAAGGATGTGAGCTCTTGCTCATAAATTCATTAAAAGTTTCACACAAATCACTAAGAGTTGAAATTAATTCAAATACTTGACTTATTGCTGAAGATCCTTCAACTAGCTGAGGTCCTCCTCCATCTTTTGTTTGCAAGCCTGAATGAACAGGAACATTCACTGAGAAAGGGATGCAAGCCTGAATGAAGGGAACATCTTTTGTTTGCAAGCCTGAATGAACGGAACATTCACTGAGAAAGGGATACAAGCGTGAATGAACGGGACATTCACTGAGAAAGGGAATCAGATTCAAGTAATTGGAAAAAGCATGATGATGTATTGTAACTTTGAACATGACAAGAGCATACCAGATAATAGTCAAGGAGATGAATTTCTATCCCAATCTGGAGGCTGTATTGTAACTTTGAATGCATCATTTGCCATTTCATCACGCTGAATTGCTTGAATTTCCTCTGCTGAATGAGCAACATCCCAGCTACACCAGTTTACTTCAATGCTTTTCAATGATACAGCATCATCAAAATGAGAAGGGATTTTCTCAAGACACTTACATTTGGTTAAAACCAAACGTTCAAGCAAAGGAAAAGCATCCTCGGAGACAGACCATCGTGTAATGTTGAGGTCCCCCAGTTCTAAGTATTTGAGTTCACGGAACTCTGAGTCATTCACTTCCCATTCATCCCCTTCAAAGGCTCTGAGAAGTAACTTTAGAATCTTCAAGTTAGGAAGCTCTCCTATACTCAGGATTTGGCTCCATGGTAGACGAAACTTTGACAGAGTCAGTTCCCTAAGTCTTGAGGGAAAGCTAAAGACATGAGGAAGTTTAGCTGGATAACTGTTGGAGACAATCTTGAGGGATTCAAGGTGACTTAGAATCTCTAATCTGGGAAAAGAAACACACTTTCCTTTCACTTTCTCTGAATAACCAAATGTACCCGAAAATATGCAACTCAGCTTTCTCAATTTTGGCATCTTTCTCAACAGCATCTCTGTATCTTCACCGTAAACAAGATGTGGCGTGGAAAAGGTTTCCAAATTATCTAACTGAGAGTCCGCAAGTGATTCGTCCATGTTCTCATGCAAACTAAATGAAGCACGATGAGTTACATGTATATGCCTCATTTTAACCATCTTTAGAAGTGAACTAGGTAGTATCACCTCTCCTCCCAATCCTCTTATCACAAAAGTTTCAAGATTCCAAAGATTAGCTATACATGAAGGAATTGAATTTCCACCAGTTTTAGCA
>CM064968.1:3409763-3524943 GCA_032847665.1 Solanum chilense | reverse complement strand
TATGAAAAGCGAGATTAGGAGAGGGAGGAGCGAGACAAACGAGATTGAGAGATGGAGGAGAGATGCGAGCGATATTAGGATAGGGAGGAGAGAGGCTAGTGAGAGAGGGCATAGAGTGGAGAGAGATGAATTGTATTGTATATAATTGTATATTATACGTATACATTTGTATATATGGCAAGCGAGATTGGGAGAGGGAGGAGAGAGGCAAGTGAGAGAGAGATTAGTTGTATACGTATATAGGTTAAATGATTGTATATTATACATATATATTAGTATGTTCTAGCGATTATACATATACAAACATGACTAATTATACAAATTTTAAGTCAGCCCACGTAATTAATGTATAATATTAGTCGCGAGTGGTAATTATAGCAAACTATAGTTATGATGAGTAATTAAATAGTATAAACTTGCTTAACCACACAATTTTCCCTAAATCAACGGAAAACCTTTTAGAGTTAGTTCTTAATTTATCCTTATCATTAATTATAATTATTTTCTCTATAACATTTTTCAAGATATTGTATTACTTCAAAGACCCATCTATTTATAGTTTCTTAAGAAATATGCAAAGTCAATAATGAACAAGTATTATTGGACAAAGGAAGTAACAAATAAAATATTGAAAAAATTATGCAGAATAACAAACATTTAGCATATATTATGTACAATAGCTAAAGTTTAAGAATATATAAGTCGCGGTTACAATTTTCCAAATTCTTAGTATTCGTCTGATTTGTACGAATCTAGAATTTGTATAATTCGATTACTGATTGTATAACTCTGAATTTTATATATGCTTATCTAGCTATTTGTATAAGATTTATGGAAAATTCATAATAAATTATCTTATTTGTATATTGACAAGCGCAATATACAAACAAAATTCTAAAAAAAATTAAATATACTTACCATATTTGTATATTCGATATCAAAATATATAAACGGACAGAAATATACAAACTGCGACCTCCATAACAACTATGAAGCACAATTTATCAAAATTATAGCAATAGAGCTTTATTATATCTATTATATTTGTTATTTCTGGAAATTTTTATAAAATATTTAAGCCGCTCATATTTGATAATTGATAAAAAAAAATGAGTTCGTCAACGAATAATATGGATAAACTCCTTGTAAAATAAGATACAAGTATTTTTTCTACAATTTGTCTTCTCTTCTCTATTTTTTTCATTTCTTCCAATCAATTAGTATGATTGTTAAAAAATATTTAGTAGTATCTTAATTAATTGACTATATGAACTTTCATTTTCTTTCGATTTTAAAAAATAATAATTTTAGCTTTTGTTTTTATATTATTTTAGTTACTTTCATTGAGATATTTTATGAAAAATAATGTTATTTTACATATTTGTATAAAAAAGACATTATCAAATAAATCAAGACCTCACAAGTTAGCACTTTCTTTTTTACCAGATTTGACTAAGAGCATGAAATAAATAAATTTATTTAAATATAAAATATTAAAAAATATAGCAAACTAAATCTTAGTTTTTTTAAAAAAATAAAATAAAATCGGCGGCTCATTTATTCATAACACCCTAGGCTAATGAGCTTTTAGATAACAAAATGTTAATAGTTCAAAATGTGATAATTCACTATTAAATTGACAAAATGTGAATAGTTTAAGTGATGATTAACTTATATTCATTGACAGTGGACAAAAAGAATTATACCATCAGTTTATTTTTAGAAATACTTATTTTTTTAATTCAATTATCATATTGTTATATTTAAAAATTAATGATTCTAATAGTTTTTTTTTAAAAGACATTCTATAAATTTAAAATTGTTATGAAATAACGTTTAAATATTTTTTATACCATCAACTTTGAATATTACTTAAATAAATTGGAATTCGTATGAATGTATATGGATCAAAGTTTATTTTCAATTAATTTTGATATTGTGGAGAGAAAAGTTGAAGTAATTGAAGCATCTATCCAAAAACTTTTTCATGTTACAAAGAAAGACTTAATAAGTTATGAATAATTTTTTTTATGAAATCAAGTAGTCTAGATTTAAAAAAAAAAAAAAGCAAAAAGTTACCATTAATGATTGTCTCAAATTGCTTCAATGGTATTGATGGGGAATCAGGTAAAAATAATGAGTACAAGAAAAAATTGCAAAAAATCTTTTTATCTTTGACAACCAAGAAGAATCCCAAACAAACTCATACAATTAATTTAGATTTCAAGTTATCATATAATACTTTTATTACTATTATTATTTAAATATTAATAATAAATAATATATTTTAAAAAATAAGTATTTCTAAAAATGAGGTGATGGTATAATTTGTTTTGTCCACTTAATCTCAAGAGATGATTAACTTATATCCACTGACGTGGACAAAAAGAATTATACCATAGCTCATTTGATTTATTTATTTTTTATTTTATTATTATATTTTCATATTTAAAGATTAATAATTTTTTAGCTTCTTTTTTTTTTAAAGACGCTCTATAAATTTAAAATTGTTTTAAAATAACGTTCAAATATTTTTTATACTATCGACTTTGAGTATTACTTAAATAAATTGAAATACATATGAATGTATATGGATCAAAGTTTATTTTTAATTAATTTTGATATTGTCGATAAAATGAACTAAGAAGAGAAAAGTTGAAGTAATGGAAGCATCTATCCAAAAACTTTTTCATGTTACAAAGAAAGACTTAATAAGTTATGAATTTTTTTTATGAAATCAAATAGTCTTGATTTTTTTTTAAAAAAGTAAAAAGTTATCATTGATGATTGTCTCAAAATTGCTTCAATGGTGTTGATGGGGAATGAGGTAAAAATAATGAGTACAACAAAATATTGCAAAAAATCTTCTTATCTTTGGTAACCAAGGAGAATCCTAAATAAACTCGTACAATTAATTTAGAGTTCAAGTTATCATATAATACTTTTATTATTATTATTGTTTAAATATTAATAATAAATAATATATTTTAAAAAATAAGTATTTCTAAAAATGAGCTGATGGTATAATTTGTTTTGTCCAATGTCAATGGATATAAGTTAATCTCAAGAGATGATTAAGGGAACCTTTGATTAGGAAAAAACTTATCACATAATTATAATCCTTATACTAATTCATCTCACATTTTAGGTATGATAAAATCAAATCAAATTTGAGATATAAATTCTTAATAAAGTAACAAATTTAATTTCAAAATTAATCCTAAAATATCCCACCTTATTCCATGAACCAAACTGTGTTGCAAACGGGGCAATATACAATTTGATTTTGGAAGATATGACACAAAAAGTTGTAGAATTGGTCGTTTTTCATATCAAACAGCACATCCTGCTATAATCGGACACTTTCATCGTTCTATGAGCAGACAATTCAGAAAAAATGGTAAGGTATGTGTAAGAGTTCTCGTACATATCCCTATTACAGGGAGACCTACTGAGGTAAAAATGGAAAAAGGAAAAGGAAATCCTACGGGTTGGATTGCTCGTGTGTTCAAGGGACAAATCCTATTTAAAATGAATTCTGTGAGTATGTCAAATGTTCGACGGAAAAAAAAGCAGACAGAAGTCTCAATCTTCTAATCTCTAACCAAACTGCTTCAATAAAGCAAAGAAAATATCAAAGCAATATACTAAACTGCCCTCATTCACCAACATGAGTTCTGGTGAAATGACTAGAATCCCTGCCCTCATTCACCAACATGAGTTCTGGTGAAATAACTAAAATCCCACCGACCTCAATCAGAACCTCAGAGGTCTCGAGTCAAGCCCCAAGAATGGAACAACTCTTAGTCATACTCAGGGGTATCAAGTCGAGCTCCAATAATGGAACTAATCTTAGTCAGACTCGAATGCAAGTACTACACACAAACATCGGGTGAACAACCAACAGAAGAAAAAAAACATAGTTGAACCATTTGTAAAGGAAGGAAATATGTCTTCATTTTCAAGAACACAGGTTCTTCACCAACACATTCACACATTTTCCTCCTCCCTGAAAAGGGAACTTCTTAACGTCGAAAACAGCGAATTCTAATACCAAATGTATACATAAAAGAACACAGAAAAGAGAAACAGCAGAATTCTAGGAAAGATGTTATTAAGCTCAATTTTGAGCTTAACACAGAATGTTGTTAGCTCAATGTAAGTTTTGCAAAGTTAACTCGTCTCGTTCCTTCCCTCTTCATGCTTTCATAGGACATATTTCGTTCACTTGTCAGATGATTTATTAGTTGATTCACCGCTCATCTCCAAGAAGCACTGACAAATGTCTGTCATGACCTTCATCACGGAAAAATTAGGATCGAGCTCTTTGTACTCTTTCTGACATTTATCGTCCATTAACTTCACCACTGCATCAAGAGTAGGCATCTGGAAATCTGATCTTCCAAGGACTGAGCCATAGGTCAAGATCATTTTCACCTCTCCAGATTGTGAGGAAGCCATCTCCAGGGCGGAAGAAGATTTAACTGTACTTGTTTCAGGCTTGCCATTAGCTACAACTGGACTGGGTGGATTTCCATCATTTGTATCTGCTTCAACTACAGTGGCTGATGCGTTACTATCACCTTGTCTACCTTCTGAACCACTTGCAACTGAAGACTTCCCTTTACTTGATGAACCTGCAAATGCAGATCACATGCTCTCAGAAAAGCAAAAGACGCACCATGTAGGCCTTGTATCGAAGTTAAAACACCAACAAAAAGTATTACTACTAGTGATCAAGCATACGATGTTCATAATGTCCTTGGGGGCACATCTAGGGGAGACCAAAAACACATGAAAACATGACCCGCCGTTTGTTAGCTCAACCCATTTAAAAACTGGGTTGATATGCAGGTCAAATTGTCACATGACTCATGAGGAACCTTGTCAAAATATTTTCAAGAATTTTTTTTTTAATGTTATATATAACCATAGTAAAGAAGGAAATAGTTTTTCCGTGCTTAGAGAATATTATAAAAGAGAAAAGAAATTAAAATTAGTTAAACTGTGACCCGTCAGAAAAGATTAGCATGGCCAGTGCGCAAGGATACAACAAATGCCCAGTGTAATCCCACAACTGGGTTATGAGGAGGGTAAGCTACTAAGATGTATCCTTGCGCAAGGATAATATGCACAAAAACATACCGCCTTCATAATAAAAAATAGCGACTTTCCACGTTTCTTTAGCATTCCTGAATAGCTTTGAATACTTTCTGTAAAGTGGGTGACAAGGACACATGGAAATAGACAACCCAACCAATTCTTGAAGTTGGACAGGCAAATAGAAAATTTGAAATTCAGTGGAAGAATTGGGGAATTTCGGAAGCACTCAAGGCTTAGGAGCGATCCTGAAATACTGCTTTGTTGAAGTCAATTTTGACTTTGACATCATATAGTATGAAGCTGGTGCCTGAAAACAAAATTTGCAGAGCAAAGCAATCTTGTTCTAGAATTTGCCAACCACAAGAGCACACATAAAACTAAAAGAGTCCCTCCTTCCAACGCTTATTTTACCATCACAAGACTGAATCATAAGAATGAAAATGAGATAAAAGTCTACCTGGGCGGATGATGGCAACAGGAACTTCAAGACTTGGCAGGTCATCAGTGATTGGCTCATCCTTAGGTTTGATAAGAGTGTGATTAGCAATGGCATTCTTCGTAGGTGACACTGGGATGCCAGAACCAGAAGTAGATCCAGCTCTCCTGGGAACTGGAAGGCTCTTGTCTGCCTCAGAAGGCTGAGATGAAGGCAGCTCTTCCTGTGGTACTAATGAATCGGCAAACATGGGCTGCTTTCCTTTGTTTCTATCAAGTGATGGGTGTGACCCAGGTTGTGATTCATTGCCCATGGACTGAGGGGAATCAAAATCACCAGGTGACTGGTTTGGCAATTGAGATTCAAGAGACTCATTTGGTTGACTTGATTGACTTTTTAAGCGCTGCCTTTTCAGAGGTGGTTGAGGCTCATCTTGCACCAGAGCCTCTAGCTGAACGAAACCGGAAAATGCAAGGAAGTAAAGGTGAGTGAGTAAAGAGACTTAAGAAAAATGTCATATCATAAAATACAGCAAGAAAAAATTAGTCCAAACTTCGGTATCCTCAGTTGACTTTTTAATTTCTGCATCCTGAAAGCAAAGAAAGCATGTCAGCAAATTAGCTCAAATGAAAGATAAAGCAGAAAACTGAAAACAAAGTACTCCCTCTGTTCCATTTTATGTCACACTCTTTCCTCTTTAGTGTGTTCCAAAAAGAATTGACATATTTCTATATTTGGCAACAGTTTTAACTACAAACTTCTCATTTTTAACCTTGATCGCATGATTTTATAGCCACAGAAATGTCATGCCATGTTTAAGACGGCATATTCCAAAAGTCCTCCTTCTTTCTTAAACTCCATGCCTACTGAAACACCCCATAAAAATGAAACGGAGGGAGCACTCACTAAAAGGGAAGAGAAACAGAAAGTTAGGAAATGAAGGAAACGAGCACCTTTGCTTCATCATCATCAAATATTGCATCGGCAAGGACCCTATAGTTCTCAGCTTCTATAAGGTCCCAGTTTTTGTTATACAATCTTAAAAGATTCTTCAACACTGGCTTCACCTTCTCTCCAGAAATACCAAGAGCTTTCATAGAACGAAAAGCACGATCGACCCTAGGATTTGGAGGCATTGCTAATCCAAACTGATTTAAGATAGCAGCTTTCAAATAAGTCAAGGATCCTGCATTGACATCATCTGCTTGAGAAGGGCACAGGAATACAAAATGCAAGATAGCCAACAAAATTACACAGCCGTAACACCAAAGATACATGAATGAGGCCATGAATACCCAAATATAATAGCTAATCCAAACATTCACACCATGATTGTGATAAAAAATCATATTACTTCCAAGGTAAGTCAGTAAAAAAGTCACATAAAGCTGATGGTATAGTATCAAACATGAAAGGAAGTCCTTCAAGAGAGAAAATGAACATGTATAAATTTATAAGCAAAACTTCAACAATGGTACGTACAACTTTAAAGGAACTTATCATCCAGTGCACTAGTAATATGGGTGACAAATCTTCAACAATAACAAGAACAACAGCTATGCCTCAATCTCAAGCAAGTTGGGGTCGGTTAATCAATCCTCATTGACCATGTCGCTCCATTTAAGCTCATCCCAGACCAACTTATACAAAATAAGAAGGAAAAAAGTACTAAGAACTTACAAGAAGTTCCTACTGGCATATAAAGACGGCTGAAGATTCCAAGTTAATGAAATAATACTGCAAGCTTCTCTTACCTTCTAAAGAAAGTGGTTAGGAGCACAAGCAGACAAGAAAAAAATTCTAAACAAATCTACTATCTAGTTTCATTCTCTTCTAACAATGCTGAACCTAGTCTAAACTTTATTCATCCAACAAAGAGTATATACATGTCAAAGGACAGGTACTTTTAAAGAAGGTTTAGGTTGTAATCCAGTTACGGACAAATTCGCTAAGTATGTAGATTTGATTGTGGACAATAAGTATGCATGTCAAAGGACTCTTAGCCTTAAGAAGAGTAAAGAGTTACAACCTAGGCAAACGCAAATTCGCAATTCATTGTAAAAGAGAGATGCAAAGTTTGTGATGAAACTACCAACTAACACCACCATATTATCGCTAAATTATTGTTAAGCATAAACAATACGAACATGCTCTGAATCTAAACATATTACCAACATGGAAGGACATAAGAAAAACATAAAGATTTTTACGAGCATCTCTCATAACTAAAACTAAAATTTCATCCACACACAGCAGAAAGCAATTTCAAGGAATTTAACTTTTAAGATGAACAATCAAATTGATATAACTGAAAATACTGCACTACATTAAAGAAGAATAACCTAGACAGCAAGTGATCTAAGAGCTAGCGTAACAACCTCGATTGCACAGATTCCCGCAGAGTCGGGGTGAATTCCTTTAATCTGCGTAATTCTTGGCAAGCAAGGTTACCTTTACCTCTCTTGACGGGAGGCAGCGGGTAACCTGTGGGATTAGCCGTGGTGCACTCAAGTTGGCTCCAACATCACCTTTGTTTAACAAAAAAAGGTTCTATTGAGGGAAACAAAAACATGGTAAATTATGCACAACAATACTCTTATAGCTCCACAGCAAATAGACACACAATGCAGCCACAAAATCACTCGACACTTCTGGGAAAATAAAATCCAAATTCCAAAGCTATTCTTATAATTGTTAAACATGGCAAATTCACTCAAACTGTAAAACTGTAGGAGAATTGAAGAATAGCAGGTCAGCGAAATTCATTTCTATCTAAATAAATGATAAAAGTACTACCAAAGGAGAATAAAACATGGAAATTCATGTACAAGAGTAGTCCTAAAGCACCACAACAGATACCCGTGTAGTCATAAAAACATTCACTTTCTTCCGGAATAGTTTCTCACTACATTTGAAAATCAGTACATTTTTAAATTCCAAAACCAACTTGACGTTGTATGTCAAATTTGGAAAACAATTAATAATCCGTTTTGCAATTCACTATTCACTTTTGAAGTTGAATTTAACTACATCTAAGCATGAAAATTCTTCCAATTATTCTTAGCAAAAAGTATAGCCAAAAACAACTCCATAAACTCCAAATAAAGTGAAAAAATATTAGGAATCTACGGCCAAACGCCAATTAAAATTCAAACCAACTCTCATAGTTGCTACACCAGTAAAATTCACCCAAAACTGCAAGCTAATAAAATTCTACCTAACATCAATCCAAAGGCAACCAACCCTAAAGAAAATAAATACCCACAATCCAAAAACAAGAAATAAACATGTTCGAAATGAAAATCGACATCACAGGATATAAAAAACTTCATTTAATTTTTACACTTACTAATTAAAGAAAAATAAAACCACACAACTCAAACAGAGTGGTGTCGATACAGTCTACAACACACACACACACACACACACTCAAATGAAACTTTTCTCAGTTACAAAATTAAACAAAACAGTGAGTACAATCGCCAATCTTAAAAGCTCATTTGTTCAACTACCTAAATTTTCACCTCAATCCTCTCCCATTTCCCATAGCCCATTTCGAACCAAAAAAAAAAAAACTGAGCAGTGAGATATACGCAATCACAAGATAAGAAAACGTAAACAAAACATCTTTCAGAAAACATAAACAAAACATTTATTTTTTTTTCAAAAAATTGGGGCAAATGAGATGTAAAATTACAAGACGAGCAATCGAACCCTCATTAACAACATAAAAGTTCAGATATACAGTCAACCAACTGCGCTACTAAGATTTTCCACATAAACCAAAAATTTACATATAAACTAAAAATTTTCGATGCTGATTCTGAATAATGTATCTAAAACTTGAGAATGAGTAATTCGTTACCATGTAAAATGAGCTTCGGTTCCAAAAACAGCAATGGCGGAGAGAGAAGTTAGATTTGCATAGAGAGAGTGAAAGGCAGGGCGGAGAATTTCATTATATAGAAAAGGAGAAAGAGAACACGAGACAAATATTTCTTCTTGAGAGTTTGACGCGTGGACTAGGGTCTAGAGAGCGTAGAGTATTCTCGAGAGCATAATTAGGATCTAGAAAGTGTAGAGTATTCTCGAAAGTATAATTCCAGAAAGTGTAGAGTATTCTCGAGATCATAGATTATAAGCAAGTTTTATTATTTTTTTCGTTTTAATTTTGTATGAAGTTTTCACGTTAGATATATGTTTTTTGCTATTAAATATACTGAAACACAGAGAGGAAGACGAAGCGATACGTATGAAATTTATCTATATATCTCATGAATATATGTTAATCACACTTAATATATGTATGTCTATGTATTTCGTGTGATAGTGACGAACTCAGAATTTCTGTTGAAGGGTTAAAATATAAAGAATCAAATACACGGAAATCACGAGATAAAAAAATGGAGCGAGATGGAGAACGAAGATGTTAATAATAACCTACTAAATTTAACTTGCCTTCTCATGTCGCATTTAAGTATGTATGTCTATGTATATCATGTGATAGTGACGAACCCAAAATCTCTGTTTAGGGAGTTGAGAATATAAGAATCAAACACAGGAAAATCGCGAGATAAAAAAGATGGAGCGAGATGGAGAACGAAGATGTTAATCTTAACATGCTAAATTTAACTTGTCTTCTCATGTTGAGTTTAAGTTCTGCTTCATCGAGCCTTCTTAAAGTTTTTGGTGTTTTTTCTTATAATTTATCATATTTTACTTTATTTTTTAAAAATTAAAAAAAATTAAATTGTGTTGATTCAATTATATGTTACTTTGAAAATTGTCGAGATGATTTAAAAATGCGTAAAAGTGAGATTAGTGATATTATAATGTATATTCAAAAGATAATCAAATGAATGGCGATTTTATAATTTGTTTAATTTAATTTAGGGAAAATTATACATAATAGCAAACATTTAAATTAAAATAAATCCTATAGCTACTATTTCAAACATTTGTACTCCGTAGCAAATTTGCACAAATTTTGCCATTTCGTTCGGACCCACTCATCAAGCAGAAGACTTATTTTTATTCAAATTCATTCCATATCTTTTCTCTCCCATTTTCTTTAGTTATGCCTAAAATTTCTTCCCATTATTTTTAATTGGTTGTGGCCCACCCTCTATCTTAATACAAATCTATTAGCTATTTTTACTCTTACAATTTCTTTCAATTTTTCCTAAAATCTCTCTCCAAATTCGATTTTTCTTAAATAATTATATATCCTTATACAAACACAAATGTATAAAATGCGTTTGTGTTTGTATAAAGCGAGAGGAAATTGTATCAATACATATATTTTTGGTTAGCTTTTGTCTTTCTCTCTTTCTTGTTTTATACAAATAAATTGTATATAGTTTCTCTCTTTTTCGTTTTATACAATTCGATTCAATTGTATATTTTCTGCCCAAATCTCTTTTGTCTCTCTCTTCCTCATTTTATACAAATTCAAATTGCATATAATCGTTATATACACTTATAATTACACATACAATTCATCTTATACACTTCGTTTTATACAATTCTCTGCCCAAGTCTCTTTCTCTTTCTCATTTTATATACTTCATTTTATACAATTCGCTTTAATTGTATATGTATAGCAAATTATACATTTATATGTTTGCTATGGAGTGCAATTATGCAAACTTTGCTATAGCATACAAATATGAATTTTATGTTTGCTATATGTGAAAGTTACCCTTTAATTTATTAGGTTAGTCATTTATTAAGAAAAACAAATGATAAATATATTAAATAAGTTTAGCTTAGTTTTAGAATTGAAAAAAAAGTTAGAAGAAGAAAATATTAAGAAATTAAAGAAAGAAAGTTTGATTAAAAAGATATTGTTAAAAGAAATTGATGACTTATAAATTACTTCATTCCATTAAATTTTAATTACCTTATTAAGAGTTCATGTTTTTTCTTTCTAATTCAATTTTAAGTTTAATTACAACTCATTATTTTTTAAAAAATAATTTTTGAATTAAATCATGAAAAGAAAGTTATGTAGAAACAAAACGAGCAATAGAAATAAGAATAATAAAAAATATGCCTATTCTCGAGAGCATAAATTAAGTAAATTTCTGTTTCAATTTATGTGAAATTTTAATAGTGTCAACTAATAATTTCATGTTAGATATATATTTTTTGATATTAGATATACTGAAATAGAGAGAAAGACGGGTGAGGATAAAAAGGAGGCGAGCGAAATTTGTCTACAAGTATCATGAATATATATGAATCACACTGATATATGTATTTACATGTAATTCGTGTGATTTACATGTATCTGGTTAATGAAACAGCGGCAAAAACATCATTCTATTTGATTGAAGAAGTACATTTGATATAATAAGTCCCTTGTATTAGAATTGAGAAATTTTATTGCTCGAATCTTTAGTATTCTCTTATTTATTATTTGTGTATACTATTTAGGCAGAATATTTCACCCATTCTTACTAAGAAACTGAAAAAACATATATATAAAAAAAAGAGAAAGTGAAGGAAAAAACGATGTAGAAATATTTCGAAATGAAGGGGACTAAACAGGAACAAGAGGGGTCCACTGTAAAAAAACAGAGCGAAACAGAAAACGAAGATATTAATTTTTACGTACTAAATTTAACCTCTCTTGTTATGTCGCATTTAAGTTCTTCCTACGTTTACTTGCTTCATCGAGCCATCTTTAGATTTTACTATTACTAATATTATTAATATTATAATATGCATATATAGAAGATAAATAAATGAATCATCAATTCTATAATTTAATTTATTAGATTATATTAGTTACTTTTTTTAAAAAAAAAAAATGATACTTATAGTAAATAAGTTTAGCTTAATTTTCATCTACCATATAGGATAGAATTGAAAAAGAAAGGTAGAAAATACTAAGAAATTAAAGAAAGAAAGTTTGATTAAATAGATATTGTTAAAAGAAATTGGTGACTTTTAAATTTCTTCATTCCATTAAATTTTATTTACCTTCTTTTAAAATTAATATTTTTTCAAACTCAATTTCAAATTTAACTATAATTCATTAATTTTTTTTAAAGAGCTTCTTCAAGTTAAATCATTATAAGAAAGTTATGTAGAAACAAAAAGAACAATAGAAATAAGAAGAATAAAAAAGGGAAATTTACATAAATATATCATATTAAGAAAATATTTATTTTTATAATAATAATATTTTTTTCACTTTATTACTTTAAATGTATTTATGATACATTTTTAATACATATTACAATGAACAATTTATTATTCACATATAATACAAGTATTATTGATGATTAATACATTTATCACACATTTTAATATAATTATAATACAATGTGTCAATTTCTTACAAAATAAGCATAATATATATTTAAAACTAGCTATAATACATATTTATTGCATACATAATTCACTTTTAATAAATATTGCATATTTAATGTAATATTGCTATAAATGGTGATAAATAAAAAAAATCGCTAAAATCAGTAACTATTTATTAAAATCTATCATTCCAAGTAATTTTTCCAATAAAAAAATATGCCTAATAAAGTTAAACAAAAAATAAATTGAAAAAATAAAATAAAATAGCAAAAAATAATGAAAATAAAATAAATAAATAAATAAAGTCTCACACTGCGTCCTAAAATAATAAGACGTTTTTATTGGGTTGGAAAATTAGAATTATGAGCTCAAATTTGAGCCCGAAAATATTACATATTCTACACAAAGTTTAAAATAATCAAAAAACAATTAGTCACTTTTTTTAAATTTGCCCTTAATGATAATGTAATTTAATTGAAAAGTTAGATAGACTTTTGATATTCTTGATAGGGTTATATTAGTCTAATTACACATTGTATTAAATTTTCCTTGAGGGGTGTACATGAACTTAACATGACAAACAATTTTGGACGGATAGAGTAGTATCAAATAGGTTCATTATAATGTATATATATATCATAAAATTAATATTTGACCTTGTATGTAAAATGTGTTTTTTTTTATAAAGCATTTTCAGGTGAAAACTGAGTTCCACGTAGCTCATCTTTTGATACTAAATACATGAAAGAGTGAAGAATAAGATGCACGGGGTGAGAGGAGACGAACAAGATGTGTTATGTATCTTAGATACATTATCTAATTGGATACAATGTATCTAAAAAAAATTACACATAATTTTGACTCTATATATCCCGAGATACATATATTTGGATGTATTTGGACGCACTAAATTTAGTAAGATTCATAATATTGCAAACTAGAGTGTTTTTGAGTAATTAGTCTTAAATTAGTGGAATTTTATAAGTTTACCAACTTTTTTACTTTCTTTTAATTTATGGGATATAGTTTAAAGAGTTTACGAAATAAATATTTTTGAAATTTATGATATAGAATAGATTATAGGTATTTATGTAGCTATCAATTACTTTCTCTATTTCATTTTAAGTGAATTTGTAAGCAATACACTTCTATTAAGAAAAACATTTTTATGTTGTTATTTCACAAATCAATGCATAAATGACATTATTTCTTCTATTTATTATTTCTCTCAAGAGTATTAGCTTTGAAAATATAAACCTGACCAACATAGGAAAACTAGATGATTAACTCGTGTTTATTGGCCTATTTAATTAATCAAAATAAATTAATTTATGTTCAGTTATTGAAAACTTGAATTCAAGAAAATACTAAATAAGAGTACTAATTTACATATTTTTAAGGGACGTGAAATCTAAAATGGTAACATATAAATAGGAACGCAGGTAGTATAATTTTCCATGATTGTTGTTTCATGAAATCTTGAATATAACTTCGTAAGTAATGCAACTCATCACCTAAAAATATAAATTTATTAAAGAAAAAGACAAATATGAAGAGAGAAAAAACGTCAAACATCTATCTCGAACTTAGAACAATTCAATTGTTTTGAACAACGAAAAAGTTTCAAAAAAATCACTTAATATGAAATATAAGGAGTATTTCATAAAGATAAAATAGGCATTTAAAGATAATCACTTTTAAATACCGACAAAAAAAGGAAATGTGAATTGTATAAATTGAGATAGAAAAAAATATTAAATTGTGGAGATAGAAAGTTTATTTTCGATGAACCTCTTACTGAATGCAACAAATTTAAAGTATAAAAAAACTAAAAATAGAATATTAGGTTTGATAATTAATTCAAAAAATAGTCTCTTAAGTATCACTTGACCATTTTTATCTTGTTAAATTATATTTAAAAAATGTAAAAACAGAACATATATAATGGAACTCACATTTGCTAAGGTTTGATTTTGTCATTTTGGGACTACTTTATTAAGAGTGGTAATTTTTTAACATTCAATTTGTTATTATTTTTTTTTGTGTTTAATATAATATTTATATTGTGTTTCTGAAATTTTCGTTGAAAAATTGTTATAGTCTATTCTTTATTAGTATTTATTCAGCACGATTTTGATTAAATTTAATAATCAAAGTTTAATAAATATTTATCAAAAATCAAATGTATTTTTTCTTTACAAACTCAATAAATCAAAGAAAATGGATCATTTTTTGTCAATTTTTCGACACCATATTCACATTTTAACCTATTTTTATTTTATATGGTTCATGTTGACACGGCATAATTCTTGAAAAACTTTATAAGGATTTTTTATTCATTAAACTAATTGAATAAGTATCAAGTAATACGAAACAAGGGAGTATGAATATACCATAGACATGAGTCCAATATTTTTTTTTGTATTAGTATAGCAACTCTTGTAAAATGTTATTTATATAATTTTAAAAACAAACTTATATTCATAAATATTTCAGTTATAATTTTTATATTAATCCAGTGCAAAGAGTTAACTTCAGAGAAACGATCAGAGTGTTAGTGTGAATATAGAAGTCTTTATGACACAATTAACAATCATTTCATTTTCAACTAGACCTTACTCTGGCTTCTCTACATCAGAAAAATTCTTAAATTTTAAATGAAGAATGTAATCTAGGAGACAATACCACTTATTTTCTTGATTTTCGTTAAGTTAAACTTTCACAAAGAAATGTTTTCTAAATAAAATATTCTCTAAATTTTTTAACCTATCAAACTTGAGAAAATAAGAAAATATATTTGTATCAAACTTGAGAAAATAAGAAAACATACCAAATATAGTCATAATCTCACATAACTAAATACTTCAACTTAGAGAATACACATCTAAACCACATCTTCAATGAATCAAGACAATTAACTGGATCAAGAGAACTTAACTTTATTTTTTTTACAAATTTAAGAAACGTTATTGAGATAATATGATGGTCGATAATTCCCTTCAACTAACAATTTAAGTCAAACACTCAATAAAAAGAAATTAGGAACCAATGACTATGACCTAATTTATTAACTTGTTATTCTCAACGTCTTCAATGACTAGCTTTTCATTTGCTCTATCATCTTTCTTCACATACTTCAGCAAATGCACCATTGTAGATAGGTGGAGAAACAATCATGATGACCGTCTTGCCATCTTCATCAACGCTTTCGTGAGAAAAACGGTTATCTTAAATGTCCCGTCATATTATACGATTCAATGCCTAAATGATAAAATAGCAGATACAAAAGCAATTTTCCTCTAATATAATAAATTTCAACGAAATTTCAGAAAAGCAAGATAAATATTAAATCAAATGCAAAAAAAAAAAAAAATTACAATCCTTACAGTAGAACCAATATGACAAAATCAATACTTGCATATGTGAGTTCCATTAAATGTTTTCTATTTTACAATTTTAATATAATTTAACAATGAAACTTTGATTACAATACTAAAATAGATAAAACTGGTATTTTTTGAATTTATTATCAAACATAACATAATATTTTTAATTTTTAATACTTTGAATTTTTTATCAAACATAAACCACATATGAATCACTTAAATACATAAATTTACAAAATGATTATACAACATGAAGTATCTGGGAGACATAATAAGAACGAGTCAAGGTCTTTAAATGTGTATTTTACTAATTGATGTGTTTAACCGCAAATTAAAATTAAATTAAAGTGTTTATTTAGTATTATGCTAGACAATTAGTTGGACCAAAGAGTATTTAACTTTTCTTTTTAGGTATACATATGCAAATGTTGAAGCTTTGGCTTTCAGTTATATGTTCTCTAGTATCTCATCCTCTTCGGGTTACCTTCTTCTATGTTAATCTATCAGTGTTTATGTTGGGAATCAAGTTTGTTTCAGACTAGCCCTTCTACATGATCAATGGAAGTTACAAGCATCATTCTGCGGAGGCAAAAAACCCGCGATACAGACCTCACAAGTACTGCTAAATCTATTCATATCCAGGCCGTCCTTAAGTTCAACCAAAACTAGTTGGAGTCAGCCATATGAATCCCTCTAATCCGTTCCACGTTATTCACAATTATAAAAACAAGAAAGTAAAAACTTTACCATCATTCTGCAATCAGGTTTAGCAGAAATTTTCCAACTAGATTTGCTGCATTTCATAAACATTCCGTTCTTAACCACTAGATAGTAAAATCGACCTCATCAAACATCAATATCTAGCGTATCAGATTATGACCAGAAAACTCTAGGTATTTAGCAACTCGACATCACAATCAGACATCCCGAAAACTTACTCATGGCAACTCTCCAGCTGCTCAACAACCTATAACCCTAGTCACTACAATCACTAGGTAAGCTTGGCAGTCCAAAATGGTTAAAAACAAATCGAATTTGCTCTAGAAGCCATGTATTCCTGCATATGAGAACATAATGACAGAAAAGACGATTGTCAATGTAAGATCAGCTACATGAAACGTTCAATTGGTCCAGGACATTAAACAAGTTGGGTGCAAACTTGGACTCTCCAAAATTGTTGCTGCACCCATGTCGGATTCTCCAAAAATACACTACTTTTGGAGGATCCAACACACACCGTTGACGTTTCTGAAGAGTGCGAGCAACACAGGGTGCAAACAGCTAAATTCAGACATCTCATAACATCAAAACGCTAACAAAAAACACTTTTTTCATCTACAGACGCTGAAATCCAAAATTCTCACTAAACAAGTTGTGTGCAAAACCATAAATTCAACATCCTGTAGCATCATATAGTTTTTCTTTTGATGACAACGAAACACGCAGCCGCAACCCTTTGGTTGTGCACGAAACATAATGACAGAAAAGGCAATTGCCAATATAAGATCTGCTACATGAAACATTCAATCAGTCCAGGACATTAAACATGTTGGGTGCAAACTTGGACTCTCCAAAATTGTTGCTGCACCCATGTCGGATCCTCCAAAAATACACTACTTTTGGAGGATCCAACACACACCGTTGATGTTTCTGAAGAGTGCGAGCAACACAGGGTGCAAACAGCTAAATTCAGACATCTCATAACATCAAAACGCTAACAAAAAA
Source organism: Solanum chilense (assembly GCA_032847665.1). NCBI lineage: Eukaryota > Viridiplantae > Streptophyta > Magnoliopsida > Solanales > Solanaceae > Solanum > Solanum chilense. The sequence goes on along the minus strand of CM064968.1, from coordinate 3,506,973 downwards.
CACTTTTTTCATCTACAGACGCTGAAATCCAAAATTCTCACTAAACAAGTTGTGTGCAAAACCATAAATTCAACATCCTGTAGCATCATATAGTTTTTCTTTTGATGACAACGAAACACGCAGCCGCAACCCTTTGGTTGTGCACGAAACATAATGACAGAAAAGGCAATTGCCAATATAAGATCTGCTACATGAAACATTCAATCAGTCCAGGACATTAAACATGTTGGGTGCAAACTTGGACTCTCCAAAATTGTTGCTGCACCCATGTCGGATCCTCCAAAAATACACTACTTTTGGAGGATCCAACACACACCGTTGATGTTTCTGAAGAGTGCGAGCAACACAGGGTGCAAACAGCTAAATTCAGACATCTCATAACATCAAAACGCTAACAAAGAACACTTTTTTCATCTACAGAAGCTGAAATCCAAAATTCTCACTAAACAAGTTGTGTGAATTGGAACATCCTGTAGCATCATATAATTGCTAACTCCATCAAAACACTAAAAAGAGTACTTTTTTCCATCTACAGCAGCTGAAAACGAAAGTTCTCACTCAAGGATAGCTGCAAATTTGGGTATTCCTGTTTATGATAACATATAGTAATAGAGAGAGCAATTCCCAAAAAATACGATCCGACCCAAAAGATTGAATCGAGCACATTATACGGATTGGGTTTCAAAACCCTAAATTAGAAAATTCCATAGCATAGTCTTATTGCAAGGTTTCTAAAACAGTAAAAAGTAATCCATATCCCTGAATTCTCTTACCTAAAGAAAAAAAAAAACGAAATCAAAATCCTCACTTTGCTCCTGCAGGAGGAGGTGCTCCCAACAAGCTAGCTTGTTGCATCTCGAGCTCAGTGAGCTGCGCATCGCGATCCATCTCGATAATTAACGGAACAACGAGTATCAGAAAGGTAGTTCCGGCGATCCAGGCGGCTTTTCCGGTACTCTTGAAAAGTTTCTTGGCTACAAATGCGACATCAGAAGCGGCTCGTTTCCCTTGGTACACAATCGGTGATTCAGATATGGATGATGAAAACCTAGAAAGGATACCATCTCCGGCGCCGGCGCCGGCACCGGGACGATCCGGTAGTGAAACTCCGCCTTTTTTGGAAGACATAGCAAATGAGGAAGAAATGGGTGAGGAAGGATTTAGCGGTCCTAGAGATATGCCTTATCAATGGATCTATTATTGTTTTTTTATTTAGTTTTTTCGAGTCTACTCGAAATTACGAGCACGTTTAAATTGACTTTTGACTTTATAAGTAAATAGCTGAAATTTTTAAATTATAATTTTTAATTATTTTTATTATTTTAACTTTAAAATAAGTGTTTATAATTTTTTTTTTTAATTTTATCAAACACTTCAAAAATGTTAAAAAAATTTTGATTTAAAAGTATTGTCACACCTCTTTTTCTCACGGAGCGGGTTCCAATTTAAATGACGATATTGATTGGAGATTATTTTTAATTTTTTAGAGTGTATTGATTGGAGATTATTTTTAATTTTTTAGAATCGCCACTTGAAATAGAGTTATGGTGTTTCAAATCACCTTCTTTTTTTTTAATCTCTAACCAAAAGGAAATGACTCTTTATTTTTGTCTGCAAATCAGAAATTCAGGTAAGAAATTCTGTTGATCGAAGTGAAGGTATTAGGCATCACTCGAATCTCGTGGTTCTAGCACGGTCGCTTTTATTAACTTATACTAATTTTAAAATATTTTTGGATATATTATTTTCATGCCATGAATTATTTGCATTTTTATTGATAAACTTTTATTTGGTCTCGACCAAGATACGTACCGTATTCTTGGTCTTCACGATTAGAGACATAATTGTCTTCTTTCCACCATACTTATATACTAACCTTATTTTTTTTTTATAGATCTTTACTTTAAATAAATGAAAGTTAATTGAATTACTGTACAAGGTGCATCACTGCATCCTTAAGTTTATTTTTAATGTCTAAAAAAAAATGCGTTACCACATTCTTAATAAAAACAAATATTTTATGTGCCTATATTTTTGTATAAAGTTAAAGAAAACACTTAGTCTTTCTAAAGAAAAAATAAAATAAAATAAAATTCTCAAATTCTAGGATAAAATTTTAAATTACATTCACATCTTTTTATTTTATATTTCAATATTTTGTTTACTCTTATAATTAACATCAACATTAAGTATATACTTTCTACTCAAACAAACAATAACACATTGTTAAAAATAAATCTCATCTTTTGTTTGTTAAAATAAAACAACAATAATTTATTTATTTGTTTATTTTAGCCTAACCATACTACTTCGTCATTATTATTTAAATCAAGACAAGAATAATATTACGGTCCGTTTAATTTTTAAAAGATCACAAATAACAAATAAAAATAAATTCAAAAATTATCAATCATGTAACCCACATTCATGAAATAGGAATATAACAACTAACAAATTAATCATTTCAATCAAATTAATAAATAAAACGAAATATAAGAAAACTTATCATAAAATTATATCAAATTTCATAAAAAAAAAAAAAAAAACAAGTAAAAATTGAATATCGCAAATCTTGATCGAACCGCGACTAGAGCACTCACAATTTTTTATATGAGTGTGTGTTCTGTTTTTTCTTCTTTTCTTTTCTGTTTCTTTTGTTGTGTGTTGGTATGTTTTTGATTTTTTTTATTGCTGAAAGTTTTTTTATTTTTTTTATTGCTGAATTCCCCTCTTCTATCTGTGTTTAATGTATTTAAATATAATAGTGCATGTTGTATTGTGTAGGAGTGGGGTAGTGAGGAATTGGATAATGAGGTGTTGTATAGGTGGGTTGGGTAGTGAGTGTAGTTTTTTTTTTTTAATATTATATTTAAATACTTTTTAATTAATAAAAATTGAGTAATATTAATAAATTATAATTAAGAAATACTAATTGATTTATTAAACTAAAATTAAATTAAAATATATTATTTTAGTTATTTTCAAATCTTTTAAAATAAATTTAATAAAATAATATAAAATTAAAATATCTAATTTTAGAGATCAAAAAAAATATTAAAGAAATAAAAAATAATGTAATATCTTATTTTCGGTCAAAAATTATGTGTCTAAGTACCTAATCCAAACGTAGTCTTAAACTTCTAATTCAACATAAGTTTTAGTTTTCCTTCTCATATATAGAAATTACCACACCATATTGAATTTTTAAATATCATAATTTTGATATTATAATATTTGATATATATATCTATATATAATATGTGTTAGTATTATATAATTAAGACTTTTTTTAATTGTCGAATCATAATACTCTATTATACGAGTATATATTAATTTGAATTGAATAAATTATGATTATCGATTTAACAAATTGTAAAATATGAAACTTCAAAATATTAAATTATACCAAATTAAATTAATATTGTAATAATACAATATTTTATATAAAAAAATCATAATTATAATATCAAAAATTTTATATATATTATCGTACCGTACCATACCATACGAAGTGGAAACCAAAATAAGCCACAAAAATATAAAAGTAACCAAAATAAGCCACTATTTTAGTAAGTAACTAAAATAAACTTAGTGGAAGAAAAAGTTCCATTATATCCAATAATTAAAACGTTTTCCGTTAGTTTCATAACGTTTATTTTTAATATATAACAAAAATTTTTCTTACACTTTATAAAGTGGAGTTTTTTCTTCCACTTTATAAAGTGGAACTTTTTATTTCATTTTATAAAGTGAAATTTTTTATTCCACTTTATAAAGTGGAACTTTTTATTACACGTTATAAGAAGAATATTTTTCATGTCTTGAAGAAGCTTTTTCAGTGTTGTCATATAAATTATATTGATTTGATATGTCATTAAAACGGAAAAAAATATTTCATTATGTATATTTATTATTTTATTCTGAAAAATCTATTTAAGGACGTTTATACATAGTCGATAGCACCTACAACATAAAGTCTTCTATATTTGTTCATTTCAATAAAAAAAAAATATCTTCTACACATAAAGTTAAAGTTTCAATTTATTGGGATGACGAAATTATACATGGCGAAAATACCATTTATTATAATTGTCCTCGCAAACACAATGCTAAATATCCAATAAATGTCCGATATCATAAATTTATTTCATCAATTTATAAATGAATGGGTATAAACAATACGATTATTAATTTGATCATAGCTGAAAAATACCCTACTTCATTTTTATCGACAAGTAAATTTTGGAGAGTAAATTATATATAATGACGAATCGTTGACAGACTTTTTAAGGGTTCCAAATTACTATATAGATCAAATCAAGTCAACAATACTTGGAATCTATGTTAGGAAGGAGCCTAAGATTAGTCAACAACGTTCTCCTTTATCAGTCGATGTTCATCCCTAATTAGAAAATCATAATAGCATTGATGAATTTCCGATAATTCAATCTATTGATTTTCCTAAAATGACTCATTATCAAAATACTTTTACTGGCCGATATGATTTTGATTTAAACAAAACTATCAATGATAGTGATCGGTAATGCTCAATTTTTATATTTCAATTATTGTTTGTTGATTTTGTTAATTATTTATTAATTTATATTATTTATTATTCTTATTATTATATATTTTGTAGCGGTTTACCTCAGCAAGATAAGGTTATTGCTCCAAGTTGTGGACTAAATAATTATTTTGGTTAGTACTTCCACTTTGAAATGACGGAAAATGTTGGGACATCCTCAAATTTTCATGTCTCGCCTACTTTTGATGCAGATGATTATCGCTATGTCTAACACTTATTTTTTTAAGTGAATTTTTGATGCACATGACCATCTTCAAAATGATTTTTTTTTTGGAAGCCATGAAAAGAAAAAGGAGAGAAGGTGAAGATGAAGATGAAAATATAACTTTTTATAAAGTGGAAGAAAAATCTTCCACTTTATAAAGTGGAATAAAAAGTTCCACTTTATAAAGTGGAAGAAAAAGTTCCGTTATATATTAAAAATAAACGTTATGATAGTAACGGAAAACGTTTAATAAATTGGATATAGTGAAACTTTTTCTTCCACTAAGCTTATTTTAGTTACTTACTAAAATAATGGCTTATTTGAGTTACTTTTATATTTTTGTGGCTTATTTTTGTTTCCAACTCATACCTACTCATTACTCGTATAGTAATATGATCCAAATAGACATAAAATCATACTTTATTTACTCCAATTTAAATAAATTGCTGATACTTTTTTTTATCATCAGTAAATTAATTTCAAAGTTAAAAATAAAAAAAAATCATTTATTATAGAAGGAGAGAGTATTTATCCGGGTCGGATCCCGGAAGGATCCGGAGTGGATCCATTTTCATCTTCTCCAAAATTTCCCTCCGGCAACAGTTCTCTAATGGCGGCAGATAAATTCTCCCGGAATCTATAAATTTACTGCAAATAAAAAAATAAGTTCCAGAAATAGAGGATTTACAGTGAGACGATTAGTATGGCCGACGATGAAGCAGAGATGTATGACGGAGCTAGGGCACAGTTCCCGTTGTCGTTTGGTAAGCAAGCTAAATCTCAAAAATCTCTCGAACTTGTTCACAACGCTACTCGCCGGAACAACACCTTCTCCGGTGCCTCCGTTACTCAACCTGCCGACGGTAAACTCGAGCCATCACCTTTCCCTTCTTTATCATCTTCCTCCAAATCCTGGCTTAATTCCCTCAAAAACCCTAAATCTAGTCATGAATCCAATTCTAAGTCGAAGATTATCGGGCCGAGTCGTCCTACTGCTGGCTTGAGTTCGAGCAATGACAAGGAAGAGGAAGAGGAGGAGGATGGTGGTATAATTGGACCACCTCGACCTGCTGTTGATGCAAAGACGGAGGAGGGTGAGGATGGTGAAATGATTGGTCCACCACGACCTCCGTTAGAAGAGGAGGATGGGGAGATGATTGGGCCACCTCCACCGCCATCGGGCTCAATGGGGTCAGACTCGGAGGACGATATGGAAGAAGAAGAAGAACAAAATCAGTATAGGATACCCTTGAGTAATGAAATAGTACTAAAAGGACATACAAAGGTGCCATTTTTATTCATTGTTTTGCCTTCTTTAATGTATACATGTATGGTGTCCTTCAAATACATTACATAATCAGCTCTTTCAACTTTGCCTGTGTGAACTTAGCATAGTCAGTCCTGACTATGCTGGATAAATTATGGACTGCGTAAAAATAGTGATTATAATATGATAAAGCCTCTGTACGTAGATATTAAGGACTTGTAGGTCGAGTCCAGCTTGTTTAGGGTCGAGAAATAGTTGATTGGTTGGTTACTTTCGTTTTGAGTTCTTGATGTCTTGCTAATAGATTGAAGTTCATGCCTCTCCTAGATTTAATTTAGTGTTCCGCCTGTACTTACTTGAATGCATATGTTATGTGCACATGCATCTTAAATGGAGTTTAAACTTGCAAAGAAGATCCAGTTGGAATTTGGTTATCTAATCAAAGTGTTATCGTGCTTATTGTTTATGCGGTTGGAATTTTTGTGCTTGATCAAGGTTGATGTGTGTCTGCATGCAGTATAGAAATTAAGAGGGAATGTCCGATTCTCAGCTTAAAACTTCCTTTCTTTATCTTCCTAGAGGGTCTTTCTAAAGAGATGTTTTCTGACACTTCTGGCAGGTTGTGTCAGCTCTTACTGTGGACCATTCAGGATCAAGGGTTCTCTCTGGTAGTTATGACTATACTGTTCGGATGTATGATTTTCAAGGAATGAATGCTCGGTTACAGTCGTTTAGACAGCTGGAACCATCTGAAGGGCATCAAGTTCGTAGTTTGAGCTGGAGTCCAACAGCAGACCGATTTTTATGTGTTACTGGGTCAGCCCAAGCAAAGGTACTAGTCTATACATGGTTCTGTATTCGCATCAATAGTCTATGCATGGTATGGTTTAACTTGATTTATCTTTTTGTAATTCAGATCTATGATCGCGATGGACTTACACTTGGGGAATTTGTTAGAGGAGACATGTATATACGTGATCTTAAGAATACAAAAGGTCATATATCTGGATTGACATGTGGAGAATGGCACCCTAAAACAAAGGAGACAATTTTAACTTCGTCAGAGGATGGTTCGTTGCGCCTGTGGGATGTCAATGACTTTAAGAGTCAAAAGCAGGTTTGTGTTCCTCATTAAATAGACGATTTTGCATAGCATGGTGGACAACTGGATGTCATTGACTACTACAACATGTATTATTGAGTGACTGGAGGAAGGACCTTTTTTTCCCCATTTTCAGATAATATGACCTATAGTGGAATCCTCATCTCTACTCTAAATTTAATACTGAGTTAAAGAATAAAAGCAACATATTCAGATTGGAGTCATTCATTTCCTTTATCTGGTGTAATTGAGATTAGTTAGTTTTCTTTATGGAGGAGGAATCTCCTTTTTACAGGTATGTGAAAATAAGAGGCATTGGGGTTGGAGAGGTTAGATGAATTGTCTAGCAGGATGATACAAATACACCATATGTAAATCTCTTAATAAAGTTGCTCAATATGGTCTATTGTGAAATCAAACACTAGGGTAATACCTTGCTGCTTCTAGAATGTGACACCATTTTTATCTTTCATTTTAACCTCTTCTGAGATCGTTCAACCTCCAGACGCTATTTTCTCTTTTTGGATCTAAAACAGGGTTTCTTGCACTTCATTGACCAAAACAACATTGATGTCCTTGTTGCTGTTATTGTATTTGCCTTCTCGATGTCAACAGATTCCGGCCTGAACCTAAGTCTGATTGTGACTAGCTTCACTGTGTAGGTTATTAAACCAAAACTTGCTCGGCCTGGGAGAGTTCCTGTAACAACATGTGCTTGGGATCGGGAAGGAAAAAGCATTGCAGGTGGTGTAGGAGATGGTTCTATCCAGGTATTTCTCCTACAGATTGAGTGTAAGAAAGACATCAATTATCTGTTTTTGTTTGTCTCAGCTCATCCTTGCTCATATGAACGTCTTTCTTGAAGATATGGAATCTTAAACCTGGATGGGGGAGCAGACCAGATATATATGTAGCAAATGCCCACTCAGATGATATTACAGGAGTCAAATTTTCAAGTGATGGGCGGATACTGTTGTCAAGAAGTTTTGATTGTTCCTTAAAGGTATTAGTAAAATCTGAAGTGAGCCTGATATTTAGTTTGTACACAGGCATTCATCTTCTCTGATGCGTAATAATCTTGACTTGGCTTCATAGGTTTGGGATTTGCGCCAGATGAAAGAACCCTTGAAAGTGTTTGATGATCTCCCAAATAATTATGCTCAAACTAACGTTGCATTTAGTCCTGATGAACAATTGTTCATAACTGGGACGTCTGTTGAAAAAGATGGGACTACTGGAGGAATGCTATGCTTCTTTGATCGAGGAAAGCTAGAGCTAGTATCAAGAGTTGGAATATCTCCTACTTACAGTGTTGTGCAGTGTGCCTGGCACCCTAGGCTGAATCAGGTAGTTTCAGATTACTCCTAGTCTAGCAAATATTCCGTTATGTCACTTGATTACTACACATGTTGTGGTGACTGGTGACCACTATGCATATCATGAAGGGGGGAATACATTTTTTATAATTATGCTGTAATGTGTTCTTTTAAACCTGCTTCCCGCAAAAGTCTTTCATCCCAAGAAAGAAAGAAAAGGTATATGTAGTTTTAGAAGCTCGTTTCCTGTGACCAACTTCTCCTACTCTCTGTTTTTATTTCTCATCTTAGCATGCATAAAGGTTGAGCTTTTGGTCTAAAAGTTTTCCCTTCTATCTCAGATCTTTGCAACAGTTGGGGATAAACATGAAGGTGGAACACACATTCTATATGATCCAACACTGAGTGAAAGAGGAGCACTGGTTTGTGTTGCTCGTGCACCCAGGAAAAAGTCTGTGGATGATTTTCAGGCAGAACCAGTTATTCATAATCCACATGCACTACCCTTATTTAGAGATCAACCTAGTCGCAAGCGTCAGCGAGAGAAAGAACTGAAGGATCCATTGAAGTCGCATAAACCTGAGCTGCCAATAACAGGGCCAGGTTTTGGTGGTAGAGTTGGTTCAACCAAGGGAAGCTTGTTAACACAATACCTTCTCAAGGTAATATCCTTATTAACAATGTCTTGTATCATTCATAACTTGTTTGAAATGAAGCGAAAAGAACCAGCATCTGTGATTTCAGAAAATCTGATCTTTCCTTTGTTCTTTGTTTTATTTTCCTTTCTATATACTCTAGACCATTAGTTTCGGGAAGAGAAAAGGTGGAGTAACAGAGCTGATTGTTTTTATTTCTTCATAGCATGCCTCCCATGACTGTTGACAGTCAATGCTACCTCTCGTGTTTTGAGACCTAAGTTATCCCTAGACCCTATGTCAGTAGCTGTACCCTCATCTGAGATGTATAATCAACCCACTACCTTCAACTCACTATTATCAGGGTGTGTTCCTTAATTTGTATTGCTTCTTATTTGGATTTTAGGTGCAAACACATCAGCAATTTACTTCAGCCTCATTTGCCAATGTATTTTGTGACAACTGACAACTCAACTACCATGCTCTTCCTTTAAATCCTAAGAACCCCATGAACTTTATCCCCCAAAAGGGAGAGAAAGAGAGAACCCCATGATCTTGAAAAATGCAACCGCTATATCAAGGAAATAATAGGCAATAGCACCTGGTGGCATGTAGGAAATTATCTGCATGTATGCTATTCACATCATGTGTAGTAAGAGAGAAGGTTTCTGCATGTGTAGTCATAGACCATTCATTTATATTTAAGTTTGTGCTTCTGTAAAAATCTTGTTTTTACTTGAGCAAGTGTAGATGGAATTTATTGTTCTTGTATTTCTCTCCTCTTCACAAATAAAACAAAACTACACAATCTACTTTATTTCAGTTGTTACTCCTCACCCCCATTTCATCTTCTCTTCTGGACATATTAATGTTGGGTGAATTGACCGAACTCTTGGCATGTTTTTGCAGCAAGGTGGCTTGATAAAGGAGACTTGGATGGAGGAGGATCCTAGAGAAGCAATCTTGAAGCATGCTGATGCAGCTGCAAAAGATCCAAAATTTATTGCTCCAGCATATGCTGATACACAACCCGAGACACTCTTTGCGGAGCCGGATGCTGAAGAAGAAGATAAGTAATCTACATGTTTCCAAATTCTTCTCTGGATTTGCTGTTGCAATCTGTTTAGCAGTAAAAAAGTTTTCCTTTTCCTGTAATCTGTCATGTAACTCTGCTCTCCATATAATGACTTTAAAAAACCAGACTACTAGAAGCCATATTACTTTCTTCTAGACATAAATAGATTTCGAGGTATCAAACCAAAGATTGAAATTCCAATTTTGTCTGGTGATTGGTGAACTGTAGCTTTGTTAATTCCAGTGCTTGGATGAAGCCATCACTGGGCAAAGATAGCACAGGTTGAACTGACTGAAACTCTTCTATTCCATATTTCAAGATCGGTGTGCCTTCTAGTTGTAGTTTACTTAAGCCACTTGAATTTCCCATAGTTGTTTATTTACGGGCTTGCACTCAATTGTCAATCAATTTGTTTTTCTGCATTTTATCGCGGATTTTCATTACTTCAATTTTTTTGTCTCTGTTACTTGTAGTTATTAATCATTAAATGAGTGACTAATAAAGGATCGATTGATATTTGTCTAATCCAATTTAGAATGTTTGGAACTTGACTAAATTGTTTCAAGCATTGACAGAACCGAAAGTTTGGAAGAGGAGGACGGGTTATTTACATTTTATTTGATGGTCAGAGACGAAATTGGAAGTTAAGCAGTGGAATAACCCTGCTCTCTGATCAACGTTTTATGGTTTTCATATCTATAGAAAGAGGAAGCTAGAAGAGTACCAAGGTTTACATATAGATTTGAAAGGGAACCATTCATTTATCACCAAGCTTTATCTACTTTATGTATTCAAGTTCCACATATTAAGAAACAAGCAGTTCTTGCATAGTGAATCAATCATATAGTCGTCTTCTTTGGTCAAAAAATGGACGGCAAAAGGCATCAGTTCTTTGTTTGTTCATCCTGACGAGGGTTTATGAATCATTAAAATGAGTCGTGAGATGTCTATTCGATATTTGATAGCTTGATGAAGGGGTAATTTTCATGTGGACAGAATCATATGGCCAATCATAAAGTGTAAACTCTCCCTTGTGCCCTTGACATCCAAAAATTGTTAATCAACTCCCAACACAATTCTCAAAAATACAATATTTTTCATTCGGTGTTCAGAGGGTGTTTTGAAGCCCTAGCTAACTTATGCATTATAGGACTTATTTGAGGGTGATATCCCATGTCCTCTATACCTAGGACTCGAACTTGATACATCTGATTAAGGTAAAATAGCTCAACAGTGCACCAAAAGTCCACAACCCATGTTTGTAAAATTATATTTCCTCTTTCCCTATTTAGTTGTCCACTTTAGAAGTGACACACATATTAAGATAGCAATAATTAGCATAGTGAAGTTATAATTTTACCCTTATTAATTATGATTTCAAAAATGATGAATTAAAACTTGGAATTTTTCAAGAGTTTAAATGAGGGTATAATAGGAAAAAATTTTTTGTCCTTTCTTGATTTGTCAGAATGAACAAGTAAATAGAGACAACTAAAAGAGAATATATGGACAAATAAATAGGGACAGCGATAGTAATAAATTACCTCCTAAATAGGGGTGACAATTGGGTGGGCTGGGTCAAATGTAGGTGGGTTATTATGGGTTAAGATCACAGTCGAGTCAACACTCAATCCAGCCCAACCCAAATTTATTTGGGTCAAAATGGGTTAGGCAACGAGTCAAAGACCCACTACGACTCAATTTTTACTAAGCTTAATTATTTTATTTGGTCTTTAACGATTGATTATGTGATCGAATGAAAATCGCTTCTTATTCTTTTAGCTTGACTATTCTGCTTGCTTAACACAAGTCTTATTTAATCTTCATAGTGTTCAGCCACTTGAACATATGGGAAGTAATTAATCGAGAAAATTAGCTCACACCTTTCTTTGATGAAAGAAGCAAGATAGAAATGTTAATGAGCAAAATGGTGTTAGAAACATGGTGAGCGGCGAAACATAGAAGTTGCGGGAGGAAAATATTTTACTACCTAATAAAATTATTATTATTTCTTCATTACGATTATATACGACATCAAATTGAAAAAGAAAAAGTTTTAAAAAGAATATTTTGACAAAAATTTTCATAAGTCAACTCAGATTATATATCAACTCAACTTTTAATAAATTATAATAGATTCGTGAATGAACAGATAAATAATTTGCTTGAATTTAGATAATCAAAACGAATTGAGTTTGATTTTGCCTCCGCAATCAAAGGAGGTGATATTTAATTGGAACTGTTCCAACTACCACATTCATGCAAACAAAGGAATTACAGACTTTAAATTAGCACATTTATTTGCACGTGATATATTTTTATTTCCTTATCTACTATGACAAGATATTTTTTCAATTATTATTATTTGATATTTGATATTTTTTTTTATCTTGACTAATTGAAATTTCACTAGATAAACTTTTTTTAATCAAAGCTATAGCCTATAGGGATCATTTTCAGTCATACTAAAATTATCTTGACTAATTAAAAATAATTACTGATTTTAGTGATATTTTTTTGTTTATTATCAGTCATACTAATACGGTGATAAATTTGTAATATGTATTAAAAGTGAATTATGCATGCAATATATTTGAATTATATTTTTTTTTTGAAATATCTTATGTTTGGTAAAAAAGTATCACATTGTATTATAAATGTATTAAAATGTGTAATAAATGCATTATCCATCATCAGAACTTGTATTATATGTGAATAATAAATTGTTCTTTGTAATATGTATTAAACTTGTATCATAAATGAATTAAAAGTGAAAAATTGCTATAAATAATAAATATTTTTTTGTTATAATATATTTACGTAAGTTTTCCGAAAATAAATCGAATATGAAGTGATTTCAACCATCTTATCAAATTATCACTAGCGTTATTAAAAGAGAGAGGCATTAAATACACTTAATATTTATTTTGAAAAGTAGACATCACGCTCAAATTAAATTGATAGTTTTGTTACTTTTGATTTATAAATCATAAATAATTATTTATTAGTACTTTTTAAATTTTATCTAAACACCTTAAAGTTATTTTAATTTAAAAACACTTAAATAAACTAATCCAAAAAGGATCTAATTTATTTGGATTAAAAATATGTGTTCACATCACTTTTGCACATTTTTTATAACAAAACAAAGTTCGTACATTATGCATTATTAGCTAGTCAACGAAGTGTGTTTTAATATATCAATAATACTTTTTATCGTAAAAATAAATTAAAATATTTAATATATCTCTCAATTTTTGTTATTTAAAGCTGATATATATCTCGTTTTGATAGTGATTTATATATATCCATTTTGTTACATAACTGACTTTCATATACTATTATAGCTCATGTAGGGATATATTTTATTCTTTTCAAACTTTTTTTTTAAAAAAATGAAAATTAATTCAACAGCTAATTTAAATTTATTATTTTGATGTCCGAATTAATTCTTTTCACTTTTTCTAATTGTCACTACCCAAATCGAGTCGCGAGTGGCACCCACACTTACCCTCCTATGTGAGCGAACCAACCAACACAAAACCCAACATTTCAATATAATATCAACAGAAAGTAATGCGGAAGACTTAAACTCATTAATGAAAGTCAATTCAATAACTTCTAAAAACTCAACATCTATTATTTCCCCAAAATCTGGAAGTCATCATCACAAGAACATCTATCCTCAAATTACTAAAACTAAGAGTATCTAAGAAAGCTAAAATAAGTAAAAGCTAGTTCATGCCGGAATTTCGAGGCATCAAGACATGAAGAAGAAGATCCAGTCCAAGCTAGAAGCATTAGCTCACCCTGAAATCCGATGTAATGAAGACTGGCTAGAATTGCGGTTGAGTTGAAGACGACGGTACGTTTGCTGCACTCCACAAATAACAAAGAAAGAAACATACAAGTAGGGGTCAGTACAAAACACAAGTACTGAGTAGGTATCATCGGCCAACTCAAAATAGAAAACAGTATATATCAGATAATATCATAAATCAACTACAATACTCAACATGTAGCAACAACAAGTACTATAATCATTAATAAGTACCGCCAAGTTCACCCATGAGGACTCAAGCCTCAATACCATACTCATTTGGGAATTAGGTTCATTAGTTTGAGTATATTAACATCTTTCAAGATTCATTATCTTTATTCCTCATGTGTCGGTACGTGACACTCCGCTCCCCTACTACTATGTGTCGGTACGTGACACTCCGATCCCCTAATACTATGTGTCGGAACGTGACACTCCGATCCCCTAATTCTACGTGTCGGTTCGTGACACCCGATCCCCTAATTCTATGTGTCGGAACGTGACACTCCGATCCCCTAATTCTACGTGTCGGTTCGTGACACCCGATCCCCTAAATCTACGTGTCGGTTCGTGACACCCGATCCCCTAAATCTACGTGTCGGTTCGTGACACCCGATTCCCTAATTCTATGTGTCGGAACGTGACACTCCGATCCCCTAATTCATCAATCCTTCTTTTATACCAAGGCATCATCAATCTCATTATGCAGTTCATCAAGCCTTCTTTTATACCAAGGCATCATCAATCTCATTATGTAGTTCATCAAGCCTTCCTTTATACCAAGGCATCATCGTTAACAAAGTGAATTAGGGTTTCTTCAAGATTTAGGATTCAATAGCTTCATCATGCTTATTTTATCACAATCATATAATCACATTCATGCAAGCATACAATTAAGCATATAGAAGGGTTTACAATACTACCAATACATATCATTCGCTATTAAGAGTTTACTACGAATAGTATAAAAACCATAACCTACCTCCACCGAAGAATTGTGATCAAGCAAGCTAATCCTCAAAGCAGCGTTTCTTCTTCTCTCTCGTTCGATCGATCCTCTCTCTCTCTTTGTTCTTTCTATTTTTCTTATTCAAACCCTCTTTCTTTTACCCTAATTAGTATATAATTAAGTATAAAAGATGATAGAATAACCCACTAATTAATTCAAGGTTATCTCTTTTAACCCCCAAGTAATTGAGTTATTAATATTAACCACTAACTTTATAATTATAAGCAGGAATAGTCCAAAACGCCCCTTAAAATATTTACAGAAATCCGACCCAGCCTGGGATTACGCAACCTGTGACGGCCCGTCGTGCCTGTGACGGTCCGTCCTGCTGCTTCCGTCACAGAGTTCAGAGACTAACTTTTTACTGAGGACCTGTGACGG
The DNA here is from genome assembly GCA_032847665.1 of Solanum chilense. Classification (NCBI taxonomy): domain Eukaryota; kingdom Viridiplantae; phylum Streptophyta; class Magnoliopsida; order Solanales; family Solanaceae; genus Solanum; species Solanum chilense. The sequence continues at coordinate 3,491,578 of CM064968.1, read as the reverse complement.
TCCGTCGTGCCTACGACGGTCCGTCCTGCACTTCCATCACGAAGTTCAGAGAATTGCTCCCAGTACCCAATTTTCAAGAGTTGAAGTGTTTTGAAACGGAGGCTCACGACGGTTCGTCGTATCTGTGACGGTCCGTCCTGCAGGTCCGTCACAGAGTTCAGAGAGTCGATTTCAACACTCAAATTTCAGAATTCTAAGTGTTTTGGAACGAGACACACTCGACGGTCCGTCGTGCCCATGACGGTCCGTCGTGGGTTCCGTCGACTCAGACAGTTTTTTCAGAAATAAAATCTGCTGCTCGAAACGACTAAACAGGTAGTTACACTAATATTATAGATATCCTATAAAAACTAAATTACAATAGCCAAAAGAAAAAGTAGAATAATCAAAGCAGTCAAAAAATAATTTATGTGTGAAAAAAATTAAATACATAATTTTTTTTAAAAATATTTCAAATAAAAAAACTTAATTTAAATTAATTTTATCACTTTATAACAGTAAAAATATATATGAATTACTTTTATAACGGTAGAAGATATATATGCGCTAATATTAATTTCGAAAGAAAACCAAAATAGAAAAAAGGATAATGCTTTTTTCTTGGTCAAACAGTCTTCCCACTTTTGTCTGTCGGTCAAAGGTTAATTTTTTAGTCAACACTTTGACTGGAGATTCCTATCCAAAAAATAATAATTATTTAATTTTAATATCCTTTTTATATATTTATGATCTGCCAAAATTCACCATTTTTAAAATATTGCAATCTTGAGTGAAACATTAGGGGAAAGGTCATCTATAATAGTGATAATTTAATAAACTTAATTTAATATATGCAAATTGTTTTGTAATTTATTGTTGAAAGTAAATAAAATTATCATTATACACATTTAAAAGGAATTATTTTTTTTTTGCAAACAAAGGTTGTGAATATTAAAAAAAAATTATTGATAAGAAAAGACGCGTGAAATGTAATTCAAAAAAGAGATTATGATAATGAAATGTTATAAAAGTCATTACTACGTTAGAATGAAAATCATATTTATCAACATGGATCGTGGTGGAGTGATAATTACTCATTCTTAATCAAGAGATCTCAGATTTGAACCTCTTAGGATATTGAGTCGTTTTATTAAAGAGCGTTATACACCTCACTGTAGAACTTTCCGACATAAATCCAAATTTAGTTGGGCTCAAATATGAGCACCGAATGAAAAATAAAAATAAAAAAAATCATAATTTGTTAGTATGCTAATTTGGAATAAAACATTATTTATTTATTTATTGAAAAAAAACGTGATTGAATAATCTTTAAACAACTCCTACAAGTTGTACCACAACAACTAGCTACTTAACATTTAAAAAATGTACAATAAACAATAATTATAATTTACTTAGAGCCAAGAGTTTTTAAAAATAAAATTATCTATCTTTACGGGATAGAGATATGATATGTGTGTATTATCATATCAAATCGAAGATTATAATGTGCATGTTATTGTAATAATAATAATAATAATAATCTAGTCTTAGGGCCCGTTTGGATGGGATTAATAAAAGCAGCTTTAAAAAAGTACTTTTGAAAGTGCTGAAATTTATTTTTAAAATAAGCAGTTATGCATTTGGATAAAAGTGCTGAAGTTGCTATGTCAAACGTGTAAAGGGAAAAATGGAAGAAATAGATGTTAGGGTTATGTGGGTAATTTGGAGATTGTATACAAATATTAAGGGCAAAAAGATAAAAATGTGGTCAACTTAAAACAGCTTATAAGCTAAAAAAAAAAAGCACCCCTACCCCAGCTTTTAACTTTTGGCTTAAAATAAGTTTTTTTTAACTTAAAATAAGTTATTTTAAGTATTGCCAAACAATTAAATAAGTCAAAAACCAGCTTTTAAGTCAGTTTGACCAGCTTTTAAGCTGAGCCAAACAGGCTCTTACTTTGTTTAAGCCATGAGACTTTTTGGAAATAATTTCTTTTTATCTTGTTTTTATACATACCTCATATTTTTATTACTCTACTCGTGATATTACAATGACTATGTTATTATTATTAAAAGAACGAATATATCTCAAAACTATTATAAATTATGTATAGATACTCTCCGTTATACTTTTGGGATATTAGTATCCGTGTTGAAAGAAGGTTAAATAGGGATACATGATGCAGTTTTATCCGTTGATTCGATATTTAGTAAATGTCGAATCGACGGATAAAATTGTGACACGTGTATGGATGTTAGAGTAAAGGTCATATTTGTTTTAGTTTTTTGTCAAAAGAGGTATCAATGTCCCAAAAATATGACAAATTGTATGTGCATACCATTTACGATAACTTGAGATATATTTATCCGTTTTTCCTATATCATTATTATTTTAATGATAAAAAAATTTATAAAATAGATCCAAATTATTTTATGAACAAGCCATAGTTTAGATGTGATAGGTCAAAGGATATGTTGAAATTAAAAGTATACAAACTATTTGTCTTTAAAAGTATATATCATATACTTTTTTTTTCTTCTTTTTTCTTTGGTTAATAAAAAATGATTCCTCTACCCCCCTAATAAATAACTTTATAGTATATAAAAAGGTTGCAATTATTATCAAGAAAAAACAAAGGGTGAAGTTTGAACTTGAGTGCATATATATAATTAAATATCTCTTTTAATTCATTTTTTTTTCTTTTCTTTGATGGCTTCTTCTTCTTCTTCATCAAATCTTGGAATAATTGTTCAAAAGAATCCTTCACAATCTCAACTCAATGAATTGGGCATCAAATCTTGGCCTAAGTAAGTATACACAATCATATAATTTTCATTTCTCCTCATCATCATGTATATGTACGGTGCGATCTTTTTCTGAACCCTAGTGAAATATTTTGTGTATCGAACTGTATATGTGTACTTTATTTGTACTTGAGCTTGCTAAGGTATTAGTTTCAAAGTCTCTTTAATTGTCACGACGTAAAACTAGTCAATTTATGAAATTTTTTTCACAAATACATAATATGTGTGTGTTCTTCTCTTGTGTAAGCTTGCTCAAATTATCGATTCTTAATTAATTAACCGGCATAAAACTAATCAATTTATGATGAATCTTCGTAATATATAAGCTCTAGTAACCTATATGATTATGATAGACTGATAATCAACGTAAAATTAATTTGATTTATGAGAAATCTAAGAAACACATAAATATGTTTTATTTATTTTATGTTATTAATAAAAATAAATATTTTTTTTTCTTCAGATGGGGTTGTTCTCCAGGGAAATACCAATTAAAATTTGATGCACAAGAGACATGTTATTTATTGAGAGGTAAAGTGAAAGTTTCAACAAAGAATTCAAATGATGAAATAGTTGAATTTGGAGCTGGAGATCTTGTTATTATTCCAAAAGGATTAAGTTGTACTTGGGATGTTTCAATTGCTGTTGATAAACACTATAAGTTTGATTCATCTTAATTAATTAATTCTTAAATCATCATTAAAAAAACTTAGCTAATGTTCTTGTTTATTATGATAAACAAACATCTCATGTTGATTTGTAATCAATTTTCTTGATATATATAGAGATATATATATATGTATGAAAGTAGAATTCTTTTCTATATGAAAAATGGTGTTTAGTAAAGGTTTGATTCAGTATTTAAATTCGATGATATAATATTTTTAATTTTTTTTAGTACCGAATATAAGTTGTTAACAAATCTTTTTCTTGAATTTAGTCTTTTAAGATCTTTGTATCGGATATGAAGTGTTGATTAGTAGATCGGTTAAATTCGATATTGTAAGTCTTTTTTTATATTTAATTACATGTTGTACTTTTTAAAATTATGTATTTAAAATTTAATTCTTATTATTTTTGTATCAATATATTTATGTTCAATTGAAAGTAAATTATTTTATAGTGATATTAATTTTTTTTTTATCTTTGTTTAATTAATATGAATCCAGTAAAATGTAACGGTGGTTAAGATTATAGTCAAAGAAGTAGCAATTAGTCAAATGGATGTCATTTTCAAACTCAACTACATTTTTAGTATAAAAAAATATCTTATTTTATTAAAAAAAGAACTTTAAATGCACCTTTGACTGGTCAACTTTATTATTTTTTAATTATGAAAAAAACTTTTGAGTCAGCAATGATGATTTTTATGTACAAAATCATAAATATTGTGGTTGGAACCAACTACTTGGAAGTGCAAATTCTTTTGTTTGTGAGCTTAATAAATTCCTCATGTGGAATGTTTATTGTTTTCATATCGATTATTGGTTAAAATTAAATTAATCAAAAAAAATAATATATTAATTATTTTTATTTTAAGATTGGATTTATCATATTATAAATCCTCATAAAAGATAATTATTTATATTATATGTATATTTTAATTTACGTAAGTTAATTTGATTTGATATAAAATTTAAAGGAGAAGGATAATTTTTTTTATTGAAATTTATGATTTTACTAAATCATAAATAAAATTATATTTTAAAGTTAAATTATTACTCCCTCGTTTCTATTTACTTGTCAAATTTTGATTTGACATGCGTATTAAAAAAACAGTGATTGATATAATGAGTTTAACATTTTATCCTATTAATTAGTAGAATGTCAAATATATTTACTCACTATATAGTTTATATTTTCTAATGGTATTAACTAATATTAATAGTTTAAAAGTATAATAGAGTAAAATATTATCTTTTTTTGAATTGTTAAAAATAATAAGTAAAAATTAAATTAAATTAAAAAGTTACTAAATATATATAAATAATATATCATTATATTTAAGATTGAATAAAATAAAAAGTGAATCTTATAAATTGAGTCGGAGAAAATAATAATAAAAAAATCTGACTAAAATGACTATTTAAAGTGCACTAAATAAAGTAAGATAACTGTTGTACCAAACTTGGAACCAAAAATGCATTTAATACCTTTTTTTTTTTTTGAGTTTGTTGTGTAACTGAAAGTGTAAATTCAGTTTTCGATTAAAAAAAAAAGGATAATTATATAATATATTAGCTCATAAATTGTATGTATTATTTACTCCAATTTAAATAAATTAAGAAAAATAACCCTCTCATCATGTTATTTATCAAAAAGTGGCCGTTATTATAGCCTTTGTTTCTTTTTTCTTTTATGGGGAAAGGAAAAGAATAAATTTATCTCGAAATTATTATAAATGATATGTAGATGTCCTTCGTCATATTTTTACGATATAGTGTCCCTGTTATTCAAAAACTAGAACATATATGCCATTTACTTTAACGTAAAACTAAATAGGGACTGGTGGATAAGATCATGACGCATGTATGTTCATTAGTATAAAATGTATATGCTCTAGTTTTTTAATGATAGGACCACCAATATGTCAAAAGTATGACGAAAAATAGTTGCGTACTATTTACGATAGTTTGGACCTTAGGGGTATATTAATCTCTTTTTTTCTGTTCTTTTTCGTCAAACTTTCTTTGACAATCCTCCTCCTTATTTGTCTTTTTCGTTGTGTTTCTTTTTTCTTTGAAATTCATTGAACTATAATGTGAATTATATATTAAGAAAAAAAATCAAAATATCAAGAGGATTTTATATTTAAAATTGAGACTGCTTAGAGGTGATTTTGAATTGGTCGGGGGTTAGAATAGTTAATGTATATTTCATTATAGTTAAGTTACATAACTTTTTGAATGTATCATAATGTATAATCAGTGTATAGATTATGTATATAAGTAAGTTATTTTTAGTTTTTATTAGGATATCATAATGTATAGTTAGTATATCATAATACATAGTTAGCGTATAGATCATGTAAAAGTAAGTATATATGTATTTTTTAATTTATCATAAAGTATATATAATGTATACTTTTTATAACTTTTAAATATTTTTTTATGCAAATAAAAATATGGTTATATTTATCATAAATTAATTTCTTTGTTATATATATATTTGAAATTAAACAAATTAGAAAAAATGACAGCTCAATCATAAATTAATTACTTTCCTTATGCATCTTTTTTCATTTTCTTCGTGTTTTTTTATGAACCGAATATTATATATTAAAAAAAAATATCGAGAAAATTTTATATTTAAAATTTGAGATTGTTCAAAAATAATTTTGAGTTAATCAAAATTGGATAATCAAAGTATACTTATACATAATTGAGTTATATTCTATTTTTTAAGTGTATCATAGTGTATAATTAATGTATACATCATGTATATGTAAATTATATTTAAGTTTTTTTAGTGTATCATAATATATAGACACTATATACTTTCTATGATTTTTTTTATGTAAATAAAAATATGACTATTAGTTATTACTAATTACTTTATTATATATATTTGAAACTATCCCCGTAAGAAAATCTTTGGTAGAGAGCACTATTCAACAATGAGCCCCTTTCGATGTCAATCTAAATTAATCGAATTCTAATACAAATATCAAACATCGAATAAAAGAAAAAAAAAGTGCATCCTTAACAAATTTCTCTATGAAAAGTTTCTATTTTGGTTACAAAAAAGTTCGTGTTACATCAGCAAGAGCGGCGGAAGATAAAAACATTCTCCAAGTTTAAGTAAAATGAAGCATTTATTTTTAATTATAACAAACTCTAATTATTAAATGAAGATGAAAAAATATTAAAATATTAAAAAAAGTCACGTCAAATTTCAAACTCTATCTTTATTAGAGGTTTTGAATTTAAATTCACGAAAATGACTTTATTTATATATATTTGTATTACAAATAAATGTTAGTTGACCTATTGCTTGCTACAAAATTGACCCTTGTTTGTTTACTATACATTTTTAATCCTTATTATTCATTAAAGAATCTCACAATCTTTATTAAAAAGTTATTTACAAAGTGATGTTCAAAATTTTAAAAGAAAAAAAAAGGTTACAACATTGAATAGAGATTTTCAAATATTCAAAATTATAATTCTTTTTAATTAAGGCCAATTAAATTAATTAAGTAAAAAATTATATTTAATAGTCCATTTTAACCTTTCTTAGTCAAGTCATATTCAATTTTTTCAAATTATATAATTTATAATTGAATTCATAAACTTCAAACAAAAACCTCCCTCCTCCTACTTTTTTTTTAATATATAAAAATACTTAAATTTCATAGTATATTGTAAACTCGAAGAAAATAGTGATTTATTTTTATTTTTATTATCAAGTTTAAAAGTACAATCGTTGATTATTATTTTCAACATATCAATAACCACTACAATGGCAAATAAGAAACTGCTCATACTCAAGACGATCATCTAAAACATAATGTAAAAATCATTATGTTCAACATAACTAAAAAAATGTTATTTTCACGTGATTTTTTTTGAATTTTCTAAAGTTCGACAGGTCAAACATCAGATACATATAGCTGAAACTTTTAAAACTATAAAATAATATGTGTAAACTTAATTTTAAAGCGATTAATTTTTAAAATTTTATCGTTCTTGATTATAATTCGATTACTAACGATACACCGTTAGTTGAAAAAAAAGAAAAGATACATGAACTATCATGGTAGACTTGGTATTCCATTTATTATTATTTTTTCCATTGACTTGTTGTTTAAATACTTCAATTAGAACTCTTTAATTACAAATTGCACATTAAAAATATATTAGTACTAATTAATTATGAACTAAGACTAAGAAAAAGAAAAGAGCAAAGAAAAGACAAAGAAAACCGTAAAGCCTTCATTTTTTTTTTCCCAAATTTTTTTCAGAAACAAAACCCCATTGAAGGGAAGTTAAAAAATATATTTTTTTAATTTTTTTTTTAGAATAAAGTTGAAATTGTACAGAAATTGGGTTGGATTCTTGAAAGAAATCTGTGTTGGGTTGATCAAGAAGCTGATTGGAGTAAATGGTATTTGATTATCATTCTTGTTTTTTTGTTATTGGTAAAGAGCATTTGGTTGATCTTCATATGTTAAAAATGGTGTCTTCTTGAGTTTAATTTAGTGTGTATTTCATATTTCACATTGTTTTAAGAGTAAAGTTGAAGTTGAAACAGAAATGGGGTGGAAGTTTAAATTGACTGGTTATTTGTGCTGTATAGGAGTTATTTAGAAAATGGTATTTGATTGCCAACTTATTTACTTGTTTTTGTTTTTAGCTATTGGTTTACATCATTTGGTTGATCTTCATATGTTAAAAATGGTGTCTTGTTGAGTTTCATTTAGTGTGTATTTCATATTTCACATTGTTTTAATTAAGAGTAAAGTTGAAGTTGAAACAGAAACGGGGTTGAATTTTTGATGGAAATTGATTGGTTATTTGTGCCGTATAGGAGTTATATGGAAAATGGCATTTGATTGTCAACTTATTTACTTGTTTTTGTTTTTAGCTATTGGTTTACATCATTTGGTTGATCTTCATATGTTAAAAATGGTGTCTTGTTGAGTTTCATTTAGTGTGTATTTCATATTTCACATTGTTTTAAGAGTAAAGTTGAAGTTGAAACAGAAACGGGGTTGAATTTTTGATGGAAATTGATTGGTTATTTGTGCCGTATAGGAGTTATATAGGAAATGGTATTTGATTGTAAACTTGTTTAGCTGTTTTTGTTTTCAGAAATTGGTTTACAGCATTTGGTTGGTCTTCATATGTTAAAAATGGTGTCTTGTTGAGTTTCACTTAGTGTGTATTTTATATTTCACATTGTTTTAGAGTAAAGTTGAAGTGGAAATGTTGAGTTTTTGATTCTGTATTGGGCAGATTAAGAACCTGCTTCAAGAATCTATCTGATAGTATTTGATTATCATCTTGTTTTCTTGTTTTTTGTTTTTTGTTATTGATAAATAAGAGCATTTGGTTGATCTTCATATGTTAAAAATGGTGTCCTGTTGAGTTCCATTTAGTGTGTATTTCATATTTCACATTGTTTTAAGAGTGAAATTGAAAGTTGAACAGAAATGGGGTTGATTTTTTGATGGAAATTGATTGGTTAACACAAACAAATTGATATATACAACATTGGTTGATTTTCATATCTTAAATATTTAGTGCGTTTCTCATTTCCACGTTGTATCTGATGGTATTCAATTATTATCTTGTTGTTGAGTTTATTTAGAGTTTATTTCACTTGTGTTGTGGACTGTGCAATGGAATATTTTTTCTTCAAACTTTTGATCATATTCTGGTCTCATTTGCTTTAGTAATTGATTAAGGCTTGTTAATATATGTTCTTCTGCTAAGTTACTGTTTCAAATTCGAGCTTTGGTTTAATGAAGTTAAAGGAACTATTTTGATTTTTGCTTTAATTACTCTGTCTATCCAATTCTATGTGATGATTTTCTACTTGTATAGATATTAAGATGTTAAATTTGACTCATATGTTATACTACGAATAGAAAAAGAAATCAGAGTACTCTGTAAAGCTAGTTTGATATGACAAGATCATAACAATGGAATGGTGTGAAACACTTCGCAACGTCTCAAAACAAAGACAACAAAAAACGTACATTGTCTAATCTCACAAAGTGGGGTCTGGGGAGGGGGAAGGTAGAGTATAGGCAAACCTTACCCCTATCTCTGAGGTACGGAGATTGTTTCCGATAGACCATCGGGTCAAGGAAAAACAGTCCAAAGCCAAACACAAAAGAAAGTAACAAAAGTTCAAGCAACAACTCATAGTAACACACACAACGAATAGTAACGGAACCATACTGCACCGAACAATTCGATAGTCAAAGTACAAGAAATAGCAGATAGTAAAAGAAATTGAAGGATAAGAAACTACAGGAGCAATACTAGGACAACTAGTTGGACAGACAACTCGAGAATACACCACTACCTACTAACCTTCTACCCTAATCATGTACTATCTGCTATGTAGAGAGTCATAAAAATTGGGACAGATGGAGTACTAGATTTTTTCGCTTTATTCTTGGCTAATACCTTCTGAAGCTCTTGTACTCCTTAAACTAGTGTTGTGAACAACCTTTTACAGAGAAATCTCATGCATTTTACTACTAGTTGTTAGTGGTTTGCTGCTCTTAATGGTGAGCAGACTGTAACACACTCTCCAGCCGGATAAAGGGTTTAACAAATTCCACATTTTATATTGCAGTCATGGCTATTTTCTAGTTTAATGAGCTGGCAACTTTCTGCATATTTTATGTCTTCAATAAGTTCAGTGTCATGTAGCATTATCTCTATTAATTAGAAGGCTTTCTTTTATTCTCATTGCTTTATCTGTTGATATCTATATGCATTATTGTTTTTAATTGTCTTGCAGCTTCAAATTGAATTTTTAACCATTTTGCTTATGCCTAAGGCCAGATTAAAGGATTAGAAAGTGTCTGTTATGGATGATATTGCATATACTTACTGAAGAATATTACATTGTTGGATTTGCAGGCTGCTTCAGTTAGCTTAGGGGCGGGATCACTTGTTTGGGTGCAAGATCCTGATGTAGCCTGGATAGATGGGGAAGTCTTAGAGGTCAATGGTGCAGACATCAAGGTTTCTTGTACTTCTGGGAAAACGGTACGTTACAACGTCGCTTATAGCATCAGATTGCACTAAAGTAGTTAATGATAACTTGCTTCTTATGTTTAGTAATGTTCAAAAATTAGACAAGGACTCGTACTGTTCCCACCATATCTTGGGAAGTTATCAACTAAGCAGATTTCTTGTCAATTTTCAGGTGGTTGTTAAGTCTTGTAACCTCTACCCTAAAGATGCTGAAGCTCCACCTAGTGGTGTTGATGATATGACAAAGCTTGCTTATTTGCACGAACCGGGAGTCTTGCACAATTTAAAGACCAGATATGATATTAATGAAATATATGTGAGTTTTTTGGTGTCATTTCGTTGTTATCTTTTCGTTTTCCTTAAGCTTAACGTTTACTGAACTAACCTTGTAGATGGTTGTTTCAGACATATACGGGGAATATACTAATCGCGGTCAACCCTTTTAGAAGATTGCCTCACTTATATGATAGCCATATGATGGCCCAATATAAAGGTGCCGCATTTGGAGAGCTGAGCCCTCATCCTTTTGCTCTTGCAGATGCAGCATACAGGTGTGCACTGTCCCATATTTATGGATTCAAGCCCTTTATTTTGCATTTTCAGTAAGAGAATATTCCCTTTCCTTGCAGACTTATGATTAATGAAGGAGTAAGTCAATCAATATTGGTTAGCGGGGAGAGTGGGGCTGGTAAAACAGAAAGCACGAAGCAGCTAATGCGCTATCTTGCTTACATGGGAGGCAGAGCTGAAGCTGAGGGTAGAACAGTTGAGCAGCAAGTCCTGGAGGTAAGATGTGGTAGATCTTTTACCATAAATTTTAGCAGAAAGATTTGCAAAACTCTGACAGTTGGTTGTCTTGCACAATTCGATTCTAGGATTCAGGCTTAACTTTTAGATACATTTGTGCATTTTGCAGTCAAATCCTGTTCTGGAAGCATTTGGTAATGCAAAGACTGTCAGAAACAATAACTCAAGGTTAGACAGATAAAATTAGCTAAATTTTTTGAGCATCTTGTATCATCACACATGGTTGTTAATATATCTTAAACCGAGATGCAGTCGATTTGGCAAGTTTGTGGAGATCCAGTTTGACCAGAGAGGAAGGATTTCAGGAGCCGCTATCAGAACATATTTACTGGAAAGATCTCGTGTTTGCCAAGTTTCTGATCCAGAGAGAAATTATCACTGTTTCTACATGATTTGTGCTGCACCACCAAAGGTAATGCTCCAGTATTTACTTCAACAAGAACTGCTTTTGCATTAGAAGTTCTGAAACCATGGTGTTTTATCTTTGTTTTTCCATTGGAAATTCATTTCCACGCACACACATTTCTCAAAGTGAAAAAGTTCATGCTATCTAATAAAACTTAATACAGTAAGAAGTGGATTTTATCCTTGTTGAAACCATATCTATTTTTTGCAAGTGAGCTTGAAGGTAGGTGTTGTAATCAGAAAAATCTTTAGGCAACACTCTCTGCCTTGTACACCTAAATGCTTCATTCCATACGCCTGATAGAAGAATATAATTATCTTTCAATGAGAGACGTGTTCCTCATTGACTCATCCCTTGACTATATGAATCTGTCACCATAAAATGGAGGTTGAGGGGGTTCAATAAAGCCATCTCGTCATTGACTTGAGAGAACAATCTCATTGATTTTGTTGCTCCACGACAGAGAACCCGTCATCTGTGTTATTTGCAAGACAAGTCTGGTTGAATTTGGCAGTTATTCTTTCTTCTTGTATTTCGTGCAACTGGCAGAATTCTGAACCCTCGTAATCCAATGATTGCACTGCACTTTATGCTTTGAGAATCCCAAAATGAACAGAACGTATCCAAGCACTACCAGGAAACTTTATTCTATGTTAAAGCCATGTTAGTCCTAACAGAAGAATGCATGACTCTTGCTGGAATACCATGCTTTAGTTTTTCTCAGCTCATTGGGATATGCACCTTGATCCTGAAAATTCCGAAGGCTCAAAAAAAGATTGAATGAGGTCATTAACATTGAATCATCATAAGGAAGTCAAGTAGTCCGTGACTGACTAGCCGACGCTTCTGCCTTTCCACTTTCCATGTGCCAAAAAATGTACTATAGCTAATAGAACTAGAGAGCTAGGGCGAAATACTTGTAGCGATTAAAGAACGATTTAGAATAGGTCTGTGAGAAGCCTCAGATTGAATACCATAAATTGGCCAGACAGCATTTTGTAACAATTGGTACTCCTGCTAAGGAGGTGGATGAACTCATAGGTAGGGTGTTCCCATTCCCCCCTTTTTTAAAAAAAATTAGGGTAGGGGAAGGGGACTACAATGTTGGGAATCGAACGCTCGCCAACAAGGTGGGCGTTCAAGTAGCCAACCAACTGAGCTATAAAGATTCCCCTTGAGCATTCTCATTCCCAGCCTGCTAATTTTTTTTTTTTTTTTTTTTTTGGTTTGATTAAGTAAAATAATTTTATTGATAATGGTGGAAATTCTGTATACAAGCCATATACCAAAATAAGAGAACCTACACCAAAATATGGTTCTTCAGAAAAGAGATCCAATCCTGTATATAGATTGGACCTCATAAGTACACCGAAAAGAAACTAGAGACAACATACTACTCTGCATTTTTACTAATCTTGATTAAATTTAGTTACAAGACTTGGAATTTTTGCCAGTTTGATTCTGTTCTCCACTCTCAGGATATTCAAAGGTACAAGTTGGATAACCCTCGGTCATTTCATTATCTAAATCAATCAAATTGCTATCAGCTGGATGGGGTTGATGATTCAAAAGAATACCTAGCTACTAGAAGGGCAATGGATGTTGTAGGAATAAGTTCAGAAGAGCAGGTATATTTGAAAAGTTGCAGAGACAGAAAACTATATTCAAGGGTAGAATTTTAGTAAACGGTTATTTCACACTCTCGCAATTCCCCAGGATGCAATATTTCGAGTAGTCGCTGCAATTCTCCATCTTGGAAACGTCGAATTTTCAAAAGGGAAGGAGATGGACTCCTCAGCTCCCAAAGATGAAAAATCTTGGTTTCATCTGAGAACTGCAGCTGATCTGTTCATGTAAGTGATGAAATTGGCTCATTGAAGTTAATTTCCATTCTATTACTAGGCGGAAGGTTTTCTCGAAGAGAAAAAGTGCAGCACTTTTGAACTTCTAATATTTCCTAGGTGTGACATGAAGGCTCTTGAGGATTCACTTTGCAAGCGTGTTATTGTAACACGTGGTGAGACCATCACCAAATGGCTGGATCCAGAAGCAGCAGCTATCAGTAGAGATGCTTTGGCAAAAGTAGTATACTCAAGATTGTTTGATTGGTGAGCTTAAACTTTACTGGGCAGTCAGTGAATCAGACCATCACTTTTCTTCCATGTATTTGAAGCATTTACTACTCCGTAGCAGAATTTGTTAAGCAGTAATGACTTTGATTTTTTACGTATGCTCTTCAATTTCAATTTCAGGCTGGTAGATAAGATAAATAATTCCATTGGTCAAGATCCAAATTCGAAATCTTTGATTGGTGTGCTGGATATATATGGATTTGAGAGTTTCAAGACTAACAGGTGCTTGACTGGTATGCCTTTTTGTTTGGATTGTATGAGATGTGTTCTTCTTGAATGAACTGTATATAATTGCCTTAGCATATCAGCAAGCAGTTGATTATTTTATATCTTTCAGTTAATCGTGACTCTCTTTATCTTTAGCCCACTTGACAGAGGACTCATAGCACAATTGCCATAAGCATCATTAATTGTCAAGTCACAACCCTTTATTTACTATGTTCTTGTCTTTGCTTTCTGGTGCCTAATACACGAGTTATAAGCAGTTAGATGCATCTTATTTTTTCTTTATTTGGTTGTTGCCTAAAGAGAATGTCAAATTTATAAAATATTCACTTCGGTTTTGATTTTTTTGTAATTGAATTAGATGGGCTTGCAACCATTAGACTGCCATCAATGGGATGAAATTGCCCATATAATCTTAAATGGGAAATCCAGTATTGAACTTCTTGTTGAGTGAAATATCTTCTTCTGTGATCTTTCTAATTTTGTACTCTTTCCTTAAACTGCAGTATCAGTTTTTTATTCTGAAAGCCTACTAGTCATGGATCCAGTGTAGATTGCTCAATATTTCTGATGCTATTTATTCTGCAGCTATGAATCATACTTCTGATGCTCTTTATTTCTGCAGCTTTGAACAATTCTGTATCAATTTGACCAATGAGAAACTGCAGCAGCACTTCAATCAGGTTCTGGTTATTTTCTCATCTTTGAGTTTGTTGATCTATCATTACTACTGTACTCATCTCTATCATACCTGCATGTGGTCTGTCAGCATGTTTTCAAAATGGAACAAGAAGAGTATACAAGAGAAGAAATTGACTGGAGCTACATTGAGTTCATTGATAATAAAGATATTCTGGAACTAATAGAAAAGGTTTGTGCTTAGATTTGCTTTTTATATCTTACATTTGTTTACTTGTAAATGACTTCACATTATTTAGTTTCAGCTTTTTTGACCCAGTTAAAAGAAAGCTGTTCCTTGTGTACTTTGATGCAGCATGTCCAGTCAATCCCTTTTCTTACTCTCCTCCATTTCCCTTTTGTAAAATTTCTTCCATTTACATACATCAGGTTGTTTCCTTAAGAATATGTTGTCTTCTCCAGGAATTATATTGTCACTTATATTTGGTTGATCTTGGATATAAGTTCAATGTTGAAGCTGCAGCTGATAAGTTCTATTTAATTAAAAAAAGGTTGTGGAAGCTGCAGCTGATAAAGTTAAGATGAAATTCACTTAGAGGAGATGTCTGGATAACGTAATAAAAAGTCTTTCTCTACTGACTTCTGTCTGGTTTGCTTTAGAAATAAGGAAGCAAAGACAAGTGGTAGCTAAGCGAGAGTGCTTGCGGTGATGAAAAATCTTTTTATTAGACCAAACAAACAGAGGAACCGCTATTCCTCTAAGCACTTCACTGAAACTAAAAAGAACAACAAGAGCAATCCTTCAGAGTCTAAAGTTGTGAGAAAGAAGAGAGTGTTGTGAAAAAACTTTATTATTTCCTCAAGTTATTGAGATTTAAATGTCTATGTTTACATGTCCTAAAAAGGAAACGAAACCAATACAAAGCAATGCTTAATCACAATAGGGGTAAATAAGCTTCCTACTATATTTACATGTCTTCTAGAATATTCTTATACTCTCCCTCAAGTTGGCGTATACAAATTATATGTACCAAGCTTGCTATATATATTTTGTTGTGGAACGATCTAGGGACTTGATGAATATGTCTGAAAGATGATCAGTTATCCGGACGAACCCTGTGATAATGTCTCCTCCGAGTAACTTCCCTTTGACAAAATGACCATTAATCTCTATGTGTTTAGTCCTCTCGTGAAATACTGGATTCGATGCACTGTGAAGTGCAACTTCATTTTTACACACAAGTTCCATTTCTTTAATCTCTCCAAATTTCAACTTCTTCATTAGTTGCTTGATCCATATGAGTTCACATATTGCCACTGCCATAGCCCGATGTTTTTCTTCTGTGCCAGATCTAGCTATCACATTTTGTTTCTTACTTTTCTGAAAAATCAAAATTCACCAACTATAACCTAGAATCTAGAAGTGGATCGTCTGTTATAGGGTGACTGTCCATCTGCATCTGAATATCTAACGGTTTTCTAATGTCCTTAGCCTTCATAAAGTAGTACTTTCCCTTGAGCAGATTTTAAGCATTGAAGAATGTAAATAACTGCATTCTGGTGACCGTCACCTGGGAGAATCTAAGAACTGACTTACAACATGAACTGTAAAGGCAATGTCAGGTTGACGCATAGTGAGTTAATTCAACTTCCCTACCAACCTCCTGTATCTTCCAGGATCACTAGGAGGTTCTCCCTGGCCTGGTAGAAGTTCTAACATTTGAATCCACTGGAGTATCAGTAGGCCTGCAATCTGTAGTGGAGCTGGGAGAATTGAGCACCTTTCACCAATCATTTTTCCTGTACCGAGGTCTTTTTAACAAAGAAGTTATAAAAGGAGGAGATGAAACAATATAATGTTCTAGCCATATGACGGATCGTCAGAAAGTTAAAAGGACAACCAGGGACCAAAAGAAAATTATTAGAGTCAAGGAAGGTAAGGGATTGGATTGACTAGCTCTGGTTGTCATGGCTTGAGAACCATTAGCTAAGTAATAGTGGGAAGGGATTGAAAATAAGTAATATTAGACAATAAAGATTTGTTACTAGCAATTTGGTCAGAAGCACTTGAGTCCATGACCCAAGGACCAAGCAATAAAATAAATCTTTTGAGAGAAAAAAAGACATATTTTCCGAAAAATACACTGCAGGTCGAGGGTTCTTTATTCTCTAGGGGTCTGGTGAATATGCCAGTACCACCAATAGGATCGGAACCCTCATCTGACCCTACGCAAGAATTTCCACTGCAGTTGGGTCCATGCGCTCTCACGCCCCATCTGCAGCTTAGATCTCCGTCGCCACGCGCCTCATGCGCTGGCGGATGTTGAGTTTCCAGCATTACTTTCCAGTGGTCTTGCTTCTTCATTCTGAGGTTGTTCATATGATTTTTCCTGATTCCGACCATTTTCCGGTGATCAGATCTACTTTTTCCTGTAATAGTGACTAATTTTCCAGATTCCAGTGACAACATTAAGTCTCGGACCAGAATTCACTCTAATTTTTGGACACTAATAACACTCTATTTTTTGCTTCGACCCCTCGTGTTTCTCGGATCCGATGTTTTTGCTACTAAATCTATGGTTTCCAGCAACCCAAACCATGGTGTCACCACAAAACCTTTGGTAGGTAGTGCGAACTACTTATCTTGATTTTTTCTGTTTAGCTATGGTGTAAAGGACAAGGTGTTTAGGATCACTTGTTCAAACATGCTAAGGATATTACTGAAAATGATAGGGGGCAAATAGAAGAAGATTGATGCTTAATTGTGTAGTCTGTTGTGGAAATCTGTAAATTCAAAGTTAATGTCGTTGTCCGACTATTCCAAGCTTGCTTCTTAGTTTGAAAAAAGGCTCGTGGGCTATACACAAATGACATGTCCCACTTTTATAAGATGATTTCTCGGTTTACCTACCTTAAAAAGCACGATTCGGATATGTTTACTTAGGACAGGAATAGGCAATGAAAT
Source organism: Solanum chilense (assembly GCA_032847665.1). Taxonomy (NCBI): domain Eukaryota; kingdom Viridiplantae; phylum Streptophyta; class Magnoliopsida; order Solanales; family Solanaceae; genus Solanum; species Solanum chilense. The sequence continues at coordinate 3,473,902 of CM064968.1, read as the reverse complement.
GTGTTGAATTTTTGGAGCACCGCCAGAAGTTGTTTTTAGTTGTTAAACTTGCTGGACTAAAATCTGATTTTGACGAAGTGCGGGATCAAATTTTGGCTAGCTTAGCAATCAAAGTAGAAAATATATAAACGAGAGGTTATGAAGGCTGAGATATGTAAAAATTTCGCAATTTCAGCAAGAAAAACCCAGAAACTTTATTTTAGTATTAAAGGCTGAAATCACATTTTTTCTGTAAGTTGGCTCAACCCGAGGGAGCTAAGTGACTGAAATCTTGTTTCCGGCAAAGATATCTGCAACAGATGTTCCATACAAACCTCCCTTTTGTGTTGATTTTGATTTCATTCTCTAATTTCCATAGTTTTTTATTGATGGACCAAGAATTAATTTTCTACTTTGTTCCTCCAGTAACATATTTTAACAGTTCTTTCTCTTGCTCAGAAACCAGGAGGTATTATAGCACTCCTTGATGAAGCTTGGTAAGCTGATTTTGAATAAAAATCTATATTTTTCAGTAGATTTTGTTATTCTTCATTCTCATTGTTTAGATGGTCCAAACATCCTTTCTGTTTACCCTATTTATAGTCATTTCGTAGGGCTTAGGATATTCAGACTACTGTTGTTTTGTTTTTGCAGTATGTTTCCAAGATCAACTCATGAAACGTTTGCACAGAAGCTCTATCAGACTTTCCAAAATCATAAACGATTCAGCAAGCCCAAGTTGGCTCGTTCTGACTTCACTATTTGCCATTATGCTGGTGATGTAAGTCTTCTCATCCACTGTAAAAAATTTTGAGCTTAAATCTTAAACTTTATTTTGAAGCTGTGGGTAATATTACATTTTCTTTTCTTACAGGTCACATATCAAACAGAATTGTTTCTGGATAAAAACAAAGACTATGTTGTTGCTGAACATCAGGCACTCCTGAGAGCTTCAAAGTGTTCTTTTGCATCTAGTTTGTTTCCAAAATCCGTGGAAGAATCCTCAAAACAGTCAAAGTTCTCTTCTATCGGTTCTAGCTTCAAGGCATGTTGCTTCTGTTTTCTAGTGTATTTTGCTCCTTTTTTTTATATATGCAATTAGACCGAGATATATGGAATCATCACATGTTCTTTTCTATACTTTGCAGCAACAACTGCAGTCTTTGCTTGAAACTCTGAATGCAACGGAACCCCATTATATTCGATGTGTGAAGCCAAATAATCTGCTAAAGCCCTCTATCTTTGAGAATCACAATGTTCTGCAACAGCTGTGCTGTGGGGTAAGGAAATGTGTTGATTTTTTTCCAAATTGGTGGCATATATATGAATGGAAAATTTGTTCTCACTGTTTTTCTTTCTGTAGGGAGTGATGGAAGCAATAAGAATAAGCTGTGCTGGATATCCTACTCGGAGACCCTTTTATGAATTTTTAGATCGCTTTGGCATCCTTTCGCCTGAAGTTTTAGATGGAAGGTACCTATTATTTACCTTGTACTGTTTGATCAGATTGTCAATGTGCTGTGATTTTTTCTGACTAACTCATGACAGTACGGACGAGGTCACTGCATGCACGCGCCTTTTAGAGAAAGTAGGCCTTCAAGGATATCAGGTAATACATTACTCTATTAGATGTTATAGTGTAAATATGAAGCAATTCAAACTTTTCCAGTTCATTTCTGTAATTTTGGAGTCTTATTAATTTCAGGTGATAACCTCACTTGATAGGAAGTCTGTTTTATCTCTTTTAACTGACATTTATCTAGCACATTTTAGCACATTCTTCATTCAGTAAAATGTTTAAAGAATTTCAGTGGTTCCATTTTGCATTTGTTGCGCACCTGAATCCTGTCGGGCTTTTGGCAGGTCAGATATTTGGTGAATAATAAATCTGTAAATTTTTTCGCCTTTCTGGTGGCCTCCTCTCATTGCTATGTGTACTTCCTTTCCTTCTTAGCATTTCTATATTCTAGGTATTATTGGTTAGATTGTTCAGTTGTATTATATGCTCATCTTTCTTGTTTTTTCTTGTAATTTCATGGATGCACTGTGATTTTTTTAGTTTTTGAAATTTTCTAGTTTTGGGTCTTTACTGATTATGATAGTGTGTATCCCTTTCATAAGTATAGTATTTTTTTCATCTTCTTCCCAGTGTTCTTTTGGTTCTTTTTCTATAATCATATGCAGAAGATGTTGGCTTTAAAAACCACAAGCATCATCTTTAATGTCTGGAACATATTTCATACTTTCCTTGTCTTTTTACTAGGTCAAATGTAGAATATTTCATTCTTATAATGATCTAAAAAGGCAAAATAAATAAATAATCAGAATCCCTCTGGATTTCGTGTGTGAGATGTCTTCCATGTGGAGGAGGCTTCAGGAAAGCGAATCATTTGTCCATTTTGCCTTTGCAGATTGGTAAAACAAAAGTATTTCTAAGGGCTGGGCAGATGGCAGAGCTAGACAGTCGCAGGACAGAGGTGCTAGGGAGATCGGCGAGCATCATTCAGAGGAAAGTTCGTTCTCACATGGCTCGAAGAAATTTTACATTGTTACGTCAGTTGGCAATAAGGATACAATCGATGTGCAGAGGTATTTCATTTGCTATGCGCTTGGCTTTTGGGTTCGTAGATTAAAATCTATCAATGTTTTCATTTCTCATTGTTGTTACAGGAGAACTTGCTCGACGTGTATATGAGGGTTTGCGGAGAGAAGCAGCTTGTCTGAAGATCCAGACAGACATGCGCATGCATCTTGCTAGGAAGGGTTACAAAGAATTGTGCTCTGCTGCCATTTCAGTTCAGACAGGAATGCGTGGGATGGCTTCACGCAATGAAGTTCGATTCAGGAGGCAGACAAAAGCTGCCATTATCATTCAGGTAAACTTTTTGTAAAGGGAAGAATAATTCTTTGAAATTTTGAGAAATTTTTCTAATTTAGGATCAACAGACTATTTGGAATAGTTATCCTTGCTGTTATTGCTCTACCTTTTTAGTAACTTAATGCCTTGGAAGCTGTGATTCACACTTTATAATGATCCTCATGCTATATGTACAGAGTCATTCTCGTGCATTCTTAGCCCGATTGAAATACAAGAAACTCAAGAAAGCTGCTATTACCACTCAATGTGCTTGGAGAGCTAGAGTCGCTCGTGGAGAACTACGGAAACTTAAGATGGTAATATTTCATTCGTCATTTCCTCTTTATCCTTTTTATTGATCCAGAGGTTCTTAGCTGCTACAGCCTCTGTTAGCATCTGTATTATGAGTTGATACACAGTTAAAATTTCTCGGAAATGTATTAGATTACTGTATGCTTAAATCCTGTAGAGACCAACTGCTGTTATGCTTCCCACTGCTCATGCTTACGTCAAATTTAGACCTCTAATTTCTCTTTCATGCTTTAGGCCATTTGCACTTAGAGTGAATAGTTTGAAGGGATCAGCATTAACTTCTAATAAGCATTTTAAGTAACTGGACTGCCTTCAAAAACTTGCAAGCTAATGTGTGTCTAGTACACAAGTGGAAATGTGTGTCTAGTAAAAATTAGGGACTCATTTTTTTCCATTTGAAGTTGAAAAAAAAAGAATAGGGACTCATTTTTTGCAGCCAGTTGGAGTCTTTGAGTACATAAGTAATGCCATGCAGCTAGAGTTGCATTTTATTGAATTCCCCTATGGCCAAGTCGACTTTGCTTTTTAGATCCATGAAGTGTTGTGCAAGACAGATAAGTTTCAATATATTTTGTATATTTATCCAGATTTGATTTATCTCACATATAAGTGCCAGCTCATTTTACATCCAATTGTTAATATCTTCCAGGGAAATCCCCAGTTTTAAATTTATTGATACTGAAGGTTAGAAAGTCAAGTTTATGCAATTCATGCGCGATGCTCAGTTTAAAGAAACAATGTGATAATTTGCCTGCTTGATAAAATTCACCCTTTCTTTATTACTACACTTTTGAATGAATATCTATTGTTTGTTTTCAAACAGTTTCATTTTTGTTCGGAGTTCCATTCTAACTTATTTCTGCATAGGCTGCAAGGGAGACTGGTGCGCTTCAAGCTGCAAAGAATAAATTAGAGAAGCAAGTTGAGGAATTAACTTGGAGACTTCAGCTGGAGAAACGCATGAGGGTAATTCTTTATCTTAAGATGCTGCTGTGCCATATTCTTGTACTATAAAGGATTCAATCATATAGAACATACAATGCCCTAGAGGAACTCAATCTTGAAATAATGCTGTATGACTAGAAGTATTTGCTTCTGTCGAAGTGGAATTCTGTCTCCACCACTGTATGCTTTTAAGAGTCTGCCTTCTAGTTTTAACAATATAATTCTGTTTTTGTAGGCTGACATGGAAGAAGCAAAAACACAAGAAAATGCAAAACTGCAATCAGCTTTGCAAGAAGTTCAACTTCAGTTCAAGGAAACAAAAGAAATGTTTGTCAAAGAACGTGAAACTGCAAAAAGAGCAGCAGAGGAAGTTCCTATTAATCAGGAAGTTCCTGTTGTTGATCATGAAATGATGAACAAACTTAGTGTTGAAAATGAGAAACTAAAGGTAGGTTTGTTGAAACAAGGGAGTTTTAAGTGTAAACGACTTTCTTGTATTCAGGACAGCTACTTGCATTCAACTCTTGATGCTCCTTTTTGTTTTTGATTTCAGTCTTTGGTAAGCTCTCTAGAACAGAAGATTGATGAGACAGAAAAAAAGTATGAAGAGACGAGCAAACTTTGTGAGGAGAGGTTGAGGCAGGTGTTGGATGCAGAGTCTACAATTGTTCAGTTGAAGACTACTATGCAAAGGTTTAGTGAGCTTATGTCATAACTCATAAGTAGCTTGAATGGATAATTTTATGGCAATTTATTTTTATACAGACTGGCTCGTGAGTATAACTCAATGTAATTCATTTCCACTCCTCATTGCATTTTCTGGTTATAGGTTCCAGGAAAGGAATTTTGATTTGGAATCTGAGAACCAGATTCTTCAGCAATCTTTGTTAGCCCCAGCCAAGCAGGTTTCAGATCATTCACCTAGTCTGGCTTCCAAGGTATCTGCCTTAAAAATTCCATTATTCATTAGTTTCTTTTCCTTCCCTCTTTCCGTTTGACAAATTCTGCGTAATCACACACTATTATGTAGGTGCAGATAGAAGAAAATGGCTACCACCTCAAAGAAGAAACTAGAACCAATGTAAGACACTCTTTTTTTTTGTCATCCTGCAACATCATGTGAAGTACAGGTGACAAATAAGCAGGTTTGGTCAAACTTGGGTGGGTCAAATCTATAAACAGAGCATGATACAATCAACATAATAGTTTGGTTGGGTGAAATACAACAACAGCAACAGCATACCCTGTGAAATCCCACAAATGGGTTCCGGAGAGGGTAGAGTGTACGCAGACTTACCCTACGTCATGGAGTTAGAGAGTGTGTTTCCGAAAGATCCTTAGCTCAAGTGCAGCAAAACCAAATTGCATCAAATAATGGTCATAATCCATCCAGCCCAACATGACCCAACCTTTTCTCCTTTTTATTTTGGCTTTTCAGAAAAAAGTATGTAAAATATATATTTATTAGCTTAAGTCTTCCAAATTTACTTAATTGTTAATTCCCAATCCCCAAACTTCATTTCGTATGCTCGGGTTTGTGTTGCATTTTGACCTGTTGAGTTACACTATTTTGATCCATTTTGACTCAATAGTTTGATGGGTCATTCTGTATAAGATCCTTGGGTCAAATAAAAAGGTATCATACTTCAACACCTTTGAACTAGGGCGGATTGAGTGGATTACTAAAAAATGGTTGATTTTTCCACACTAATGTTTAGATGATTGACTTTGCAGGATCCACCGGGTTCAACACCTGCTAAAAAAGTTGAAACCCCTAATAGCAAGTCAAGGAAACCTCCTATTGACCGTCAACGTGTATGTACTTCCTGGCGAACCTTTTGCGTCAAATTTCTTAATATTTGGCGGAGAAACATTTTATAAACCGATATCTTGGTGAACCATGCTGCAGGAAGACATTGGTGCACTCATTAACTGTGTGATGAAGGATGTTGGATTCAGTCAAAGCAAGCCTGTTGCAGCTTTTACCATCTACAAATGTCTTCTTCACTGGAAATCTTTTGAAGCAGAAAAGACTAGCGTGTTTGATCGTTTAGTGCAGATGATTGGTTCTGCCATTGAGGTAACTAAATGGAGAATTGCAACTAATGACTTTGAAACAATGATAGAAACAATGCAGTAAAATGTGTTTACCCAGTTATATTGAAATATGAAACTAAGATGGAAAATAACTCAAAGCTTCAACAGAATTTCATTAGCTATTCCTGATTTCACTCAACTACCTGCTGACAGCATTTGATAAAAAACAAATAATCGACCTGCTTCCACCTCTGATTGTCGCAAAGCATTTATATAAATCATCATTTGGGAGAGAGTCACTATGATGTTCATCAATAAGAGCAGCGTTATAACTTATCCCGAAGACAAAAAGATTTATCAGTGTTATAATCTCATTATCATATTTGCACCAAATCATTTGGATTAGTTTTAGTTGTTTTATAGCAGTTCAATACACTTATTGATGTAAATGATTTTTCATTGGTGTGATGGAAAATCTTATGATAACATGTCTAGAAAAATCATTTGGTGGGTGCTCAAGAAGCAAGAAATTCATACCAACTATATGAAGGATATGTACAAAGGATCATCACGGTCTAAAGAGTTGGTGATAGAGGAGGATTCTGTAAAAATGGGTTTACACCAAGGATCTACCTTGAGCCTGGTACTTGGTGATGGATAGTTCTATGGTGCATGCTTATTGCTTATGATGGAGTGTTATCTGGCAAAAACAGCGAGAAAGTCGACCAGAAGTTAGAATTATGGAGAATCACTTAGTAAGGGTTTAGGATAAGTAGAACTAAAACAAAGTATATCTCGCTGTAAGTGTATCCCTGATAAAGAAGAACGACGGTGAAGTGAGATTTGACACTACTATGGTGCCTACATTAAAATAATTAAGACTGCAAGTATTTCAGCTCCTTACCTTAATTACTGTGAATGCCATTATAACCTGCATTGTTATTAAAGTATATCTGTGACATTCTGCTGCTTTGTGATGAAATCTTATAATCTTCAAAAAATGACTCCTAAGGTGATACGAAGATAGAAATGCGATTAATTTCTTAAATTTGGAGGTTCATGTTTCAGTAAACTTAATACAAACTAGAATATGATGAGAAATCTGCTTATTGCAGAATCAAGATAGTGATGACCACATGGCATACTGGCTGTCAAATACCTCGACATTGTTATTGCTAATCCAAAAAAGCCTGAAGCCAGACAGTGCAATTGGTGCGACTCCTACCCATAAACCACAGCCTGCAACATCCCTGTTTGGGAGAATGACAATGGTATGAGAACTTTTCATGTTGAGTTAGTTCTTCTTTAAAACTGATTTAGAGTACTAAAATCGTAGCTATAGTAGTTTTGCTCCCATGTATGTACTAACTGATTTTGCTGTTCTTGTTTTCAGGGATTTCGCTCGTCCTCTCCTGACATCAATCTTGCTGGAGTAGTGCACCAGGTTCAAGCAAAATACCCAGCTCTGCTTTTCAAACAGCAGCTAACAGCATATGTCGAGAAAATGTATGGAATTATTCGTGATAACTTGAAGAAAGAGTTAGGGTCACTTCTTTCCTTGTGTATCCAGGTATGTTGAATTTTACAAACTGCAATCCACCGTCTTCAATAAAAATTGTGAACGTTATATTAAAATGAAAATAGTGGGGAGAGTACAAGATTTTCCTCTTATACAGGTGAATTTGTTTTAAGTAATTATGTGTTTAAAATGTTTTCCTTCTACTGTTCGATGGGATAATATATGATATGTTGAAAATTCAGGCACCGAGGACCTCCAAAGGAAGTGTGCTAAAGTCTGGTCGATCCTTTGGCAAAGATTATTCAATAAATCACTGGCGAGGAATAATTGAATGCCTTGATTCTCTTCTCTGTACTTTGAAAGAAAACTTTGTAAGGCCTCACAGACCTATTCCTGTTTCACTATCTTTTTAGTTATAAGGAAATCTAATATTTCTGCCTTCCATTCTCAGATGCCTGCGATTCTTGTTCAGAAGATATTTAGTCAAGCCTTTGCATACATGAATGTACAGCTCTTCAACAGGTGACCGGGGTTTTCTTATTTAAGTTGTCTTTAGTTCTTTGTCAATTTAAGCTTTCTAATCTCATTTAAATTATGCAATCATAGTTTTCTTCTTCGCCGGGAGTGTTGTACATTCAGTAATGCAGAATATGTTAAATCTGGCTTGGCTGAGCTAGAGCTGTGGTGCTCCCAAGCAAAGGAAGAGGTAATTTATGGTTCACTGTTATCACCTAAATGAATTTTTTTTGGATCTAATTCCTTTTTTTGTTTCATTTATTCCTGGCTTGCAGTATGCTGGCGCATCCTGGGATGAACTCAAACATATACGACAAGTTGTTGGATTCTTGGTAATGTTAATATATTTCAATCTTTCTTTTAATATTTTTTCTTCTAGTATCATTGATTAGAAGTAGCCACATAACTTACCACAAACCAAGTTTTCAACTCTGACCTAATGCTGAAAGAGTAGGACATGAGCCAATTTGCATATCCGCACTGCAAGGTTATTAAATGCTAGATTTTATGAACCCTTACATGTTCATTTATCTCTTAACATATATTACATGGATATTGACTTCTTCAACGTGTTGCCTCACTATTATTTGATTCTGGTAGTCTAAGTTGTTCTGGTTCCGTCAATCTATCTAAATGTGACATCAGTATTTCCTTTATCCTTTTTTATTTTTGTGAAGTTCTATTTCAATCTCAGGTCAAAGTGTTTGAGCAAGTAGATATGGTTTATTGTGTAAGAGAAAAGTTCTGAGACATCGTGTCTGGAAAAGTAGAAAGCGGAACTGCTGAAGTTTCCCTGAGATTCTTTGATTACTTGCTAATTTCTTGGGCTTCAATATAAGCATTATGACTATTATGACTTGGCTGTTGCAAGATAATTGTTGCCTTTCCTTTTTTCTTTAGAAATATACATATGCAGTGTGATCCACAATTGATATGGAGTTTTCTGTTAATTGTTCCTCTTTTGCAGGTTATACATCAGAAGTACAGAATTTCGTATGATGATATCACTAATGATTTGTGTCCTGTAAGTCGGTTTTCTCTAACAACATTAGCTTTGCTCTGAGTCCAGTGGAAATGCATTCTACTTGGTTTATCAATTTTGTCTTTTCTGGTTTCCATTTCATCGAGCATAGACCATATCAGCTTCCTTAAAATGTGAAATTCTGGTTTTACAGGTTCTCAGTGTCCAGCAACTTTACAGAGTTTGTACTCTTTACTGGGATGACAAATACAATACACGAAGTGTCTCCCCAGATGTAAGTTATGCATGGCCGATGGTATTTTTCCGATGGAAGTCCTACCTGTGCATGTTCATATCAGTCATAGTTGAATGTTGAGGGAATTTCTTTTTTCCTGACAGGTCATATCTAACATGAGGGTACTTATGACAGAGGACTCGAACGACGCCGAGAGCAACTCTTTTTTGTTAGATGATAACCCAAGGTGAGAAACTATTCAATGTTTGGAAAAGTTATGTCATCCTCTGCCAAATTTGGATGCTTCTTTATGTACAATGTGGGTTTTGTAAGTGTGCTCTTTATTGCACAAAAGCATAAATGAAGCTTAAAGGAACTTCTCATATTCCTCATTTTTTTCCTATTGTGCTCGGATTCTTCAAATATGTCACCACGTGCGTGTCAAATCCTCCAAGAGTAGTGCATTCTTGGAGGATCCAACACGGCCACGCCATCATTTTTTGAGAGTCCGGACAGCATAGTTCTTTTGTATTGCCTTAAAACATCACCAGTTCCCTTCATTCAAAATTATCAGAGAAAATCATAATGGGAGCCCTCCATACTTCGCCATTTCCGGGATAACTCCATTGTCCAGGGTTGTGAAGTCGCTCTATAACACAAGAATTCTGCGGCACATTATTTGATGGAAACAGCTTTCTTCGGCATTTTTGTCTTTCATATTCTCTCTTCTTCCTGTTTTCATGTCTCCCCTCTTCAGTAAACAATATCAATAAGATCTTAATTCTATGGATCATATTTCCCATGATAAACCTCAAGTGCTTCTTGTTATTAGGATAGCCATGGCTGCAATAATATCATCTGTGAAGCTTACACCCGTGGACACACCTACTTTAAGATTGAATTTCCACACCAAAAATCCAACCAAAAATTGTACCTCTAATTCCCGGCGTGAAGCCAATGAAGTGAAGTCCTCTTTCCTTATAATCCCTTCCCATCCGCTTACTATACTCTCTCTGTTCCATTTTATATGACACTCTCTCTGTTTGAAAATATGGCATGTTTCTATATTAGGAAATTATTAACTTTGAATGCCAAAATTTTCCGGTCTTCTTTCTTATGGTGAAAGGCCACAAAGCAGAGCTTTCAAATTTTCCAGATAAGAGCAATTGAACAGTTTTCCCAAAACAAAAGGATTGATTGAATTATCTTATTTAGGACAAACCTAATGGAGTTAATGGATTTACCTAGGTTAGTTTATGGGCTTAGTGGTCAGAGCAAGCACAACACTCGTAATCCTTATTACATGCTTTTATAATCATTAGAATTATCGTGACATCTTTAAGACCGTAAGTCGTAAGGGTAATTTTGAGAAATGAGAAATGGTTATGCAGGGGGGTTTGTTATTTTCTTTCGCACCACCATATGCTTCTTATGGAAGATCTCTCATCATTTTCTCTAATTCGCGTTTACTTATGGGGGGATACAGAACTAGGACATGAAGTATGTGGTTATGCAGCTCTTGTTTCTTCCATGCTCTAACTGCAAACTTTTCCTGATCGAAAAGTTTGAATGCATTCAATTACAACTACTGCTACACTTTAATCCCAAACAAGTTGAAGTCGGCTACATGGATCTTCACTGATCATGTCACTCACAGAACAACAGTATACTTTAACAAAAACATTAAGTACAACAAGTTCCCTGTAATTCTACAGACATATAAACGTTAACCAGTCTAAAGGACTCCTAAAAACACGACCTAAAGTAAATGTGCTAACATGACTGAGTTGATTCAAGAAGCTAATTCTAACAAGTGCATCTTTTCAATTGCAGCATCCCATTCTCAATTGAAGAAGTTTCAAATTCACTTCAAGTCAAGGATTTCACAGATGTAAAACCTGCAACCGAACTTCTTGAGAATCCAGCCTTCCAATTTTTACATGAGTGAGGCCTAGGAACACCAAGATTTTCTCATGTTTGCGCGAAAATTCTAGTACCATCCTCGACAAGCATCCTCGATTTCTTGTACATTCATCTTTTCCTAGTTCAGTTTTTTTTACCAATGTATCTTGATGTAATATAATTTTCTTTTGTTTATAGTCGTAACAATTCATAGCAAAAGGTGTAGTGTGTAAGCAGTTGAGCTTTGTATCTCTTTTGGTGTAGGCAAAGAAAAGCATATTTGGTTATATTGAATGGTGTAAATGTTTTGTATCCTTGTCCAATTTATATTTGTAAATGCCATGGGGTATTGTTTTGGAGTTTTCTGAGAACAAAACACCATGTTGGACTTCTATGTTGGAGGTCTCGAGTTCGAAATCCCTTGCCAGCAAAAGCAAGGGGTTTGTCTTCTGGTCGAGCTCGAGCCTGGTCCGGGTTACCTTGTTATTGCATAAGAGCAGGAATTTTATCCTGTGCGCATCCAAAGGGTAGCGGCTGCGGGTTTCCCTTGTCATAAAAAAAAAAATACTATAATTTCATGAATGATATGTTGCATGAGCCCGTTTGTTGATCTTCGTTCAAGAGTTTATGAAAGTATGTCTGTTACCTTTGTCTATAATTTCCTGAATGATATTTTGCCTTCTTCGTCTTTGATGAACTTCACTTGATCTAAATCCTCCCAAAAAGTTAAAAGTCAGTTTTATCTTTTTTCTTATTACATATTATCTAATAATCTATATGTACATTTATATAATATTCTTTATTATAAATAGTGTATAAATATCAAAATATTTTGTCAAAATCTTTAGAGCAATAATTGATGATGATTCTAATTCTATAAAAATGATTCATTATTATATTATCTTACTACTCTGTGTTCAACAATACTTTGTTCAGTATGAACTTTGCACATTTTGTAAGTAGCTATGACTATATCATCCTTTGAATATAATAAATATAATTAATGATCAAAGTACAGTAGGAATTAATTGTAAATTATCCATTGATTTGAAGTAGACAAGTATTGTTAGACATCTCAAGATAATATAGTGGATAATTATTGTTGGACTGAACGAGTAAAAAAATGAAAAGGTAATTTTACAAAGAAAGTTGTGTTGAATTCCATTTGCTAATCCATCTTTTTTTCTTGGTTAAGCTTTGGGGAATTCTGATGTAAGCTTTGATTTGTTGATTCTTGTGCCTCTTATAGTTGCTAGGGTTTAATATTCTTCAACATTGAATTGGAATTGGAATTTTTGGTATAAAGTGCATTTGATTTTAGGTCTTTTCGATATCGAGTGAATAGGTTAAAAAAAATTAATTTATGACTATTTTGCGAGTTTTATACCTAAACTAGTTTATTGAACCCAAGTCTTGTGATACTATTTGGTAGTTTTGATACAAATTGATGTATTTGTTGGAATTGGAAGGGGGGTAATGGAGTATTATGTGAATGATTTTGAAGATGCAATGCTTAGTGATACTCGAAAAGTTTCAAGTTGGATCGTGGAACATTCTTGTTCGGATTATATGTTGAAGGTAAATTTTTTTTTTTCCTGATTATAATTTTATAGTATTGAAGTGCTGATATGTGTGTTCTTGCAGAGGCTGAAACTTCGGGCTCGTTCTACCATAATACAACCATCATCCTCTATAACGACATTTCACTATGACGGCCATTCTTTGGAGCTGATTATAGTTTATCAAATTATGTTCTCTGTAACAGTATTTCGCTATAGCAACCAAAAAGATATCGTTTGGCTGTAATGGATTTAACACATAACACAGGCGGATGTCTGCATTACTCCAGTTGATGTTAAATTCTTCGACAGTAACATTGGTAAGGTAAAATTTACTTAGTCTCTACCCAGTTTTACATTTCATATTGAGATTCTAAAAGTTTTGTTGTTATCTAAACCTCTGGCTCTCAAAATCTCTTTATATTGACAAAGATGTTTAATTAGTATATTACCAAAAAAGAGCATGGTTATAAGGGGTAATTTTACATACAGTCTGATAACTAATTGTAGTTGAATTCAATTGAACATACAATAGTCCGTATTTGAATTACTTTGAGGAGCTAAAAAAATGAAAGCATCCAAGATGTTGGGAAATAGAAGTCGAAGTAGCTAAGGAGAAATCACCAAGAAGCTGGAAAAATGCACTGTGAGGGAGCACCTCCGCGTCACAGAGTTAGCTCAACCTATTCGAAATGTGCAGAGAGGGAAGAATCACGTGCTTTATTTTTAGACTATAAATAGTCCAGCCATCTTATTTTATCATTATTAAGTTTTTGAAAAACGAGAGAGCACAATTTGGGCGATTCTGCGTACATCTCTAGGGCTTTTCTTCAACTCTTTCTCTTAGGTAAACACTTTTATGATCCTTGAACATTTTTGTGTTTGAAATCCCCCTTTTTGTAACCGATTTAATTGTTACTAATTAATATTTGCAACTGTTAAACTTAGTTTTTTGCCTTTCCTGAGATTTGAACGACCTCATTGTTCTCAATCCATTTTATTGACACTCTTGAAAGTTGCTGCTTTTCGCCTACACCTGCGTATAGTCGATGCTATTTTTCTTGAAAGTAAAATTGGCATTGGTATTAGTAGTTGGCACGGAATTGCTTTTTTCCTCTTTTATCGCTTGTAATATGTGTGGTTTATTATTTGTCATATTCAGATTGAAATGAACCTGATGAAGATAGTTGAGTTTGAGGAAGGATGGTATATTATACAGGAGGGAATCGAAAAAGCAAAGAGAATTCTGGAAGGACAGTCAGAATCATTCAGGGGTGACGAATACATGATGTTATACACGTATCCTTAACATTTCTTGTAATGATAAAACAATGAATTCAAGTCTGATATTATTTTTTGAGATTTTAGTAGCTTTTTACTATATATAAAATCGGTGTTGAAAGTCTTGCAGCTGAAAGGTTACATCCACCCCCAGGATGAAGCTTCTCCTTAATTTGAAGAGTAGACTTGTATATGATATGTGTTATAGGAAACCACCTTCTTACAGTTACGCTTCGCAGCTGTATGATAAGTACAAGGAAGCACTTGATGAATACATCAATTCTACAGTAAGAAGCATTAACTCTCTCTTATGCTACAGTATTTTTGGAGAGCCCGAGCAACATATTTTGTCATAATCTGGCCAACATATTGGTGCTAGTCAACATTGTTGCTTATCAGTTTTGTAATCTGTGTTTGTATTCATTATTAGGTTCTGCCTGCTTTGAGAGAGAAGCAGGATGCTGAGCTTATGTTGAGGGAGCTTGTGAAGAGATGGGAGGATTATAAACGTATGCTCAGGTGGCTCTCTATATTCTTCCATTATCTTTCACGGTATTATATTCCTCGAAGATCGCTACCTACACTGAACGATGTTGGTCTGACATGCTTCGACAATTTGGTTTGTTTCTTGCCAATCCTAATTTTCAATAAGAATTCATCATATCATTGTTGTGTGGTCAAAACTTATTTCTGTTTTTTCGTTGACAATAGGTTTATAAGGAGTTGAGCAGTAAAGCTATAAATGCTGTTATTATGTTGGCAAGTATCATATCTCTTATTTTTGTTTTCATTTTTCCCGAGTCTTGTTATACTATGTATGCTAGTCATGAGGGTCTGATTTAAGAGTTTGCTCGTGTCAGATTGCAAAAGAACGTGAGGATGAGAAGATAGATAGAGCATTATTGAAGAATGTTCTAGATATCTTTGCTGAAATTGGAAGGGAGGATTATGTGAATGACTTTCGAGATGCTTTGCTTAGAGATACTGCAGCTTATTATTCTCGGAAAGCTTCAAGTTGGATTGTGGAAGATTCTTATTCGGACTATATGTTGAAGGTACAACTCATTGGTTATTGTTTTAAGTTGCCAGAGTAAATTGTGACACCCATGAGCTTTGCTAACACAGGTGGAAGAGTGCTTGAAGAAAGAGAAGGATAGAGTGTCTCATTATCTCCATGTTATTACCGAGAAAAAACTTCTGGAGGTCAGCATTGTTTGTCTTCTCTTAAAAAAATCAGACCTTGTTTATGTTGAAAAGCTTCCTTTAGTTGGATTTGTTTTGAATGTTGAGACCAAATTTGTGCTGCAGAAAGTGAAACACGAATTGTTGGTTGTGTATACCGATCAGTTACTTGAGAAGGAGCATTCTGAATCCCATGCTTTGCTCAGAGATGATAAGGTATTGGTTACTTTTTTTGCTATTCACTATTAGTTTTCTGGCAGTTCTGGTTAAATGCTATTTGTTAGTCTCTCTCTCTTTGGCCTTACGACTTGATACGAACCAGATTGTGCAGAAATAGAAAGAAACCCTAAGTTCTAAGAACAAGAAATAAATGATAGAAGATTGACACTAGTGGGGAATTAATAGACAATAATGACTAAAGGACAATTCTATAAGATGGGCATTGAGAAGGCATATGATCATGTCAACTGGGAGTTTTTGCTCAATATGTTGAAACAAATGGGGTTTGGTGAGAGATGGTTGAGATGGTTTGAGGTCTGTATAAAAACTGATAAATGGAGAACCTACTGTTTTTTTTCCCTTTCCTTTTCATCATAGCCATGGAAGGATTCGATAGTATGATGAGGGTGGCTTCTCAACTCATTAGAATTGTCAGAATGATATTGGTAGTCTTAGAGGTGGTCTCAGGCTTGGCAGTCAATTGGAGGAAGAAAGAAAGACTTGATAAATTAAGGAGGGATTTTCTTTGGTCGGGAATCAAGGAAGGTAAAAGAATACATCTTGTCAAATGGCAAACTGCTTTGCTGAGTAGAAGCTGCGGGGGGATTAGGGATCAGAATCATGATGGAACTTCCAGGAGAAATCTCTGGACCATGGAGTAAGGTATGGAAAAATAAAGTGCCAACTAAAGTGAGGTGTTTCTTATGGCTAGTGGCTAGAAGGGCATGCCTAACTCATGAGAAGCTGCAAAGGGAAGGCTTTGAAATAGCTTCCTGGTGTTCACTGTGTAATGAGACAAATGATACTAATAGTCATCTATTCCTCCATTGCAAAGTCACTGCTCAATTATGGGCCATTTTTCTAAGCAGAACACACACAAACTGGACAATGCCAGAACACACGGCAGACCTTCTTAGTTGTTGGGTGAGAAGAGGGGGGAGTAAGAGCCAAAGAAATGGTGGAACATGATACCCTCTTGTATATGGTGGACTATTTGGAGAGAAAGAAACAAGAGGTGTAAGGAAAATAACGCAGAATCAGTACAAAAGATCAATTGGCGTTATATGAATACTTTCTGTTTTTGGTGTAATGAGGAGGGTATAGAGGATGTTGGACAGATTTTAAAATTTTTTCTCGTCTTTATAAGTTCAGTAGCAATTTCTTGAATTGGCCTTTTTTGGGTCACTGATGTAAATCTTTTTGATGGTTGCCAGCATACCATCATTGCTGGGAAATACAACTTTACTTTATCAAAAAAAAAAAAAAAAAAACATTGTCTAGGTCTAGATGCACAGCCCAAGCACAATGAAGAAATTATTAGGGGCGCACTCTACCACTAATTTATAGCCTGTCGTGCGAGCCTCCCACTAGGGGCTGCTATGTCAAAAGCGAGAGAAACCCCATCCCTCTCTTTCATTTTTCCGCCCCCATGTCGCCACATGGGGGAACATAGGGACGCAAAAAAAATGGGGTCCTATCAACTTGCTCCAAGCTAGGATAATTATGAGCTTTATCTTATTTCACCGTCGAGAAAGGAAAGAAGACTTTCATCTCTAAGTTTCACTTAGACGTAGCTACCTTCTTAGTAGACCTAAGAGGTCTATAGAAAATATGCCCCAAAGTGGCAACTGAACAATGCACATGGAGCAAAGTACTCTCCCCACGATGGTATGTATGACCAGGCTTGCTCCATGGATGCATGACCAGTCTTTCTAGTGTTTCAGGTTTCCTTTTGCTCCCAAATAAAGGTTCCCTGGTATGGGTTATACGAGACCTTCAAAGACCGGGCTTGGCTCCATTCTGCCTGTGACTGTCTCTTCTGCCACCTCTTTTCAGCTCCGAATTTTCTTTTAGGTGGAGCCTTGCACTTCCATTTCAGCATGTTGGCCTTCATCCCTTCCTTCCAAGCACCTTTTAAGTCTACAAGGTTGGGGCGTTAAGTGAATTCCTTGAGCTCCTTACATCGACAGCTCGGCTTAGTGTGCAGGTTCTCGAGGCATTGAAGGCATTCCAGGAAGAGTTCTTACTCTAACAGAACTAGGACCGTCAACTCCAACTTTCCTTATAAATAGGCAAAAGTCAGCCCCTCTCCTTAGAGTAAGTGGCTTTCACTCCTTCAAATCCATTATATTGGGAGGCCTAACGAGTGACAATGGTTCACAGTCCGACTGCTAATTTAAGCTACCTTTCATAGAGATTCCGCATATACTTATTTCGGGATGAAGACATGTCGGTCTTACGATCTTGGGAAGTATCACGGCTAATCTTTTTCATTCGCTCAGGTAGCGGATTTATCTGTAGTATATAGACTTCTCTGCAGAAACCCAAATGAATTGGAACCTGTCACTAATATGTTTAAACAACTACTGTTTACTATGACAACAAAAGGATTAGTTTTTTTCTTTGGCATCACATATGCGGACTATACGTATTCCGCAGTATGTCACTGCTGAATACATGGACATGGTGCAAAAAGCTGAAGATACGGCAAGCTGAATTGTCCTTGTCCCCGTGACATATTTTTGATGGTTTTACACTTGAGAGCAATATTTTATCTGAATATGCAAGGGTCTGTTGTAAGCGAGTCCAAGTGTTTAGGCATTCCATTAGTTATCTGGGATGAGATTGTGGGAAAGACTGAAAAGAAGTTGGCAAATTGGAAATAGGCTCACTTTGATAAATGCAGTTAAGGTTGATAAGTTTTTACTTGGCGAACATGTCTTTCTACACAACACGTTTTGAGTCTCGCCTCTGGGCTTAAATGTGCCCTTGACTACACTGGTAGTTGTTGTATCTTCTTAATGACTGGTAAATAGGTAGATTTGTGGTGCTATTGCAGATGCTTGATGGTTTCAAATGCATCATTACCGAGGATTACACTTTTAGATGGAAACATAATAAGGAGTGCAAGTTCGTTGTAGGTAGAATTTACAGGAAATACGTCTAGGACGCTACCATAGTTTTGTATGGCTCCTACTAAATTTAAATGCTTTGCTCATTAGTAATCAGGAAAGTTTGCCTTGCTCATGAGAAACTACCGAGAAAGGGATTGTCAATTGTGTCCAGATGCATTCTACGCAGCGAGACTAGACAGACAAATAACCATCAATTTCTCCATTTTAGCGCAATATTTTGGTGTTTAGAACTATAAAGTATTGATATGTATGTTCTTGTACAGGATGAGAGCTCGAGATCGGTGTGTGGGGATGATACCATAATGTAACTGTCATCCTCTCTCTCAGCACTGCCCTATGAAGGACGGATCGTTGTTTCATGTTGTGTTATGTTATATGTTTGCAAGAACAACATTTCGCTTTTAGAAGCAAATATTTCTCTATAACAATATTTCACTATTTTTCATGTCTCTATAAATGGATGTGTAATGTGGATGTCTGCACTTATTCCCTTGTTAAATGCTTCAATAGTAACAATGCTCAAGTAAAATTTACTTGGCCTGTGCAGTTTTACATTTCCTATTGAGATTCTGATAGTCTTGTGGTCTAAGTTAAGAATGATAAACAGGTTGATTGCATAACGCATTCAATTAATTCTTCGAGGGATATCTACACAAATAGCTGGATACTGCTTATTTTTTCTAGTCGATATATATATATCTACACACACTTGAATAAGAAAACAAGTGGATACACCCGCATGGAAACTCATCTTGAAATCAGCAAGTTGCCTAAACCTTCCCTTGTTGTCCTCTCATTCACTGTTTTCGATTTTTCTCATACTTTCTCCTTCAGCAATTTTAGTGCCACTAACCTTCGTTATGTTGATGACTTTTCGAACTTTGATTGGGTCATTTTTTCTTAGATCTCAATTCTTTAATTCAACTTGAACTTGTGTAACTTTTGCCACAGATCGTGCATCAATTCCAAAATCTTAAGTTAATCCGATTGAAAACGACGGTGGATTGTCAACAACTTTGACAAAAAATGGCATACCTCTAGTAATCCTCACAGATGGAGAGGAATCATCTATACTGCTGCTTATCTGATAAGGAGAACGAATTTTTATTAAAAAAACAAAAAACAAAAAACTAACAAATAATAAATATACAATCATATCATTTCAATATCATCATATCATATCATATATTACTAAAAGCATGAACAAAAAAGTTGAAAGTTGAATTACGGTTTTACCCCTTCTATAAATTAAATTGTTATAAAATATTTTAATATTTGATTGTATAAATTTAATTAAGTGTTAATGACTTTTAGACTTCCTAAGATTAATATCTAATTAAATATCTAATTTATTGATATTTATCATCTATAATCTATATGTATATAATAATTATTTTTTTTAAAAAAATTTTTTACCTAAATTTCTTTACTTTTCCTCTTATAACTTTTTTCTTAACCCCTCTCATGAATAATATAATTGATGTGGATAAAGTATTATCCTTTATGATAAATAACGAAATTTAATAATTTAAAGAGTGCAAATCTACAAAATGGAAACACACATTGATAATGTCCTCTTAATTATTATTAAAGAATGACTCTAGCTTCACAAATTTAAATCCATTGATGCTTCATTACATGATAAGAACTTTAGTTGTTCTTTCTACATGATTTGCTAACTTTAATTTTTTTCATATTCTTCATTTATTTATTATTATTTTCTAAGTACTTGTTCAACTTTTTTACTCTTAATATTCATAACTCTCATCTTTTCATATTCATTACCTCCAAATATTTAAACTAAACTTTTTTAAGATATTTTTTGATATTCCTTCAATTCTATTTATATAAATTGAACTTCTTTATCTCATGAAATCCCTACCAAGATTATTAGGCTATTATTTTTATTCTATAGTAAAAGTAGATGATGAAGACTCTTGAATTTTGATAGGTTATGGAAGGAGTCAATAAGAACTCTAAGAGTTGTGTACTAGTTTTGTACTTATTTTTTCATTTATATATACATCAATCTTATAAGAATAACGTCTTTATTGTATTTTTTTCTTAAATATTCTATTTCTTTTTGTCTTTTTTTCTCTCTGTTAGACTTCTTAATTTAGTTTTCTATGAATGTTTCATTGCCGTAAGTCTTTATTCTTATTTTGTAATTGCTACATTTTATTATTCATTACAACTTACATATATATTTCCATAAAATTTTAGTCATTCTAACGTATCTATAAAAATTCACATGAAACATACGTGCTCAGCACGTGCTCAGAAACTAATATTATTATAAGAGGGAACCAAAGAAGTTAAAAGTTGAATTACGATTTTACCCTTATTATAAATTAAAATTTAAAATATTATAAAGGCTATTTAATTTAAATATTAAATTATATTATTATAATCAAAATGTTAATGACTTTTCCACTTCTTTAAAATAATTTTTAATTAAAATATCTAATTTAATTTATTTCTTGAAATTATTTAAAATATTATTTTTTCGTTTAATATATTTCGGGATTCAATGAATTTTGATTATCAAAGTTGAATTACTTTTTTGCCTTTTAATTAATAAAAATATTCAATAAATAAATATAACTAATCTAATTAGTAGTAGTATTTAAATTGTTACACAAGCTAATTAAATAGGAGTATTATTTTAATTATCACTCAAATTACAACAACATATATTCAATGTTTTGGAATTGCTAGCTTTTTCATCTTCCTAAAATTGTCCTCTATTCAATATTTTGATTTCGTTTCAACTTCCTGAAATTATGAAACATTAATGTGAAGTTCATGAATCTGTCAAGCCCTTAGTATAGTTTATCTTTTATTATATAATTATATATGCATTTATCCCATTAATTTAAATTTGTTATTTCTTTTAATTTTCATCCATTAGAAAACTTTTCATGTACTCTATTAAGTTTTATCACATAACATTTTTAAAAAATATATAGGATGCAGTTCCAATTGATTTGCACAGTAATTTTGACAAGTGTCTTACTATTCAAATTATATCATACAATTGAAAACTTGAGATTCTTATAGCCGATTGCATATATGAGGCAACAATGTCAAAGAACCATTTCGTGGTAGTTTACCTATCAGGTGATGTTGATTAATTAGTTAAAATTGTTGTGTCTTTATTTTGTTATTCTTTAATTTATCTTACACTTTAATATATGTAAGTGCATGTATTACTATAGAAAAAAAATGTTATATATGAGATTATATACTTTAGAGGTTAAATAAAAAATTTGAAGTTATTAGTTTAATGTGGTGTTGCAATGACATGAAAAATATTGATTTTAATAGTTTGTCATGTTACATTCGATATATATATATATATATATATATATATATATATATATATATATATATATATATATATATATATATATATATATATATATATATACTATTTTACTAATTATTTATGTTAAATTCAAAAAAAAATGACTCAGAAGTTTAAATCAGACAAAAAGTAATCTTCCTTTCAAATTCATTTAACTCAGATTATTTTCTTAAAAAAAAATTACTTAACGTGAAATATACGTGCGTTGCACGTATTCGAGAACTAGTCATATATTACTAAAAGCATGAACAAAAAAACTAAAAGTTGAATTACGATTTCACCCCTACTATAAATTAAAATGTTATAAATCATTTGATTATTTAATTTAAATATTAAATTGTATCATTTTAATTAAAATGTTGATGACCTTTACACTTCCTTAGGTTAATTCCTAATTAAAATATCTAATTAATAATATCTATTCTCTATAATTTATATGTATAAAATAATAAATAAATAAATAATCTCTCTCTCTATATATATATATATCCATTCATATTTATTTTTTTTTCTTTTTTTTTTTTTTGAGATTTTAAATGTCTAAATAGTTTAGTTAATATTTTATTCTCTATCTATAATTGCTATGCTTAAATTAATTACATTAAATTGACTAGGAAAAAAATAACCCTCCCTCTCCCAACGTCTGGATATGATTATTTCATTAAATCTTCTTATATAAATTATTCTAACTTTTCATCTTCTCTTTATGAGTTATGACATTAAAGTCTTTCCTCTCTCAAAATCAATTGTAGAGGTAAAAATTATTGTCACCTATCATAATTCCTATAAATCTCTAACTAATGGAGGAATATTTTTTGTTCACCAATTGCTTTTTTTTTTATGAGATTATTTCAAAATTTTCAGGTACTATTTAATTTTATTTGAAAATAATAATATTATATAAGATTTTAATAATGATATTTTGTATCTTACTGTCATAATAAACACTATTTTTCAAATGGTTTATTATTTTAAGAAATTCTTGAATTTATTTGGAATCTTATATTTGTATATTGTATCTTGCCATGTTCTTGTATAATGTTTTATTCTTGTGTTAATTTCTATTCTAATGTTATTTTTTTAATTTAAATTTTAAATTTAAATTTCTCAATTATATTGATGAGATGAATTTCATTGTGTAGAATTTCATTTTTTCTAAGAATATCATTTTTTCTAATTCATGTTGTATCATCTTACGAATTATCATAATATACATTATTATACTTCTTTTATTAATGTGAATTTTAGAGACACGTACAAAAAAATTGATGGTTATTGATGGAGTAACTCGTTCTTCGTATTTAGATTTTAGTAGCTTTAGTCAATGATTATCCATGCATGATTCTGCTTGATATCTTGTTTGTTGACAATTTATATTTACTTCTCTTTTAATCTTATTTTTTATTTAATTTATTTCTTAATTGATAAGCTAATTTTTAAATATTGAGATACTTTCAAATTGATGTATGTTCAAATACTTTACGTTATCTATATATATCATGTTGCGGATTTGTCAAAATATGTGGTATTCAACTTTCCTATTAATGTGAAATTTGGGAGAAGACATCAATTAAAAGATTTATGATTTCATATTAATCTATTTTTTCAATTCTCTGTCCTTTCGTTACCTATTATTTGTGTAGCATGTTTTTTTTTTATATCTTTAACATACAAAATTTAAAATTTCATGTTACAAATCCTTCGTGGTAAATAGCATTAAAGTAAAGTTTATACACATAATGACTTAGCCTTTTTCAATATAGCTTTTTTGTTATCTTTTATTTATTTTTTATTCTATTTTAGGTACTTACATTCTTATTAATTAACCATAACAAGAAAAATATAAGGGTACTATTTTCCAAAATAATTGAAGAATTAAAAAATATTGTTAAGAAATTCCTAAGCATAGGATCTTAATATATTTCTTTTATTTCAAATAATTTTTCTAAATAAGAGGTTCCAAGGCTAATAATTGTGTATTTCTTAAAAAAATTGTATATTTTTCTTAGCAAGATCACTAATTGCATTTGCATCAGAAAATGACATGTCATAAGCATTTATTTATTTGTATTACTTTAAGTACTATATTAAAAAGTGTTAGAATTTATAAGTCTTTAATTTATTTGAAGATTGAAACTAAAATATTATTTTAAAAGATCATGAAACTAATAATTTTTTTCATACCGCGTGAAGCATGACCATGTTTAGTAGCTAATAATAAATATAGTAATATTAATAATAACAACAAAAACAAAATTTTTTACATGATTAGTCAACTTCTTTTCTTCTCATAACATTTTCCGTAACTCCTCTTATAAACAATGTAATTTATGTTGAGAAAGTATTATTCTTTATGATAAATAAAGAAATTTTATAATTTAAAAGGGTGCAAATTTGCAAATTAGAGACACACATTATTTGTTTTATTTGCTTTAAATATTCATATTCATAACTCATATCTAATTACATATTCAATTTTTTCTCTCTATTTTTTGTGTTTTTTTTTTCTCTATTAGACTTCTTAATTTAGTTTTCTATGAATATTTTATAATTGTAAGTCTAATTACTTATTTGAGCTCAAATTAGCCACTTGTGACTTTATTGAATTATTGCTAACTATTAACCAAAGTTCAAAAGTTATAGTAGGTTGCTTAAAAAGAATTAATTTGAAACATCAAACTCTATGTGGAAAGTTGAATTACAAAAATGTCCATCACGAAGATTATTGTTGTTTCTAATTTCTTTTGCGTTTCTAATAAATTCATTGTGGTGTTGTAATCTTTTAACTATTATTATGAACTTTTAAAATAGATGTATGTATGAAGTTCAATATTTAAATTATATATCTGTCAGTTTTATATTTTAAATGTAATTGCTTTTAATCTTGTATAATTTTGATAATACTGTCTTTTAATTTTAGAACCTTACTTAAAAATAATATAAATATTTCACTCTATCGTTTCTCATTAAAATAATATACGCAATCTTATCAATAAGTGTGCATGTATTTTTCATATCCATTTATGGCTATAAAAGGTTATCACTAATATTTAGATCATAAAAAAGACTTAGACAAAGTTAAAAGAGACTATATTATATTAATTAATTTTACATACTTTTTGCTTGATGTCAAATGCGCAATCCCTTTTTATTTATTTGTGTTGATACATGAAATATAATTGGTAAAATTCTTATTGTTGATTTAAATATTTTCTATTTGATAGCATAACTTTAAATTATATAACAATAGTAAAAAATAAACGTGCAACGCACGTTGTCAGAAACTAGTTATATTATAAGTGGGAAGTCTTAAGTCAAAAATTGAATTACCAAAATGTCCTTATAATGTCATTATATTGATGAACAAAAATGTACACATTAATTATAAATAAATACTATTATTTTCTATTAAACAATATTCTTATATATTTATGGAAAAAATATAAATGCACACTCTTAAAAGCTAGGTTTGTTATTTATTTAGTTTCTCTTCTTTTTTTTTTCATTCTTCTTCCTATTATTTTGCTTTATATCTTATTTGTATAAATGCCTAAAAAAACCTACAACTTAAGAACTGCATCGGTTAAAAATATATTCTAACAGCACCTTATTGAAGAATACTAAAAGTTTCTATCAAAACAAAACTGAACCCACAATTGATGGTTAAATGAATTTTTCCTCTACAACTCATATTGAATGTATGTTGGGTTTATAATTTTCGTTACTTTTTCCATATTTCATAATTATTCATGTTTTCTTCTTATTACAATTGTAAAACCTATTTGATTGCAGAACAAGATTCACAAGAGCTTTCGCAATAATCTGGTAGGAAGAATAGAAGAATGTTACAACATCAAATACTAAATTGTTCTGATATTTCACAGAAACTTGAAAATGTATAGTTTCTCCGCCTCAATTAGTCTGATATTTTTCATTTCTTGAAATTTAAATCATATGAACTTAATTAATATGTTAAAGTTACAACTTATAATACTTCTTGTATAATTTTTCGAATATTTATATTTTAATTTTATAATATTGAGTTAAATTGATCCAATTTAGCTTCGTAAAATTAATGTAATTGACTCTCAATTAGCCAAGACTGTCACAGAATTTGGGATGTAAGGCAGTAAATCTCTCCCTTAAAACTCAAGGTGTTAATACATCATGTATAAAAAAAAATTCATACAAAGGATATAAATGTTTGATATATATGTAGTTAAATCTTATTATGTAAGCGTTTTAGTTATTTTCCATATATATATATATATATTGTACCACAAAAAAGTTAAATTGTACTACTTTATTTTGTTATCCATTATTTACGTTTAGACCAAGTACAAACCCAACAAGTACCCTTTTATATGAACTTTAAGAACAAATACTCTTGTGAAATGACTCGAAGACTTCATTTGAAATTTTCAGGAAAACTTGAGTCATCTTAGGTATGCATTGCCTCTTACCTTTCTTTCTTCTCTTTTTAGTCTCTGATTGATCGCCTTTTGTCAATTTTTTCATTTGATGAGTTTGAACCCTTTTCAATTTTTTCATTTGATGGGTTTCAAATTTTTTCAAGTTGTGGTAAAAAATTGATTGGATGTTGTTGTTGCTTCCGTTTTCTACTTTCCCTATTTTGTATCTCAACTTTTTTTGTTAATTTTTGTTATTGAAATGTAGTGTTTCTTCCGCTTTGTTTTGGATGTGGGTGTTCTTTCAATTTGTAATTTTTCATGTAGCCTTTTGCTTGTACTTGGGGAAGAAAGGAAAGGAAAGAAATGGAGCACAGATATCTGAACTTGAATTATCGATTTGGATTACTTTTGAAATTAATGCTTTTAGCATCTTCGCTTTATATAAATCTATTTCTGTATATGGTTCTGATGGAGGACCTTTGATCTTAGAAAATGCATTTCTATACCTCTGTTTGTTGAATACGAAGAAATGCCCAAAAATTACATGTGACAGGTGAGTCTGTCAACAAAGCAACAAAAAAATGAAATGAAAATGATATGGTCAAATATAATTGCAATATCACTTACAATTCTCTCAAAATTCTGAATCATACATATAGGTTAAAATAGTCTAATGAGAAAGCATCTGTTCACGTTCGTAGTAGCAATATGTTTTCTTTTTTGTTTCGAGATTGGCTTGGTCTTCAGTCTACCCTAATGAAACCTAAAATCTCACTCCCTCGCTTTCTCCAAATCGCATCAACTCAACATAATCACCCATTTATGGTGCACAACTCTCTGTCAGATTAGTGTGTCTTCATGTGATAATTGTCAAATGGGTGAATTTGATAATATTAGAAACAAGTGGAATTAGGTATTTCAAAACAGGAAAGTCATATTTGCCGTTTTTGCTTTTTTGCTTATTTGTTTGTGCAGTGATGGCTGAAAACTTTATCTAAACTGTCATGTGTGTGTGTCTGAGTTTCTTAGCTGAAATATCAATCATCGATTCACCTAGGAGAAGTGAATTTTTTATGGTTAATGGGTGTTTTGATAAATAGTTGGCGGTGTACTTCAATAATGAAACTAAAATATAAGGACACTTTAGGAGCTTTTTATCGTCAACTCTTTTGTTTCTTATTTCTTGCAAAATGATATTTTGTTATTCCGTGTAAATTAAATAGATAATGTCCATGAATCTATAGAAAATTTTGAGTAGTCTTCCAAACTAATTATTTTTGCTCCTCCAGAAGGTGTTTGATAGATGTGAAAAAGAAAGTTAATGTATGACTCATGTTGGATGACATTATTAATGTTACAAACGATTGTAAAACACTTCTAATTTATGCATTTATATTTATTTTTCACAATTATATATCAAGTGATCTTTTGCTATGTTCTTTTTGTTCTTTCTTGCAGGCCGCATGCAATATGCCTTTAGTTTTTGGATTGTGTCAAGAATGATACGAATGATATGATTTCCTCTGCTGACTGTAAGGTGAGCGCATAGCGCATATTCTGTTTCTCCATTTGAATGAGTAAATTCTATCATTTTTTTGAGATACAAAATTATAAGCTATGTATCAATATTATTTTGGCATTTCATATTTATAGGAAATGCACTAATGGTAGCAGCATGTGGTGCTATAAGTTTCAAATTTTAACTCTTTATTGTTTTGTCTACTGAATTTCCCATTTAGATTCAAGTGATGATTCAATATGATGATATTGTTGTTAAATCGGAAATTATCTTTTTTTTTTGGCCAAATAGACTAAGTATTGACATTTTAATTATGTTGCCTAATTATATATTAACTTAGGCGAGAAATAATAATTTTAAGCTATGGAAAGAAATATAGTACTAATTAATAAATAGTACTCCCTCCGTTTAAAAAAGAATGACCATATTTCCTTTTTAGTTTGTTTAAAAAAGAACGATTCCTTTTTTTTTTTGGCAACACTTTTAACTTTAACTTGTCACGTGGCGTGACATGTTTAAAACTACAAATGTTTAAGATGTACAAGATTAAAGGGTATTTTGTTACATTTGATAATTTTAATTTAGTAGTATTTATTTGATGTATGTCTTCCCCCATGCTAGAAATATGACATATAAGTTTTATGAAAGAGACATAATGAGGAGTGCGAAAAATGATAAAGAAACAAACTGAACAAGGCAATACATCTAATAAAGTGGGACAATATCACATTAGACAAGAAAATAGCAGCCCTAGAAATAA
Source organism: Solanum chilense (assembly GCA_032847665.1). NCBI lineage: Eukaryota > Viridiplantae > Streptophyta > Magnoliopsida > Solanales > Solanaceae > Solanum > Solanum chilense. Next base: position 3,445,425 of record CM064968.1, on the reverse strand, counting down.
ATAGATGAAGGAAAAAATAATTTACTCATGAAGCATTTATGAAAATATATTGTTGTTCATTCATATTGCAACAAGATGGACTTTATCGAGGCTGAGAATGGACCAACTATTAAATCTTGGGTAAAAAATTGTGAATGGTATGTATACAACTTTACAAGGCTATATGAAAGTGATATTTGGATAACATATAAGAGGACGTGATTCTTTTAAACTAATTGTGTTTTGTTTCAGATGATGGAAGAAAAATAGCATTTGGGCATGGCACGACAGCTGAAGAAGTCACATACTTGTGTTTTGTAGCACCACGATATTTAATGGGTATTGTATTTACTTTATACCGAAAAAAGAAATCTTTCTTTTAATACATTGTTTTATCCATTTCCTATCCCGTTTCAGTTGGTTCTCTTTATTTGATCAGAGGTTCAATTTAACGGTTTCTTCAAGCTTTGCTTAATTAATTTTGTAAGTTGAAATATCTTACTTTCAACTATCTAATGCTACTTGATGTTATGATTTTATCTGCGATACATTTTTGAATTTCTTTTATGTATAATTTAGCAGCTTATGATGCTTCATTTTGACAATTGTGTCATCATATCCCCTAGATCCACAAAAGACATTATGACCAACAACTGTGTTGTCCATTTATATTAAAATAATATATTTTTAGGATGTTAATGAAATGCTTTTAACTTCCTTGTGACTAATTCTGAGAGAAAGGGGCAAGATATTAAGAATGTATATAGTGCTACTTCAATTAAGTTTTACTTTTTTGGTGATTATCTTTAATTTATATGTAAAAAATGTGGATATGAATGGAAAAATTATATATATATATATATATATATATATATATATATATATATATATGTAGACATACTTATATGTCCAACCATTTCTTTAGGAATTTATTCTAATTGTTCCCGTGTCATGGAAGATGAAGAGTTACCAAATCCTTGCTATTTTGCCTTAAATTTGTGTTAATAGATACTATGTGTACTATTATATTTGACTCCTTTGTGATTCAAAAATGTATGATATACTTGTCAATAGAACTTTTGGATCCTTACTCGCTTTAACAAATATACTGCCGAGTGAGGTAAGTGATCGAGAAAAACCAAGAAAAATGATTGATTTCAGATTCTCTAATTTTCAAGCCTACAAGTACAATTTTACACCCTTTTTTCAATCTTTTAAGATTTGTAGGGAACCATAGTGTTCTATTTTGGATGATGTTGTTTTAGTATTTAGTAGTTAATCTTAGATAGAAGTTATGCTTTTAGTATGATCTAAATTTCTTCTGTTATTTTTGTATTGCTTGAATTGCAACTTCTGATGTATTAGCAAACTGGGAGACGATACCAAAACATGATACTTTATCGTCTTCATAATTACAATATGCTAGAATTGAGAGGATGATCATAAAGTAAGAGATTAATGATGTTTGGAAATGATTTAGGTGATATTCATTTCCTTAATGAGGTGTTCGCTGTTCAGATTTTATGTGATTATGCATGTGGGACAAGTTTTTCTTTAAAAATTCTTGTTCAACTATTTATTTATTGAATCGAAAATCTTAAGTTACGAGTAGTAAACTGAAATGAAAGGATAAAACGTAGCTATAACATGTTTTTATCTAAGTCAGGCACTCAAATTATTAATGTTAAAGGTAAGGATAATGTCAAAGCACGTCTGACCCATTCCTTTGTATCATTATCTTTAATTTGCTTGAACTTATAAGGTTCTTATCATTTTGTTAGATATAGAAGCTACAATGTCTAAGTGCAGTAATTTAAATAGCATTTTTGTTGAGCTTTGTAAGACAAATCGCATACTAAAGTACAATGAACTTTAGGAGGAAAAGAAAAAAAATTATATATGTAATATCTTACGATGGCTTCCTGGTAGCCAAAACAAATCTATCCATAAATTACCTTCTTATGAATTCATCTTCAATAGAGATTGTGTCTCACTTCTATCCCAATAGAGATGTGTACTCTAAAAGGTATTTGTAGGTCACACAAAAATATGACTTGTTCAAGCAGATAAAGAAGGAATAGACTCTTAAAAGGATTACTTACTTTTTGTTGTCTATATCCTCTATTTGGAAAAATAGTGAAATTGATAGACTTTAAAAGAAATTTTTGTTGACTTATTTCTGCTGTCACTTTTCAATAATTTTCAGGAACAACATATAGTGAGTTGATTTTCTCCATAGTACATTGGATTGTTCAGAAGTTGTTGACACCAATACAATATGAATAATAAACTGTAAATGCAGAATGTTCGTAACAACTTTGAGCACGAATTGTGCTAACTTTTAGTCCTACTATATGATGATTTGGTGACATTGTGTATAGTTTGCATATGTTAGAGTCAATAGAATTTATGTCTCTGCTTACTTGATCATACCTCTCACTAATACATCCACATAACTTGAATAAATTGCTCCCTTACAATTTATGTGTTATATATCTGAATAATATTTAGCATACTTTATTAATTACGGAGAACAAATCTACTTATATGTTGGTTTTACTTTTAATTACCCAATCAAGTTGTGTTGTTCAAATCTTGTAGATTAATTGATTGTCTAATCATCTGACATGCAATATTATCTATTTTAAATTGTGTGTTTTTAAAAAATAGTTTGTGATAATCATCACAATGTGATTTTAACATATATAACTCATATCGTAATAATGTGTTTAGAGGACTCACGTGCGAAACACGTGTTCATAACTAGTTTTTCATAGGAATAAACTCTTTAAAAGATTTCTTTTATATGTCATATGATTTGTACAATCATTATCAATTATCCAAAAATCAAATTTGGACAGTTGTTTCATCTTTTTGAAATTTTATTTTTGCAAATTCCAACTTCATGACCAAGTTGTTTGCAGATGTTTCATTGTGCATCTGGTCTTTTCCAACATTAATATGGAGGATGTCAATTTTTTCCACAGTGCTGATAAGGTGGGTAATTTTTCAAAAATTTACCCTTACTTTGAGTTATGTGGCTGACTACTAACGCTCCTTCAACCATTCCATCTTGTCTCATAAGCCTCCGTTGTTCCTGTGCCAGCAAAGAATTTAACAATTCTGCCAAAGTAATTTTGGACAGATCATATGTGTTTTCCTAGGTAGTTATACATGTTTCATATCTTTCGGGCACTGTAACAAGAATTTTTTCAACAATTCTTGTATCTTTAAATTCAGCGCCTAGTAATCTTACCTTGTTGACAATACCAATCAATCTATCAGAGTATTCCTTGACTGTTTCTCACTATTTCATTCTCTGCAATTCGAATTCCCTCATTAAATCTAACACCTTCATTCCTCGTATTCTTTCATCTCCATCATATTCTTTCTTAAGATAATTCCAAATATATTTTGGTGATGTGAGAGTCTTGATTTCGTGAAAACAATTGTCGAAACATCAACAAACAAAGTTGATTTTGCCTTTGACTTAATGATTTTCTTTTCCTTGTGACTCTGGATTCGGGCCGCGGTGGGATTATTTGGCAGCGATTGATTTCATCATCCTCTTCCATGGCTTCCAAAGATCAAGAGCCTCCAAGTAAGTTTCCATTCTCACATCCCATAGTTGATAATTCTCACCATCAAAAATAGGAGGAGTCATTCGTGAAAACTATTTTCAGAATTCATTTTTCTACTCACAGGTCCCTCAAGAAGAAGGCTCTAGATACCAATTGTTGGTTTTTTTAATAATAAAATGAAGAAAATGATAGGGAAATACTTTGACAGAAAAAATACTGCAGTATTAGGAAAGGAGATTATTTTATCAATAATCAAAAGAGTTACATTTATAGATATAATTTCTAACTAAAAAATAGAAAAATATGCTACAAACTTATCAGTAAAATTCAAATAATAAATAAAAGAACTAACTCCTATATTCAAGTCACATAGGACTAATAAAATAATTTTAAAATTCTATAAGTAGCTAACTGATTTATTACTGCAATATCCTGAGACACATTCTCAACAATCAACAACTGGCATTATTCTTCTTGTTGTATATGTTGATGACATTTTCATCACTGGTAGTGATTATGCAGGAATATCCTCTCTCAAATCTTTTTTGCATTCGATATTTCACACGAAAGATTTGGGACAATTGAAATACTTCTTGGAAATAAAAGTAAGTAGGAGTAAGAAGGGAACATTTTTATCTCAAAGGAAGTATATCCTTGACCTTCTTGGGGAAACTGGAAAGTCAAAAGCCAAACCTTGTACTACTCCAATGGCTCCCAATATGCAACTAACAAAAGATGATGGTGATCCCTTCAATGATCCAGAGAGGTACAGGAAATTAGTTGGGAAATTAAACTATAACTCGTTCGGATATTGCTTTTGCAGTTAGTGTTGTTAGTCAGTTCATGACCACGCTTGTAGTAAAACATTGGGCAACTTTGGAGCAAATATTGTGTTACTTGAAAGGCGCCCCTGGACTTAGCATAGTATATATCAACAATGGACATACTCGCATTGAGTGTTTTGTAGATGCCGATTGGGCTGAATCCAAGATTGATAGAAGGCCTATTACAGACTATTGTGACTATTGTGTCTTTGTGGGTGGAAACTTGGTGTCATGAAGAAGTAAGAAACAAAATGTTGTATCTCGATCCAGTGCAGAATCCAAGTATAGTGCTATTACACAATCCACATGTGAGATTATGTGGATGCATCACCTCATAAGTGAAGTTGGGTTAAAGTATCCCACACCCGCGAAACTTTGGTGTGATAATCAAGTTGCTCTTCATACCGCCTCAAATCTAGTGTATCATGAAATAACTAAGCTTATTGAGGTGGACTACCATTTTATTCGTGAAAAGATTAAAGAAAACCTTATTTCCACGGGCTATGTGAAGACTAGAGAGCAACTAGCTGATTTGTTCACAAAGGTATTGAATGGAGCTCGAGTTAACTATTTGTGTAACTAGGTATGCATGATTAATATATATACTCCAGCTTGAGGGGAGTGTACAGAATATTGTGATAACTTGAAGAAAGAGTTAGGGTCACTTCTTTCCTTTTGTATCCAGGTATGTTGAATTTTACAAACTTCAATCCACCGTCTTCAGTAAAAAATACCTTCCTGCATTTCCTCATGTTTCTTCCCGACATCCAAGAGTGTCAATAAAGTGGATTGAGAATCATGAGGTCGTTCAAATCTTAGGGAAGGCAAAAAAACTATGCAATTTCTTCCCCTGTGTCCAAGCCTTCTAGAAGGAGTTACCCATAGGAGTTCAAATCAACAGATACTAAATTTTTTTTATATAAACTAATTTAAACAGTTGCAAATATTAATGACTAACAATTATATCGGTTACAAAAAAGGGGATTTCACAATTCGGGAAATATTCCAGGGTTGTAGCATGCGCCAATTTCAAACACAATAATGTTCAAGGATTAACCTAAGTGAAAGAGTAGAAGAAAAGCCCTAGAGATAGTCCGCAAAATCTCCCAAATTGTGTTCTCTCGTTTTTCAAAAACTGAATAATGATAAAATAAGACGGCTGAACTATTTATAGTCTAAAATAAAACACATGATTCAAACCTATAGTCCGGGTCCGCGCACATGCGCGGACCTATTCCCTCTCTGCATATTTCTAATAGCTTGATCCAACTCTGTGACGCGCTTCCATCGCGCAATCCACTTTTTTGTGTTCAAAAATTGACTATTGTATGTTCAATTGAATTCAACTACAATAAGTTATAAGACTGTTTGTAAAATTACCCCTTATATCCATGCTCTTTTTTGGTAATATACTAATTAAACATCTTTATATAAACAGAATTTGTAAAATTGAATTCAAGGTGCTTCTTTTACAAATAGTTCAAAATATTCAGAGAGGGAACAGGTCTGCGCACGTGCGTGGACCTGGAATCTAGGTTTGAATCACGTGCTTTATTTTAGACTATAAATAGTTTAGCCATTTTATTTTATCATTATTCAGTTTTTGGAAAACGAGAGAACACAATTTGAAAGATTTTGCGGACTATCTCTAGGGCTTTTCTTCTACTCTTTCTCTTAGGTAAACACTGTTATGATCCTTGAAAATTTTTGTGTTTGAAATCCCCTTTTAGGTAACTGAATTAATTGTTAGTAATTAATATTTGCAACTGTTTAACTTAGCTTTTTGCCTTTCCTGAGATTTGAACAACCTCATTGTTCTCAATCCACTTTATTACTTTAGTTGAATTTGTTTTCAATGCTGAGACCAAATTTGTGCTTTGCTCAGAGATGATAAGGTATTGGTTACTTGTTTTGCTTAATTTTCACTATTACTTTTCTGGTAGTTCTGACTAAACCCCATCCCACTCTTTCATTTTTCCGCCCCCTATTACTTGAACAACCTCATTGTTCTCGATCCACTTTATTGACACTCTTGAAAGTTGCTGCTTTTTGCCTACACCTGCGTATAGTCGATGCTATTTTTCTTGAAAGTAAAATTGGCATTGGTATTACATTTTTCCGCCCCTATGTTACCACAGGGGGAACATGGGGACGTAAAAAAGGGGGTCCCATCAACTTGTTCTAACCTAGGATAATAAGTTTATGAGCTTTGTCTTATTCACCGTCGAGAAAGGAAAGAAGACTTTCATCTCTAAGTTTCACTCAGACGTAGTTTCCTTCTTAGTTGAACTAAGAGGTCTATAGAAAATACGCCCCAAAGTGGCAACTGAACAATGCAAATGGACATGGTGCTACAAGCTGAAGACATGGACATGGTGCTACAAGCTGAATTGTCCATGTCCCCATTACGTATTTGGAGATCTATAAGGAATCTTTGGCCTAGACTAGCAAAGAATTCATGTTATGAGGTGGGTGCGGGTAACAAAATACTATTTTGGAAGGACTTATGGATTACAGAACATTTTGATGCGTTGTTAAGATTGATAACTTTTTGCGTAGCGAACATGTCTTTTTACACAACAGAGGAGAAAGTGTATGATCTGTTCTCTCATGCTGGAGAGATTAAAAAGATAGTGTGGAATTCTGCTTTATAATGTATAGCTTTAACTTTCTTTCAGTCTCCAATTTCATATATCTTGTGTTGCTATCTTTCAACCATATAGTTCCCTCTAGCTGCACTTGCACTCGAGCCTCACTACTTTTGGGATTTCATTGGGTATGTTGTTGTCGTCAGTGTTATGAAAGGCAAAAAGCGCAAAAATGCTCTAATTTACGTGGGGCTTTAAGTGCAAAGTGTTAATAACGTGTGAGCATTAATGAAAAAAGGCGCAAGGGGGAGAAAAAATACAAATCTATATATGTTTAGTTCAAGACTAATAAGTATAAACATTAATTACGAATACGACCAAAGAAATTGAAAATTTTTATGATAAAGTGAAATATCAATTTTTTAGTGTCACCTCTTCAGAGGCTCATTGGCAAGGAAAATTTTGCCTTAGAACTAAAACTGGATATAACTGAAGGAAAGGCTATGTAGGTAAGATAGGAGGGTACGGTTAAGCAGGGTAAGCGAAGGCTCTCTCTCTCGCTCTGTGGTCTTGTGTTGAAACGCACATAAAGTGACGCGAAGTGCTCAACACGTTTTGAGTCTCGCTTCAGGGCTTAAAACGCGCCTTTGACTACACTGGTAGTTGTTGTATCTTCTTAATGACTGGGAAATAGGTAGATTTGTGGTGCTATTGGAGATGATTGATGGTTTCAAATGCACCACTACAGAGGATGACATTTTTAGATGAAAACTGTAACTTATCTCTTCTTTTTGCTTGTTACGAATAATCTTATAGTTATAAAGTATTGATATGTGTGTTGTTGCAGAGCTACGTGGTTGTCAGGGTGTCTAATTACACACTTTTTATCGGAAAAAAATATCGTATATACAAGTAAAATGATACATAAAGTGATTAAATAACTTACTCTTAATACCCTTTGACACAACAAGCTATTGTAGCCTAGTGATTTCAAATACCTTAAATGATCTAGCGTTTGCATGTTCAAATCTCACAAGATATTAGTTCATATATCTAATGCTAATTACTAAGTCATTGTTAGAATACTTTATTGAGATAATGGTTAAAAGCATATTTGAAGAATTATTTTATTTTTTTTAGTTTCATACTTTAATAGGTATTTGCATTTTCACTCGAATTATCTCTAACTATTTATCAAAATGCATTTAGAAGTTGACTAAATTAAGTGTTTGAATACAATTGACAACTTAATTTGACCATAAACTTTCGTGCATATAGCGATTGACTCATGAATTAGATGCGTGTTTTGATAAATAACTGTTAATAGTTCGAGTAGGCAATACAAACACATGATAGTTCAAATAGGAAAATCGCAAAAAAAATGATATCTCAGGTGTGTTTTTATCGCTATATCTTAATTTTTTATTTTTAAAATCCAATTAACTCCTTTAATTATCCATGTGGGGTGCCATTTGACACCATTTTCAAACAAAAAGGGAAGTGTATTACCACACACCATCATGTACCAGTCAAGGTGTGCTTTAATAAAAGTCGATGATAGTCCAGGTAGGAAACACAAGCACGTGATAGTTCTGATAGAATATGATACTTCAAATTGGATCTGAATTGTAATTTCTTCTATTCGAAAACTTAAAATTTTATATTCAATTCAAACGATCGGAACGCGCAATCCTAGTCATAGTTGACCTTTGGTATAAAGACCAAAAAAAAAGCTTATGTTAAACATGTATAATCAAGTTGTAATTAATACTTGGGATATTTTGCAAACTCCATATAGTGATAAGCTGTAATTGTACATTGAGCCAGCCCCATGAGATTTTCACATGATCAAATTATGGTTTGAATTTTGGTCCATTACTGGACCACTATACACTAATTTTGACAAGAAGAATTTTGGATTACAGGCCCAGTGTACAAATCAAATATTAATGAATGAGTTCAAATATTTAGTGTGAATGACTCATACCACTTGCCAATTTGTTTTTGTTTTGGAAATTTCCTTGTTCATGTTAGAATCAACTCTACGTAGACGCGGATTCAAGATATTAAGTTGATATAAAACATGGGAAAATTATTTAATTATACAAGCATTTCTACCGTATTTATTTATTAAATCTCTTTATAGTTTGAAATAATACATATTGATTTTACTAATTAATAACTTCACATCAGATTTCGTATTAGATACATGTATATAATGAGAAAGGTGAGCGAGGGAGCAAGGAAGAATCTTTGTATTTTAGGTATATGTGAATCATACTAGATATATGAATTAGGGACTGACATGTAGATATATGAGAGAGGCGAGCGAGAGAGTTAGATACATGCGAATTCACTTGGATACAATTTATCTAGAATAAATTACACTTAATTTTGACTCCATACATGTATCTTGATGCACCAAAATAAATGAATCTAAGGACCAAATTATGGACGAAATGGTAATTTGAAACTCAAGGGAAGATACTTAATTAGATCCTAAACTAGTGGAATATGTGTTGTAACACAGATAAACACCTAAACTTGGCCTCAGCTGGCAACTAAATACCTCAATTTTGTGCTGAAAATGCGTATCTAGAAGCCTCAACTAGGTTTAAGTTGGCCCCAGAAAGACATCAACTTTGAGAAAGGTGTCTAGATGTGCATTTTCAAAGTTAAGGTGTTTGTGGAACACACCTTTGTCGAGTTGAAGTGTCTAGATGGTCACAATGAAAGTTGGGGTGTTCAACTCCCCGTGAAGGTCAAGTTAAAGTGTCTATCTATGTATTATGTCTTGTAAGTTTATGCATTTCTACAATAATCTCAAGTTAGTATAGTAATAACCGACAGAATTCTCAGGCTAAGTACACTTAGGCACTTCTATTTATGGTCCTAAAATGGGCTAAACCTTGTGAATTTCACCTGACTAAGTCAAATAATTAAATGTCTTGTAAATGGTCCTTCTCTAAGTTTGAACAAACCAATAAGGTCCCCTCCCATTCCAATTTTCACAAGGTTTTATATTCTCTTTACTAGGTGACAATAGAAAGAAAATCATATGTTCATATTTATGAAACCAAGTTACATGCACATCATCATTGACTTGGCAATTGAATCTAAAATTTTATTTTGATGTAGATTCAGAATTTTAAGAAGATAAATATAATATCATCGCCTCGAGGTTTTGTATGGACAATGAATTATCATCGCTTTTAAGCACAACAAGCTCTCTACAATCTAGCTTATTGTATTCTACTCTCTTGTATTATACGTTGTGTCACATCAAATAAAAAAGATGCATTATTTTTATCTTTCTATTTAAGAACTATTACGAAAATCTTGAGTTTGATTGAATCATTAGAGTAGTATGTTATATCCTCTACCAGTGGTTTAATTAATGAATTTTGCGAGATTTTACAAGAATAAACTATAGAGAAAATAAAAATTAAAATCAAGAGTGCACAGTATATATGTTTAACTCAATAATAAACTTAATAGATGATCTGATAATGTGAAAAAAAAATGATTTTCATTAGAAAATAATAAAAATGTTGTCCCCCTCATAGTCAACTAAGTTACATCAACATAGATTTATTGCACATACTCCCAAAAAAGAACCACCCCACCCCTCCAATTATAGCATATAATTTTTTTAAAAAAAATTATTTAGTCTTAAGATTTTTGTCTATTTTTGGTAGCTAAGAGATGAAGATGATAAGACTCGATCACAAGAAAAACCCCAAGTTAGTCACTTTCCATGAGTAATTGTGGCATTGGATTGATGCATAAAATGCCCTCTATTTTGGTTGATTTTTGGTATTCGAGATAAGATGTAATATTTCAGTATTAAAATTTATATTTTATTTCGTTAACACGATATACATTTTATAATTCTAAATTTAATTCTGAATATTTCACCTAATATCGATAATTTTGGAATCATTTCATATCAATTTTAGGTGGAATAAATTAATTTAAAAATGATAATTTTAAAATAATATAATCCGCAAATCAAATATATATGCTATTATATAAATGCAAATTTATCACGTTCAAAGTTTGTGGTCATTTAGACATTTTTCCTTTAAGGAATGGTCCATCAAAATATTTAATAATTTTAGGAGAAGATTCACCTTATCTGTTTGATAAGAGTGATTGCGACCACAAGATTTAAGTAAGTTTATATTGTGTATAGTAATTAATGTGATCGATTAATTATAATAATAGCATGTCTGATATATAATCTAGAAAATAAAAAAACAAAGTGTAATAATCGATCAATATATACTTTATATACTGTTAATATATATAAAACTTCAATAACTATCTTTGATTTGGAAAAAGCTTGAGTTAAACACATTCAAGATTCAAATATAAAAATTTGAGTTTTAAATCTTAATTTTTTTCGATTTATTGGTTTCAAATTTTTCTACCATAGCTCGATTTGACATATTGAATTCGAAATCTATAATATAATGTACTTATCTATAAGTTTGTGAACATATATATGATTTGAATTGACATTACTGGATTGAATTCGGATGAACTCATAACTTATATATCATAGATTATATATGTTTCACTGGAAAAATGATTGAGATTTTGTTAAAGATTAATTTTGTCAGGAACAATCCTAAAAGGAATTTAGGCTCTTTTTTTTAATAGAATAAAATACGAGGATTTATCGGAAAAAATCTTTGTACTAATTATTGTTTTAAATTCTTAAAGCGATAATGATTTTGAAATTGAGGGAGTACATCTTAAGACATAAATGAGAATTAAATAGTGAAAAACTCCTAACTAGTACTTCATCCGTTCCAAAATAATTATCACAATTTTTCAGAGAGTAAATTAAAATGATATGAACTTTGATTAAAATTTTAAGGTGTGATTTTTCATCATATTGAAATGAGAAATATTGTAATTTATAATGTCTTTCGTATAATTTTTAGCATTAAAAATCAATCAAATTGACTCTCGATCGAGAAGCAAATGTGACAACTATTTTAAAACGAATGAAGTACTTCTTAAAGAACCTATAAGAAAAAAACACGATAAATAATCTGAGATTGAGAGAGTAATAAATTAATTTCCACTTGTGAAAGCTAAAACTAATATTAATGCAACGGTTAAAGTGCTAAAACATGGGACTAAAAATAATAGTAGACTAAAAATAGTATTAAACTAAAGTCCAACTATAAATCATACATTAATAGTGGACTAAAAATAGCATTAGTGCTATGCATGATTATGGCAAGCATCATGCTTCTAATTAACATGGGGATAACTATTTGACTAATCATGACCTCTAACAACTAATTTCAACTCAAAATTATACACTAATTAATAGTAGATAAAATAGCATTTTAGTGTAGGTTAATTATATTATGGCAAGTACCATGCTTCTAATGTAATTAATACTCCCTCTATTCATTTTTACCTGTTACGTTTTACTTTATAAGAGTTGATTTAATGAATTTTAGGAAATTAAATTGAATTCGATTAGTTTGTTATTTTAAATTTAAATATTTTAAAAAATTATACTAAAGATATTATAATAAATTGCAATCCTTCTCATATTAATACGATGATAAGAAAAAAAACATATTAAATGTTGGTCAAGCTTCATAGTTTTTAACTCTCGAGAATCAAAACGTGAAAGGTAAGAGTGAACAGAAGATTAGAACTCGATCGTTGTTAGTTAATTCATATTCATTAAATAATTTGTAGTTAATACAAGAAATAAAAATAAAAATTGAATGACCTATTACAAGAGATTAATTTACAAATAATTTTAATAAAATCATATCCAAAAACTACAAATGAATATTTTTAAAATTAAGATTCTTCTTTTCTCAAAATTAATTGAAGAGATATATTTTTTTATTTTGTTAGTTAGTGTTTAATGTTCATATTAAAATTTAATTAGTTTAAATTTGTGTCCGCATAAAATTTAAACAAATAAAACGCTTTTAAATAAGTTGGAATCGAATTTGAAATTTCTGATAAAGAGATATCTCATATTACCACATGCTATATCTTCTTTTCCTTTTTTTCTTTTAACCTTATTTAATAAAGTAATTTCCACTTGGGAAGATTAAACTAATATTAATGCAATAATTTAAGTGCTTAAGTATGGAAAGAGTTTAGGGGGGTGGTACCTAGGCTTTAGAAAATATATTTAAATTAGTGAACTAAATTTCAACTAAAAATCATACACTAATAAATTATTTCATCATATATATATATATCATTATTATAATATTAATTTTGTTGCAATGCCAAGTATCATGCTTCTAATTATAACATTGAACAACATTTGACAAATCATGAACTCTTACAACTATTTTCTCATGAATAGTTAATACCAAAAAAATAATTGACAACGGATATTTTTATAGCTAAACAATAAAATTCATTGCTACTTAGGTTTACTCATGAATAGTTATTACGAGAAAAATAAGAATCAACAATATAGATGAATTTTATAGCTAAAAATCATACATAGATCAATCAATTGATTAATTTTCTACATTAATAGATAGTACTTTAAAAATCAATGACAAACAAATTAGATAGCTCAATGGCAAAATTTGTTGCTAATTTAATTTCCTCGTTAAAAGTTATTTTACGAGATAAATTTTTTCATTATATATATGAAATAGATCATGTCATCATTATAATATAAATGGTGAAATAAATAATTTTTAAATAAAATAACTATATATTTTATTTTAAAATTTTTATTTCTTACCTCTCGTACCAAGCTAGCCGCGATATATTTAATTTTGTCAAAACTTTTTTCTTTCTTAAATTAGTCATGCAAAGGTTGGATGATCTGGAATTTGTGTGTTGGCTATGATGACTAGCAATTTAATAGTAAATCATTGATTAAATAAAAATAATGTAATTAAATTTGAATATGGAGTGAGAGAATAATGTAATCATGAACTTAAACCAACATCATAATATATAAATATGCTCTAGAATATTTCCATTTATATATATTTAGGGTGGATTTGTAGGAAGAATTTTTTTTTCCAGAAATATCTTTTGATTTTTCATGATTATTTATAAGAAAATTGAAGGAAAAAAAAGGAAAATAAAATTTTAAAATATGAAAAAAAAATGGTTTTCTTAATGAAAGTATAAAAATAAGTTTCCACAAATAATATTAGATATATTTTGTTTATTCATTCTTCAAGAACTCCACATTTCTATTCCTACTTTTAACTTTCACTCAATATCCGATAATATTTATCTAAATTAAATACATATATTTTTAAAATAATTTTTTTTATTTACGTAATATACACACATGAGAGAAACTAATAAACTTATTTTTTGAATATTATTTTATATAATATCGAACACATTCTTAATTAAAAGTAAATTTAAAATTTAAAATTAAGAGTTCAACTTTCTCAAATTTTAATATTGAGTTAATTATATTTTAAAATTATGTTGATGATTATTGTTTATAATTTTAAATAATTTTTTTGTTATATAATTTATACTTTTTATTAAAATTATGAATTCAATTGAATCCGGACTAAGGTTACTTAGCCTATGATTATATTGACTAAAGGGGAAGTTGTAAGACCAATGAGAAGACATTGATTTGTAGGGTTGCCTACTTAATAATTATATGATTAATTAATCATATAGTCTTTTATTTTTGCAATTAAAAAAGATAATTTAATGATTAATTAATTAGGATACTTGGCATTTATTTGGACAATTTTTAAAAGGCTAAAAGTACTTTTTCTTATTTAAAATTATTTTTACAATTAAAGTATTTGGCTAATATTTGTTTTGTTTTGAAAAACAATTTTCTATTGTTGGAAGAAGCTATAAATTATTCACTTTTCGAAAAGCACAGCAAAAACTTAACTTTTTTTAATAAAAAAATACTATAAATTTTATTTATCAAAATATCTTTAACGATTGAAAAGGTGGAGAAGAAAATGTCGAATCGGATGGAAAATAATTAAATTGATTTACATAGTTATAAGTTTAAAATTTTAACTTCAACTTTTAACCTTATGATAATTTATTTAATTTTTATCACAATGTAGTTTACGTGAAATAATTTTTCTATAAAGAGACAAGAGTGCAGTATACACACGATCAAGTATTAGTCGAGATGTATTTCTCTAATCATTAAGTAATAGTTCTGGTAGCCAAAAAATTCATACTCTCAATAATTCATATATAAAATTCATAATAATAAAATAATTTAAAGGAAAAATTATATATAATAGCAAACTAATAACCTAAAATAAATGGAGTAGCTAGGGTTTGATTTAATTGTGCTCCATAGCAAACGTTTGTAAAAAATTGTCAGGCGCCTCTCTCAAATATCTCGCTCGCCACTCTCCTCGAATCTCTCGCTCGCTTCCTCACTTTTTAAACAAACACAAGTGTATGAAAATTGCTTTTAAATGTATAAAGCAGAGAAAATTGTATAAATACATATATTTTTGTTCCTCTCTACCCTCTTCCAGATCTCGCTCGCTACTCTCCCAAATCTCGCTCGCCACTCTCGTCTTTCTCACTTATACAAACAGAAGTGAAATGTATAAATTGCATTTCTGTTTGTATAAAGCTTGAGAAAATTGTATATGCACATGCAAGTACATATATTTCCTTCCTATACATTTATAATTATACAATAAAAATACTCCCCTGCCCAGTTTCCTTTGCCTTTCTCTCTTTCTCGTTTTATACAATTTTCAAATTGTATCTAATTTATCTCTTTCTCGTTTTATACAATTCAATTCAATTGTATATTCCTTGTCAAGTCTCTTTTGTCTTTCTCTCTTTCTCATTTTATACAAATTCAAACTGTATATAATCGTTCTATACACTTATAATAATACAATTCGTTTTATACACTTCGTTTTGATACAATTATCTGCCCAAGTGTCTTTCTCTTTCTTGTTTTATACACTTCGTTTTATACAATTTACTTCAACTGTATATGTATAGAAATTATACAGTTTCTATGTTTGCTATGGAGCGCAATTATATAAACTTTGCTATAGCATACAAATACGAATTTTTTATTTGTTATATGTAAAAGTTACCCTAATTTAAATGCGTTTTTTGTCCATTTTCTTTAAAATAAATAAATAATAATAATGGTGGACAAACTTAGATTTTTCATTTGGTAGGATGAAAAAATTGATTAACTTTTTTTTTTCTAAAATATCAAACATTTCAAAACTTTGTCAAAACAACTAATATTTTTTTATAATAGAAGAATTTCATGCCACTTGTTTCTTATCTTTACCATAAGGTTTTAATGAGAAACTTCACACCAACAAAACTACAAGAGGAAATATACATATATATAAAAATAGAAATTTTTGAAGTTAGTGAGGGAATGTATGTTGTACAAAATTCCAAATAAAAAACTTGTAGTACTTTAAATAGAACATGGTACTATGATCAAGTGGAACTTCAAAAAGTTTTTGGGTCTTATAGCTAATTATTAGATACCTACAAATAGTATTTATTTGATTAATAATTATAAAGTATCTGCTGAATAAAGAATGACAGAATTGGCACCTAAAGCTTCTAAGAAGTATTAGAAACACAAGTTCGTGTCAGCACGGGATTAATATATAGTTTTTTAATCTCAATTTTCGTGTTATACATAAAATTTGGACAGTTAACCAAATTGTTTGCGGAAAATTTGGACAGTTAACCAAATTGTTTGCGGAAAAAAAAATTGATCAGAAAATTTAGCCAGAATGCTATTTATTTTTTATGTTAATTTACATTTTAAAACATTTTTATCCTTTGAACATTAACACTTTTTAACTAAAAAATGAAAAAAAAAATATCAATTTATTTTAAAATTAAAAGAAAATTTAGTTGACCAAATTTTCTGGTCATTTAACATTTTCCATTGTTTATATAATTTTTAGATATTTAAATTGTTAATTATTGTAATATGTAGGTATTTTAATGTAATTTTTAAATAATATATACTACTCATTCCTTCTGAATTTATGAATTTATGACATTAATAGAATTTCGGAAGCCAATTAATTTTTATACGCCTTTTAAATATTTTAAGTTGTTTATTATTGTGATTTATAATATTTTTTAAATATATAATAAATTGATAAATAAAATAAACAAATAAAAATAAAAATCATAAAATTTTCAAAAATATCCTCGATTAGAAGCAAGTATATCGATGGACAACTGTTATATATATATATATATATATATATATATATATATATATATATATATATATATATATATATATATATATATATATATATTCTCATGATATGTATCTCCCTTCGTTTGAAAACTTATTTTCGTGTTTTTGGCTTACATGCTTCTTAATAAGATACTAATTAAGAAGGATGTTTAATTATTACTTTATTAAGTATTATTTATGTTTTAAGAGGGGTTTTAATTAAAAAAAAATTGTTCTGTTTTATGTGTCATAATTAATGTATTTATAATCTTCAAAAATAAATACAATCACGAATTATATTAACGATGACAAGTATTTTGAGACAAGTGACGACAAAAATATAATTTTATATTTCTCCAATTTTATTTTGCGCTTGAACAAATTCATTATAGACTTTTTTTTTATCAAAAACAACTTTTCTCCTATTTAAATATTAATCCCTTTTTCATTATATTATTAGCTTCTTAAAATATTTAACTTAACAATAGCCACTAAAAATATCTGCCCAATTACGCACTTGCTTCATATAGCGGACTTCGAAAAAATTATGAAATTAAAAAATATTTACACAATCAAATTGTCATATAGCCGACTTCGAAAAAATTATGAAATTAAAAAATATTTACACAATCAAATCGTCTGTTTAATTAATATATTGCATTATATTGATTGGTGGCCTAGAATAAACGATACGTAATTATGTATAACATGTTACGTTACATTCCCAGTGTAAAAATCAGTGTATATAAAATTTGATAGTATAAAATTTCTCTATATTTTTTATTAGTGCATATAATAATAATTTTTTATTTGTTTTTTTAAGAAGGGAAGAAAATAATAATGCAAAAAGTAATAGCTCTGGCCTCCAAAATGATCAACTACCTAGCTGGCCAAAGATGGTTGGTGGGGATCGAGAATAGAGATATATAATTAACCTAACATCGAGTTTATCTGAATTTAATATGATATAAAAATAATATATATATAAAAAATGTTAGAATTATAATTAAATAATACGTACGTCTTAAATATAATGAATTCAATACTAAATAAAAATTGTAATAGTTGAATAAATTGATCGTGCTTAAATTCTGAATACCGTCTCTTCATATGAATCATATTCCCATCAAATCATACATAAATATTAGTATAATGTTATCTCAGATCTTCTTTTTGATCTTCTACAATTTCTTTGGGGTCCTTTTTTATTTTATTCATCACTTTTTTTTGGGTTTTAGGGTTTGGCCACTAATGGGTATAGAGCAAAGTTGGAAGAATGATGAATTGATGTGGTACTTTCTCTTCTCTTTTACGGGCTTTTTCATTTCGTATTTGATATTCATATTAGAGCTTGTCTATTTTGAATTTGCGTTGTGTAGGCCCCATTCGAGAAAAACGTTTCCTATCAAGAATTTTTTGATACACAAGACTCGAACTCGAGACTTTTGATTAAGAGAGGAGTAGTCTTATCCGCTACACCACGTCCCTTTCGGGAGAAGCGCTCCTTATCAAGATTTTTTTGATACACAAGACTCTAACTCGAGACTTTTGATTAAAAAAGAAGTAGTCTTATCCGCTACACCACGTCCCTTTCGGGAGAAGCGCTCCTTATCAAGATCTTTTTGATACACAAGACTCTAACTCGAGACTTTTGATTAAAAAAGAAGTAGTCTTATCCGCTACACCACGTCCCTTTCGGGAGAAGCGCTCCTTATCAAGATCTTTTGGATACAGAAGACTCTAACTCGAGACTTTTGATTAAAAAAGAAGTAATCTTATCCGCTACACCACGTCAGGTTGTGATGATGGGGTACTTTCTCATTTCAAAGGCATTAGTATTATTTTGTAATGTTTAATAAAACCTAATAAGAAAGGCCAAAACCCTAGCTAGCTCCCAAATCCTGCCATGAAAAGAAGAGAAAGCTCCATAAAACAAAGCTCATGCACATGCAACCCCTTCTTCTTAGTTCTTTCCAATGAATTTGCACTTGAGAGGGACAAGTGGTGGGGGTCATGTAATAGGCGCGTCGATTCAGAATTTTGAGAAGATAGATAAAATATCATACAAATATGCTAAGTTCAAAATTTTCAATTTTTATATGTTACTTTTGAAACTTATTACAATTTTAATATGAAATTGTAGGTTCATAAATTGTTTTTGTTGAAATTTTAGTGATTTCTAACATGTATATGTGTAGTTCATGTCGAAATAATGAAATTAATTTAACTCATAGAGGACTACTTATAAAGATACTTGATTTGATTATATGAAATTATGCTAATTACAAAATGAGAATAAAGATTTCAACGTGTCACAATACCTCTCGAGTTTCAAGTTCTGAAAAGATAAAATTCCTCTATAGAAAAAATATTTTCTCTTAAATGAATCACGACAAGTAAAGCTTGTTCAAGGCTGAAAGTTTGAGTCACGTTGAATTTTGAATATCATAGTTCTTCAATTTAATATCGCTTGATCGAAATTAAATCACATATTCAAAGAATATCATGTTGAACAACACAAATATAAATCATGTCCATCCAATTGTATTTGAATAATATTAAAAGATAGGTCAAATGCAGATAACACAAAGTTATATTAATCTAGCAAAATTTGGTGAACAATTGAAAACACACACAAAATCATGTCAATTCATAGAATTTTTGTGAGTTGTCCTGTAAATTTGTCATGACTTACCAAACATTAAAAAGTATTTTTAATCTAAACTTTTTCATTAAACTTGAAAAGTCCATTAATACATAATTATCAATACTCCCTCCGTCCGAAACTGTTTGTCATGTTGCGCTTATCAAAAGTCAATTTAACTAATTTTCAAAGGTAAATTAGATCACATTAATTCGATATTTTAAACAAAAATATTGTATATTCTAAAACTATATGAAAAGTACTATAAATTACAATTTTTTTGCATATTAATATGATGAAAAAATTCATTTTAAAATGTTAGTCAAAGTTTTTATAGTTTGACTCTAAAAGTAGAAACCATGACAAACAATACCGAACGAAGGGAGTACAAAAATATCTCTTTATGCAAAATCACCAACAAACTCTACTTATTCACACATTTTTCAAATATATTCTGAAACATAAGTTTTCTTCGATCGAAGGTGTATTAATCATAACATCTTTATCTTTACAAAATAAAGATAAAATTTACATAGAACTCATTAAACTTTTTAAATTTTACTTTACTGACGAAACTATACTCAATATATTATTATTATAATACGTCCACAAACTTTACTTGCCAAGCTAAGAAAGATTTTTGGTATTTGTTTAAAGTAAATGCTAGGGAAGTAGAATGGATAAAGAAATAAAGTGGGGTCAATATACTTGGCAATCAAGGTGGTGTAAGCCATGGGTTTTCAGCTGGCAAGTATGGGCATATTTGTGGCTAAAAACACAAGTTATTACTACCCTAAGATAGCCCTAGGATGGGGTCCAACATAAAATATATTTTATTGTCAATTATTTGTTATAACACGTTAAAATAAATTTTGATAGTACACCGTCAGAATTCAAGTTAATAAATAGTTTTGAAATAGCGATGTAAAGTGTTTTATGATTCACAAGTTATGAGTTCAAACGGTGAAAGCAGTCTTTAATTGATGCAACATGACTAGTTGATAACTATTCATAATTATCAGGGATGACTCGACAGTGTTAAAAAAAAAACATGTGTTTTAGACGTTCAAATTTAAGGGGCCTCGTTTTTGTAACAATAATAGGTTATAAGTTATTATTTTTTCACAAATATTGAATATTATTTGTAGAAAAAGTAAATTTTTCATGAAAATAAAGAAATTATTAGAAGAAATTTGACATATTTAGGGTACTATATCTCATGAAAAATAATTTAACATAAGAATGATTATATTATCAATTGAAAACTAGAAGAAATCAATTATATAAAAATTATTAATAATTCAAATTTAAGACTCCATTCGATTTTGGGTTTAAGCCACAAATATATTTGAGCCGCTTCTGATAATTATAAATAATAAAATAGAACTAGCTACCTCAAAAATAAGGCATGCAACGTCAAAAATAGTATGTTATCGATAATTTGTTATAACAAGTTAAAATTAATTGATAGTATATAAGTTATTTATATTTTATACTGTCAAAATTTAAGTTTATGAAAAAAAGTCTTGAAGTAGTGATAAAGTCCCTTGCAATTTATAAATTATAAATTTCAGTTATCAATAACATCCCTTTAAAATACGAATCTTCCTTGGACTTTATACGAACTTGTCATGTCTCGTTGATCGAGCTATTTTTTATTAGAAATATAACCTAATCCAACTTATACACGTGGACATATTTGCTATGTCCAAGTCAGCTTCCTCTATGACAACTTGACCTTCTAAAGACTTTTCATTATTCTTGAATCTTGAATATATATATATTAAAAAAAGTGTAGTATAGTGTACTACTAATATTTTTTTTTAGTATATGATACAAAAAATAGTTTATTGAATTAATATTAAATTCTTGAAATAAAATAATAGTTGTCAGAGTTTAGCTTATGATTTGAGATGGACCCCATTTGAAAAGGCATTAACTTCCCACCTTCTATCATATGCCCCTTTCATTATATCTCACTACCAAAACTTCTATTTAAACATCTTCCACCCTCTCTTTACTACATTCAAATCAAACTACTACAATTTTCTTTCTCTTCTCTCTTTACTATATTCACATAGTCATCTTGCTATCACGATCCATCGAGATTCAGATCTTTATATTACTATATCGTGCTCAAATATTTATCTATCATCATTATTCAGAATTTGTTCAGATCTTTATATTACTATATCGTGCTCAAATATTCATCTATCATCATTATTCAATCAAATTCTGAATACAGTTCGTGTTCTGTTTTCAAAGTCAGTCGTCGAATTATGGTTAGCTTGAATGACCATGATTTATTTTCTAGTACTAGTAGATGTGTATGGGTAAATGGTCCTGTTATTGTAGGTGCAGGGCCATCAGGACTAGCTGTTGGTGCTTGTTTAAAAGAACAAGGTATCCCTTTTGTAATCTTGGAGAAATCAGATTGTATTGCATCTCTATGGCAAAAAAAAACTTACAATAGATTAAAACTACACCTCCCTAAACAATTTTGTCAATTACCCAAATTTCCATTTCCACAACACTATCCTGAGTACCCTACAAAGAAACAATTCATTGATTATCTTGAATCATATGCTAAAAAATTTGACATAAACCCAAGGTTCAATGAGTGTGTTCAATTTGCAAAATATGACAAAATTTGTAAATTGTGGAGGGTGAAAACTATTTCACCAAATGGATTAGAAGTTGAGTATATTTGTCAATGGCTTGTTGTGGCAACAGGGGAAAATGCTGAAAAAGTTGTGCCAAATATTGAAGGATTAAAAGAATTTGGAGGTGAAGTTATTCATGCTTGTGATTATAAGTCTGGTGAAAAGTTTAGTGGGAAGAAAGTTGTTGTTGTTGGTTGTGGAAATTCTGGCATGGAAGTTTCTCTTGATCTTTGCAATCATAATGCTCAACCATCATTGGTTTGTCGTAGCTCGGTAAGTCATATACACTCACAGTAGTATCAGCATTTCGAGTTAGTAATTCCACTTAGTATGAACGATTTATATCTTTCAGGTGACTTGATAATGTAAAAATTCTTTAACAATGTCAGTATTCTTTATAACTGACAAAGAACAAGAATTTGTACACTATCAGGTCATAAAAAGTGAGACGAAACAAATAACATGTTAAAATATGTTTAAGATTGGATTGGAATCTTATGGAATTTTGTTCTTTTTTTCTTCTTTCTTCTTTAGGTTCAGGTGACTTGATAATGTAAAAAATTTTTTACAGTGTTAGTATTCTTTATAACTGACAAAGTACAAGAATTTGTACACTATCAGGTCATAAAAAGTGAGACGAAACAAATAACATGTTAAAATATGTTTAAGATTGGTTTGGATTCTTATGGAATTTTGTTCTTTTTTTCTTCTTCTTCTTTAGGTTCAGGTGACTCTTGATAATGTAAAAATTCTTTTACAGTGTCAGTATTCTTTATAACTGACAAAGTACAAGAATTTGTACACTATCAGGTCATACAAAGTGAGACGAAACAAATAACATGTTAAAATATGTTTAAGATTGGTTTGGATTCTTATGGAATTTTGTTCTTTTTTTCTTCTTCTTCTTAAGGTTCAGGTGAATTGATCATGTAAAAATTCTTTAACAGTGTCAGAATTCTTTATAACTGACAAAGTACAAGAATTTGTACACTATCAGGTCATAAAAAGTGAGACGAAACAAATAACATGTTAAAATATGTTTAAGATTGGTTTGGATTCTTATGAAATTTTGTTCTTTTTTTCTTCTTCTTTAGGTTCATGTATTGCCAAGAGAAATATTTGGGAAATCAATATTTGAATTGGCTATGTTGATGATGAAATGGTTACCATTGTGGCTAGTTGACAAAATTTTACTAATGTTGACATGGTTTATTCTTGGTAACATTGAGAAATATGGGCTAAAAAGGCCAAAAATTGGACCTTTGGAACTCAAGAACACACAAGGGAAAACTCCTGTTTTGGACATTGGTGCATTGGAAAAAATTAGATCAAGAAAAATCAGTGTTGTCCCAGGAATCAAGAGGTTTTCATGTGGCACCGTTGAACTTGTCAATGGTGAAAAACTCGAAATCGATTCTGTTGTTCTTGCTACTGGCTATTGTAGCAATGTTCCTTTTTGGCTAAAGGTGAGACAATGTTCTATTTAGGCTTAATATCTAAATTTACGTGTCGATTCTCAAACAGACACCTTCACTTGGTCAAAAACACGTCTTTTCATAAATTAAAAAGACCAAGTCATGTAGTGTGTGTTTGAGTATCTATAAAGTTAAGGGGTCATCACTAGAAAATGGTGCAAGTGTCAAATTGACGAGTATCGAATTAACTCTGAATTTTTCGATTCTTGAATAGTTGACTAATATTTTTATTTATTTTTTATATAGGAAAGTGAATTCTTTTCCAAAAATGGATTCCCAAAAGCACCATTTCCAAATAGTTGGAAAGGAAAATCTGGGCTATATGCAGTTGGTTTCACAAGAAGAGGGCTATCAGGTGCTTCTGCTGATGCTATTAAAATTGCACAAGATATTACCATTGCTTACAATGAAGATATTATGCAAAAAAAAGCAAAAAATCTCAACCTTGTGATTTAATTTAATCATATATAGAGATTAATTTTGTGAAAAAAAATAGGTAGCATAGATAGATTAGCCCAAGTTTTGGTATAGTTTTGGGAATTTTTGTACTACAAGTTTTCAGATCTCTGTAAGAAGGTCAGATGAAAAGTACTTACATAAGTTGTCAGATCCTCCAGAAAAGAAGATAAGTTCTTTTGTGGCGACGCGTTGTCTGGTTGAGCTTCCCGAGGTTGATGAGGTGGTCTAGTTTGTTTGTTTTTTAACCTCTTTTACCCCTTTTTCCAACTTTGACTTTAGTGTTTACTTATGTTGATAATTTTGTACATATTTGTACAATTACTACTGATATTAATCCAAGTGACAAAGATATTCCTTAATTGTTCAAAGTAGTTTTGGTACGATTTGATTGTTCTGAATTTCATGTTTATCTTTAATTAACTTTGGTCTAATGATATATAGGAGTGTAGTGCGTGATATGTGAATTTGATCATATGTTACAGTCTAAACTTTAACGTCTTAAATAAATTTTTTTATTTAAATGAAAGGAGTAGAAGGTTGGATCCATCACGTTCGTTGGCCCTCAGAAATTTTTCGATTATTTGGACTTTATGTTATAATTTGTACAATTGCTAATTGATTAATCAAAGTGACAAAGATATTATTTATTGTTCAAAGTAGCCTTGTATGATTTGATTGTTCTGAATTTCATATTTATCCATACTACTTATTAGCACTGACCCTAAAAAGCTTTAATCTAATGACAGAAGTACACCTGATGTATGGATTATGCACACGTCGCATGTCTGAATACTACCACAAATAAAAATTGATATTCAAGTGAGGAAAAACAGAAGTGGTGGCAATTATCGAGCCTAGTTTCAAAATATCTTGAGAATTTTTCAAATTTTCAAAAATAAATTAAATTAGCAATGATGTAGACCACAAAATTGGGAGGTACATTAGATAAGTCTCAAATATAAATAAAAAAAAAAAAAAAAAAATGAAAAAATTTATTCACAAGTCATATTGGTGAAGCTTTGAATGAAATTTAGAAATTATCTTGAATGAAGAAAATGACTCTTCAATTTGCTCACTTTCTATGCACAATTTTCAATGTAATAAATAGAATATGATTTGCACTACAAAAAGAATGTCATAAGTTCTTTCCAATTAGTCATATTCAGTACAGTTATGAAGTTATTGGATAGCAACCAGTCATCATTTCAACACCCTTAGTACACATATATGCATTTACAAAAAGAAGATTTAGTTGGATATCTCGAGGTGAATTCAGAATTTAAATTGATTAATAAAATAATATGAATATATTATTTAATTGTTTGAGATAATTATAAGTGTTGATTTAATAAAATATAATATTTTTTTAATGCATATATAATTCAAGTAGAAAGAAAGAGGTATGTCGCTGCACATAATGATCAATATCGCCCGCATATCATGATTATGAAGTGTTACGATAATCATATTTTTTACATCGTCAATGAATAACACTTATGTGTTTTTTGAAAATTACTTTAGTAAAGATCACGGTATATCATATTGCGTATTATCAGACAATGGGCATAAAAAGTTCATATATAATGCATAAGTACCCTCCTTAACCTATGTCTGAAATTTCAGAGACACACTTATACTATACTAAGGTCCTATTACCTCCCTAAACTTATTTTATTAATAATTTTCTACCTCTTTTCGGCCTATGTGGCATTATCTTGTAGCCAAGACTGTTGACTTTTTTTTCAAGCTAGTGCCACATAGGCCGAAAGAGGATAGAAAATTATTTATAAAATAAGTTCAGGGGTAATAGGACCTTAGTATAGTATAAGTGTGTCTCTGAAATTTCGAGCATAGATTGAGAGAATACTTGTGCATTTTCCATATATTTTGAGTAACGCGATTATATTTTCTACAACATTAATAGACAAAACTAATTAGTACACTTTAATTTACTTTTTTTTTATTTCTTTATGCATCATGGCATAATGATGTGACAATTGTGAAATTAAAAGAACTTATAAGAAGAAAGTTTGATCAAAACTACTTCAAAAAGGAAAGAATAAACTCATTAAATTTCTCCAATTTTCTTGAAACATACCTATAGTCAAAATAGTTGTATCATATTTTTGTATTATTAGACAATATCATGGAAAATATATATAGATATTTAACTATATAATCATATATTCTACATAGTCAATAAATAAAGCTAAGTATACTTCTTTCTTTTTCTAAATTACTTTTATATTACATCATATCCAAAAAATTGTTATAAAATCATGAAAAAGAACTTAAATTGATCAGAATTACTTTAAAAAGAAAAGAGTAAGCTTATTGAATTTCTCCAACTTTAATTTCTTGAATTGTGCCTATAGTCAAAGTCATATCATATTGTTGTATAATTAGACTATGGCAGGGAAAATACATTATAGTTATTAACTGACACGATCATATTTTCTACACCATCAATAGATAAATTTAGTATATGTTTTTTCTTTCTAAAATTACTTTTGTATGGATCGTGACATATCCAAAATGATACGATAAAATCACGAGAAGAACTTAAAAAGTGATAGTTGATTAGCATTACTTTAAAAAAGAAAAGAGTAAGCTAATCAAATTTCTCTAACTTTCTCGAATTTTACCCATAGTCAAAGTTTTATAATATTGTCATCCATAGATAAAACTTAATATACTTTTTTTTTCTTTGAAGTTTAATTTCATATGGATCATGCCATATCAAAAAAATAAAAATAAAAATAGACACAATCATGAAAATAACTTATAAAGGGATAGTTAGATTAAAATTACTTCGAAAAGAAAAAAATAAACTCATCAAATTTCTCGAATTGTTCATAACATAATCAAAATCATTGTATGATATTGTCATATTATTAGAAAATGGCATGGAATATATATTTATATAGTTATTAAATGACACAATCATAATTATTACATTATCAATAGATAAAATTCAGTATAGACAAAATCATGAAAAGAACTTATAAAGAAGTGTTTAATCAGAACTACTTCGAAAAGAATAAAATAAACTTATCAAATTTCTTCAACTTTCTAGAATTGTACATATCATAATCAAAATCATTGTATAATATTGTCATATTATTAGAAAATGGCATGGAATATATATTTATATAGTTAATAAATGACATAATCATAATTATTACATTATCAATAGATAAAATTCAGTATAGACAAAATCATGAAAAGAACTTATAAAGGAGTGTTTAATCAGAATTATTTCAAAAAGAATAAAGTAAGCTTATCAAATTTCTCCAACTTTCTCGAATTGTACATATCATAATCAAAATCATTGTATAATATTGTCATATTATTAGAAAATGGCATGGAATATATATTTATATAGTTATTGAATGACACAATCATAATTATTACATTATCAATAAATAAAATTCAATATAGACAAAATCATGAAAAGAACTTACAAAGGAGTGTATAATCAGAACTACTTCGAAAAGAATAAAGTAAGCTTATCAAATTTCTCCAACTTTCTCGAATTGTACATATCATAATCAAAATCATTGTATAATATTGTCATATTATTAGAAAATGGCATGGAATATATATTTATATAGTTATTGAATGACACAATCATAATTATTACATTATCAATAAATAAAATTCAATATAGACAAAATCATGAAAAGAACTTATAAAGGAGTGTATAATCAGAACTACTTCGAAAAGAATAAAGTAAGCTTATCAAATTTCTCGAATAGTTCATATCATAATCAAAATCATTGTATAATATTGTCATATTATTAGAAAATGGCATGGAATATATATATTTATATAGTTATTAAATGACACAATCATAATTATTACATTATCAATAGATAAAATTCAATAAAGAAAAAATCATGAAAAGAACTTATAAAGGAGTGTTTAATCAGAACTACTTCGAAAAGAATAAAGTAAGCTTATCAAATTTCTCCAACTTTCTCGAATTGTACATATCATAATCAAAATCATTGTATAATATTGTCATATTATTAGAAAATGGCATGGAATATATATTTATATAGTTATTAAATGACACAATCATAATTATTACACTATCAATAGATAAAATTCAATACAGACAAAATCACGAAAAGAACTTATAAAGAAGTGTTTAATCAGAACTACTTCGAAAAGAATAAAGTAAGCTTATCAAATTTCTCCAACTTTCTCGAATTGTACATATCATAATCAAAATCATTGTATAATATTGTCATATTATTAGAAAATGGCATGGAATATATATTTATATAGTTATTAAATGACACAATCATAATTATTACATTATCAATAAATAAAAGTCAATATAGACATTATCATGAAAAAAACTTATAAAGGAGTGTTTAATCAGAACTACTTCGAAAAGAATAAAGTAAGCTTATCAAATTTCTCCAACTTTCTCGAATTGTACCTATATAGTAGAAATAGTTGTGACAAAGAGAGTGGCATGCCAATGAAGCAACCAAAGATAAAGACCTTTGAAGAAGAAATAAATTAATTCTTAGCTAAGAATAAATAATTGAAAGTGGTCCTAAAAATATTGATTGGTAAACCAACTTGCAAAATATATGAAAAAATATATTAAACATGCATTTGAAAATAGATGGATAGGGTTTCTTCATGAAATTGATGATCTATACTACACTATTTTTTAAATTATTTTTTTGCTATAAACTTCACAATCTCATTTACTAAATTTTGACTTATTAATTAGTATTATAATAATACTAAAAATAATAATAGGTTCAACTCTTATTCTTGTCGCACATGTACCTACTCTTGTTTTTTTTTGGAAACTCTTTTGATCGTTCATATTTGAAATTCATCAGTTTGATTAAGTTGAATTTGCATTGAATAGTCTTAGAGCCCTTATGGTCCATTAGGAAGAAGCGGAATTCGAAAAGATGATAAAAGAGAGTTGAGCATCTATATTTATGAGATGAAAAAGACCACTAGGCGAGTCTGAGAAGAAAAATAAATAGATTCATTGTTTCTCCTACATTAGATAAGTGGAAAAGCGAAATCAAGTTCATAAACAGGACATAAGACACCCCCTAATAAAAAATATTTCATTTTTTAAGCTCGAACACGTGAACATATAATCACAAATTGAGGGGTCAGAGAGGGGTGCCAACGATATCTACAAGTAGTTTATTTCAAGAGAATGAAACGATATCCTTTAATTAATGAAGGAGGAATCTCAACTACGATATCCTTGGTAATTGTTAAATTTGAAAACACTTTACAATTGAATCTTCTCATTGTATCATGACATAAAAAAACAACACGCTCAATTGAATCTTATCTTTATTAGTATAATCTCTCTCTATCCTAATTTATATGACATATTTTGAATTTTTAGTGGTCAACAATCTAATTTTAATTGTGAATTCAGTCATGAAATTTATAAATTTTCGGAAATAACCTTTAATATTTAAAAACTATGTAAAAAATTCATACAAATCTCAGTAATTGATAATTTAAAATATTTTTCTAAAAATTGAGTATTTCGAATCAAGAAATCGTCTTGACTCACAAAAAAAAGGAAAAAAAGTTATGGCGTCGCCCGGACTCGAACCAGAGACCTTCAGTGTGTTAGACTGACGTGATAACCAACTACACCACGACACCAACTTGTCTACACTTTTGACATTTTCGTATTTATAATTTTCATATTTAAGAGTTTATAAATGTTTATGAATTTTCTAACACAAATATAAGATTCGAGTTAAAATTATTGAATTGAACTCGTAATCAAATCGAAATATTAATTGCACTGAAAGTGACTTTAAAAACCAACTGAAAATGCAAGAACAAGTTGTTAATTCAGTTGTAACTTGAGTGTTATTGAGTCGTTTACGAGTTCAACTCAGTAGCTTTTGCTTGAATTATATATTTGTATCTAAAGTTAATTAATATGTATTAGATAGAATACCTACGTAAAATATCCCTCTAAACTTGACGTGTTTTATTTAAGTCCCTCCTAAATTATCAGTAGTCTTAATTATCTTCTTACTATGCTTTTGCATTCATAAACTTAAAATCCTAGCTCCAGAGATATATTAATGCAATTATGTTAGGAGACACATCGATCATCAAGGTTTGTGTTAATTGACACGACTTTTTCATTTCCATCTTCTTCTTTTTTCTCTGGACTATTTTCTTCCTAGATCGAGCCGAGAGTCTATCGAAAACAACTTATCTATCTCCAAAATAAAAGTAAAATATGTGTAAACTATATCTTTTTAAATCTCAACTGATAGAATTACACCAAATATATTATTTGTGTAATTGCATTTGTATATTCGTATTGCCTTAAAAACACATACTATTATTTAAGTAGCGAGTAGAAAAAAAATTAGAAAAACATCACACATAGAAAGAAATAATTATCAATTCATTAAATAATTACCAAAGAATGAAAAAACAATTCTACCATGGATTCATATAACTATATTTTAAAAAATCGTATATATACATGATACGAATCGAAAATAGTGAATTTAATTGAACTTATAAAATCCATTTTCAATACATAAGAAAACACAAAAGAACAGCCCACATGATTCTCTCAATTGTAATGTACTTTGGATTTTGTTTGATTTTAAAAGTTGTTTGCTTCTTCTTTGTTTTAAGGTAAGACATCACTTACCAACATTGGCAGATCAACACATGGGCTAGTCAAAAATTGACACTTTCTTGTTCGATAATTATATTATATTTAGCGATAATAATATATCATAGATTTTATCACTACTATTCTATATATAAATATTGATAAATACTTAAATAACTCTAAATGCATATAATGAATTAACTCAATTACTGAAAATATTAAATTATCTAAAAATATGTTTCGAGCATCCTCCTTTTTTAGTAGCAATTAATTAACTACAATAGTTTGATTGCTGCTAAATATGTATTTGTAGAGGCACTTTGTACTCTTTGTCACCCTATTTTGCTCTCTCTACACGTGCTTGAGTATCAGAGGTGGAGTTAGGTGGGGTCAGTGCATTCGGACGAACCCATGACTTTTCCATAGACCCTAACTAGCATTTATGTTCTTCAATATTTTAACTGCACGCACACAAGTAATTAAACACTTACGTCTTACATGATATAATCCAAATCAGTTTGAATATATCTCACGTGAATAACTATTTAGGACTTTGTAACTCCTTAAAAGTCCCAAAGGAGGTGAAGGAAAGATCAAACCAATTAAGATGTACAAAGAGAGCTCATAGGTGTATTATTTCAAGCTAGGTCAAATATGTTGTTTCAATATATATAATTTTTACTCATCTTCCAAGGTTTTTGATTTATCTCTATTTAATTTTGATTATTTTCGAAAATTATTTATGTGAATGAATTATAAACAAGAATTGGGTCATTCCATATGGGTTTTTGGGATTAGATTTGTGAAGTTAGTGTGAACTTTGAAGTTTTTGTATATCAGTGTTTCTCCAACCTTATTTGTTTGTGTATATTGGAAAAAATATATATGAGATATACATTGTTTACAGTCAAAAATAATTTTCCAAAAATGGAGCTTTCTGATGACCTATCATTTGTTTTTATACTTGTGTATATCTTCTATGTATAATATAAGTGTATATGTGTGTATTTAACGTATAGCATGTATATTTATGTATATCCATAAAAATATTTTGAGATATACTCCTCCGTCTGATATTGTTTGTCATGTTACGCTTTTTGAAAGTCAAATTGACTAGTTTATAAAGTTTAATTAGATCACATTAATTAGATATTTTAAACAAAAAAAAAAGATATTCTAAAACTATATAAAAAAAACTATAAAATGCAATTTTTTGCATATTAATATGATGAAAAAATACATTTTAAAATGTTAGTCAAAGTTTTATAGTTTGACTCTAAAAATAGAAATTATGACAAACAATACTGGACAGAGGGAGTATATGATAAAACATTATGAGTGGCTAAAAGCCTTTGTTTAGGGATTGTAGTATACAGGTAATTGTTGAACATTGACTGTTTTGAATTAATATTAGTTATCGCTTAGATTACTTTTATATTATTGCTTTAGTATTTCATGATTGACCACCATTGAAATAAACATGTCGTCTATTCTTGAACTCGAGAGATGGAGAGCTACGTAGATAGACCAGAGAATATAAAGAGCTCGATCTCTCTTGCATATCAACTTGCTCAAATTTGTGTTTAGGATTGACACGCGGACAAACACTTAGTCTGGTTTCTAAATAGAATGAAATATAAATGCTCGCCAGTTGAATCTCTCTATTCCCGCTCAACGATGTAGTTAGACTTTTCAGTTGGAGTAGGCGACTAGAGGTCGAGAGATAATGATCATAAAATTAACCGCCTGATCAATAATTTTATAACCTTAGTTAATTCATTATATGGGATGTGATACATGAAACCTTATGCATATTGCATCCTTTAATTGATTCTTAACTGTTTAAATCACTGAAAATCGAAGTTTTCCTTGTTAGTTACTTTATTGTATTGATGATCCATTTTATCCACTCCTTTGCTTAGATCCAAGTTCATATATGAGTAGTTCATAAATATGTTTGTTAATTCAAATTCATCATTGCAATTGCCATGTTTGATGACTAAAAGCCAGACCCCTACTCATTCTTTTGATTGATTCATAATAACAAGATATTTCATTATTATAACAATAACAATAACATATTCAGTCTCAGAAATTTAAATATAGAGACAACAAAGAATAGAGTGTATGCATATCTTATTCACATCTTATTAATAGAAATGTAGTTTTCAATAGATACTTGACTTAAGGGAAAAATAATTTAAAAATAAATTATTTGTAATTTTTTCTTAAAAAGTCACAATAATACAAGAAACAACAAATAACAATAAAATATTTTAGAGAAACATTATTTTATATTATTTGTTTAAATTAATTGCAAAATAAATTATCTTATTTTCATTTATCACACGTTCCATATACACAACTAGCTAGGTGGAGTTGGTTAAAAAAAGTTACATGATTTAAAACTTTACACTATATAATATAATTTAAAGTATATTCTATAGTTGAAAAACTATTATTTTAATTAGTGTTTAGACTTTAGTATATTGATTTTAGGGAAAATACACAAGCACCTTCTCAACCTATGTCCGAAATTCCAGAGACACACTTATACTATAATAAGATCCTATTACCCTCCTGAACTTATTTTATAAGTAATTTTATACCCCTTTTTAGCCTACGTGACACTAGTTTTAAAGAAAAAGTCAACCATCATTGAGCCCACAAGAGAGTGCCACGTATGTCGAAAAGGGCTAAAAAATTATTAATAAAATAAGTTTAGAGGGGTAATAGGACCTTAATATAGTATAAGTGTGTCTCTGAGATTTCAGGCATAGGTTGAGGGGGTATCTGAGCATTATCCCTTGATTTTATGACAATCATAAGAAGTGAAGCATTGTCACTCTTGTTCATTTTTTGATATCTTATTCGGTGTTTAATTATTTTGAAATTTGTTAAATTTTACGTTGAAAATTTTATTTGAAACTAAAATACTTTTTCATTAAAAAATAATTTACACAAATTAAATATATTATTTTTAATTAATCAAAATCTTCTATGATAGTCAATCATTTGTGTTTATTTTCTTGATCTCTTAATCCAAAATCATGTTTTGAAATAATACTTTAAAATATAATTCTCTTCACCAAAAATAATTTTATAATCATAATTCAAACTCGATATCACTAATCAATGATAAATTGACACTTGTGCTCATTGATGCTTAAGCCAAACTCTTTTGGAGACAAACACCAACTAATTTGCCAACCTGTAAAGATCAACCTAATTAATTTTGTAATAATTATTACTCCAAAATTAATTTATATAGTGGGGACATAGAATGATGAACCAAAAATGACAATTGACAACTTTATTGATTTCTTTTATTCACCCATGTTATACTAAATATGTTGCACAAATTGAAGAAAATATTCTTTTTATTCCAAGAATAATCTTCATTTTCAAGTTATGATAGTGATTAATAGGGAATGCACATAGTAATACATGGGTACTAATCATTAAATACTATTTTTATGGATGTTTTAATTATATTAGCACTTAAGTGTAAAAGACTAATTAAAAAAGTTCAAAAAATACATATAATTTTCGAAAAATGAAATAATTATATCTAGTAAAGTTTTGATTAAATACCATTGAATAATTTCATTTTAGGATCATCCATAACTTTATAATTATTTATGGAAATGAACTTCAAAAAAAGATCAAAACAATGTCACGACCCAAATCGAGTCGCTAGTGACACCCACACTTACCCTCCTATTTGAGCGAACCAACCAATACAAAACCCAACATTTCAATATAATATCAACAGAAAGTAATGCGGAAGACTTAAACTCATTAATGAAAATCAATTCAATAACTTCTAAAAACTCAACATCTATTATTCCCCAAAATCTGGAAGTCATCATCACAAGAACATCTATCCTCAAATTACTAATCTAAGAGTATCTAAGAAGCTAAAATAAATAAAAAGCTAGTCCATGCCGGAAGTTCAAGGCATCAAGATATGAAGAGGAAGATCCAGTCCAAGCTAGAAGCATTAGCTCACCTTGAAATCTGGTGTAATGAAGACTGGCTAGAGTTGCGGTTGAGTTGAAGACGATGGCACGTTTGCTGCACTCCACATATAACAAAGAAAGAAACATACAAGTAGGGGTCAGTACAAAACACGAGTACTGAGTAGGTATCATCGGCCAACTCAAAATAGAAAACAGATATATCAGATAATATCATAAATCAACTACAATACTCAACATGTAGCAACAACAATTACTATAATCATCAATAAGCACCGCCAAGTTCACCCATGAGGACTCAAGCCTCAATACCATACTCATTTGGGAATTAGGTTCATTAGATTGAGTATATTAACATCTTTCAAGATTCATTATCTTCATTTCTCTCGTGTCGGTACGTGACACTCCGCTCCATATACTATCCTGGTGTCGGAACGTGACACTCCGATCCTCATATACTATCCTGATGTCGGAACGTGACACTCCGATCCCCTAATTCTACGTGTTGGTTCGTGACACCCGATCCCCTAACACTATGTGTCGGAACGTGACACTCCGATCCCCTAATTCTACGTGTCGGTTCGTGACACCC